>CM051264.1:42474676-42939676 GCA_027921565.1 Artemia sinica
ATTGACAAACGCCATTTATGATGAGCTATATTCGTCCTTTATGTAACTACACCTGGAACCACCATATATCAGTTAGTATGGGAGAGAGATCGTTCTTTACTGTAAATATAGATTTTTAACCCAATTAATTTCCTTTAAAATGAGCTATTGAACAACCCTCTACGATGTTCCAGTGCCAAGCTATCTGTGGAAAAGAAAAAAAAAGAAAAAAGAAAAAAATATCCCGTTTGGGGAGAATAACGTGGTTAAAGTCAATTTTCTTGATTTTCAAGCCATATATTTCCCTTGCTGTTCAAGCCAAGGGACAGAAAGTTTCCTATACATGGGTTTCGGACAAGGCGGTTCTAATGGTGTACTTTTTGTTTTGATCTGACTCCTTTGTTAGGAACTACGGGTTTTTATATTTCTTAACATTGGACGTGATCGTCTCTTACTAGGTTGCTAGCTACCGCTGCGACCGGATTTCAAGTGATTGTCTTTTAATGTAAAAATATAAATACTGTAATCTTAACTATAGTGAAGTTGCGTATGCAAGTTAGTATAGGGAAGAGTTCGATCTTTATTATAATAATGGTGTACTTTTGAATTTGATCTGACTCCTTTGTTAGGAACTATGGGTTTTTATATTTCTTAACATTGGACGTGATCGCTCTTACTAGGTTGCTAGCTACCGCTGCAACCCGGATATAATCTTTGAACATTTGAACCTCTTTATAATTTATAATGATGTATAATATAAATACTGTAATCTTAACTATAGTGAAGTTGCCTATACAAGTTATTATAGGGAAGAGTTCGATCTTTATTATAATTATCTAATCCAGAATGAGAGAATTTACATTTTTGACTTTTCTTATATACTAATTATGACGTCACGGCGTAATGATTTTATTTCATGATGTCATGGCGCAATGGTATTATTCATGACGTCTTCAGAAACAACATTATAATTTCGTGTTTTTCTATTCACGTCATAGCTCTAATATAAACTATGATGACATTCATTATTTATCTAGTAGGGTTTCAGACAAGGTAATTCTAATGATGTACTTTTATTTTGATCTGACTCTATTTTTAGGAGTTTTGGGTTTTTATATTTCTTAGCATTGGACTGATCGTCTCTTACTAGGTTGCTAGCTACTGCTGCAACCTAAATTCACATATATATTTATTTATGAGAGGCAGCCTCGCCGAGTGGCCCAAGGCACTGGTGTTAGCCACCAGTCTCTTCGGAGGCGTGGGTTCAAATCTTAACGCTGGTATATGATTTTGTTCGAAAGACTGCAGTGTGAAAAGACATCAAAAATGCAGTTTTTGGTAGAAATATTTATTCTCTTTTAGAAATAATTTATTTTAGTTACTATAGGTTTTTAACCCAATTAATTTCATTTGAAATGAGCTATTGAACAACCCTCTACGATGTTCCAGTGCTAAGCTATCTCTGGATACAAAAAAAAGAAAAAAAGAAAAATATCCCGTTTGTGGAGAATAACGTGGTTAAAGTCAATTTTCTTGATTTTCAAGCCAATATATTTCCCTTGCTGTTCAAGCCAAGGGACAGAAAGTTTCCTATACAGGGGTTTCGGACAAGGCGGATCTAATGGTGTACTTTTTGTTTTGGTCTGACTCTTTTGTTAGGAACTATGTGTTTTTATATTTCTTAACATTGGACGTGATCGTCCTCTTACTAGGTTGCTAGCTACCGCTGGAACACGGATATAATCTTCGAACATTTGAACCTTTTATAATTTATAATAATGTGTAATATAAATACTGTAATCTTAACTATTGTGAAGTTGCCTATGCAAGTTAGTATAGGGAGGAGTTCGATCTTTTATTATAAATAAAAAATTATTATCATATCTTATATGTAACTTTTATTTTATAAGTCTTCGATAGTCTAATGGTAAGTATGCCCACTTGTTACCTGGGAGAAGGGAGTTCGATTCCCCGTCGGGGAGGACTTTTAATATGTTGAATTAAAAGCACTATGTTTTCAATTTAAAAGAGAAAGTTGTTTATTTACATTCTAGCTAAAATAATGAAGATAATATGAATGAACCACAGTGTTCAGTTTCTTTGGACTTGAGTTCGTTTTTTAACTATAAATACAAATAGGAAAAAGCCTACGGCTTTTTCTTCTTTTAAATAATAAGAGACAAAACTCAAACAATCAAGTAGCTAACTAAGTCCAATGTATGGAATGGTTTGTTATTTCAGATATCGTCTTTTAATGTAAAAATATAAATACTGTAATCTTAACTATAGTGAAGTTGCGTACGCTAGTTAGTTTAGGGAAGAGTTCGATCTTTATTATAAAATTCAAATATCTTTGAAAAGACTGCAGTATGAAAATACATCAAAAATGCAATTTTTTGACAAAATTGATTCTACTTTAAAAAGTATTTTATTTTAATTACAAAGTGACTAGATGTTGCAATTTCCTTTAAAATGAGCTATTATACGGCTCTCTATGATTTTCCAGTGCCCAGCTAGTTGAGGAGGACAATCAAGCGGAAAAAAATATCCTGTTTGTGGCGAATAACTTGGTTAAAGTCAATTTTCTTGATTTTCAAGCCAATATAATTTCCTTGTTATTCAAGCCAAAGAGTAATAAGTTTCCTTAATATGGGTTTTGGACGAGGTGGTTCTAAAGGTGTAATTTTTGTTTTGATCTGACTCTTTCTCAGGAGTTAGGGGTTTTTATATTTCTTAACATTGGACGTGATCGTCTCTTATTAGGTTGCTAGCTACCGCTGCAACCCGGATTGCTTCAAAATTCAAATATCTTTGAAAAGACTGCAGTAAGAAAATACATTAAAAATGCAATTTTTTTTGACAAAATTGATTCTACTTTAAAAAGTATTTTATTTTTAATTACAAAAGTGACTAGATGTTGCAATTTCCTTTAAAATGAGCTATTATACAGCTCTCTATGATTTTCCAGTGCCCAGCTAGTTGAGGAGGAAAATCAAGCGGAAAGAAAAAAATATCCCGTTTGTGGGGAATAACGTGGTTAAAGTCAATTTTCTTGATTTTCAAGCCAATATATTTTCTTTGTTAGTCAAGCCAAAGAGTGATAAGTTTTCTTAATAGGGGTTTTGGACAAGGTGGTTCTAATGGTGTAATTTTTGTTTTGATCTGACTCTTTTCTCAGGAGTTAGGGGTTTTTATATTTCTTAACATTGGACGTGATCGTCTCTTACTAGGTTGCTAGCTACCAATGCAACCCGGATATAAATACTGTAATCTTAACTATAGTGAAGTTGCGTATGCAAGTTAGTATAGGGAAGAGTTTGATCTTTATTATATAATGTAATCTATGATTTTCCAGTGCCCAGCTAGCTGAGGAGGAAAAACAAGCGGAAAGAAAAAATATCCCGTTTGTGGAGAATAACGTGGTTAAAGTCAATTTTCTTGATTTTCAAGCCAATATATTTTCTTTGTTATTCAAGCCAAAGGGCGGTAAGTTTCCTTCATAGGGGTTTCGGACAAGGGGGCTCTAATGCTGTACTTTTTGTTTTGATCTGACTCTTTTTTAGGAGTTTTGGGGTTTTATATTTCTTAACATTGGACGTGATCGTCTCTTACTAAGTTGCTAGCTACCGCTGCAACCCGGATAACTTCAGTTACTATGAACAAAAGTTCGTTTCTTTATTGTAAATGGAAAATGTAATTAGATTTCGTTCTTTATTGTAATGATCTGACTCCTTTTTTTAGGAACTATGGGTTTTTAAATTTCTTAACATTGGACGTGATCGTCTCTAACTAGGTTGCTAGCTACCGCTGCAACCCGGATCATTCTTTACTATATGATTACAAACAGGAAAAAGCCTACGGCTTTTTCTTCTTTGGAATAGTAAGAGACGACCTGGCTACAAACTATGATTATGGCATCAATGATTAATCTTTAACATTAAATGTTCTTACTATAATGGTTTGTTCTTTATTTGGTTTCGGACACCTCTGCAGCCATGATACTGATGGAAATTGCATAATCCCTATTTATGTTTCAGTTAACATGGGCTAAGTGTCGTTCTTTATTGTAATATGACGTCACTGCATCAAAAATACAGTTTTTATTGGAAAAATTTATTCTCTTTTAGAAATAATTTATTTTAGTTACAAAAGGTTTTTAACCCAATTAATTTCCTTTAAAATGAGCTATTGAACAACCCTCTACGATGTTCCAGTGCCAAGCTATCTCTGGATACAAAAAAAAAAAAAGAAAAAAATATCTCGTTTGGGGAGAATAACGTGGTAAAAGTCAATTTGCTTGATTTTCAAGCCAATATATTTCCCTTGCTGTTCAAGCCAAGGGACAGAAAGTTTCCTATACAGGGGTTTCGGACAAGGCGATTCTAATGGTGTACTTTTTGTTTTGATCTGACTCCTGCTTTAGGAGCTATGGGTTTTTATATTTCTTAACATTGGACGTGATCGTCTCTTACTAGGTTGCTAGCTACCGCTGCAACCCGGAAATTCAATGATCGAGCCTTTATGTAACCCGGATTAAAAAATTATTATCATATATTATATGTAACTTTTATTTTATAAGTCTTCGATAGTCTAATGGTTAGTATGCCCACTTGTTACCTGGGAAAAGGGGGTTCGATTCCCCGTCGGGGAGAACTTTTAATATGTTGAATTAAAAGCACTATCTTTTCAATTTAAAATTTAAAAAAGGAACTTGTTTATTTACATTCTAGATAAAATAATGAAGATAATATGAATGAACCACAGTGTTCAGTTTCTTTGGACTTGAGTTCGTTTTTTAACTATAAATACAAACAGGAAAAAGCCTACGGCTTTTTCTTCTTTTAAATAGTAAGAGACGAAACTCAAACAATCAAGTAGCTAACTAAGTCCAATGTATGGAATGGTTTGTTATTTCAGTGATCGTCTTTTAATGTAACAAATCCAGCCGGTGTCTTTTTCTTTTAATTTGTAGTTCAGCTATCAATAAAACCCTATCATTACTATATCATTAACTATAATTAAGTTGAGTATCTAATCTATTATAGGCAAGAGTTCGTTCTTTATTATAACGGATTAAAAAATTATGATCATATCTTATATGTAACTTTTATTTTATAAGTCTTCGATAGTCTAATGGTAAGCATGTCCACTTGTTACCTGGGAGTAGGGGGTTCGATTCCCCGTCCGGGAGAACTTTTAATATGTTGAATTAAAAGCACTATCTTTTCAATTTAAAATTTAAAAAAGAAACTTGTTTATTTACATTCTAGCTAAAATAATGAAGATAATATGATCAGGGTTCAGTTTCTTTGGACTTGAGTTCGTTTTTTAACTATAAATACAGACAGGAAAAAGCCTACGGCTTTTTCTTCTTTTAAATAGTAAGAGACGAACCTCAAGCAATCAAGTAGTTAACTAAGTCCAATGTATGGAATGGTTTTTTATTTCAGTGATCGTCTTTTAATGTAAATTTACTAACCTATACTATAGTTAAGTGGCCTATATAATTTAGTATAGGCAAGAGGTCGTTCTTATTATAATCTTTATTATAATATTTTAGTACTGATTTTTTAACTTGCGTGTAGCTTGCTTTGATCTAACCATTATGTATTCATGAATGAGACCATTTACAGTTTTGACGTTTCTTATATAGTAATTATGACGTCACTGCATCAAAAATACAGTTTTTATTGGAAAAAATTTATTCTCTTTTAGAAATAATTTATTTTAGTTACTATAGATTTTTAACCCAATTAATTTCCTTTAAAATGAGCTATTGAACAACCCTCTACGATGTTCCAGTGCCAAGCTATCTCTGGAGACAAAGAAAAAAGAAAAAAATATCCCGTTTGGGGAGAATAACGTGGTAAAAGTCTATTTTCTTGATTTTCAAGCCAATATATTTTCTTTGTTATTCAAGCCAAAGGGCGGTAAGTTTCCTTTATGGAGGATTTGGACAAGGCGGTTCTAATGGTGTACTTTTTGTTTTGATCTGACTCTTTTTTTAGGAGCTACGGGTTTTTATATTTCTTAACATTGGAGGTGATCGTCTCTTACTAGGTTGCTAGCTACCGCTGCAACCCGGATGTCTTTTAATGTAACTACCATTGCAACCCGGAATATATTAAAGATTTGAGTTAGTATTGGCGAGAGTTCATTCTTTATGATAAAATTTTTGCTTATGATGATTTCTTAAGGAACATAATTAAAATTTCTTAATATAATAAAAATAATTTGTTTTAATTACAAAACCTTTTTAACCCCATTAATTTCCTTTAAAATGAGCCATTGAACAACTCTCTACGATGTTCCAGTACCAAGCTATCTGTTGAATTACTAACCTATACTATAATTAAGTGGCGTATAAAATTTAGTATAGGCAAGAGGTCGTTCTTTATTATAATCAGTTTCTTTGGACCTGACTTCGTTTTTTAACTATAAATGCAAACAGGAAAAAGCCTACGGCTTTTTCTTCTTTAATAGTAAGAGACGAAACTCAAAAAATCCAATAGCTAATAACTAAGTCCAATGTATGGAATGGTTTGTTATTTCAGTTATCGTCTTTTAATGTAAATTTACTAACCTATACTATAGTTAAGTGGCCTATATAATTTAGTATAGGCAAGAATTCGTTCTTTATTATAAACAGTTAGAAATGCTTTTTTCTTGAGTCGGTGTTCCAGGAATTTGTTCTAAATCATTAGTCTTACAAACACATTTACTAATAACCCTAACAGGCTCGTTTTCGCCATAATTGAAAAACATTGCTTTTCCTTCGCTGTTGATAGGTATGCTTGTATATATATTTTTATTGCTGCTACATAAACTGCAATTGCTCCTTCCAAAATTAATATACGAGTTTTCTAAGAAGTACGCCTCCGTATATTCACTGTGTTGTCGAACATTTTCCATTGCATCTATAAACTGTTCCGCAGTTGCCAATCCATACCTTGGAAGCTTTTCGTTAAACTGACAACATTTCTTTGGATATTACTATGAAGCTTTGCCAAAGAATTTCTAGCCGACTTTTCAACAGCATCCGCTCTTTCAAAGAGAATTTAAATCTGTAATTTTGAATACTTTTCGTGATCCCGATAAAACATGCGTAAAACGTTCTCAATTTACAAAGATCAGCCTGCATTTTTGCCATCTTCTGTATTTCTGAATGTAATTTTTCCCTTTGTCCTTATGCGTTCTTCGGTACAACCTCGCAGAGAATTTAAATTTTTCATTATAGCTTTTGTCACCCCAGTATCTACCCATTATTCTGGTAGCAACTTTTTTCTTATGTTTGTTTCGGTAATCTTCATCATTATCATACCGGTCCTTGCTCTTTTGTCTAGCCTTCTCAATTGTTGCTTCTCTATAAAGTTTATCATTATGATAACGCTCCTTGATCTTTTGTCTAGCCTGCTCAATTCTTGCTTCTCTGTAATATTCATCATTATCATACCGTTCCTTGATCTTTTGTTTGGCTGTCTCAATTTTTGCATGTCTATAATCTTCATCATTGTGATAACACATCTTGCTGTTTTGTTTGATTACTTCTCGATACGCCTGGTCAGTTGAATACCTTTGCTTTTTTCTTTTCAAGATACTATCTCTGTTGTTTGTGTAGTACTGTTTTTTCAATTTGCGTGCAGCTTGCTTGATTGAAACCATTATGTAATTATGAATGAGAACATTTACAGTTCTGACGCTTCTTATATAGTAATTATGACGTCACAGCGTAATGATTTTATTGACGTCATAGCGCAATGATATTATTTCATGACGTCTTCAGAAACAACAATATAATTTCGTGTTTTTCTATTCACGTCATAGCTCTAATATAAAACTACGACGACATTCAATATTTATCTAGTAGGGTTTCAGACAAGGTAATTCTAATGATGTACTTTTGTTTTGATCTGACTCTATTTTTAGGAGTTTTGTTATATTTCTTAGCATTGGACTGATCGTCTCTTACTAGATTGCTAGCTACTGCTGCAACCCGGATTCACATATATATTATTTATGAGAGGCAACCTGGCCGAGTGGTCCAAGGCACTGGTGTTAGCCACCAGTCTCTTCGGAGGCGTGGGTTCAAATCTTACCGCTGGTAAACGATTATGTTTGAAAGACTGCAGTGTGAAAAGACATCGAAAATGCAGTTTTTGGTGGAAAAATTTATTCTCTTTTAGAAATATTTATTTTAGTTACAAAAGGTTTTTAACCCAATTAATTTCCTTTAAAATGAGCTATTGACAACCCTCTACGATGTTCCAGTGCCAAGCTATCTCTGGAAACAAAGAAAAAAAAAGAAAAAAATATCCCGTTTAGGAAGAATGTTGTAGTAGCTGCCACTTTTCTTGATTTTCAAGCCAATATATTTCCCTTTCTGTTCAAGCCAAGGGACAGAAAGTTTCCTATACAGGGGTTTCGGACAAGGCGGTTCTAATGGTGTACTTTTTGTTTTGATCTGACTCCTTTTTTAGGAACTATGGGTTTTTATATTTCTTAACATTGGACGTGATCGTCTCTTACTAGGTTGCTAGCTACCGCTGCAACCCGGATATTCCAATGATCGTCTTTTAGTGTAAAACAATCAAGTAGATAACTAAGTCCAATGTATGGAATGGTTTGTTATTTCAGTGATCGTCTTTTAATGTAATTACATAATAAGTTTAGTGATTCTGGACTGAAAACTAAAATAATTGCAATTATGAGACAATAATATGGAGATATGTACTTTACGGGTTACAAACCAAAAAAAGCTTGGTTCCAGGATACAATAATAAATTTGAACTGAGATGAAAAAAAAATTTCTTCCAGGAGACAAAAAGCAAAACTAATTTTAGAATTTTCATGTATTTTTGTTGTTTAAATTAAAAAATTACTATTACTGATTAGGTATCATAATATTTTTGCAGTTTACATAATAATTTTAGCGATTAAGCCAAAAAAGAAAATTTTGGTTCCAGGAGTTTCGGTTACTATTGAGACAAGTAGCTATTATTACTATAGAGTTCATTACATGGACTGTTTTATTGCTTCAAAATTCAAATATCTTTGAAAAGACTGCAGTATGAAAATACATCAAAAATGCAATTTTTTTGACAAAATTGATTCTACTTTAAAAAGTATTTTATTTTTAAATACAAAAGTGACTAGATGTTGCAATTTCCTTTAAAATGAGCTATTATACAGCTCTCTATGATTTTCCAGTGCCCAGCTAGCTGAGCAGAAAAAAAAAGCGGAAAGAAAAAAATATCCCGTTTGTGGAGAATAACGTGGTAAAAGTCAATTTTCTTGATTTTCAAGCCAATATATTTCTTTGTTATTCAAGCCAAGGGCGGTAAGTTTCCTTTATAGAGGATTCGGACAAGGCGGTTCTAATGGTGTACTTTTTGTTTTGATCTGACTCTTTTTTTAGGAGTTGGGGGGTTTTATATTTCTTGACATTGGAGGTGATCGTCTCTTACTAGGTTGCTAGCTACCGCTGCAACCCGGATACTGAATAATGCTCGTTTTAACGCTGGAATTGCAATTTGAATTTATCTCTGCCCCTTCTAGGTTTAATATAGCTCTTTATTTTTCTTTGAAAGTATCCTTCTGTGGAAAGTTTTTTTTTAATTAATACTTTTAAAAATGCACAATGTATTCAAGCTTGTGCTGCGTTTTGTTGCCTCAAATTATAACACCTGTTATTAGTTTCTGCTCTACTTGCCTTCCTTTGTGCTAAAATGTTGGCAATGGGAAGGGTGTTCAACCGTTGCAGAGGGTACTGCCAACTTTGTTCCTCTTATTATACTGATAAAAAATTCCTCGGTGATTTTGGTTCAAACAAGGTGCAAGCGAAATTCACATACTGAACTCTGTCTCAAGCTGGATTTTAGACACGTCTTCGTTCGACGAACTCAACGAAAGACTGAGTTTGCAATTGAGTCTGGCAAAATAAGCAACAAATTCAATTTTAAGAAAAATAAATGAATAATTAAATGAATGCATGGATTTGAACATATTTACTAGAAGGACTTATGGATGAAATTGAGAACATACCACCTGTTTATTATAATACTAAGGTTATAAAACGAAGTTTTTCTGATGAAAGTAAAGAACGAAGTGGAAACTTAAAATGAAAGAAAACTATTGCTTCGTTGTTTGTGCAATATATTTTTGTAAAATTGTTTCAAACAAACAGGCTAGTGATATTTCCCCGTATTTGTGGAATTCTGAAAAACTAGCGCTTTACTGAAAAATAAGCTTTCTTGAGGTTTTTATTGAGTTAAAATTGTGTCGTAAAAGTTATTGATTTCCTGGCCGATAAAATAATATCAAGTGCTTTATATAATTTTTTTTCTGCAGGGCGTTTAAGAATTTTCCTGTTTCTATCCCTTCTTCGTTGCGCCGGTTTTGTGTTTTCAGGATTCGGAACCTATGTTATCATGGCCGCGAACTAGAACTACTACTAATATACTAAAGCGCCTTGTCCATAAGAGTCTTCTTTATATTATTTCCTTGTTCATACCACGCCTTTATTAAATGCCAGAAATTTAAGATATACCCCGAAGTTTTATCCTCGCTCGGTTAACGGCTCTCTAACGTATCAGACAATTTACTATAAAATAACTTGGTCTACGTTCTTTTTGCCATAGATTTTTCTGTTATTGCCAAAATTGTCATAGGACAACGTGTCATGGGTGTTTTCTGCCATCGGACTAACTGTCATTATTTTTTTGTCATCGGATAAACTGTCTTTGTTTTTTCTTGTCGTCGGATAAACTGTCATTATTTTTCGGAATAAACTATCATTATTTTTTCTTGTCACCGGACAAATTGTCATCGTTCTTATTTGTCATTGGAAAAATGATCATTGGTTTTTATTATTGTCAAAAAAGGTGACATCGTTTTTATTTGTCATCTGACAAAGTGCCATTGTTTTTACCTGTCATTGGACAAAATATCGTTGTTTTTCTGCCTTTGAACAGATGGTCATTTGTGAGGCTGAAGCTTGCGTCTACCCCCCTCCTCTTTCGGGTGATCGGCTACCTTATAAGGCGTTTTCATAAACATTCCACTCTGGCTCTAGCTCCAATGGCGAAGTCCAAAACTGAGGCTAAAGCTGGTCTCGAGGACGTTATTTGCTGGTCTTTAGACTGACTTGACTTGCTTAGAAGGTGTTTTTGCTTGGGGATTCAAAGGCCAAAGTCCAAGGGCTCAGAGATTGAAAAGTACAACAACAACACCTTTAAGCTCCTTCGAGCTAATACCAAGGTCCACAGCTAAGCAAAAACGCAACTATTGTTTAATTTTCCCTTAGAAATAATGTCATTGTTTTTATCGGTCATCGGACAAAGTATCATTGTTCTTTTTTCTGTCATTGAACAGAAGGTCATTAGCGGGGTTTTGCATGCCTTCGAGTACTTCTTCGGACGACAGGTATGCGAAAAGTTGTTTTCAGAAACCTTTTATCAAAGTTTTATGTGGCGTTTTTTTCTAGCGCCCAATGGCAAGAAGCAAAATCCAAAGCTGGGGCTTATACTGTTCTTAAGGAATTTTTCTGTTGGGCTTTAGACTGACTTGGCTCGCTTATAAGGCGTTTGGGCTCGGGATTCACAGGCCGAAGTCCGGCTCAAAGACGGAATGTGGAAGAATTGGGTGAAATTCCCGGGGTCAGCCTGTGCCCTTGAAGAATGGTGATCAAGTCAGTTATCTTGTTCACGGTATCTGACATTTTAAATTTTTACTCTTCAGACGGCCGATTCCTTCAAAACCGAGAAGCAACTAGAGCAAAAGGGTGAAAAAGTGGCCTTTGATTATTGTTGATTTTCGATGAATAATCTGCCCATCTAAACATGGCATAAAACCTGAAAATTTTACAAATTTAGCATTAAGAAGTGTATTATTCTTTGCATATTTTTTCTTTCTTCAATTTTTTGTTAAGACGGTTCCCAAACATAAGGGGGATGGGATTCAGTTTTAAACTAGCCTAATACGACCTTGCGATTCTATGGTCACACGTATTGCCGAAATATAATCCCCTTTGACTTAATACTATTAAAAAATATTTTGAGAAGAAGATAGTATCGTGACGATTTTCCATAACGAATGTTATACATTAAATTGGTGCCATTTGTGTCATCGAGAGTGTTCAAGGTGAGAAAAGCTGGAAAGTTCATACAGCACGACTACTGCAAAACATGGAGAATTAGCGCTACTTAAGCAAACTTGATACAATTCTTAAATTGCTGTGAGGTAGTATGTGTAATCCTTTGTTTTGTTCCCCTTGAAGAATACTTTCTAGTCAGTATATTTTTCTATGAAATTTATATTTTGTCAAATAACCGTTAAAAAAAATTGGAATTTTTTCTCTCTCTGAACCCTTGGACTTTCGCCTGTGAATCCCCAAACGAAAACGCCCTGTAGGCTAGTTAAGTTAGTCGAAAGACCAGCAGATAAAGTTCTCAAGAACAGCTTTAGTCTCAGCTTGGGAATTTGCCATTGACGCTAGAGCCCGAGTGGAATATTTATGAAAACGGCTTATAAGGTAGCCTGTCACTCCCCAGGGGGGGGGGATTATACACATGCTAAAACTTTACTAATGACCATCTGTTCTATGTAGGAAAACAATGACATTTTGTCCGATGACAGATAAAAATAGTGACACTTTGTCCGGTGACAAATAAAAACGATGTCGCTTTTCTCGGTGATAATAAAATCAATTACCATTTGTCCAATGGCAAATAAAAACAATGACAACAGAAAGGAAAAAAACTGTGACAGTTTATCCGATGACAAGAAAAAATAATAACAGTGTATTCGCTGACAAGAAAAAATAATGACACTTTCGTCCGATGGCAGAATAAACAGATGATACATTGTCTTATGAGTGTCTTCGTAATGACAAAAAACTCAAACTATGGGAAAAGAAAACGGTGACCAAATTGTCATATGTTAAGTTTTTTACAACAGCTGTCTAATGGTCTTTTCAACGATAAAATGATTAACAGCTTTGCATTGAACCTTTAAACACCTTACTACTATGTTGCTTGCGTACTATTTCTATTAGCGACAATTGACGGCATGGGGACTGCCTTTGCCCCCTAGTTTTGCCCCTAGCTAGAATTTGAAAAATTCTTTTATAGAGTCTCTTCTTTGGGAAAGCTTGGCAAAAATGAGCTTTTTTCAAAAAACTCAACAAAATAGCAAACAATAAGACCTCTTACTTTTAGGTATTTTAATAAAAAAAAAATAGAGTAAAATCTGGAAAAACAACTCAAAGTGCAATTTTTTGGTGCCCAATGGTGTTTCGTGATGACGTTTTCAAGTTGACTTTATAAAAAAAGCCATTCGATATAAAAATTAGCTTTTAAATGGGTCCTCAAACAGTTGTCTATCATGCTGCAGTAGCCTTCTAGTTCTGTTAGTCAGTAGATGAGATATGCATAATGTTAAGGGGCTAGGAGAGGGAATAGTGAAGAGGAGGGATTGCAAACTTCAGGATTTTGGTTTTCAACAAGTGAGATTAGGACAGTGCCCTTTTCATTCTTCCCAGCCTTTCTATTCAGGAATGGCAAATAAAGTGCACTTTTGGGTGCCATCCATATGGCAGTTTATGATGATTTTATCAAGTCGAATTTATAAAAAGTGATTAGATATAAAATTATCTTACTAATGAGCCCTTAAAACACTCTGTTGCAGTGCCCCACCCATTCTTTCTAATCCGAAAATGGTATGCAAATTTGACTTTTTGGGTGTAATGTGGCACGTATCGATAAAATTATATACTCGAATTTGTAAAAAACGATTGGATATGAGAATTAGATTTTAAATAGCTCTCTATGATCTCTACGGTGTAGTGGCATGTAGTTCTATGATGTAATGGCCAAAAAAAAATAAATAAGAAAAAAAAGGACACATTAGTGTTACCCATGCAGAAAAGTGACTTTCCTTGTTGTTCAAGGTGGGGAGGGGCTGTAAGTACCTTGAATAGGTTTCTGTAAATTGCAATTTCAATTATGTACTTTTTTCTTATCTGACGCCATTTTCGATGGGTGTAAGGGCCTTTTTAAAATTTCTGTAAATTTGATGTCAAAATAATGTTTTGCTATTACGATTAATCGAAATAATATTTATAGTCTGTGATCCGGAGGCCTGTGCCCTCCAGGCCTTCAGACTGCTGTCACTTTTTGGGTGGTTTCAATGGCTACTAATGGTGCTGGTGCTGGTACTAATGATTGTTAATTTTTGCCTACAGGCTAAGCCAAACATCGGCATATAAGGAAATCGTTGCACAGACTATTTTCTGAACCCCTGGAGTTGAAAGTGAATTATAACAAATTGTAATTATTCTGAATCCCAAAGAAAAGTAATTTTTCGTAGCATTATGTTTATTTATTTATTTTTTTTACACAAAGACAAATGTAAAACGAGTTGAGGGAGTCTTACTCCCAAAACTATTAAATTTTTAAGTATGTCAAGGTATATATATATATATATATACATATATATATATATATAATTATATATATATATATATATATATATATATATATATCTATATGTATGTATATATATATATATATATATATATATATATATATATATATATATATATATATATATATATATATATAATATATATATATATATATATATATATATATATATATATATATATATATATATATATAATATATATATATTCTAACTATAGCCGTGATGTGGTCATAGGAACAGCACATTGGTAACTGTGGGTTGTTTTTCACAGAAACGACGCACAATGATGAATCTAGGATTTAAATGTGAAATGGAGTAAGTAATGGGACATCTACGACATTTTGCTTCGTCGTGATAGCCACCTGGTGGCTCAAAATTGTGTAAGGAGAAGAAACAAAAACGATGAGCAATAGAAGCGATAAAGCTCAGAAATGTCTTGCATACTGACATATGAGTAGGAGAGACCTAGTTTCTGGAGCTGATGACTAAAATAAAATGTTTTTTTTTATTGAAATAAAAAATGACCATTGTTTTTATTTGAACAGCGAAAACTTGCCATTTCATTGCTAGAATGCGATGTTCCATGGCAGTTCACAGCCTGTGACACTGAATGGCTGACACACGGCACCCTCTAGCGGGCATTATCGCACATAAAATATTCTTTTACGTTATAATCCTTAAGATGGTTGGCGAAAATTTGGATAAAAGTATGAAACTTGGTCCACATATGCAGTTTGATGTGTTCTTTCGAATGAGACTGGGGAACAATCGGTACGACCACCCTAAGGGGGGGGGGAATAGGGGGTAAAAGTCACCCAAAAGGGGGGAAATGCGAGAAAGTATCTTTTTGCCTATTTCAGCTTGATATTTGATGAGTATATTCGTTATTAGATAGAAACTGAAGGGAAGTCATTGGAAAAGTGCTTGGATCGTTCCACCGCCCTGGGGGGGGGGGTGAAATTCAACCAGCAGGGGGAAATGGAAAATGATCGTTTTTGCAATTTTTAACTCGACTTTCGGTTTTTGTTCTTGTGTATTAGAAAGAAAGAAAATTAATGGAAAGTTCTCGGAGTGCCCTAGTAACTTACGGGGGGGGGGGGGGTAAAGGGGGTGAAAATGGTCACGAAGGGCTTCGATTTTTACCTTTTTCTTAAAAATTTTTCCAGTATCCTTAAAAATTCCAAAACAATCAACTGAATTTTATAAACGAAATCTGCGACCAGTTTGACGACATACAATGCATTTGTCCAGCCTCGCTCAGTAGGGGTATTTTCATTGCTGCTGCGGTTGACAACATCGGCCATAATCTCTACAACCGCTATCTATTCCTTTCATGGGACAGCTATTTCTTTAATACAGCTTCCAGCAGCCGATCATGCTCCGAGGGAAGAAAGCTCGCTTCGAGGCAGAAAGAGCAGTTCGGAGCATCGAGAAAAGTCTGGAGCCTACCGAGGGAATATACCGGAGTCCCTCCTGCTCGTTTACGCATAGCACACCCGTTAGTCCCTCGTATCGCACCGATAGACGAACCATCCATCACTGGAGAGCAGCCTGCGAACGTAGAAGAAGCTTGGTTGAATCATGTTGAAGAAGTAGCGGAGAAACAGAACGGAAGTGCTTCGATGCCGGTCTCGTGGCCTGCATTCCTCTCCAATAAGCAACCGACGGTGGACAAGCCAAAAAGCACGATTGCACTTTTACCTATTTTCAAGGATCAAGCACATTCAGTAGCGATGATGCTTCAGACTATGAATTTGGTTAAGACAGTTGTCGCGTATCTGAACCCAGGTCAGACTCCAGTTCTGACAGCTGATCAGCCGCTCTGTGTGGTGGCCAAACTGATACAGTGGAACTTCCCAGAAATACATCCGGAAGATTTGCTTATTGTCGTTTTCGGTGGCCTGTACATAGAAATGAATATCCTGAAAGTGCTAGGAGACTGGATGAAAATATCTGAATGGGACGATCTTCTCGTCCAAGCTGATCTCACAATGACAGGAAGGGCAGATGCCATTCTTAAAAGGTCGCATGTTACTAGGCCCCGTTACTCTCACCAAGTAGCTGCTTCAGTCCTTCATATCCTTAGGCGCCGAGCACGTGATGAGGATGCTGCTGAGAATGAAGAGAGCGACAATGAAGTGCTATCTTTCGATGAATGGCAAGAATCACGAAAAGAATTCAGCGCTCCGTTTAGTTACTGGTAAACTTTACTTGATATTGAACTGATTTTGTTGATGTTCGTATGATGCATCCGTCAGGCATATTTTATACTTTATATCGATGCTCTATGAAAGATTCTGCCGTAGATGTTCGCTCTGGACGCCGCGAACTACGCCAGATGGCTGTCGGTGAACGTTCGAGACATCATTGACCTCAGTACCCAGAACCCGGCTGTATTTTGTGAGTTTATGAAAGGAAACTTCACAGTTTGAAAGACAAAACATACTTTTCCTTCTATGGCAATGGATCATGCACATGAACAGATTAACGAGAAAATGAAAGGAACAGCCGTTTGATTGGACTCACCGAAAACCCAGATGCCATGCTTTGATGGATTACATCAGATCCCGATGTTCAAAGGGCCGTTGAGGAGTATGAAGAAAGTTTTACAAACCCTTCTTCTGAAGAAAACTTGAAGCATCATGAGTACACACCAAAATTACAGTTGCGATTCATGTGCCATGTTCAGGACGTTCTTCAAGTCATTGAAGGAAGGGGCAATCCACTTTCTGAATAAGAAAATGACCTTCTTACCCTTAAAACTATGAAGGTCATGTCCAGTAACATAGTACATAGCGGCAGGAATGCATACAAAATTGGACCCGACCAACACAAGAGGTTTACCGAAGAGCGACTGACAACATGCTCCACGCCAGTCACATATGTTATTAAGAGAACTAACCTGCGACTATGCACAAGTTTGACAGCCAAGAAACCGTCAAAGGTGAAACAAGAGATTTCTAGTCTGAAAAACAGTTGTTCTTTGTTTGGTAGATTGTACATTGCCTGCCAGTCTCGTGACGGTGACATAGACGAGTTTTTTTAAGCACGAGAGCCAGCCCACTCCCCATGCACTGTCCGACAGCGGATCCGTTAGGAAACCTGCAAAATAAAACCTTACAACTTGTTTAGAAGCATTGCTGGACATACCAACTACTATTCCTCGAGTCAATGCAAAAGTATTCGATAGATCAGCCTTGGTTCATATGCTTGCACCCGGCTCCTGCAAATTTTTCAAACATTACGCGGACTCAATTTTTCTACCGTACATTCATAGACAACTAGAGACGGTCAGTCGCATTGACGTTGTATGGGACAGGTACATCAAAAGCAGCTTGAAGAAAAGAGAAAGAGAAAGGAGAGGTTTCGGACAGCGAGTCAGCCTAAGAGAATCGACTCCTATCCCTCGGAACTGGGCTCCTTTCCTCCGCACCGAAGAAAGCAAAGAACGTTCTCTGTTAGCACCGCTGGCAAGCAGAATTGTTTGGAAAGAGTTTATAGCACAAGGATTCAGATGTTGTGCCTTCAGTGTCAGCTACTCAAGATGATTTGGTCCCTTGCGATCATGAAGAGGCAGATACGCGAATTCCCCTCCACGTTCGTCACTGCTACCTGTCTGGTCATCAAGAAGTTATGATACGAGCTGTAGATATAGATGTGCTCGTTCTAGCTGTGGCCGCTTGCTCATATGTCCCACTTATTGAACTCTGGGTGGACTTTGGTGTGAAGCAGCAGCACAGAATCATCCCAGCTCACGGAATTCATCATACGCTTGGCCCCCAAAAGTCAAAAGCTTTGCCTGGTTTCCACGTTTCTACAGGCTGCGATACACCTTCTTCTTTTTCTGACATTGGAAAGAAGAAAGCCTTTGATTTTTGGAGAAGTTCTCCCGATGGAACTGACACGTTCTTGGATTTGTCGTGTGCGTCAACTGCTACGAGGCCGAGAACGCAAGAGCTACTGGAGAGATTTTTAGTTTTATGCTACGAGCGGACAAGCAAAGTCCAGGGTGTAGACGAAGCGAGAAAAGTGCTTTTTGCCAAGGGACGGCATATTGACCGCATCCAACCAACATCCGACGTCCTTCTTCAGCATACCAGACATGCACACTTTCAGGCTGGCAGAATTTGGGGAAGAGAAACCGACCCCATTCAGAGTCCTCCTTCCCCATTTGAATTTGGGTGGAACCTCGTAAATGATGAGTGGCATCCAGTCTGGACGACGCTACCCAAGGCTTCCAAGGCGTGCAAAGAACTGATCAAATGTGGCTGCAAGATAGCCTGTAAGCCACCATGCATGTGCATGAAGGCTTTACTACCGTGCACTGATCTGTGTGTCTGTAATGGAGCGTGCTACAGATCTGACGCCAGCAACGAATAGGCTGTTGAACCAGGGCACCAACTGCGTGCCACTTTTTTTTCTCTCTTTTTATTTCTTCCTTCAGTGATTAAAAGTCATATCTTTAAACAAAAGTTATAGTAGTGCATTTGACTCTTAAAGGAGGGGAAACAAGAGGGGGGGGGGCGCAATCGTAGTTTTGCGCGTCACAGCTGTCATCCACGGTTTCCTTTGTCCAGTGTTTGCCACCTACTCCCAGTAGAGTCATCATAACCACCGCAGCCAAATTGAAAAGAAACTTAGTTTGGCATTTCTCCCTGCCCCCCCCTCCCAGTTTCCCCTCTTTTCCCTATCCGGGATTTAGGATGTAACACTGTACAACTCGAACTTGGGAATGCCTCCTGAAATGGCGAGAACAAACTTAGAGACAACAGATCAGAAATTTCCCTTCTTTAGCATTTCCCCGGGGGAAATATTTATACCTGTTTTCCCCCTCCCAGGACATCCTTTGCACTTTCGCCATGACATTAAATCAATGACTATATAAGATTGAATAAACAAACCGAATACCAATTTGAAATGGGCAAAACAAATATTTCTAGTTTCCCCCTGTTAGTTGCATTTCACCCCCACCCCATCCTTCCCTTTGATGGTGGGATATTCCAATCACCTTTTCCATAACTTTGCTTTAATTTATGTCTAATACCGAATATACACACCGAATATCAAACTAAAAAAGGGAAGAATTTATTTTGCTTTTCTCCCTTTTGGGGGGAATTTTACCGCCTGTTCCCCCCTCTTAAAGTGGTCAGATCGCTTGTGTTCCAGTCTCATTCGAAAGAGCACATCAAGCTGCCCCTGTGGACCAACTTTCAAAATTTTTCCAAATTTGCACGAACCTTTGACCAAGCAACTAGACTATTAGCGTTTCTTCAGATGACTCCTAGCAATTAGGGCAAGCGTGGCACAATATACTAGCCTCGATGACACCTTCTGGGGGCACATTATACACCTAAGGGTTTTTCAACCTTTTTTTCTTATAATAATTATAATTATAAGCTATAAATGACCATTGTTTTTATTTGAACAGCGGAAACCGGCCTTTCCATTGTTAGATTGCGAAGTTCCATGCCAATTCCCATTCTGTGCCACTCAATGGCTGATATACAGAACCCTCTAGCACCCCTTCATCATTTCTAAACCATTTTCAGAGATTTTCTTGGTAAAAAATTACACTTTAACTCTATTGGTTCGTTTTTTCGTAAGCAAACCCCTTAATGCCCCCCAAAAAAACACTTCTCACCACCATGGCATTATATGGCTGACCCTCTTGGCACTCTGTGGCACCCGTAATCGTCATTTAAGCGTTTTCTGACGTTTGAATAAAGCAATAGATACATTTTTTATTTTTGTTGATATTATTTTGTGTCAATTCCTAACCTGTGCAACACTATGGCTGGCCCTCTGGCACCAATCTATTAAATCTATTAAATCTATTGGTTCATGTTTTCGCAACCCAACTGTAGCGATAGAAAGAAATGACTGAGACAATTGTGGTAATGAAGATTGACCGCACCACCCTCAATCATTGAGAGAAGTTAAAATATGTAATTGTATGAATGTAACCTCCTTTCCTTGGGTTATCTCGAAATCAATTACCTGTTATAGTATGTAGAAATCAGATCCCTGGGGAGCGCTACCTTGGAAGTATGCGAACTAATTATCTGTCGTGCGACTAGATACAGACATATAAAACTAGATAAACACAAGTAGAAAAGCAATAGTTTTATTATGACTTACATATTTAGGTGTACAGCAATGCTCACTTCAATTGACGACAAATAGAAGCAGAGATAATAACAATGACTGAATTGCAATGCTTGAACGCCGAAATAATTCTGCTCTTAATAATCCTGAATCTGATTTACAAATCCCCCAAAAAAACACTTTTACAACACTATAAAACTTAGTTTTTGTCCTGCGCTCTAAGAGCTGACTCACAATTGGCCCAAGTCCTGAGGCGGCCAAACTCCTCGTCCAATAATTTTTTTAAATATTTCTGATGATTCAAACGTTCACACACTTCTTATAATTTAAACTTCCTGAGAAACATTATATGTAGCATCTTTTTTATTGCCCACTATCTTAGCTAGATCCAAAACTGGATAGCGCCGTTCTTTGTCTGAGGCTAAAATGCAATTTCTCTTTTTGCTGATTAAGGACTTTTCTTTTTTTTGAAACTAGATTTAAACTTAATTAGAGGAAGTCGGAATTATCTTTAGAAAGAAGGAACTTTATTTTTTGTATTTTAAATATATCACATTTTACTCACGGTACATATTACCCTTCCCATTATTTAATGACGTCCCGTCATTAGGACTTGCTTACCTTTGGGCTTTTGAAATGTTCGCAATTTATTAACTATTTATTCTACATAATTAATTCATATTTATATTTTGGCTTAATCAGGAGTGCTAAAAATTTTCTCTATTACTTTTCTTATTTATTCTACATCCCTATCTAAAATTCATCTACCGGACTAAGATTATTCATGGTTCTAGCCTAGCTACTATACTAAAGATTTTTTTTTTCTACATCTAACACTGATTACTTTTACATTTCCAACAAGGTTGGGGCTATTCTACCTTTACATAAGATTTTTTTGGAATTTACCTTTTACAAGTTTTTTTTTATTTTGCTGTCTATAGGGCACACTGCTTTCTATCTACACTACATTAAATGAATAGCTCGACAACGCTACACATAACTCTATCTGAATATCTAACACTACATACAAGAACGATTTAAAACACACAATATTATGTTTACCACGTTCACTGGTAAGCATTAGGACACTTTCACTGGGGATGTTTGCTATATAATATTAATGATAGAATATTGGAATTTTTTAGTTATCAAAGTTATTAAGAAGCAACATATGTAAATTCACACCTATTTCATCACCTTCGAGTCTCTTTACCGTACTCAATCCTTCTGTTGTAAATTATGGTCCTTCACTCTTTTCGTCTTGGGAAAATTTTTAAAGCACTTACCATATAGTTTCTTTATGGAACAGTTCGAGCTTGATTGTGTTCACACGACAAGCTTTCTCTAATCGTCAACTGGGAAATGATGCTTCCAACTACAGGTGTGGGAATATGCTATCAGAGTTCATTCTCACCTGCTTTTTGACAGTTCATAGGGTGCCTTATCATTAAGGGGTCGAACACTGGGAGTGCGTTTATTTTCTTCTCAGCATATAATTTTTGGATATTTTGAGACTCATAGAGAATGTATTCTCGTATAAAATTGTTCATTCGTGCACTTAGGGATCACAGTTCTCTTATAAAATTGTTAGTTGTGGCTTGTGTCTATTAACCTTTGCGGTGATTCCTTGGTTAATCACGGGGGAATTGAAGTTTGGATTTGGAACAGGTCGACACCACACTATAGTGACTCCTTAAACATATTGTCTTTAACTTGTGGGAGGGGTATATTGTCACTGAGGGGTTGGTTTACTGGGGTTAATTTTGGTTTCTGCAATTCAATGGTTGGTATCCAGGTCCATTTTTCAGAAATTATCTTGTAACATTTATGGGATAACAGAGATATGAACTTTCCACACAGAGAGGATAGGATGGATTCCGAGAGATGGTCGAAAGGGATTCGACGCGTGAGTCTGTGACACATAAATAATTTTTGGGGTCATCAAATATCATAACTATACGGTCATATGGTATATGGGTCCATAATGATTATCAAAGGCGATATTTATGTACTTATATCTTGTACTGGTCGATGGGGTTCTCAGAATTTATGTGATTATATAGTTCGATATTGTTTTCGTAGATGAAGCTGGGATGAAAATTGCCTGGAGTGTATGGTGAGTACTCTTCGTTGGTTGAGGTATGATGAAAATAGATGCTACTAGGTTGTATCTGCACTGGACAACTCATTGTAATGATCAATATCCAATATGTCAATCCACTTCCTGTAATAAAAACAACGAGGCAGAATCACACGTTCTTTAAAACAAATGGTCATAATACATAATAAGCAATATGATTAGGTGCATTTTAGGGTGAAGATTACCCTACAAGACAATATAAAAAGATACACTGATATTACTAGATAAAACGACATTATTATCATGTTGGTTTCATATACCTACAATTCCCATTGGGAAATCTAAAACAGACATGTTTTCAAATTTGTTTTGAGAAAGGAAACAACGATAAAAGGCTTATTTAATTCTTCAATACATATTTAATTCTCCCTTTGATTTAAAACAATCCTTTAAACATAAGTTACTCTACATTATTAAGTTTGAGGTCTAATTTTACAACATATTTCATGCCTGCATTGTTCACGCACATCCGTGCTGTTTAAGAAACGCATGTTGCAGCGTCATAGCCACACGGTTTTACGTAAGCATCCTTACAATGAGGGAACAAGACATATCAAGGATGAGTGGGGACCTCTATACCCACTTGTTTTCTAATGTCTTACCTTTTTCTTGGCTTAGACGTTCTCATGGGCTTCCGAGTTTAACCTCTGAATTTCAGCTGTTTCCCCGTGTTCTTCTCTTGGTTTTCGTCTTCTTAGTCTCAGGATTTTTCCATAATTAAAAGTTAATAGGGTTCTATGGTCAGGGAAGTCGCGAATACGAAACATACGGCCAGTAGTATGTTCCACCAGAAATTGGTTGAGAACAATCCGTATCTATTATCCACATACGTTAATGACTGGTCTTCATTTGTAAATAGGGGGATCTGGGAGTCTAATGCTTCTCTTATTTTTGTAAGTTTTAGTGTCCCTTTATTCTTTTCTATTTTGGACCATATCAAGGTTTTTATTTCCTCGTTTTCTATATTGGGAATAGTGTACGACAGGTTAATTACCTTGAAATTGATTATTTTGGGACTTATTATCTTTGTGCTCGTGGTAATTAACGGCGTTCGAACAGTTGACTCTTTAGTTACAAGTCGACATCCTTGTTTTATGGTTATCGTACCCACATCTCGTAACAGTAGTTCTATTTCGTAACTTGGGTCTATTCTCTCTGTATTATTGTAACAAGACAAAGTTCCAACAGTTTCTCTTGGTACAGAAAATAACCAAAGATCATTTCTAAGGTATATGAATATTTCTCGCTTAGTACTTCCTATCATGGCTTCACATGAATTCGGTATTTCTTCCTGTTGGGTGTCTTTCAAAAATATATTTAACATACAGGATCCAGATTTGACATTATAAATAGGTAACGTAAGTTGGCATACTAAGTTTTTAATAGTACGCACTCTTTTAAGTCTTGTGGATTGGCTAGGGCGTATTTTCGTCTATCTTGATCAACAAGCAAATACTCTGCTTCAGGTTTGATAGTCAAAAATGAATTTGTCTTCTTTATGTTAGCAGGGAAGCTCGAAATTTTGTACAGGTCGTAAACGGATTGTTGGTTTATCAATGGAATTGTTACTACTGCAAATAGCTGTTCATTTATTTCCGTGATGTGGACTTTTAATTTAGTATAGTAAAGGAATAAATTTGATACTTCTGGCTCTACGAGTAAATGTAAACCAAACGTTAGGTGCGTTTTTATTTTGTCTAACATACTTTTAGGTTAGAAGGATCTACTAGGTCGTAAGACAAGGTTCCTCCCGTGAGGGCAAATAATGCGAACTCGAACTTGCTAACATCTGTCGCCAAATTTAGTAGTGACATGGCGATTGTATCGAGTGATACCGCGGTAAAGCTCGCGTCTATCACCACGCGGTCCACTTCGTTCCTTAAATATTTCATTACGTTTATAGTTTTTGAGATTCTCTTAGATATCATTTCAATTTTATCTCTCTGGTAATTTGCTACAGTGGCTTGTATCTCCTGAACGTATAATGTAACGTTCATGGCATTATTCAACTATCTTGCACCTTCCCTCACGCTGTTTAGGTCTTCCTCCGTTTTTAAACCAAAAAGGCGGGAGGCGAGTTCTCCGAAGATGGGAATTAGGCCTGTAGACCTACGGTATTTATTTCTTTGAAAGAATACTTCAAAAATCTTCGTGGTGCTTTGTTTTAACTTTTGTATTTCCATATTGAATAATTCAAATAATGCTTGTAGTCTTTGTCTTTATAATATTAAATAGGCTTGATGAGTTGAAACTTTTTGGGCGTTTTTCTCATTTAGATTGGGTAATGGTTGCTCATTTATCATTACATAAATTCCATCATAAGGTTTTCCTTTCCTTGTAGTCATTAATTTAGGATTTTGCATGGATTTCATTTTAGTAAAGTCTCTCGATAAGTATTCAATATTGTCCACTGATCTTTTCCTTCTGTCTTCCTTGGTGCTCGTCCCAAGTGCCATGTCGACTTCCGCCATTTTCTTATAAAAATCATTTATTACGAATTTTGATTTTTGTGTGGAGACAACTGAAGTTAGAAACTCTTTATTATCTTTACTATGCATTATTTTACTGGTCTATAATCCTTCATTCGATCTAAGGAATTGAAATATCGATTCTTTGAGTTCATTCGTGTTTTTTTTCTAGTCTTGTTAACTTGTTGAAACAAGGTCTCGAAGGGTTTGGGGTTGAATTTCATAAAGATCTTCCATGCGTCATGGCTAACTAGCAATGAATTTTCATGCTTGAATATTACTCCATGTTTTACAATATCTTGGGCCACTGCGTGAACAACGAGGATTATGAGGATATTCTTAAGCCTCATCTTATTGTTTGTTTCTAGAATTAATTTATCATTAATTTTACCCGTTTTTTGCAAAATTCGTTTGTTTACTACTTTGTTATTAGTATATTTTTTCAAGGGCACTTTAATTTTTAACTTAGGTTATTTTTTATTATATAACCGTTTTGTGAGATTGGCCAAAGAAAACTGATTTGTAGGCGTAAAACAGAATAAATATTTGAGGATTAGATAGGTTAGGGAAGTAAAGTTAGGACTTCCAAGCTTTATTCTGGTCGTGATATACCTTTATGACTGGTTGAGATATAACTTTAAAGCTTAGCTAATAATCGCTATACAATCTAATTTTGCATTATATTTTTTGAGTAAGCAACACATAAATACGTAAGCGTGCAGCACATAATTACACTGTTATCCTATTTTTTTGTGTAGGCCTAAAATAATTATAATCTGCACTAAGACAAAATAGTTTATATATATGAGATTAATTTCTTCCACAGTTACCTACTAATAGGTGGTTTTGAGTTTTTCTCTTAATTTTCTTGTTATTATTTTTATAGGCGTCTCTTTTTCTTGGTATGTTTTCACACGTTCCAGAAATAATTTACTACCAAGGGATTTGTATTCTTCAGATTCAGGGTCAAATAAAAATTGTTTGTAATATTGAATTTCCGCTAAGGGTTGATGTATGCCCTCATATTTGACACATTGGGGATTTTTTTCAAAAGTATAGCAAATTTTGGGGGCTCTGCATTTATCAAGAAGTAAAAGGTCTGTTTGAGTGGGTCCCTTGGAATAGAAATACTTGATATTGAGGTTCTTTTGTAGGCGTCTTATCAATAATTGTAAACAGCCAAGTTGTTTCGCGCTTCTTCTTCTATATTTTGTTTTGACTTCCCCTCTAGCCGGACGATATTTGGGGGTATTCGCGAGTGCTAAACCATACTTATAAGTGTGGGGTGCATACCCTTTGAGGTTGTAGGTTAAATCCCATTCTTTCGCATATATCTGATTTCCTTGTTCGTCGACGACTAACATAGCTGCCGAATATGTAATGTTTTCCTTCGCGTTCATTATGGTAATGAACTCAGTATCAATTATCGCCTTTCGAATAGGTCTTGATTCCATTGTCATGATCTGAAAATGCTCACAGTTAGGACACTCCACGATCATGTTCAGGTATAGGACCAATAGTTTCTCTTGGAACAGAAATCATGATAGTGTTCATAATTATGAACAGGATCCCAGGGAACGGAATTCATGATCCTTATGATCCTGTTCATATATACAAACATGATCAGCTCATAATTAGACGCTTCTGTACTGGTAGTTTTTTTGTTTTTGATGACATCAATCTTTGTTAGGACCTGGGTCAGTTTTTCATAGAAAATCCGAGGGCGAGCACGCCCACAACAAACCAAACGCTGCCTGAGGGCGAGCTCCCCCCAGACTTCCTACAAAACGTGGTCCAACACCAATTGTCGTCCAAAGTCGACCGCGAGCTTCCTATCTCGGACCTTTCTCGTTAGCCACTTATATCTTGAATTAAACTATAATTGTCAGCAGTGTTACTTTTTAATTAGAATTTGTTTTCTGGGATTGATATATATTGAACAAAATTTTTCTACAGCTTTTTTATAATTGTATGATTTTTATTCGTAAATCAAAAGTTTTTAAATTATTATTACTTTATGACGCCTGTCCATTAAAATCCTTTTTTTTGTACTTTTATGGGTATTTTAATCTGTCCGGTTTCTTAACCGTTCTACCTGACTGTGTCGTCACTCTTTCCTCTGTTTCTTGCGCGTTTTTCTTTTTAGGTTTTGCTAGCGAAATGAGATCAAATTTTTTGTATTGTTTTTTCAAAAATTCTTGCCCTTTTAATACTGTTTCTTTTGCGTGCGCAGCTGCTGAAGTCGGTTTTGATTTCCCTATTTCTTTAACTACTATATGGTCTGATTCGCCGTCAGACTCTTCGGAACTGGTTTCCGATGATTCCGCATTAGAACTTTTAGAGGTTGCACCTCGCATTTTTGAGGTATCCCCTCCCTTTCCTTCGTAAATTTCTACTCCTCTGGAAGTAGAAGGTTTATTCTCTAAGTCTTCGCTTTGAGTTTTCAACTCGGGAGATTTGAAAGATTCTTGAGAGCTTCGAGAGGAATCAAGAGTTTTTGCGGGGTTCCTCCACTGTTTAAATGCCATGTCTTCAGGGGGGTGGGGCATTTTTTGCACTAGTGTTTCCCTCCATGAAGTCCACTGTTTAGGCTTGACCTTGGACACAGTTATATCGTGATATCGTCCTTGCTGGTCATCCTTGGGAGTTTTATTCTCGGGAAATGTACTTTGACTCGTTTTTATGGGGAAATTTATTAAATCCATAGCTTCTCGCAGATTTGTTTTAGTTGAATCTTTGGGAGGAGTTTTCTTTACAGTAATACCGGGGGTTTCTACAGCTCTGTTCAATTCTTCCTACAATGACAGGGGCCTTTCTGTTGGTGTTGTAGGGGAGACCATGTCGTCTGGGAATCTTTTGGGGGGACAAGGGGTCGAAATTCTATCTGGGAAAAATTGGGTTTTTGGAGATATTGTATAATCTAATTCTCTCGCGCTCTCTGATGATGAACTTCTTGAATCTTTTGGCGTTTTTACTCTCTCTGGTAGTAGGAATTTTCCTTTAGGAATAACTAAATTTTTCATAGCTAAAAGTTCTTCAAAATTTTTCTCATCGCTCTCATCCTCGAAACAGTCTTGCTTGAAATTAAAGGGTTTTAGCTCTGACAATCTTGATTTAGGGGGCTCATGTTCTGCGTCTGACGAATCAGTAGACGAGGGACGCGGTACCCATCTTTCCGGAAATTTTGCTTTTTTATTCGGCTAACATGTACTTTGTATGTTCTTCCACTATCGGGGTTTACCATTTTAAAAGTATAATCGTTATCGTACTTTTTGACTATTCTGTAAGGTCCAGAATATTTGTTGGAAAGTTTCTTGCCTTCCGCTTTTGCCTCGTTCTTTAGGTAAACGCAATCTCCTATTTTAAAATCTATGCTCCCCTTGACTTTGGGTTGGTTTCTTAGTTCTTGGTTTATTTTACATTTTTCCAACTCTTGCCTAACTATTTTATAAGTTTTCCTCATCCTATTTATGAATTCTTGTTTGTAATCCTCCGAGTTATTATAATATTGCCGGGATTCAATAATCTCTTCATACGGGATTCTAAAATCACGACCAAAAAGTAAATAAAATGGATTGTCTTTGTTTTTTTCTGAATAAGCAGTGTTGATTACGTTAGTTAAATAAGGTAAGAATTGGTCCCAATCGTTCCTGTTGTCTTTTGTATAAATGCTTAACACATTCGAAAATATTTTATGCCTATTTTCTATTTTACCATTAGCTTGTGGGGGATATGGGGATGTCACCATTTTCTCTATGTTAAGAAAACTCATTAAGTCTTTTGTTACTTTTGAAACAAAATTGCTTCCGTTGTCACTTAAAACCTTATTTGGTATGCCTAATTTTGAAAATAATTTCGCCAACGCCTTACTTGTGGCGTAAGCGCTTTGATTTTTCAATGCTTTTGCAAAAGTAAATCCGGAAAAATGGTCTAAAACTGAAAGAATACAAGTATGGCCTCTGTTGGAAACAGGCAAGCCTCCGCTGGTTCCATATAAGACAAATGAGACAATATCGAAGGGGTACTTTGCTATCGGGACCCTTCCCATTGGAGGATTAGGATAAGCTTGGGGGTTTTTTCTTAAGTTACACGCTTCGCATGTACTTACAAATTCTTTAAGTTTTGTTATTCCCGACGACACGTAAAAATATTGTTTTAATTTATGGAAAGTTTTCGTTACTCCCAAGTGTCCACATATATCTGAATGAAAATATTCAAATGCAGGTGTTATTAAGTTTGTGCGTAATACAGGTATTATTGATGTTTGGTTTCTATTTGCCTCAGCGGTCACGATTCTACATAGTATTTCTTCATCAAGATCATAGTAAAAATTATCTATCTCTTTTCTAAGAGTTTTGAATTTGTCTGGTAACGCATCATCATTCACAAAATAATTAATAAGCGCTAAACACATTTCGTCCTTTTTTTGCTTTCTTTTTATATTTTCTAAAGACAGGGGACAATGGTTAACCTTATTTTCTTTTACTGTGTCTTTGACTTTGTTTTTCTTACATTCATGTTTACTCTTAGCATTGATAGCGTTAACTTCATTTTCCTCAGCTTCCGACGGAATATTTTCTGGGTATCTACTCAAAAAGGCACAAGCTGCATTTTGTTTACCTTTTAAATGTTCAAATTCGTAATCTAGGTCTTGGATTTTCATAATCCATCTAGCTAGAATCCCCGTGGGCTTTTTAAATGTGCGCAGGTACTGCAAGCTTTTATGGTCTGATCGTAGTATAAATTTTCTACCAATTAAATAGTGTCTAAATTTGTCCAAGTGGTGGATTATAGATAATAATTCTAAGTTTGTGGTGGAATAACTACTTTCGCCCTTTGATAAGGTTCTACTCGAATAGCATATAACTTTTTCTATTTTTTTTTATTAGAAGGTCCTTGTAAAGGATCGGGGTTTCCTATGGGAATTATTTGCGAAAGAATAGCCCCAATGCCTTTTGAACTAGCATCGGTTGTGACCACAAATTGTCCGTTTTCGAAATTAGGTAGCGATAATATTGGTTAAGAAGTGAGTGCCTTTTTGAGACGGTCTAGGGAAGTTTGAGCTTCCTGGGACCAGTAACATTTTGGGAGTTCCTTTGGTTAATTCCGTGAGGGGTTTCGCAATTTGGGCGTAATTGCGCACGATTTTCCTAAAGTAGCCAGTAAGACCTAAAATTTCTCTTGATTCTTTCATAGTTCTTGGGGGTTTGAGGTTTTCAACACATTTTATTTTATCAGGGTCTGGGGATATCTCTCCTTGTGTTACTACTACTCCTAAAATTTAATTTTAGGTTGAAATAAATTTACTTTCTCAGGCCGGCATTTTAAATTGCCCTGTCTGAATTTCTCAAACACCTTAGCTAATGTTACTAAGTGTTGTTCAGCGTTTTCTCCCACGCATATGACATCATCAACAAAATGAATGATATTCTTTAATCCTCTTAACAGGTGTAATAGGGGTCTACATAGCGCGCTTGAACTTGTTTTAATTCCAAAATGTACTCTTAAGTATTCATATGAACCACATTCAGCTGCTGAAAATGCAGTTTTATGGACATCTTTTTCTGCTATTTTCACTTGGTGGTAGCCTTCGGTGAGGTCCAAAGAAGTAAAAATTTTGTTTTTGCTTGAAATTGAGTCAAGAATTTCATCTATTCTTGGTAAAGGAAATTTATCACTAACTACTTGTTTGTTAAGGGCTCTATAATCTACTACGAGTCTAAGATCACCATTCTTTTTTGGTACCAAGATCACTGGTGCAGAATACGGACTTATACTGGGGCGTATAATTTCATTTATTTCTAATTCATGGATTTTATTTTTTAACCACTCTTTGCGCTTATACGGCACACGATATGGCTGTTTCGCTACAGGATTACCAGTCGTTAAAATTGAATGTTCATAAAATGGTATCAGTCCGATGTCATCTTCAGATGCGGAAAATACATCTTTAAAATTCCATAATAATTCGCATAATTTTTTCTTAAGTTCCAAGTCCGTAATATGATCCATATTAAATTTGTTTAAAAATTGCGATTCAGTTAGAGGGTACTTGTTATTTCAGGTTTGAATGCCGTTAACTAGGTTTGTTTTAGAATTTTCCCATCTATTTAAATGATTCTCCTATAAAACTTGGATTTGAACTAAACACGTTCCCTTTTTTATTGTAATTGTATCATTTTCGTGTTTATTAGTTACCCAAATAAAACCTTCTCTTTTGTCGTAAGATGTAATTTGTTCTTCGCATAGCAGATTTTCGGGAATTTCATTTGATGGGGTCGCAAACCATATTTCGGATTTGCTAACCACTGGTTCAATCATCTTTGATATTTAAATTTTTTGCATCGTTTTGGGAGGGACTTTTGTTCTCCTTATCGCGAATCCGTAATATTTCTCTTTATTTTCATTGTCTATTAGATTCATACTGGTGCTATGTTGCGCCATTGCGGCATCTTGCGGCGTCACGTTGGGTTTTAATATGTTTTTCCATAATTCCGCTATTTTGTTAATTTCGTTTGACCTATACTGTCGCATATCTCCTATTTTTATCCTTGCAGATTCAATCCACTTATTATTTAAATTTGCTTCATCTCTGCGATGTCTCTCAGAATAATTGAACAAATTTCTGGTTATGCTATGTCCTCCTTGCGAGACATGAGGTTCAAAAGATTGTGACATTATACCGCCAGAAATTTTATTTACTGTTACGTTGTCTTCGTAACCTCTGTTGCAGTTTCTTAAGGTAGAAATTCCATCCCCTACCTTAGCCGGGTAGACAAGCCTTTCGTTCGCTACGTCTAATAATACTCTATTAGACCTTAAAAATTTGCGCCGATTATGGCTTCGTACGGAAAGTTGTCGCATATTATAAAATTTGTCGGAAAGATTCTATTATCCCTTTTTGTGTCTAGGCGAATTGAACCTCTTGCGTCCAATTTGTGCCCTGTCACGCTAGTTAAATCGGGATTATTAAAATTTCTTTGTTGTTTAATATGCAGAGGCAACTTATCAAATACACGTGAGTTTATAATGTTCGCAGTAGCACCAGAGTTAATTAAGGCTTTGAAGTAAACAATTGCTACACAAAAATCATTAAATATAGGTAACGTTTTATTACTATCACTACAGGACGGTACTACTATTGTTCTGGACCTATTAAATATTCTGGGCGCCCTCTGGGTCCAATTTATATTTCTGAGGGGCCTGAAACGTTTCCCTGAGGATTTATTTGATGCGTCGGTGCCTGCAATAGATATTCGGACATGTTCATGGAATCTCTAGCTGTGGCAGTGCCGGGTGCTGGCGCTGACTGCCAATGCCGTTGGCGTGGAAAATTTCCATTTCCCGTCGGCCAATTAACTATTTGCCGTCTGCTTGAAAAATTGTTATTTCCTGTCGGCCGATAATTATTTTGTCTATTGGGGGGAGGGTTACACAAATTTGGTTGGTACGCGTTGTAAGGTACTGATTGGCGCAATCTTCCCTGGCTATAGCCTAGTGTACTACCGGCGCTAAAATTTGTTCTTCCGAACAAATGGTTGCCATAATTTTGCCTACTGCCGACATCAATACTTGGTGTGTTATTGGGAACATAACGGCACTCCCTCGCGATGTGCCCAGGTCGATTACAAATATAGCATCTTATTTTTGTAGGGTTAATTTCATAACTAAATTGTTTGACAGGCTGAAAACGTACTGTTTTCTGCCTAGCGGGTTCTTGTGTTTTATTTCTTTGTGGCACTGGGGAGTTATCCCTTGAAAAGATATTGGGAGACGCCTGATCGTCCTTGAAGGTTATGCTTGGGTCTGATTCGCCTAGGCTATTTATTTTTGCTTTACTGTGATTTGCGACCATCGTATCAACTTCGATCAATCGATCTACCTCCTGAACTGCAAGATCCAACGTCCGAATATTTTTGGATATTACCATTCTATATAGTTTTTGGGGTAGCCCTTGCAAAAAGGTATTTAGTATGACTTTTTCATACAGTTGTCCTGAACCTCTTCCGTATTTTGCCTCTACTGAAATGCGTATATTATCAAGATATTCTCTTATATTTTGTGAATGGTCAAAGCACACCATTCCGTGTTTTAGTTTATTTATAGAACTGGTTTCGATAAACCTATCTTTAAATGCCGTTAACAATTTGTCCACCGTATTTATTGGCAAGTTGGCGTCATCGCCTAGAGCACGTTCAATCTGCTTTAGAAAGGTTAAGGCTTGGCCTTTTAATCGTAATAGAAGCATGTCGACTAACGTTTCTAGCTCTGTTTTTGTTAATTCTACAAACTGGGTTAATTGGATATTAAATTCGTCGATATCTGATTGTCCATGTACTGCGGGGTAGACTTTGCTATTTCTATATTTTTCGCGACCAACTTTTGCGCCATTAATAAATCGCTTAATTCTTCTGACATTTTTTTTGCGTTCGAATAAATCAAAATAAATTTATTTTTTCACTTAACCTATTTTGGGGGAGGCTATTATCTCCTATGAGATATTCTAAAGGGTTTTCCTGTAATAGCTTAGCGGTTATAGGCCTAATCACTTTTCTTATATGTCTGTATCTTTCCAATGGTTAAATTTAAATTACAAGGTTTATAGCCTAACTAGTTCGCAAGTTTTCCTCCAATTTCCGACCGTGCCATATGTAGCGATAAATCCTACCGACCGTGCCATATGTAGCGATAAAAAGAAATGACTGAGACAATTGTGGTAATGAAGATTGACCGGACCACCCTCAATCATTGAGAGAAGATAAAATATGTAATTGTATGAATGTAACCTCCTTTCCTTGGGTTATCTCGAAATCAATTACCTGTTATAGTATGTAGAAATCAGATCCCTGGGGAGCGCTACCTTGGAAGTATGCGAACTAATTATCTGTCGTGCGACTAGATACAGACATATAAAACGAGATAAACACAAGTAGAAAAGCAATAGTTTTATTATGACTTACATATTTAGGTGTACAGCAATGCTAAATTCAATTGACGACAAATAGGAGCAGAGATAATAACAATGACTGAATTGCAATGCTTGAACGCCGAAATAATTCTGCTCTTAATAATCCTGAATCTGATTTACAAATCCCCCAAAAAAGCACTTTTACAACACTATAAAACTTATTTTTTGTCCTGCGCTCTAAGAGCTGACTCACAATTGGCCCAAGTCCTGAGGCGGGCCAAACTCCTCGTCCAATAATTTCTTTTAAATATTTCTGATGATTAAAACGTTCACAAACTTCTTATAATTTAAACTTCCTGAGAAACATTGTAGGTAGCATCTTTTTTATTGCCCACTATCTTAGCGAAATCCAAAACTGGATAGCGCCGTTCTTTGTCTGAGGCTAAAATGCAATTTCTCTTTTTGCTGATTAAGAACTTTTCTTTTTTTGAAACTAGATTTAAACTTAATTAGAGGAAGTTGGAATTATCTTTAGAAAGAAGGAACTTTATTTTTTGTATTTTAAATATATCACATTTTACTCACGGTACACAACGTTCCGTGATACAACATGTCAATTTTCAATACTGTGCCACACTTACTGACCATATGGCATCCTCTGACACCCCGTCATCATTCCTAAAACATTTTATATATACTTTTTGTTAGAAATCACGCATTAAATCTATTGGTTCATGTTTTCACAACCCGACCCTCCGTGATACACCATGTCAATTCACAACACCGTGTCATACTATTACTCTGGCACCTTCTACCACCCCCTCATCATTCCTAAGACGTTTTCCAGATATTTTATTGTTAAAATTATACATTAAATCTATTGGTTCGGGTTTTTTTCAAGGCACCCCAAATGTGATACATCATCTCAATTCATACCACCGTGCCACACTATGACTGACCCTCTGTTCACTCCTCATCACTCCTAAGACATTTTACGGATATTTTAGTGTAAAAAATCATGCATTAAATCCTTGGTTTGTGGTTTTCGCAAGCCAACCCTTCGTGATACACAGAGTCATTTCATGTCACCGTGCCACACTGTGATTGGCCCTTTGGCACCCTCTGGAACCTCTTCATCATTCCGACATTTCTAGGTATATATTTTATATCTAGAAATAAGAAGAAATTTCTAGATATATATTTTTTTTAAAAAGTGATAACCAAAACCGCTTCCCCCGCTTCTGAACCCCGATTACAACGGCTCTACCTCCGATTCTGCTGGCTTCCACTCCGGTCCCACAGATCCCAGATCCAACTATGCCCCCTCAAAACCCAACTTCAAATCCGGCTCCAGTTGTGTCTGTTCCGGATTCCCTACTTTTATCCCCGATTCCACAACTCCGATTCCGCCAATTCTGCTCCAAGATCCGCCAATTCCAAGATTTTGTATGCGGCTGCCTCCGTGGTAATCTATGGCTGGCAAATGCCCCCACCCCTGGTACATATTATCACACCTAAGGGTTTTCAACCTCTTCCCCCCACAAAAACAACTTTATAAACTAAAAATGACCATTGGTTTTTTTATTTGAACAGCGGAAACTTTCCATTTTATTTTTAGATTGCAATGCTCCATGGCAATTCCCAGTCTGTGGTACTCAGTGGCTAGCATTTGACACCTCTGGCGTACATTATTACACCTAAAGCATTTTCAGCCATTATTCTGCAAAAACATCCGTTTACACTAGAATCGATCGTTTAAACTTAATAAAGACCCTCAATAAAGTCTCTTCGTATAAAGCCAGTGAAGCCAGGGTAGCACAATGTACCAGTCCTATAACACCCTCCAGCGCACATCCTAAGAAATCACCAATTCTTTTTACAAAATACTTATTACAAAACAAAAAATAATTAGTACAAAACCAAAATAAATCCTAAAAGATCACAAAATTTTCCTACAAAATACGAAATACTTCTTACAAAACAAAAAAAATTCTTAAAAAAAGAAAATAAATCCTATGAAAATCACAAATTCTTATTACAAAACAAAAATACATCCTAAATACCTCTTACAAAACAAAAAAAAACTTCTTACAAAGCAAAAATTTATTCTGAAAAAACGAAAATACTTCTTAAAAAACAAAAAATAATTTTTACAAAACAAAAATACATCATAAAAGATCACAAACTATCCTTACAAAATACTTTTTACAAAACAAGAAATATTTCTTACAAAGCAAAAATCACATGTCAAGAAATCATAAATTGTTATTACAAAGCAAAAATACTTCTTATAAAACTAAAAATACCTCTTAAAAGCGAAAAATAATTCTTAAAAAACAAAAATACATCTGAAACAATCACAAACTGGTTTCGCAAAATAAAAATACTTGTTACAAAATACAAAATACTTGTTGCAAAAAAATTTCTTACAAAACATAAATATAACTCTTACAAAACAAAATACATCCTAAGCAATTACAAATTCTTCTTCTGAAACTGAAATAATTCCTACAAAACGAAAATACATCCTAAACAATCACAAACAGTCTTACAAAATACAAAATACATCCTAAAAAATCAGATATTGTTCTTACAAAACACAAAATACTTATTTCAAAAAACAAATACTTCTTGCAAATCAAAAAATAATTCTTACAAAACGAAAATACATCCTAAGAAATCACAAATTCTTCCTACATCACACAAAATACTTTTTACGAAACGAAAAATTCTTACAAAACAAAAATACATTCCAAAAGATCATAAATTCTTCCTGCAAAATAAAAAATACTTCTTGGAAAACAAAAAAATATTTTACAAAACAAAAATACATCTTAAGATATTACAAATTCTTCTTACGAACCAAAATAATTCTTACAAAACAAAAATGCATCTTAAATAATCACCAAAGTATCTTGCAAAATAGAAAGTACATCCTAAAAAATCAGAGATTGTTCTTACAAAATACTTGTTACAAAACAAAAAGATACTTCTTAATAAGCCAAAAAATTGTTCGTACAAATCAAAAATACATCCTGAACAATCAAAAATTTTTCTTGCAAAATGCAATTTACTTCTTACAAAGCAAAAAATAATTCTTACAAAACAAAAATACATCCTAAGCAACCACAAATTCTTCTTACAAACTACAAAATAATTCTTACAAAAAAATAAAAATACTTCTTACAAAGAAAAAAAATAATGTTTACAAAACAAAAATACAACCTAAGAAATCATAAATTTTTATTACAAAATATAAATTACTTCTTACAAAACAAAAATACATCCATAAAGATCACAAATTCTTCTTACAAAATACTTCTTACAAAACGGGAAATAATTTTTATATAAGAAAATACGTCCTAACAAATCACAAATTCTTTTTATGAAACAAAAATAATTCCTACAAAACGAAAAAACATCCTAAACAATCAGAAACGGTGCTTACAAAATACGAAATACATCAAACAAAATCAGAGATTGTTGTTACAAAATACACAAATTCTTTTTACAAAACAAAAAATACTTCTTTCAAAGCAAAAAATAATTACTACAAGACAAAAATACATCCCAAAAGATCACAATAAAAAAATACATCCCAAAAGATCACAAATTCTTCTTACAAAATACAAAATAATTCCTACAAAAAAAAAAACAATTATTAAAAAACAAAGATACATCCTAAGAAATCACAAATTCTTCTTATGAAGCAAAAATAATTCTTACAAAACGAAAACACATCCTATACAATTCCAAACAGTTGTTACAAAAAAACAAATTCATCCTAAAATATCAGAGATTGGTCTTTCAAAATTCATAATACTTCTTACAAAATGCTTCTTGCAAAGTAAAAAGTAATTCTTATAAAACAAAAATACATCCTAAAAAATCAAAGATTATTCTTACAAAATACTTGTTACAGAACAAAAATACTTCTTATAAAGCAAAAAAATAATTCTTACAAAACATAAATACATCGTAGGAGATCACAACTTCTTCTTACATCATACAAAATACTTCTTACGAAACAAAAAATAATTCTTACAAAACAAAAATACATCCTAAAAAAAAAGAGATTCTTCTTACAAGATTATTCTTAGAAAACAAAAAAAATACTTCTTACAGTGCAGAAAATAATTCTCATAAAATAAAAATGTATTCTAAAAATCACAAATTCATATTAAAAAATACAAAATACTTGGTACAAAACGAAACATACTTCTTAAAAAGGAAAAATAGTTCTTACAAAACAAAAATACATCCTAAGAAATCACAAATTCTTCTTACGAAGCAAAATAATTCTTACAAAGCGAAAATACATCCTAAGCAATTACAAACGGTTGTTACAAAATAAAAATACATCCTAAGAAATCAGATATTGTTCTTACAAAATACTTGCTACAAAACAAAAAGATACGTCTTAAAAAGTAAAAAATAATTCTCACAAAACAAAAATAATCCTAAGCAAACACAAATTCTTCTTACAAAATGCAATTTACTTCTTACAAAGCAAAAAATAATTCTTACAAAACGAAAATACATCCTAAGAAATCACAAATTCTTCTTACGAAGCAAAATAATTCTTGCAAAATGAAAATACATCCTAAGCAATCACAAACGGCTGTTACAAAATACAAAATATATTCTAAAAAATCAGAGATTGTTCTTACAGAATACTTGCTACAAAACGATAAGATGCTTCATACAAAGCAAAAAATAATTCTTATCAAACAAAAATACATCCTAAACAATGACAAATTCTTCTTATAAAATGCATATTACTTCTTACAAAGCCAAAAATACTTCTTAAAAAAAAATAATTCTCACAAAACAAAGTTACAGCCTAAAAAAAAATCAGAGGTCCTTCATACAAACTGCAAAGCACTTCTTACAAATAAAAAAAATACTTCTTACAAAGCAAAAAATAATTCTTACAAAACAAGAATACGTCCTAAACAATCACACAGTTTTCTTACGAAATACAAAATACTTTTTACTAAACGAAAATACATCCTAAACAATCACAAACTGCTTTTGTAAAATATAAAATACCTGTTGCAAAAAAACTTCTTACTAAACGAAAATAATTCTTACAAAACAAAAAAAAATACTTCTTACAAAGCAAAAAATAATTATTACAAAACAAAATACTTCCTAAGAAATCACAAATTCTTATTCCGAAGCTAAAATAGCTTCTACAAAACGAAAATACATCCTAAAAATCACAAACGGTTCTTACAAAATACAAAATACATCCTAAAAAATCAGACATTGTTCTTAAAAAATAGAAAATACTTGCTACAAAACAAAAAATACTTCTTAAAAGGCAAAAATAATTCTTATAAAACAAAAATACTTCCTAAAAAATCACAAATTATTCTTACATAATACAAAATACTTTTGACGAAAAAATTCTTCTTGCAAAATACAAAATACTTCTTACAAAACAATTTTTTTTTTACAAAACAAAAATACATCCTAAGAAATCACATATTCTTCTTACGAAGAAAAACAATTCTTACAAAACGAAAATACATCCCAAACAATCACAAACGTTCTTACAAAACACAAAATACATCCTTAAAAACTCAGAGGTTGTTCTTACAAAATACCTGTTACAAAACAAAAATATACTTCTTTAACAGCAAAAAAACAATTCTTACAAAACACAATACATTCTAAACAATCACAAATTCTTCTTACAAAATGTAACTTACTTCTTAAAAAGCAAAAAATAATTCTTATAAAACAAAAATACATCCTAAGCAATCACGAATTCTTCTTACAAAATACAAAATACTTCTTAATAAACAAAACATAATTTTACAAAATGAAATTATATCCTAGAAAAATCAGAGATTCTTCTTACAAATTACAAAATACTTCTTACAAAATAAAAAAAAAACTTTTTAAGAACCAAAAAACAATTCTTACAAAACAAAAATACAACCTAAGAAATCACAAATTCTTATTACAAAACACTTCTTACGAAACATAGATACATCCCAAAATATCAAAAATTCTTCTTACAAAATATTTCTGAAAAAACAAAAAATAGTTCTTACAAAACAAAAACAACATCCTTAGAAATCAAAAATTCTTCTCATGAAACAAAAATAATTTCTTTAAAACGAAAAAACATCCTAAACAATCACAATCGGTTCCTACAAATTACGAAATACATCAAACATTATAGGAGATTGTTGCTACAAAATATAAAATACTTGTTACAAAACAAAAGATACTTCTTACAAAGTAAAAATAATTACTGCAAAATAAAAATGCATCCTAAGAAATCACAAATTCGTCTTACACCATACAAAACACTTCTTACGAAACAAAAAATCTTACAAAACAAAAATACATCCCAAAAGATCACGAATTCTTCTTACAAAATACAAAATGATTCTTACAAAAAAATGATTCCTACAAAACAAAGACACATCCTAAGAAATCACGAATTCTTCGTACGAAGCAAAAATAATTCTTACAAAACCAAATACATCCTAAACAATCCCCAATGGTTCTTACAAAATACAAAATAATCCTAAAATATCAGAGATTAGTCTTAAAAAAATACAAAATACTTGTTACAAAATAATTTTTACAAAGCAAAAAATTCTTACAAAATAAAAATAAATCCTAAGAACTCATAAATTCTTCATACATCATACAAAATACTTGTTATGAAACAGAAAATAATTATTAGAAAACAAAAATACATCCTAAAAAATCAGAGATTTTTCTTACAAAATACTTGTTGCAAAACAAAAATACTTCTTACAAAGCAAAAAAATAATTCTTAAAAAATAAAATACATCTTAAGAAATGAAAAATTCTTCTTACATCAAACAAAATACTTTCTAAGAAACAAAAAATAATTCTTAAACAACAAAAATACATCCTAAAAATAAGAGTATTCTTTCAAAATACTTCTTACTGAAAAAAATACCTCTTACAATGCAAAAAAATATTTCTCACAAAACAAAAATACATCCTAAGAAATCACAAATTCATATTACAAAATACAAAATACTTGGTACAAGACGAAAAATACATCTTACAAAGCAAAAAATAATTCGTAAAAAAACAAAAATACATCTTAAGAAATCACAGATTCTTCTTACATCAGACAGAATACTTCTTACGAAACAAAAATAATTCTTACAAAAAAATTACATCGTAAAAATTCAGAGATTTTTCTTACAAAATACAAAATACTTACTACAAAACCAAAAAATATTTCTGTTAAAGCAAAAAATATTTATTACAAAACGAAAATACATCCTAACAATCACAAACTATTCTTAGAAAATACAAAATACTTGTTACAAAACAAAAAATACTTATTAAAAAACAAAAACAATACTTAAAAACAAACATACGTCCAAAAAGATCGCAAATTCTTCTTACAAACTACAATATACTTCTTACAAAACAAAAAATAATTTTTACAAAACAAAAATATATCCTAAACAATCGCAAACTCTTATTACAAATCAAAAAAATAATTCTTACCACATAATTCTTACGAAATAAAAATACATCTTAAATATTCAGAGATTGTTCTTACAAAATATCACATTCCTACTTCTTCCATCCATTCATTTTCACTCGTAGATGACGACACGTTGAACTATCTCAAATATTTAGATTTAGAGACATATGAAGTGGGAATTTATCAAGGTTCAAATAATTGTATTCAAGTTAGGTTCATTTAGGTTCACTTAGTGTAACAGGGCACAGTAAGTGAACGTTAAGAACTGTTTGTAATTGTTCAGGATGTATCTTCGTTTTGTAAGGATTATTTTGCTTCGTAAGAAGAATTTGTGATTTCTTGGGATGTATTTTTGTTTTGTAGTAATTATGTTTTGTTTTAGTGAGAAATATTTTGTAAGAAGAATTTGTTATTTTTTGGGATGTCTTTTGTTTTGTAAGATTTTTTTAAGAAGTATTTTGTATGATGTAAGGAGAATCTGTGATTTCTTAGGATGTATATTAATTTTGTAAGAATTTTTTTTCTTTGTAAGAAATATTTTTGTTTTGTAACAAGTATTTTGTATTTTTGCAAGAACAATATCTGATTTCTTAGGATGTATTTTGTAAGATCCTTCTGTGACTGTTTAGGAGGTATTTTTGTTTTGTGGAAGTTAGTTTTGCTTTGTGAGAAGAATTTGTGATTTCTTGGGATGTATTTTTGTTTTGTAAGAATTATTTTGTATTTTTAAGAAGAATTTGTGATGTTTTGGGATGTATTTTTGCTTTTTAAGAAGTATTTTTAGTTTTGTAAGAAGTATTTTGTATTTTTTAAGAACAATCTCTTTTTTTCTTATGTATTTTTGGTTTTGTAAGAATTATTTTTTGTTTTGTAAAAATTATTTTTTGTTTTGAAAGAAGTATTTTGTGCTTTGTAAGAATAATTTGTTATCTTTTAAGATGTATTTTTGTTTTGCAAGAATTATTTTTTGTTTTGTAAGAAGTTTTTTTGTCTTGTAACAAGTATTTAGTAGTTTTTAGGAACAGTTTGTGATTTTTTAGGATGTATATTTTTTTTTGTAAGAATTATTTTTTTGCTTAGTAAGAAGTTTTTTTGTTTTATAAGAAGTATTTTGTAAGAACAATCTCTGCTTTTTGATGTATTTTTGTTTTGTAAGAATTCTTTAGGATGTATTTTTTGTTTCTTAAGATTTTTTTTGTAAGAAATACTTTTGTTTTGTAATAAGAATTTGTGATTTCTGAGGACGCATTTTCTGTTTGGATAGAATTGTTATTTTTTGTTTTGTAAGAAGGTTTATGTATTTTGTAAGAAGAATGTGTGATCTTTTAGGATGTATTTTCGTTTTGTAAGAATTATGATTTGTTTTGTGATAAGTATTTTGTATTTTGTAATAAGAATTTGGGATTTCTTAGGATATGCGCCGGAGGGTGTTGTAGGGCTGGTATATTGTGCTACCCTGGCCTCAATGTGTAGGAGTAATAGAAAGAGACGTTATTGAAGGTTTTTCATAAGTTCTATTAAGTTCAAGTTCTAGTTAAACGGTCTATTCTAGTGTAAACAGATATTTTTGCAGGAAAATGGCTGAAAATGCTTTAGATGGGGTAATGAATTCCAGAGGGTGCCACATGTTAGCAATTTAGCGCCAAAGACTGGGAATTGCCATTGAACATTGCAATCTAGCAATAAAATGGCAAGTTTTCGCTGTTCAAATTAAAAAAAAAACAATGGTGGTTCTTAGCTTGTAAAGCTATTTCTGTGAAAAGAAGGTTGAAAAACCCTTAGGTGGGATAATGTACGCCAGAGGGGGCAATTTGCCAGCCATAGATTACCACGAAGGCAGCCACATACAAAATCTTGGAATTGGAGGAACTGGGAGTGGAGAATGGCTGAAAATGCTTTAGATGGGGTAATGCATTCCAGAGGGTGCCACACGTTAGGAATTTAGTGCCAAAGACTGGGAATTGCCACGGAACATTGCAATCTAGCAATAAAATGGCAAGTTTTCGCTGTTCAAATTAAAAAAAAAACAATGGTGGTTCTTAGCTTGTAAAGCTATTTCTGTGAAGAAAAGGTTGAAAAACCCTTAAGCGAGATAATGTATGCCAGAGAGGGGCAATTTGCCAGCCATAGATTACCACGGAGGCAGCCACATACAAAATCTTGGAATTGGAGGAACTGGGAGTGGAATTGGCGGAATCACAATTGGGGAATTGTAGACAGAAGTGGGGAATAAGGAACTGACGCAACCGGAACAGGATTCGGAGTTGGAATCGGAGGGGGCATAGTGGGAGCTGGAATCGGTTGAACCGGGTTGGAAGCGAGCAGAATCAGAGGTAGAACAATCGTAACTGGGGGTCAGCAGCGGGTGAAGCGGAATTGGTTATCCCTTTAAAAATATATATATATATATAAATGTCGTAGTAATTATGAAATGGTGCCAGAGGATGAAAAAAGGGCCAGTCATAGTGTGGCACGGTGGCATGAAGTCACTCGGTGTATCAAGGAGGTTTGGCTTGCAAAAAACTCGAACCAATAGATCTAATGTGTTATTTTTAACAAGAAAATATCTGGAAAAAGTCTTAGGAGTAATGAGGGATGCCAGAGGGTCAGTCATACTGTGGCACGGTGGTGTGAATTGAGATGATGTATCACATTTGGGGTGGCTTGCAAAAAACACGAACCAATGGATTTAATGCATGTTTTTTAACAAGAAAATATCTGGAAAATGTCTTAGGAATGATGAAGTGTTAGAGGGCACCAGAGGGTCAGTAATGGTATGGAACGGCGGTATGAATTGGCATGGTGTATCACGGAGGGATTGGTGGAGAAACATGAACCTACGGATTTAATGCGTGATTTTTAACAAGAAAGTATCTGAAATGTGTCTTAGGGATGATGAAGGGGTACAAGAGGGTGCCAGAGGGATAGTAACAGTGTGACACGGTGGTGTGAATTGATTTGTTGTATTACGGAGGGTTGGGTTGTCAAAATATACCAGTTGAGAAAAAAAACAAAACAAACCAACTATGTAACCGATTTCGTAGCCGGGCCCTGGCATTCGGCATGTGGTAGGCTTGTATATATTGATTCTCTTTGTAAGTAGCAACCTCCAAATAAGTCACCTTCGATTGCTATTATTCCTTGCAGAAAATTTTTGACTTGCTCTGATTCTTGCTGCCGCTAATCTTCGAACCGGGTGTTATTTTGTTCTTCACTTTTGTTTTTAACTTGTTTAAATTATCATTGACGCAAGTATTTTGACTGTAAATATTTATTTTTAGTTTCGTTTATCATTACTTTAGACATTTTTTAATACCCTTTACCCTAGCTGCTCAGATTGGTCTTGTGACGTTTAATGGTCTAGGTTGTTCATTTGTCCTCTAGGCATTATAAAACTACATAAAACACCTTTTGTAAATAGACTAATTACGCTTGGTATTTTATGCTTAGCTATGTTCCTTTTGTTATGTTGCAAGCGTCATAGATATAAAAATTGTACGTTCAGTCCTGGGGGGGGGATGATGTAATTTTTTTTCTTGAAATGTACTATAAGCACGGGCAGATGTACTATAAGCAGGGGCAGATCTAAATCTTTGGCGCCCATAGGGGAGACATGGAGATTTACAGGGAAATCCCCAAAAATTCGGGGATAGTGGAAGCCCTGAACAGAAGGCAACTGATGAGTGATGAGCCAAAAGTAATGCAAGAGAGAGGTGATACCGAGCTCTCAGCTGCCATTCTTGGGAGACATCTTGAAAGTTTATAAGCGACTATGGAATTCCTATTTTGTTTTAAAATCAGTTTTCTGTTAATACGCAGAGCAGCATCAAAGTGCCACTAGCACTTGGACGATAAATCACATCAGTCCAGTTTTGTTAAGGAAAAAGTTACTTAGTCTTTTTTTTGTCCCTCGGTATTGTGCGCCCCTAGGTCTCGGCCTACTGGGCCTATGCGCAAATCCTGGCCATATCATAAATATCAATCCCATTATTTTTCTTGTGATCATATATTTCTTGCGTAGATTTATCTGCTTTATAGACACAGAAATGATATAGCCACTACTGATTCAAATATGACGTATGTACGCTTTTCGAGTGTACCATAGGCAGCGCAATTGCGCTGCCTAAATAAAGAACGATGTGGGCACAATTTTTTTTTTTTTTTTTTTTTTTTTTTTTTTTTTTTTTTTTTTAGACCAGGGACTTCATATCGAAGGTATTTTCGTAGAAACTTCGAAAAGGGCTCATTCTATTGGAAATTGAAAGGGCTAGTGCCCTTTTTAATAGTCTAAAGTGATCGGAGGGCAAACAACCTCTCTCCCACGCCCACCATTTTCCCAAACGCATCCAATAAAAAGTTTGAGATAACCATTTTATTCAAAGCAGTTGAAAGGTACAGAAATTATGTCATTGAGGATTACAATCCCCCCACGGCCCTCAGGGTAAGGGTTGTAAGTTATGTAGAGACTTCAGAGGTGGCTTATTGGAGTTTTAATCAGAAGTTCTAGTGCCCTTGTTAATATTCATAGTGATTGGAGGGTCGATACCCCCCCCCACAACTCGTATTTTCCCGAAATGCAATTTTCCGAAATTTTAAGATTGCAATTTGTTGTCGTAGAAACTTCGGAAAAGAGTCAATCGATTGAAAATTGAAAGGGATACTGACCTTTCTAATAGTCAAAAGTGATTGAAGGGCAACAAGCGCCCCCCCCCAAAAAAAATGCCCATCAATTCTCAAAACACATCCAGTCAAAATTTTGAGATAGCCATTTTGTTCAGCATAGTTGAAAGGTCTCTAAATTATGTCTTTGAGGATGGCAACCCCCTCCCCCCACAGCCCTCAGTGCAAGGGTTGTAAGTTATGCCCCTAGGGCATATGAGGTTTTTATAGAAAGGGTGGTCGTAAAAATTCCACAATGGGCTCATTTGATTGGAAATCAGATATTCTAGTTCTCTTTTTATGATTCAATGTGATCGAAGGGCATCCACCCGTCCCCCACGTTGTTTTTTTCACAAATGCATCCCATGGAAATTTTGAGATAGCCATTTGTTTAAAAATAATCCAAAGATCATATAATAAGGCCTTTGGCACTGACAGAATCCCTCAGAGTCTAGAGGTAAGGGTTGTAAGTCATGCCTCAGGGTAATATAAGGTATTTATGGAAGGGTGGTCATGTGAACTTTAGAAGAGGCTCATTTGATTGGAAATGTATTGGTCTAGTTCTCTTTTAAGAATCAAACACGATGGAGAGCAATTAGCCCCCCCCCCACCCCTCCCTGACATCCTCTTTTCCCGAAACGCATTCGATTGAAATTGCGAGATATCCATTTTGTTACCAATAGTCCAAAAATCATATAACAATGTCTTAAGGGTGGACACAATCCCCCGGAGCCTATGGGCAACGGTTGTAACTTATGCCCCGGGGAATACAAGGTGCTTATGGAATTGGTGGTTGCATAATCTTTGGATCGGATGGAGCTCATTTGATTGGAAGTCGTAAGTTTGATTATCCCTTTTAAAAGCCAAAAATGAATGGAGGACAATAAGCCCCCCCCCCCCAAGCCTATCATTCCCCAAAACATGTCCAATTGAAATTTTAAGAGATTTATTTGGTCAGCCTTGTTGAAAAATCCAGTAATAATGTCTTTGGGGATGTCAACCTCCCAAAGTCCTCAGGACAAGGGCTGTAAGCCAGGCAATTCGTTCATTGTTTACGTATAGTATATGTTATTGAGAAAGGCATGCATGTTTGAACTTTACTTTCCGAGAAGATGAAGGGCATTCAGGTGAGCCTTTCAGAGACTATTGCTGGGAGTGTTGAACAAAATCAAAACACGTTATGTGTATAAGGATTGTCAAAAGGGTGTATACAGGAATAAATGAGTATATTAATTTAAAAAATTTAGGAAATGATAAGGGATATGATCAAAATGGTAATATTTACATTCTACCAATACTACTACAACTAACACCACTACTACTACCAGACTACACCATTTACAGTACTAAGGTGAAATTTGAACTAAATCAATAGAAGCTATGTGCTTGCAATTTGTCAAAATAGCCTATTTCAAGAATATGTTAGGGTATTAAGTTGGAACTTTCAGAGAATGCTAAAACAGAAAGATCATCTCACCGAAGGCAATATGTGCACATTACTGCTATTACTGCGGTTAATGCTACATTTACTACTACTACTACCGCTACTACTGCTTCTATTGCAACTACTTGTAAGGCAAAGAGCATTGAGATGAAAATTTCAAGAAGTGTATGAACATACAGGTTATCAAAAGGACATATCAGCAATGTCATGACAATAGATAACTGTATTAAGTTGAAAGTTTCAGGACTGGACGAGAGAGTTGTTCTACTGACCAGAAGGCAATATGTTAATACTACTGCTGCTAGTAGTACTACCGCTATTCAATACTATTGCTACTGATATCAATACTACAACTGTGATTACTATTACAACTATACCTAAGGGTATGAAGGTGGAATTTTCAAGGGATTTTGAGGGTGGAAGATGAAATGAATCACAACACTCCGTATCTATGCAGGCTGTCAAAAGGGTGCAATAACAATGTCTTAGGAACATTTTGGTGTGTGAAGTTGAAACTAAAAGGGCTTGTTGTAAGGGATTTTGAACTAACAAAAAGAAAATATTTGCATCCTAATGCTAGTACTTCTACTCATACCACTACTACTGTTACTATTATTACTACTTCTATTACTACTACTGCCACTAAAGCTTAAGCTACTGCAATTAATTCTACTGCTACTATTGCTACTATTACTACTACTAATCACTATCAGCAAATAAGTGAAACTCAAAACGAACAGAAATTACAATAAATAGCCGAGTCAAAGTCAAAATGAGTAAAAATTAACATGGTAGGGCCGATTCCCCCATGCCTCTTCAAGACCAGAACACAATTTGCGCTTTACTAAAACTAACACACGTTTTAAATATTTTTACTTTTTTATTTTCATAAATAAAAAATTATTTAAACTTTAAGGAATTAATATCAATTTAATGTCAATTAAACCGCCAATACAGAGTTAATTGTTTTTTTTTCAGTAAAACGCAAATTATGTTCTGGTCTTGAGAAGGCATGGGGGTAATCGGCCCTACCATGTTAATTTTTACTCGTTTTGACTTTGACTCGGCTATTTATTGTAATTTCTGTTCGTTTTGAGTTTCACTTATCAAACAGTTCGTGGTAACGAACTGTAAGTAAGGAGCGACCCGGCTCAATAGTAACCGAAACTAAAAAAAACGGAATTTTGATACCAATAGAGACATCAGAAAAATCAGATTTGTATGCTGATTTCAAATGTAAAAGTTTCATCAATTTTAGTCTTACCCATCAAAAGTTACGCGCCCGAGAAAATTTGCCTGATTTTCGAAAAAAGGGGGGAACAACCCTTAAAATTCATGGAACTCAAATGAAAATCACACCATAAGATTCAGCGTATCGGAGAACCCTACTATAGATGTTTCAAGCTCCTATCTGCAAAAATGTGGAATTTTGCATTTTTTGCCAGAAGAAAGATCACGGATGCGTGTTTATTTGTTTTGTTTTTTTCGTTTTTTTTTTATTTTCCCAGGGGTGATCGTATCGATCCAGTAGCCCTACAATACCGTGAGAGAGCTCATTCGAACGGCAATTAAAAGTTCTGGTCCCCTTTTTAAGAGACCAAAAAAATTGGAGGGCAACTTGGCCCCCTCCCACGCTCATTATTTTCCCGAAGTCACCCAATCCAAAATTTTGAGATAGCCATTTTGTTCAGCATAGTAGAAAATGTAATTAATATGTCTTTGAGGATGACTTAATCCCCCATAGTTCCCGGGGGAAGGGCTGCAAGTTATAAACTTTGCCCATTGTTTACATATAGTATTGGTTATTGGGAAGTATACAGGTGTTCTCAGGAGGAATTTTTTTCTAGTGGGGGGTCGGGGTTAGAGTAGGGGCTACGGGGGAGGATCTTTGCATGGAGGATATTTTCTTGGGGGGAAAGGACATTTCTATGAAGGGGGCGCCAGATTTCCCAGCATTATTTAAAAACGATCAGAAATTAAATAAAAAAAACAAGTTTTTTTCAACTGAAAGTAAGAAGCAACATTAAAACTTAAAACGAACAGAAATTATTACGTCTATCAGGGGGTTTGCACCCTAGTAAATACCTCGCTCTTTACGCTAAAGTTTTTTTTAGTACTTTCAAAAGAGCTATCTATTCTAATTAAACGGCCTTTGTGATTCGCTTAATCACAAAGGCCGTTAATTAGAATAAATAGCTCTTATGAAAGTACTAAAAAATCTCTGGCTTAAAGAGTGAGGTATTGACTAGGGGGTGAACCCAATCATATATGTAATATTTTCTGTTCGTTCAAAGTTTTTGATGTTGCTGCTGTTGCAGTTGAAAAACTTGTTTTTTTATATTTAATTTCTGATCTTTTTTTAAATAATGCTGGGAAGTCCGGCGTCCCCTTCATAGCAATGTCCCTTCCCCCATGAAAACTTCCTTCATGAAAAGATCCTCCTACATAACCCCCGACCCCAGGCACGTACGCAGGAGCTTGTTTCGGGGGGAGGCCAATTTGTTTCGGGGGGGCCAAATCCTTCAAACCCATTGTTCTGTGAGAAAAATCAGAAAATTATGGGAAAGTGAAAAAAATTGTGAGATTTCGGGGGGGCCCGGGCCTGGAGGCCCCCCCTCCTGCGTACTTCCCTGCCATACCCCCCCCCCCCACTACCAGGAAAAATCTCCCCTGAAAACGTCTGTACTGTATACTTCCCAATAATCAATACTGTATGTTAACATTGGGTAAAGTTCATAACTTTCAGCCCTCCTACCGGGAAATTCGGAGGATTAAGTCATCCTAAAAGACATACTTATAATATTTTCGAACATGCGGAACAAAATGGCTATCTCAAAATTTTGATCAGGTGACTTTGGGAAAACAATGAGCGTGGGCGGGGGCCTAGTTGCCCTCCATTTTTTTGGTCACTTAAAAAGGGCACTAGAACTTTTAATTTTCATTCCAATGAGCCCTCCCGCGATAATCTAGGATCACTGGGTCGATACGATCACCCCTGGGGAAAAAAAAATAAAAATAAACACGCACCCGTGATCTTTCTTCTGGCAGAAAATGCAGAATTACACATTTTTGTAGATAGGAGCTTGAAACCTCTATAGTAGGGTTCTCTGATACGCGGAATATGATGGTGTGATTTTCATTAAGGTTCTATAACTTTTAGGGGGTCTTTCCCCCTTTTTTCGAAAATCAGCCAAATTTTCTCAGGCGCATAACTTTTGATGGGTAGGATTAAACTTGATGAAGCTTATATATTTGAAACCAGAATTAAAATCTGATTCTTTTGATGCATCTATTTGTATCAAAATACCGTTTTCTAGAGTTTCGGTTACCATTGAGCCGGGTCCCAATAACCAATACTATATGTTAACATTGGGTAAAGTTCATAACTTTCAGCCCTCCTCCTGGGGGCTTCGAGGGATTAACTCATCCTAAAAGACATAGTTATAATATTTTCGACCATGCTGAACAAAATGGCTATCTCAAAATTTTGATCGGAAGAATTTGGGAAAAAATGAGCGTGGGAGGGGGCCTAGTTGCCCTCCATTTTTTTTGTTCACTTAAAAAGGGCACTAGAACTTTTAATTTCCGTGCCAATGAGCCCTCCCAAGATATTCTAGGACCACTGGGTCGATACGATCACCCCTGGGGAAAAAAAACAAAAAAAAAACAAATAAACACGCATCCGTGATCTTTCTTCTGGCAAAAAATGGAAAATTCCACATTTTTGTAGATAGGAGCTTGAAACCTCTACAGTAGGGTTCTCTGATACGCTGAATATGATGGTGTGATTTTCATTAAGGTTCTATAACTTTTAGGGGGTCTTTCCCCCTTTTTTCGAAAATCAGCCAAATTTTCTCAGGCGCGTAACTTTTGATAGTTGAAATTAAACTTGATGAAACTTATATATTTGAAATCAGAAATAAAATCTGATTCCTTTGATGTATCTATTGGTGTCAAAGTTCCGTTTTTTAGAGTTTCGGTTACCATTGAGCCGGGTCGCTCCTTACTTACAGTTCGTTACCACGAACTGTTTGAAAAAGTTTTTTAAATTAACCCATAAATATAACGTTACTCATATGAATCTTTTTTTTTCAAAATTAAGCCTCTTAATGAATTTCCTCAAACTTCTGACCTATATAGATCGTTTTAAGCCAGAAAGTCCCATTATGCCAATTTTCCCGAAAGCATATGAAGCCGTTTTCGAAAAATAATACATACATGAATAAATACATTCATACATACACAATTATTGCTCGTTTAATATATATATATATATATATATATATATATATATATATATATATATATATATATATATATATAGTATATATATATATATATATATATATATATATATAATATATATATATATATATATATATATATATATATGACCCTTAGTGTGATTTTCACCCCTTCTCTTACTTTTATTTCTCACCTACTCTGAGATTTTTTTTTTCCTGGCTAGACTTTAACTCAAAATAAAACTATTAAAAGCACGTCTTAGCCGTTCTCAGGTTGTCCTAGCGGAGTGACTGGCGTCCTGGATTAGGAATCGAAGGGCGGGATTTGTCCGAAGGGCGGGGGTTCGATTCGTGGTGTGACCAGTTATTTGGTTTTGGACAGGGTCAGTGGCGTGATTCTGTACGTTCAGCCAGAGTTGACCCAGGTCTAAATAGGTACCTGGAGAAACCTGGGGAAGGTAAGCAGGAAAGGTATGCGAAAGCACAGGATATCTGGCCTTCAAACCCCATTGCACATCCTGGCTGAAGGGCCTCGAAACGGAGATCAGCACTGTCGATTTGGACTTCAAGGGTCTAGTATGGTATCTTTTACCTTTTTTTTCTTATTAACAACATTTTTTTTGTAGTATGGCAGATTCATGCTTTTGTTTTTGTATCTCTTACGGTTTGACGTTATTTTTAACCTTAGCATATACATTTCGTATAAAAACTAAAAACTTGAATATTTCAATGTCCTCTACACACTTTCTTTTTGTTCCTCAAACTTACTTAAAAATAATTTATTCTTAATTATGTTATTTTACTACAGCTAACTCATATTATTCCAAGATCGCATGGCGTCCTGTAATTTGAGAAAAAAAAGACAAACAAACAAAAACTGTGCTTCATAGTTCGTGGATCCCAAAAGAAACTTAATCGTAGTTTTGTAATTGTCATTATATCGCTCAGTGACCAGAATCATAAAATTGCGGTACTTTTAATGTCATAAATATAGAAACAGGCATCTATATGCCATGTTCCCCTCTCAATTCGGCTTTTTCCCTGAACACAGAGAATATTTTACAGATATAAGATCATAAACTGTTGACGAACATAATCCAGTTGACCATTCTAAATGGAACTAAGCTGGAATCGTTTGGCCTGTTTCCAAGGAAAGCTGTATTTTGTAATATTTTTCGTTATTTATTATTCATTTTTGTTTTTAAGGAAAGTTATGAAGGAAGCATCGATTTTATCTCACGGTATTGGTGTATATTCCCACTGATACTGAAAAGTATGTATTACTTTTTGAGCTTGTGTTCCAAATTTTTTTTTATAAACTTGTTTGTAGGTAGATTACAAAAGAAACAGTTCAATTTTCAACAGCCTCTGCTATTGGGTGTATTTAAAAAAAGGCTCCAGTAGAAAAGTTTGATTATAAAATGAATCAATTTGTTCCAAATTAATTGAAATACTTTCTGCGTAGACCAAAACCATAACCCTTTATAAAAATTTTAAGTTTGTTGACCAAATCTAAAAGTGGAGGCGAGAAAGGCTTTTAAAGTCCATCATGGAAATTCTAATTGTTCCATCATTTACGCAAGAAAAAATGTAAAAAGTAAAGTCTGTAACTGAACAGTTTGGTTGGTTTTGGTGTATAACACAGAAAATTGTTTGGCTGTCTTTGAGCTAGAGGCACTGAAGCATTTTTTGTCATGGATGGCCTCTGCTGTCTCCTACAAGTATATTAGTCTCGACTAGCTCTCTCTGAGTCTCTCTAGAGACTCTACTAGTCTCTACTGAGGATGCACGACCAATCCTACTTTCTAAATCATTTCTGAAGAAAATGAGACGTACACCCTTTCTCTTTTTGTCCTCGACGATAGGCTGAATTAGTACAAAATATTACCGATCGTATTTTTTTTAAGTTCGGTCAGATAGTTCTCCTGGTTCCCAGGCGTCATCTGTGTATTTTCAAAACTACACCCTGTTTTTTTTTTACTATTAGCTAAACAATTACAGCTGGTAATCCCCCTGAAGTTTTATTTGTAACCCACATACTTGGAAACATGCATGATTGGCACATGAGTGATCTATTCAAGTGATTTGCGGTTCTGATTATCTGTCGTGCAATTATAATGGAATATTCTCCGTCGGTTTGTGCTAATAAAAAAAAAAACTGTCATTATACGATTAAGCTTTTCTGGTGGGGCAGTATTTTTTTACCTTACATCAAGTTTCACACGATAATCAAATTCAACCTTAATTGAAGTTGCCTTAAAATTATATCTTAACTATGTCATCCTTTGTCCTCCAAGTCTCTCCCCCTGTAACAAAGTAAATATTTGAGAATACTCTTAACTTAATGGAAACTGGGACCTAGCTGTTGAAACAGGCTGATATATATTCTTACAAGATGAGATCATGTTAGTCCTATTTTGACCACAGTGTAAATACCTTTCTCTTCTTTCTTAGAAAATAGTCTTGTAATGAATTTGTGTTTGAATAGTTTCTCAAGCGAAATCCCAAAAAAATTTAATTGAAATTCCATATCAGTGCCAAATTGAATAAGACTAAAAACAAAAGAAGGGATTACAAGAGGAATAAGAAGATGGTGGATTAATTTTGAGAGTTAAGCTATAAGTTGATAAAAATGAATTTGGGATGGATCATTTCTATCCTGGAAAATTTGTAATATAAGATTCAGTTGTTGTTTTTGGGTCCCACACTGAAAATCCTTATCTTGATAATAATATCTAAAGAGATGGGGGGGGGGGATAATGGGACTATATCAGCTGGAATTAAAAAAAAATTCTAAAGGATTCGAGTTTGGATTTGATCATCTTGCTCTCATGTACTTAAAAGCCTAGATTCCAACTGAAACACTGTTTTAGTCAGTGTTCAGACGATTCCCGACTTCCATCCTTCTTGGCTAACGGCCAGTGATGTGGTGATAGGATGACGACAGTGACGATGGGTCCCCCCAACAACTTTGCTGGAGGGCGTAGAGGAACCCTTTGAGGTCTGACTGCATATGGTTTGATCCAAAGCACTGAGGGATGATACACGAATTCCTTATTGGACACTTGGAAGTGAGGGCCCAGAAAAACCTGCTGGCATCGTCTATTTGATCAACGACAGTAGCGACTGATCCTTCCAAGAACTTAGCTGGGGTGTCTAGTTGTTGAGGCCGTTGACGTCTATTCATCTCTCGTCCACTTGACCAACCGACAATGCTTAATTTACTGGGGGTCATTTGAAATATTCTCTAACTAAGTGTAAAAATTACATTAAAAAATTACATGTAAAAATTACATTAAAAATAACGTTTTTTTATTCATAGAAGATGCTTTAATGGTTTTTCAAATATCTTACAATTGATATACATTCTTGGATGTTCTTTTAGATTAATTTTGTCATGTTAGGGAAAGCGAAGGCTTGAAATGTCTGATTAAAAGAAATTTAATTTAGTTATTCAATATTTTTCGCTGTTTGAAAGATGCATAGCCAATGCCTCATCTTTACAGTTCATGGGCTATTGTTAACAATGATATGGATATTGCTAACGCTTTGAATAGAGTCGAGAAAATTCCAGGATATACAATAGGATTTATGTTTGGACATGTGAAGATCCAGATTGAATACATTAATTATTTGTTTTGTGTTCATGGTGCCAAGTCTAATAGAACAGTGCCATCAGGGGTAATTTCCCAACAGGTTTCAAATTGATTTAGCGAGATTAATGCAAAACTCTCCTCCAATGTTTCGGCAAAGGTACGCTCTAAACGCACTCTACCTGTTTGGAAAATAGCCATATCTTGAGTACCGGACACATCCAATTCAATGGTACCGGGAGTTTTCGCAAACATTTCTTTGGTTATACCATTTTCAAACAATTGTGAATCTCGATCTACAGATTGCATTGTCAACTCATATAGTGTCCTATACGATTTATTTAAAAATAAATTGTATAGTGGAATTCCATTTAATTTACATTCAAAATATGAAAGTCCAAACATTTCAAATTTACGTGGAGAATTTGTCCAAGATCCAACGGCGCTAGCACTTTTTGCAAAGGCAAGAGCAAGTTTTGATGGAGCTTCACCATTGATAAATGATGAATTAGTGTCGGTACGTCTACCCGTAGCAATATGTCGTTGATTCGTGATTGTATGAGGAACAAGCGATTTGATATTATTTCCACTAGCTCTTAATTTTTCAATTGCCGAGGCAACAGAACTCATAACGTTTTTTTTCGTACATGAAGTATTTCCGGGGTAAGAGAGACTGTTACATCAGGTGCAGTGCCAACTACTTTTCGGAAAAAAAAATTAGACGGAGCAAATTGTAACTTTGTATCAATCTTTACATTGGGGGGGGGGCAACCATTGAGGTATATTAAATATCTCGTGATTTATTTTCCCAATCAAGTGCAAATCTTTAGTTGTCGCATCTCTAAGCATATTGCTAAGGTCAGTGTCCGTTTTATATTAATGACCCGGTGCCTGTCCTCTCAAAAACTTATAGGAAATTGGAGTCATCAACATGAATTGTATATAACTTGCATAATTTGAAAGATTGTTGCTTGTGCTCACCAATGTTTCATTTATTTAGACACTGATTTGTCTAAATAAATTTTGTAGTGCACAATTTTCAAAGGATAACCCCTCGGCTGCACTTGTTTTTTCATTGGAGTTTTCAACAATGACACGCAAATCTATAGATGTAGAAGTCAAACCTATGAAATAATCTTCACTGGAATAGATTCGAAAATTTATGTTTTCAGAGACTGGTTGTTGGCGATAAAATTTTTCATAGCAACCATGTTTTTACACTCATATTAATATTTTCCACATTGAAAAGATTTAGAGATGAGTTTATTGAAGAATACGATTCTTTGTGTGGAAGATATGCCATTTCTAGGAAAAGAAATCCATTATTGATCTAACAATTTTTATTTTCTCTTTAGTCTTTGATGTTTTACCCTTCTGATCTGAGTAGAGACTGATGAGTGATAAGGTCCTTCTCGCCCATTTTAATTTTTTTTTACGCTTTGTCGTGATTTCGAACGCTCTCCGAGGGATCGCACACTGGATCTGAGATTGTAAAAAACACTTTCTTTAAAATCCTTCCCAGAGCCCGAACCATGTTGTGTAGAAGACGCAAAATCTGCGACAACCGGTGCAATATATTTTTTAGCCAGGGGTTGTACAGAGCAAAATAAATTAGCAAACCAATTGCCGAGACCGTAGCCGTCCATTGACAAACGACCCCTGTATTAGTCTATGCCATGACCCAATTGTCGTGGTCCAAGAGTAGCAACGTAACAATCAATATCAGGACAAACAAAAATATTTTTCTATTTGGTATCTCACTGAATGGGTCGAAAATGGCATGCAGTCATAGCCAAACCTTTGGTTATTGCTAGAGGATTGCCCAATTCACTTCTTAATGTTAACTGACTGAGCTCCAAAACCGAAGTGTTGACTGAAATGCATTGAAGGTGTTTTATATTGTAGTGGTGAATTCTGTCGTGGCTGGTTTTTCGTTCAAGAATACGTAGCAGGGGGACATTGGTGTTACCGACTCTCGATGTTTCGAAAAAGGACGCGTAAAGAAATATACTATTGTCTGATGAGAAGCCGGGTGCATAGTCTGCATAGATAACATGATCCTTGCCACTGACATTTTTTGCTTTAATAATACGATCTTAAAAACCGAAAACCTCACGTAAATCCTCATTAAGGACAATTCTTTCATTCTCAAATGGATTAGTAATGTAAATTCTCCTCTGTTCTGCTGAACAGTCGAATGTGAAACCACCCTTTTTTCGACTCACAATTTTTCTGTTGATAACTCGACACAAATTAGTCATATTGTTGTATTTCACCTAGGGTGTAATAGCAAAGGGGAAATCATCAGAGTCAAAAATTGCCACCAAACCCTCGTCAGAAAAGGCAAAGGGTCTTGCTTTAATCTCATATGTACGATCTTTTCTCAGAATATCTTAAGTATTTTTAAGAATACAATCAACAAGAGCAACTTCATACCTTCTCTCAAATTTGATGGCGGGGAGAGTTTTGCCCAAAAATCACTTGTTTTATTCAAATCATCATTGAGGGGTTCAGAGACATTTGGTATGAATATCACATAAAAATCATTAGACATTGTGAACGTCTTCAGCGGCAATCCAAGTTTCAAAATCAGAGCTGTACGCTAGCCAGCGAACAAGCAACTGTCTCTTACCCTTGCGAGTTCGAGTCTTTAATATCTTTTCCATTTGATACATTCCATTATTTCCAACTTTTTTTAATTCATAATTATACAAAAAACCAAGAATCTCGTCATCTTTCATATCACTGAGACGATACAGCAAAGTTTCAGTGTCTTAAGACTTTTGACACTTTAAAAACTTCAGTGGACCAAAAGTAATTCCCGTTTTCAAAAATGTTTCTTGTTCGATTGATTCGAATTAAATCACCAACATTAAATTTTTTCTTCGCAACCATTTTATTTGAATATTGTTTAAGGAAAATGTCAAATGTATTGTTACTTTGATGACCTTCAAGAGGACTATGATTGGAAAAGGATCGATGAGGATGTTGGTTATAAATCTACATAATTTTATCTAAATCTTGAATAAAAGCAATACTGTTTTTCAATAATATCTTGAAATTAAAAGTCGAATGGTTCGTATGAAACGTTCAGCAAATGAAGCCTTTATCGGACTATGACAGTGAATTGTATTACATTTCAATAAAACCTTTTTTACACGTGGATAGACAAATTATCTTCCTCGATCTGTTTGAATTTTTCATAAGAATCTTGTTCAAAGATAGAGTCCAGGGCTCGTGCAACTTCATCACCTCTCTTTTAACGCAATGGAACGGTATATGCATAACCACTAAAAACACTTATTGCAAGTAAAATATACTTTTACGCTCTATTATGACGTCTTTGAATCTCGTCTCAAGTCAAAAGATCTGCTTGTAATATATGCAATGGGAAAATGGCTTTATTTTTTCGATCATGATTACCGCGAACTCTAAGATTACGATGAAGAGTGTAACTCGGTTACTTCTGTAAATACTCTTATGCTTGATTTTTTTTAACTCCAGTGACTTTAGAAAGTGTGGTGGAAAAACTTAAACTTCCCACTTCTCCAATATTTCCATTAACACATTTCCAAACTTAATCCATTTTGAACGTAAACGCGGTGTGAAGCACCCACTATCCTTTGCATAATAAATAAATACGTAGAAAAGACGCTTTCGTTTAATACCCATTAAATCATCAGGCCCACTTGGTGTTCTAGGATTTGATATATCTAGTGATATTTCCCCAAATTCCTTTAATTGTTACAAAACATGTTTATTCCCAATAAGACTTTTTTGGAAATTAATTAAAAAAATCTTTTTCCATAAAATAAGTTTTTCAAAGAAAAGTAAAGAACTCCATTAAACAAAAGAATGAACAAAAATAAAATCAAATAATCTACCAAGCGTGAAACTACCACAAGTCAGCATCGATAAATAAATGAAACCCAAAACGAACAGAAATTACAATAAATAACCGAATCAAACAAAAAACGATCAGAAATTAACATAAGTTGGGCGCAAAACCCTAAGCTTTCCCAAAGCCAGAACAAAATTTGCGCTTTACTGAAAAAATTTAAATGTTTTTACTTTTATAACTTTAATAAATCTTGATTACTAAATATCAGTATATGTATATTAAACTGACAATGCACATTCAATTGTATTTTTTCAGTAAAGTGCAAATTTCGTTCTGGGAGAATAACTTTTTATAAACAAATTTTTGTTTGGGGGAATAACGCCTTATATAAAAATTTTATTTGCCCACAGGGCATAATTTAAAACCCTTGCCCTGAGTGTTTTGGGGGAGTGTCCTTCTCAGAAACATATTTTCTATCTGAAAATTAACTACGCTGAACAAAATGTCGATCTCAAAATTTTGATTGGATGTGTTTGGGGGAATGATGGGCGTGGGGGGGGGCTAGTTGCCCTCCAATCACTTTAGACTATTAAAACGGGTACTAGCCCTTTGAATTTCCAATCGAATGAGCCCCGTTTGAAGTTCCTACGACATACGCCTTCTATAAAATCCTTATATGCCCCCAGGACATAACTTAAAACCCTTGCCCTGAGGGTTTTGGGGGAGTGTCCTCCCTTAAAAACATGTTTTCTATCAGGAAATCAACTACGCTGAACAAAATGGCTATCTCAAAATTTTTATTGGATGTGTTTGGGGGAATGATGGGCGTGGGGGGGGGGGACTAGTTGCCCTCAAATCACTTTCGACTATTAAAAAGGGCGCTAGTCCTTCAAATTTCCAATCAAATGAGCCTGTTTTGAAGTTTCTACGACAAAACCCTCTATAAAAACCTTATATGTCCCCAGGGCATAACTTAAAAACCTTACCCTGAGGGTTGTCGGGGAGTGTCCTCCTCAAAAAAACATTTTCTATATGGAAATCAACTACACTGAACAAAAGGGCTATCTCGAAATTTTGATTGGATGTGTTTGGGGGAATGATGAGCGTGGGGGGGGGGGGCTAGTTGCCCTCCAATGACTTTCGACTATTAAAAAGGGCACTATCCCCCCAATTTCCAATCGAATGAGCCCTTTTTGAAGTTTCTACGACAACTCCTTCGATACGAAGTGCCTGTCGAAGAAAGAAGAAAAAAACAAATTGTGGCCACATCGTTCTTTACTAAAGGGCGCTAGCCCTTTGAATTTCCAGTCGAATGAGCCTTTATTGAAGTTTCTACGACAACGCCTTCTATAAAAACCTTATATACCCCCAGGGCATAACTTAAAACCCTTGCCCTGAGGGTAGTGGGGGAATGTCCTCCTAAAAACATATTTTCTATCTGGAAATCAACTACGCTGAACAAAATGGCTATCTCAAAATTTTGATTGGATGTGTTTTGGGGAATGATGGGCGTGGGGGGGGCTAGTTGCCCTCCAATCACTTTCGACTATTAAAAAGGGCACTATCCCTTTGAATTTCTAATAGAATGAGCCGTTTTTGAAGTTTATACGACATTGCCTTATATGAAAACCTTATATGCCCCCAGAGCATAACTTAAGACCCTTGCCCTGAGGGTTGTGGGGGAGTCTCCTTCTCAAAAATATATTTTCTATCTGGAAATCAACTACGCTGAACAAAATAGGTATCTCAAAATTTTGACTGGATGCGTTTTGGGGAATGATAGGCGTGGGGGGGGGGCTAGTTGCCCTCCAATCACTTTTGACTATTAAAAAGGGTACTAGTCCTTCGAATTTCCAATCGAATGAGCCTGTTTTGAAGTTTCTACGACAACGCCTTCTATAAAAACCTTATATGCCCCCAGGGCATAAATTAAAACCCTTGTCCTTAGGGTTGTGGGGGAGTGTCCTACTCAAAAACACATTTTCTATCTGGAAATAAACTACGCTGAACAAAATGGCTATCTCAAAATTTTGATTGGATGTGTTTGGGGGAATAATGGGCGTGGGGGGCTAGTTGCCCTCCAATCACTTTTAACAATTAGAAAGAGCACTAGCCCTTTGAATTTCCAATCAAATGAGCCTTTCTGGCTCATTTGATTGCCAAAAAAGTTGAAACCCTTGTCCTGAGGGTTTCGGGGGAGTGTCCTATTCAAAAACACATTCTCTATTTGGAAATCAACTGCGCTGAACAAAATGGCTATCTCGAAATTTGAGTGGATGTGTTTGGGGAATTTAGATGCATTCTAGCTTTTAGAACGCATGGGGTTTACAACCCTACTCATATTAATTTGTGCTTGTTTGGAGTTTGACTTATTTTAATTTCTGTTTGTTTCAGGTTATATTTATTTATTGATACTGATTTGTGGTAGTTGTATGCTTGGTACATATTTTGATTCTATTTTTGTTCATTTTTGGTTTAATGGAGTTTTTGAAAAACTTATTTTGTGGAAAAAGTTTTTTTATTTAATTTCTGTTTGTTTTATATTGACATAGTCTTTTGCAGGAAAAAGGCAAAGCCTCTTCTAAACTTAAACAACCATCCCTTTCATAAAAACCTTAAATACCCCCTGGGCATAACTTACAATCCTTGCCCCTTATCTGTGGGGTCTTTTTCAACTCCAAAAGCCAGGTTATATGATATTTAGACTATTTTGAATAGATTGGCTGTCTCAAAATTTCTATTAGATGCATTTTCTATAGATATGACGATATTTATTCCTTAAAATCTTAACTAATTTTCGGTTTCTTAAAGTTATAAAGGTGAAAAAATTTAATAGAATTTTTATCAATAAAGTAATAATTATATTCTGGCTTTTAGAAAGCACAGGGTTTAGCATTGACTCCTGTTTGCATTCTGTTTTGTATTAACTTTCCGTCAAAGACTAAAAAGCCATTCTAATCCTTTCATCCTAGGACATGCTGATATCTGATATCTAATATCAGCTGATATCTAAATAAACCATGAATTTTTAATTAGTAAAACAAAAGTAAGTTTTAAAATCATAATTAACATTTTTATTTCTGATTTTTTTCTAGTACGGCCATATCTAATATCATGTTTATCTAATTTATGTTCGTTTTTATTCATTCTGGTAAAAAAGAAAAAAAATAAATAAAATTTAAATGAAATAAATCGAAAATTCAAGTACATTAATTAAAATTGATATTTGAATTGGCCTAGAATTTTAAATTAGTTCCTTGATCCGAGTTTTTATGCCAACAACAAAAAGATCAGAAAAATGTTTGAAAGACAATTCTTCCACAACTAATGAAAATTTCATTTTATTCTGTTGTAAAACTTGAATTATTGATCTATAACGAAATCTCTCCAGTCAACTTTTAGTTCACAGAAAGCTAACATATATTGATAGGCCAAAATATCATACTCAAATGTAAGCATATCTATCTTCACTATTTATTACTTGTTACCTCGAGATAGAGTTGTCGTACTCAAATTTGTATATTTCCTTACATGTTAATAAATCATACTCTTCATCATCTGGAAAGCACTGTTTGAGGAAGTTAAACTGTTGAAATCATCACTTTTTTGTACTTGAATGAGTTGACTAATGGATTTGGGGGAAAACTATTGGAATTGAAAAAACGGATTTTATTCATGCACGTTTTATCATCTTGAACTGTGGACCATTTGAATTCTAAGACTAGCAACTTCTCAGATGATTTGGGTATGATGCTATATAAAAAAGAACCATCTACCCATGTGCAGTCTACATTTTCACCTTTCTGCAAACGTGCAAAAACTGGTAATATGAATTTCAAATCCTATTTGGAATTGTGCATGTCAACCATTAGAAAGTATTACTGCCTAGTATTTATATTACACGATTTATGCACAACCCCCCCGAAAGTTACTCCCTCCCGATAGAATAGGATTACTTAAATGGTCATGATCGTGGTTTTTAGCATCCCCTCTACCCTCATAAAATATTTTACACACCCAATACATATCTTGATTTTTAATGGACAACTCAGCTTCTGGTGACAGACTCATGGGATAGTTTGTGCTGCGCAGCCCTGAAATTGACTTACTAGCAGTTTTATTAACAGCAACCATAGATGCGCCTACACAATCTTCTCCAAAGAGTGTCTCTAATACATCTAGCAATTGCCTTTTATTACATGAGTCCCTTTTCCCGTTGAAAAAAGAGCCCACAATGGCTTCTTGTTCTTCAACATGATTCAAACTTGATGGGTCACACATCCATGAGTTTGGCCTGGATGTCTAATTTAACCTTGTCGCTCTGCAAGAGCAAATTTTGAAAGTTTTAGATCCGCAAGATGGCACCCGACACCGTCTCCATGAATTGGTATCCATGACGCTTGCAGTATCTCAGGTGATGTTTTAATTTTAATTCATTACGAAATCTTGAAAGACACATTGGACAGTAATGACGTGAGTTGAACTTTTCCTCTTTACTTAGAACCAGACTAATTTGGGAAATAAAACGAAATTTCAAATTGAATTAGGGTCTTTGGCAGGCTCGTAGAGAAGCCATACCCAGCGTTTCACTGACTCAATGGACGGAGTCATTACTGAATATTAAACACCCCTTTTATCTTTAAGCTCCCCCTTTTCATACTCTGTATCATATTGTAACACTGAAACCCCAATCCGTAAATGTTCATTGACCCTCTGAAATATCAATCCTCTTAAGCGTTATTGGATAATGCCCCTTTAAACAATTACAATCAACTGTGGGAAACTCTGGCCATCTCCGACCTCCTTAACTACCCAGCCGTCCAAATATGTCTTACTAACACTTTCCTCCTTCCAGGTCTTATGGCCAGTGGCAAGGACTGAATACTTGAAGCACTCCAAGAACATATCGAAATGAAATGTTGTAAACCTCTACAACCCTCTATATCTACATTATATCTTGCACCCCTTCCCACTCCCACCCCTCAAAACAAATTCTTTTCTAAATTTTGTCATATCTATATCTAAATTCTCTAAAAATTAAACAACCGACCCATTCCCGTTTTCATTATGATTCTCCACCCTATTAAAAATAATACCTACCAAATCTAAAAAATCATTCAAAATTGTGCAGTCTGGTTGAAGTTTCTGCATTTCGTTTTTGAGGTAATGCGAGCACAAATCGCCCCTCTTTTCATTTAAAAATATATTTTAAGTAGGATGGATGCTTTATGCTGTTTTGCTCTCCCGTGTCCTGAGTGTGATTTAGAGAAGTGCTCGAATCATGCTGACATAGGAGTTCGTTGTGTCTACTGGATCAGTATGAATACTACCACTCTTAAGATTATCAAAGGGGTCTTCAAACTCATCCCTAAAAACATAAATATTGCGCAAAGCGGTATCATCTAAATATAATTCGGGCAAAACAGGGGATGAATCGACACCACTTTGGTCTGGTTCCCCCATATCAATGAGATTAGTGGGCACCTCTAGCACCCTCTCAACCTTGCTAGGTGGTAATTGCTCTAAAACATGGTCTAAAAATTTGGTATCAAGGCCAACATCCCTTACAAAAATTGTCTAAATCAAAGTTGCAATACTCTATGCTAAAAGAGATCACAACCAAACTTAAACCCTACTCAAGTTTACTTTCCAGTTGAGTTTTACACGCATTATAGTGGAATTGTGTTGTTGGTGTCAAATTCTCTTAAGAGGGCCCTGGTAGTGCCGGTATGTGAACCTAAAAAATAACAAGAGCTTATTATCCCATTAGAACACTTCATCTTATGAAAAGAGAAGAAAATAGTTAAGAATGAGCTCAAAAGACCTCACTATCACGTAATGACCACAGATAGGTAATGTGAGCACTCGGACGTATTTTGAGCATACTACTGGCTATAAATTTAATGACCATACATGGGCCTCCAAAGCGTCCCTTTGGATTTATTTAGAGTATACTAGTATCTAAAGGTGTAATGAGTGTTCATGGACCCTTTGAGTCCTTACTACAAGCTATACATTTAATGAAGACAAATTATCATGTATGTTTTAAAGAGTCTTAGAAAAAAACTTACTGAGGAGGGGTCACTGCCCATTTTTATGGCGTTCATTCAGTAATCGTTCATCATATCTTGGATCCGTAACGGGAGTTCATTGTCAACCTGAAAAAAAAAGAAAAAAAAGATTTTGTTCCCTTTGAAGTATTTGTGATTTCAAACGGTGAAAGGGAATATTATAGTTGTCCTGAAAAGTTTTTAACACTAGGTCCTAGTTATATTCGAAAAAGAATGTCCTATTTCCCTCAGGAGTCCCCCTCATATTTTATCCCATTATAAAATCCCTCAAAAAAACTTCTTAGAGGCAAGTGTAAAACACTAATTTTAGCTAAAAGAATAGATTAGTTTTAGCTCTGAAACGAATATTGGCCGGGGGTCCATTTGTTAACATGAAAGGATTATTTAGGACCTATAAGAGTTTAGTTTTTTTCCAACCCCATCATAACTAATGAAGAACACCCTCAAAGCTTATATTAACCAGAAAAGAATGGGTTACTTTTCAGAAATGGGTAATCTCGGATAAAAGTTTAGTTTTTAGCGATAAATCATAGCGAAAACCCCTTCAACACCTTTATTAGGCTGAAAAAAGTTTTTATTGTGAGGTGAAATGAATGCTTTGTTTCTCTCTAAGGAGGGGAGGGGGTCTTCCCTCATAGGAAAGTCCCTTCCAATAGTAAACTAAAAAAAGAATTAGTTTTTATGTGCTCTAATAAATAAGCTTTAAGAAAGAATAATTGACACTTATATCTTCGCATTGTACAGGTGGCAGAGCTCTTTAAGGCCTCGCAACTTGATTGGGGGTTGAAGGGGGTGCTTCATGTCTGTGTAGGGCAGAGGTGGTCGCATTTTTGCCTTGCAAGGGGAGCGCAGATTGGTCGGTAGCTTGATCGGCAAGGGATTAGAAGGGCCATTATATTTGATGACTGATGGTCTTGCATCTTGTACAGGGGCAGCTCCATGCTCCTTACACTTTTGTTGATGGGGGGAGTTCAGGGTACTCCATGAAAAGAAACAAAATTTTGTTTTTCCTATTTTCAAATAATTCCGCATTAGAATTTTGATTTTATTCTCTCTATAATTGCTTTATAAAACGTCCCTATTTAAACACGTCCTCCTTCTATATGGGTACTAGAAACCGTAGTATTCATGCCCCTGCAACGATAAAACTTTTCATTGAACAGTACAGAATTCAAGTAGTCAAAAATAGAATCAAATAATATAGCTAAGTGGAGGTGAGTTATGTACTAATAACGAAGGCAAAGTGGAATATTTTTGCAGAATACTTTGTTCTGAATGAGTGTCATATATCCTAAGATTTTTCAGCAAGGAAATGTGTTTTTTTTCTCCCTATAAAAAGCAATAGTAAAAGGGAAACAGTCTATTCTTCACACTTGGGCTACACATGTTTCATGCAAGGGGTTTTAAGTGCAATAGAAGAACAAACTGAAAAAGAGAATAATTTCGAGAGTAGTGATGCCATAAGGCTTTCTTGAACACCCATACGGACTACTCAGCTCTTCCAGAGGTTCGAGAGCGCAAGAAGAAGATTTAACAGGGCGTCCGTATTTTGGGGAACAGGTGTCAGAATTCTAGGCGAAATTCCCAGTCCTTGCAAAATTTCCAGGCATAATTAGTTGGAATCTGGTCCTTATATTATGCAAGTATTATTAACAAGTGAATTTCCTAACCCTTGCACCTGTTTCTAGGCATGATTCCGACCCAAGCAAGATTAAGAATGTCCAGGCAAGATTAGGTATGTCCAGGCAAGATTAGACCTGTCCAGGCAAGATTAGGCATGTCCAGGCAAGGTTCGACATGTCCGGGCAAGATTTCAGGGACACACCCTCGTCCCTGTTTCAAGCGCCCGTCTTATTTCAAGGCAAAATCATGTCTAGACACGTTCCCAGCTGGTTGAAACAATTGATCGAGGATCAGTTTTTTTCGGAAGTGGACCAGTCAACATGGATACTTTTACACTATTGAATACTAAAGATGTTGATGAAACGGAGCCTAGAGTGCCTAAGGTGGCGGTAGAAACTTCAAGGGGTTCTCGACTAACCCTAAAATAGGACAAGATGTGTAATGGATATGTTACAACATTAAGCAAATTCAAGTCGGAAGAACAATTGTGCTTCGTGGCTAAGGTGAATATAGCGTATATACAGAGACTAAAAGATGGATTCAATGCGCTAGCGAAATATATTGAAGAGAACAATTTATAGAAAACTTTCTTTATTTGGTAATGAGTGTTAAACTTGATAGATTTGAGAAACAGAAAATCTTGCGTAATCTAGTAAAATTGGAACAATGGTTAGTTTTAGATGATGAATTTCTGGAATTATCTCTTCAAAGAAAGATATTTTATGGAGAAATTCTGAACGATATAATGGGATTCCCCTTCTTTGAACTATTCCCCTTCTTTGAATTCCCCTTCTTGAACTATCGTATGAAACTTTGTCGTCGTGGTCCCCAAGCTTTACTCAATTTATAGATATACTGATTGAGATAAAACAAAATGATTTTGTGGTTTTCTCTTAACCGCTACATAGACGGCCATTTAGTAACAATCCTAGGAGACATTTTCTTGTTTGAGAGTCAGTTCGTTTTTGGAAATGGAACAGTCAACATCGAAAAAAATGCTTTACACATGTCCATTATGCTTGTATACTGTGGGCAGCTGGTCATCCTTTGAGAATTGCACTTTTGCTGATGAGTATAATGAAAAGAGTAAATTATGCAATCCATGTAAATTGCATAGAGGATATACAGTGCAAATTAAAGACTGTAATTCTTGTCTTGAAGAGATTTGTGACTCTCATAATAGAGGATTCTTATGCTCCAATTGTCACTATGATAAATGTTATCAATGGGAAAATACTTATCCTGGCCTGATTGCGAAAACCCCTAAACGTGGGTTTAGTTTATTTTTAAGAGACTGGTATCGTCGCTGCTTTAAATTATTTTGGGAAGAAGAACCTGGTCTACGCTTAAATTTTTGGAATAATAAAAGAGTCTGGTTTCTACAACATCGTTGTGAAGATACTGGCTACTTTGATTATAAATCTACAAATTTTTATATGGCTGTTACAGAAAGTGATTCTTCATATGAGAATGTTGTATGTGACATTGCTTCAAATAGGCAAATTGAAACACGTGAATTTTATCATATGAGTCAGAGTAGTATTATTGGCTTTACAAAGATATTGAATAAAAATGAAGTTACACTATATTGCAGAAAATGTGACCCCGACTTTGCACGTAAAGACGAATACAAGTTGAGTCCTGACGAGCCGTTACCACCTATCGTTTCGGATAATTACCTATACGTGGAAGAAGAGACCTAAAGAACACAGTGTTTTGCACAAAATTTTATTAATAAGCAAATTTACACACATTCTTAAAGCATTTCACTTTTAGGGCATCGAAATTTGTATTATAGAGGTAGGTTAGAGTATTTGCAACTAGAAAGTCGTTCAGTCGAGGATTTTCACCATAAATCTTGATAATTTCCATGTAAGTATGTCCACGAATTCGAAAAATAAAATATAATAGGGCATTAAAATCACAGCTTTTCGTTGATAAATCTTGTACCCGCTTCTGACTTTGAATAATAGATTTTCTGCCCTGCTCAAGAAAATTTTTAATATGAGGTGTGTAGAATGTATATGGCAAGCAAAGCGGATCAAAAAATTCTATATTGCTTCTTGTTTGAAAGATGCATAACCAATGCCCCGTCTTTACACTTGATGAACTGCTATTAACAATAATTAGGGTATTTTCAAGATGTTGAATTTGCTCCAGGAAATCTGAATGTATGCAATAGGATTTATATTAGGACATGTAGGGGTCAAAGTTAAATACATCGATGATTTGTTCCGTGTTCTTGGCGTCAAGTAAAATAAAACACTGCCGCCAGGGGTAATTTCCTAATAAGTTTCAAAATGATTTAGCGAGATTAATGCAATGCTTTCCTCCAACGCTTTGGCAAAGTTACACTCTATCCGCAAATTTTCCGTCCGGACAACACTCATATCTTGAGTACCAGACAAATCTAATACAATGATGCCATGCGTTTTTGCAAGCATTTCTTCACTTTTAACATTTTCGAATAATAGAAATTTCGATCTAGGGATTGCATTGTCAATTCGTAAAAGGTCCTGTAGGATTTATAAAAGGATAAATTGTAGAGTGGGATTCCAATTACTTTACATGCAAGCGGTGGAAGTCCAAATGATCCAAATTTATGCGGAGAATCTGTCCATGATCCAACAGCGCTAGCACTTTTAAAAAAAGCCAATGCCAATTTTGACGGAATTTCGCCATTGATAAATCAAGGATCGGTATGGGTAAGCGTACCTGTGATAATATGACGCTGATTCGCGATTGTAGGAGGCACGAACAATTTGAAATTATTTCAAGCAACTCTTAATTTTTCAATTTCCAAAGCCACAGAAATTATAACTTGTTGTTTTCGTACTTCAGGTATTGCCGACGTGAGAGAGACTGTTACATAGGGGGCACCGTTCAGTACTTTTCGCAAAATATAATTGGACGGCGCGAGTTGCAGTTTTATATAAATATTTACATTATGAGGTAACCATTGAGGTATATTAAATATCTCATGATTTAGTTTCCCAACTAAATGTAAATCTTTAGTTGTTGCCTCTCTAAGAATATTGCTAGTATCTGTATTTTTGTATATTCATATCCAATAGTCATATCAGTCAATTGCTTATAGGACATTGGTGTCATCAACATGAATTGTATATAACTAGCCTAATTTGAAAGATTACTGCTCGTGCTTACCAATGTTCCATTTATGTAGACGCTTACTTGTCGAAATAAATTATGTAGTACACAATTTTCGTAGGAAAGCCCCTCGGCGGCACTTGGTTTTTCATTGTTGGTTTTTTTAACAATAACATTTAAATCTTTAAATGTCGAATTCAAATGGATAAAGTAATCATGATTAGAATAAACTTGAAAATGAACATTTTCAGAGAGCAGTTGTTGCGGGTAAAATTGTTCATAACATCCATATTTAACACTGACATCTACATTTTCCGCATTGAAAAGGTTTAGAGATGTGGTGACTGAAGGGTTAGAGCCTTTATGTTGTAGATAAACCATTTTCTACGGAAAGAAATCCTTTTTGGATCTTTTTATTTATTTGATGCTTTACGCTTCCCGGCTGACTTTAGACTGATGAGTGATGGGGTCTTTCTCCTCCTTTTTAAACCTTTCCCCGTTGATTCAATCGCTCACCGAGGTATCGTTCGCTCAGCCTGAGATTTTGCGAAACACTTTCTTAAATATCTTTCCCAGGGCCCCAATCATGTAATGTAGAGGACGCAAAATCCGCTGCAAACGGTGCAATATATTTTTTAGCCAAGAGTAGTGAAGAGCAAAAAGGCTTACCAAACCAAGTGCTTAGAACGTACTCGGACATTGACGAACGACCCTATAATAGTTCATTCCATGTCTCAACTGCCGTGGCCCAAGAGCAGGAACATAGCAATTAATATCAGGACATACAAACTGAGTTCTATTAGCCATTTTACTGAATGTGTCGAAAATGACATTTAATTACAGCCAAACCTTTTGTTATTGCTTGTGGGTCACCCAATTTGCTTCATAATGTTAACTTACAGAGCTCCAAATACGAAGTGTTGACTGGAAAGCATTGAAGGTGCTTTATATTGTAGTGGTGAATAGGATCATTAGAGGTTTTTCGTTCAAGAACACGTAGGAGAGGGACATTGGTATTACCAACTCTTGATCTCTCGACAAAGGAAGAATAAAGAAATATACAACTGTCTCAAGAGAAGGCGGGCTTATACTCTGCAAAAATGACACGATTCATGCCACTAGCACTTCCTGCAATTTTACCCTTGATTACATTATGTGTCAAACCAAGCACTTCTCTTAGATTATCATTGAGAAAAACTTTTTCATTGTCGATGGGCGAACTAATGTAGATTTTACCCTCTTACTTTTAATAATTGAATTGAAAGCCACTATTTTACACGATATGAAATTTTTTGTTGATAGCAAGACACAATTCGATCATAGTCCCAAACTCCTTAAATGATAATGTGGCGAAGGGGTATTCAAATGAATTCATATTTTCAATCACATATTGATCGTTAACAATTGGAAAATCCTGGGGTTCAATTTGTATCTAATATGCACGATCCTTTCTTAGGATATCATATGTATTTTGAAGAATACAATCTACAAGAGCAACTTCATACCTTCCCTGAAATTTAATGGCAAGGGTAAGTTATCCAAAAATCACTCGTTTTATTCAAATCATCATAAAGAAGATCGGAAACATTGGACATGAAGGTCACATAAGAACCTTCAGATATTATGAACGTCTTTCAGCTGAATTGATTCATCGCCGAATCAAAATCAGAGCTGTATTCTAGCCAGTGAGCAAGCAACTGTCTTTAACCCTGGCGAGTACGTGTCTTTAATACCTTTTCAATTTGATACATTCCACTATTTCAACTTTTTGTAATTAATATCATAAAGACTGCCAAGAATTTCTTCACCTTTCATATCAGGAAGTCAATACCTTATAGGTTTAGTGTATAGGATTTTTGACACTTTAAAAAGTTCAGTGGACCATAAGTAATTCCCCTTTTTGAAAGTATTTCTTGTACGATTGATTCGAACAGTATCACCAACATTAAATTTTTTCTTTCCTGTCTTTTCTTTAGAATGTTGTTTAAGGAAATGTGTATTCTCCTCTACTATATTCCTTTAATTTCTTTAGAATTTGCTTATTGCCAATAAGACTTTTGGGGAAGTTGGATGTATTTAGAAATCTGTATAGATTACTGTCAAATGATAAAAGTCCTTTACGATTTGTAACCATATTACAAACTAAATCAAGTAGATTATAGCTTTTTCCCTGAATTATAATTCGTTTCCCGGTGCTATCGCCTGGAACTTGATGATAATCACCACTTTCCAACATGAGATATGTTAATACTCTTTTACTCTGTTCCCGATATGTGTGTGGCCGTAGGTTTCCAATTGATGTCACTATTGAATTCAATTCCTTCTTCTTTGATTGTGCTATTTTTGCTGCAGAATCTCGAGGAGATGTTTCCTTTTTGGGGTGGGGATAAATAACACTTACATTGACGGCGGGTCTCTCACGATACGGTTTATGTTTGTCCACGAGACGAAGTGCTTCTTGAAGTAAAACTAAATTTTTATCATCGGCAATATTTTCATCATGAATGAATTTGCTTAGATTGTCCTCAAAGTGTTCAATCGGTGAAAGGACAAGTTCTATTGGAGTCAATTTGTAGGGTTTAGCCATCTAGAGAAAACTGTTTACAAGTCATATGATTATTGGCAGTAAAAGTGGAAAATAGCTACCGCCCGCTTGAAGGAGATGTTTTCTTTTAAAATCTTTTCCTTTTTTGCAAGCCGAGGCACGTACAGTGGAGCGATGTTGCTTTGTTTGTTGTCTAGCGCCTTCTGGCAACTGTGCATTGCCCTCGGTTCAATTTAAACAAAGTCCAGATATTAGATTAATAAATGCTTTGTCAACACCATGTTTGAGTATGGCCTTCCTGAGGGGGGGGTTTGAAGTGCTTAGAACGGAAAATAAGTGTCCATTTTCGTCTAGTTTCATCAGTGTCATGATGACAGCTAATAGCCCTTTCTACTGTTCACCGGAAGATATACAGTAATTTCATTGTCGAACATATCTGTGACGACACGCAAATCCTAGGGCGTATTCTGATTAAGATATAACAAAATGTAGCCGAAAGGCTTATTTTTTGCCTGACTGTACGCTGAAAGTAGAAATTTGGGGGCAACGGGATACATTTCTTTATTGAGAGTTATTAGAGAAGTTGAATCACGAACAACTCAGTAGATAATATAGTGGGTGCAGTTCAAAGCAAGGGTCCTCAAACACTTGCTCCGAGGAAACAGATTGTGTAGAACTAGGGCTATAGAAATGTGTTCATGATGAGACCGAACAGTAAACAAATCTAGCATTTCCTGTGACTATTTTTCAAAGGATTCAGCTAAATCATCAATAATCAGCCATAAGTTTGACTCAATACTATTGAAAACATCAAGTCCTCCTATGAATTGTATTGGCATAGATGTAGCCAAGGCAACAGCTTTTATTTGGTCATAGGACTCTTGCCAAATACTTTAGCAATAGTAATTTTTTTCGGTTTTTCCAAAAATTATTAATTATTTTAGCTAAAAGTCTCGTTTTCCCTGACATTGACGGACAACAGAGAAACGAGCTGAATGGTGTTTTAGATTGATACATACTGCTGTTGATGCAGTTGGACTACAACTAACTGTAAACCATACTTGTCTAATTAATAAATAATAATTTCCCCTAAAGCAGCAGCATCTACCTAGTACGATATTCAATAGCAACAAGAACAACAAAAACATATTTTTTCTGTTATTAGCAACACTTTTTGTACAACAATAAAGACAATAGCAAAAGAACAACAACAAGAACAATTTAATATTTTTTGTTTATTGGCAGCAATGACAACAAGAACAACAAAAACAACATGTATTTTAAATAATACCTACACTACAGCAACAGCAAGAACAGCAGCACAGTTGAACATATTTATAGACTAAGAGAATAGAAAACACTATTTACAACATTTAAAAGATACCCCCCCTCAGATCCGAAGGCCTGGCCAGGCCGTGGTCAAAGGCCGGGACCCCCAACCCCGGGGGCCAGAAAGCGTTGGGGCGGCCCGCTGCGGTGGAAAAAAAGTCTGTACATAATAGCAGCAAAAGTTAAATGACGATCACAGTGATGACGATGGCAAAATAAAATGTATATTATAGGGAAATTGTTGTCCTCCAAAAACCCACCCACCAAGTAGTAGTACTATTTTTGAATTTAAGTTAATTTATCCAGACCAATTTGTTTTCGATAGTCCATGCATTCAGCTCGATATGAAATACGATAGTGACCATGGGAGAGTACCTTCACACTATCTGCAAGTACATAGACCTTGTCGGATATGCAAGACACGGCATTTTTTCCACTCTAACAGTATAATTTTTACATTGTAATGGCCGAATTGCCATTACTTTTGCTCTTGGCACTAAACTACACTCCACACAGTTTCTGTAGACACTCATGTCGAAAATATTTTTTACAAAGTATTTTACAAAGCAAAGGGGTGCAAAGGCACCCCTTTGGATGCCTGTTTTATATCCTTATCGTGTGTTTCCACACAGTATACTTTTGGACCGGGGAACACCCCATTGGATATTAAATCGCTCCCCGTGTCTAACTTTAACATTAATAATTGATTAGGGGCCTAGCGTTTCACCAACTTGGGATAGATGCTCTCATTCTAATTCGTGTAATCCATCCGAGAGCTTATGTGCACACTATTTTCCAAATCTTTCAATAAATTCTCGGTTTTAACTTTTAACAATAAAGAATCTGTGTCTCCATAGTGCACTTGAACTTCCCCCTCCCTTGGCCATTGTACCTTACACACATTGTAAAAGAATGACAACATGAGTTTCTTGGAAATTTCTAGCACTGAACTCCCTCCCGCAATATTCTTATTCAGAACGACATTTCCGTTTTTTCTATGTAGGAGAGCCATATTCGAGTCTATGACAGTGAATGGTGTGCAGTTGGGATTGGCGACAATTCGAGCACATTTTTTGGGGCAGGATACGATGTCACCACGAGATCTGTTTCGTACACTTTCACACATTTTCCCAAAAGCGTTTATTTTTTTGCCTGTTAACGTTTACTAACAAATGTGTCAATAAACGTTTTTAAGTAGCGTTTCTAATCGAATTGCAGGGCTCTGTGTATCTCTGTAACCCTGAAACCGTTGGTCACCATCCACCGCAATAGCAAATGGTGAACAACAATAACCAACAAAGAGAAAAATCTCAATGAAAAAAAACAACAAACGAGACTGTGGCCAGTGGAGAGAAAAGAAAAGACAAATGCAAAACAACGCAGATATTTCGCCTGTATCCATACAAGGCGTCTTCAGCACGAAAGAAACACAAGAAGAATAAGATAAAAAACCAAGCTAAAACTAAAAACCAATAAAACCACCACCAAAAAATATACAATTGGCGCAAACTGATCCATGTAGGGAAAAGATGCTGTTATAGAGTTACTTCAGTGAGGACACCAGAGTAACTGAGGAAAATTAAAAAAAAAACTGTAAATTACTTTAATTATTCTGTTGCGAAATAATCCTTTTGTTAGCTATTACTGAAGCAAATCATTTTGGTCTAGCAGATAAAATAGTCCCCTGGTGATTATTTAAAATCTTAACTCCCTTATTGACTGTTAGTATACTCTGTAGAAGGTTATCATAAATTGGGTCAATATTTAAATTACCTTTGTCCCTATTTATCGAAAGGTTTGCAGACATGTGTTTTTTTTAATTCCTATGGCTTCCCTCGCCCATTGAGTGTACCCCTTATCATTTGAAATAGATAAGGCTTCATCAAATCTTACAAAGTGATCCGGTTGAAACCTAATATGTTCTGCTAAAGCCTAAACAAAAGTTTCTGGAGGCTTGCTTAATTGTAGGGTTTTTTTTCTATCGAATTTCGGTGTTCAATAAACCTTTCAACAAATTGTTGGTGAGTCCTACCAATATAGAACTCCCCACAAGAACACGGAATTTTATACACCCAAATTACTAAATTTCCCTGGGTTAAATCCTTTCCAGAACTAAAATAGCTACCCATTGGCCTCAACGATTGGAAACATGTATCAATACCAAACTTACGTAAAACCCGTGAAAGTTTCTCACCCAAACCAGGTACATATGGCAATGAAATGAAACTTTTTGATACATCTAAATCTAAAGACTGAGAAACCCCAATAACCCTACTATCATGTTTAATACGTCTATTTTCAATTACTTTGTCAATGAACTTAATTGGGTAATTATTACAAAACAAAATATCCGTCAAGTATAAAAATTCCGAATCCAAAAATTCTTGGGAACAAATTCTAAAGGCTCTCTCCACTAGTGAAATTACAACCCCCCATTTCACTGAGATAGGGTGGCAAGAATGAAAATTCAAATACCTATCATTGTGCGTTGGTTTTCAGTAAATCAAGAAAAATAAATGGAGATCCCTTTTAATTAATAAAATATCCAGAAAAGGTAATTTATTATTTTTCTCAAACTCAACTGTAAATTTAATATTATTATCAAAGCTATTTAAATGCTTACAAATTACGTCTAAGGAGTCCAATCCATGTTTCCAAACGCACACCACATCATCCATGAACCTACCCCAGAAACAAGGGGAGATTCTAAAACTATGCATAGCGGAGATTTCAATAGCATCTATGAAAAGATTTGCCAATAAAGGAGAGAGAGAAGCCCCCATAGGTAACCCAAAAATTTGTCTATAAAACACCTCTCTAAAACCAAAATAAAAAGAAAATTCATTTACTAGGATAATTAGTTTCATAATGACTTCAATATCCAAACTGGCTAAAGTCACATCTTTTATTAAATCAAAGTATTTTTCTAATTTACTTTTTAAAATGTCCTCGCACGTTTTTAAATCACAATTTGAATATATGGAAACAACATCGAAACTACAAAGAATTGAACTATCCTCCAAGGTGAAATCTCACAATTTATTAGTAAGATCAGTCGATTTTTTTAAATATGATCTTTGTGTTTCCAAAAGTGGACGCAATGCTACTAAAACCATTTTCCTAATTTCGAAACAGGTGACGGAAAAGTTGACACAATAGGGCGGAGGGGGGCTCCAGTCTTATGAATCTTAGGTAGACCATAGATCTTGGGTGCCGAACAACCCCTAGGATAATATTTGTTATAGAACTGTAGGGTAATGTGAAAATTATTTTTCATTGACTCCATTTCCTTTCTTGTTGAATTTACATACTTATCTGTAGGATCAAAATCAAGTTTTTTGTATGTAAAAGTGTCAGAAATAATGGATTTCATTTGATTACTATAGTCTTCAGTTTTCATAATTTCAATCGTGTATCCCTTATCGGCTCCGGTGATAGAAAGGAATTTATCCTTTTTCAAATCTGAAAGTATTTTAATGTCATTTTTTTGTGAAATGACTTTACCAATTAAGCTCATATTAAAGGTGTTTAGTTTTCTTACGATCTCGGCTCTAAGTTCTTGAGGAGTATCAACTTCATCTATAGAAGCCATAATTCCTCACTCCATCTTTGAAATTATTTTTGAATAGGAGATTGATGTTGGAAAACAGAACTTAGAACCCTTCGACAAAACTGCCTTCTGTTGAATATTAAGAGGCTTCGAAGACAAATTCTTAATTGCTTGACCCAGACAATGACGAGGATAAAAAACATCTGAATCTTGGAACTTCTTAAACAAAAGTTTATTAAACTTGTCAACCAGACGAACCTTGGCAAATGAAAATCGTGTCGAAAATATCTAATGGCCATTTCCTTAATTCGAGTACTTAATTTGTTGGTTTTTGTCATGGCTGGTCAGTTCGGCTTAAGATCTTTCATTCGTGAACAACAATGTTCTGTTTCGGGTCCAGATGTGCAATTAGTTTCTGCTCTGAGGGGGTCCAAAGCATGACCATATCCTCGACCAAAGGCAAATTGTATGGACTCAAAGCATCCTTGGTCACCGGTCTATTTACACACGGAAAAAGAAAATCTTTGACAGAGTCGCGCAGTTTCATTGGTATATGACCGTCAATTTCAAAAAAACATCCTTGGATACCATTTTCCTCGACAGTGTGAATGTCGAAGAAATCTAAGGCACAAAGATTTGCAAGCCATTTGTAATTGCTTCACGGTAGACTGTAGTGAGACATTGCCGAGGAATATAGTGAATTCATGTCCATAAAAACAGCATTGGTCTTTACACCTTCGCCGTCAACAGAGTTCTGTCCAGTTGGATCAGTTGTTAATACGCGATCCCCGTGAAAAACCTACCCCCCTCATAGATCTTTCTACAAATAAGTGTTGATCCACATCGGTGATCAAACCTATTTCCTCTCTATTATTTTTCAGAATTAAATCCATCACCAGGTATGGTGTTGAAAAATAATCACCAATGTCTAGGCCGAATTCTGAATAGATTTCGTCTGTGTTCTTGCAGACAGTATCTAAAAGAGTCAAAGCATCGCTTGCCAAGTACATTCTAAAATAATCCCAACCATTTTTACAGCCTCCCTTAGCCCATACCCTCTTGGCAAATTCGTAGTCTTCGGCAGTGCATTCACTATCGGTAAGTGAATTGTGAATGAAAACCAGTATAAAGAGCTGCTGGCTCACATTCACATTGCACGATTGATGCGTTACGCCACGAAAACTACTACCTCTTGATGATATTTCCTGCCATAAATGATCAAGGTCACGGGCTTTCCCCCTCCCCCTTAGTCTTTTTTCCACTCGTCCCTTTCCCCTTAGTCCCCTCTTCAAATTCCCCCTTACATACCCAACATATTTTCCTATTTTTAATTGCTAGGAGGTCCTCTGCTGATAGAATCATTGGGTAATGTGTATGTCTCAAACGGGAGATTGTCCTATTCACTGTGACAATGAATTTAGTCAATGCTTTAACCATACAATCTTCCTCGTCCAATATCTCAACTATTTCTAACAGTCGCACAGTGTTACTGATGTCTCTTTGCACATGGGCATAGGAGGCCGCAATAGTTTGATGTTCTTTTATACGATATGGATATTGGGAGTTGTTCACATCCGTGAGTTTGGCTTCACAGTCAAAAATAATTTTATTACTTTGCATAAGTGTATTCTGGAAATTTCTAAATTTTAAAATTGATCGGTCACCAGTACTGTTTCCAGAGATTGATAGGCGTCTCGTTTGCAGTGTTTCATGTGATTCTCTAGATTTATATCACTACGAAATTGGGACAAACACATTGGGCAATAGTAACGTGCACCATCACGCCCGTTTTTACCCTCAAATAAAACTCTACTAATACCCGTTATTGGATTGAAATGGCCAATTGAATCAGGTTCACTAGGTGGTTCGTACAACAGCCAAACCCAGTGTTTCACAGATTCAATCGACGGGGCCCTTACTGGGAATATTACCCCTTTTTATTAATACGCACTCCATCCTAGAATTTCATTTCGTATTGTAGCACTTTAAAACCAATTTTTAAACGTGCGTTTGCCCTTTCAAAAATATCTATTCCTTTGATTGTTACAGGAAATTTATCTGTTAAACAAGTGAAATCTACCTGGGGGGAATCAGAACCTTCTTTCCCATGTAGGGCCCACTGGTCCAAATTTCTCTTAGTAAATTTATCTTGTAGAGTTCGGAAAGCCGATATAAGAAATGCGTACATGAAACACTTTTGGCCTGTTTCGAAACAGATTCGTTGGACACCCTAGCATCCTTCTAAATCAGGATTACATTTTAAAACTATAGACTCTACCCTCACCCCTCCCCCTCTTAAAGAAAATCTTTTTTAAATTTACATATATTTATACTTAAATTTTCAACAATTAAAACCACTGAATCACTACCCTTCTCATTATAATTGTCCAAATGCGTGACAAAATTGTCTACCGAATCCATGAAAACGTTCTCGTAATTTTACAAATGAGGGTGCAGCACCATCATTTCAGTGTGTACATAATGATCGTGAACTTCACCATGATTTTTATTTAAATAGAATACTTTTAAAACAATTGAAGCCTTTATGCTGTCTTAACCTCCCCAGAGTTGGATTTGGTGTCCAAGAAGTGCTCGAATCTTCTCCATATATGTATGGATAATGTTTATGGGATCGCTTATAATATTTCCCGCCATTAGTGTATTAAAGGGATCACCAGAAGTCGCAGTTAACACGTCTATCGTATGCAGAATTGAATTTGTCTGCTGAAATTTGGGTAGCGATGATGGTGAGAATTGCATATCATCACTACCTATCCCTCCCCCCCCCCCCCACTTTGTTCAACATCAAAAATAGGGCTGGTGTGTGGAGTGAAATCCCCTAGTTCACTTAACATAGCCTCTAACGCGTTTGGACTATGCCAATCAACCCAAGCGAATTATTTTCTTTTTCAATTAAATTCGGTTGAAGTTGGGTTATGTCCATTAAATCTCTGGGGGAAGGGATCTCATCTAACTCATGACTAAAATTATGCATAACTTGTGTGGTGTTAGGACTCAGCCAAGGTAAATCACTCTCTAGCAAACCTTGATTCGAACTAACTTCATTGCTTTGCTCAACTGTGCCAGCTTCTACATCTAAAGAATTATTACCAACGCTGAAATATTTTCCTAAAAAGTTATTTTCCCATTCAGAGTCGTCAATAACGTTAGAATGTATATCATCTAAACTATCACTACCATCATAACACTCCCGTAAAAAATTACAGTACCGTTCACCGATAGGTGGTGTTCCAAGGACCTCTTTGTCGCGAAATTCCATTGGGGCTTCGATTAAAGCCGTCTCGTCAATGAAATCACATAATTCATGGCTTTTTTCTTCTGGTGGGGGAGAAGGTAGTTATGATATGACATCCGTTCTAACCTATAAAGAAAATAGGTTATTTTCGAAGTGCATAAATCACCCTATTTTTAAAAGAAGTCGAAAATTGGATTAATAGTGACATACATTTTCAAATCATTTATAACATATGCATTAAAATAAAAAAAAACACGCTTAGTAGCAGAAGCAATATCTTTGTGCGTATAGTGTCATTTGGTTAGTCCACTGTCCCCCTAACCACTCTATACATATCCTGAGAGTTTCAATTTAATAGCCCCCCCCCACTCCCTATGTATTACTGATATATCATATTTACAATCCAAATGAACATAGTAGGTTCTGATTTTGTCCAACATTTCCTGAAAATTAATCCTAATACTCTTTATCCATTTTGGAAAATCCCGGAATCTTACTTGCCCCCCTCCATCCCCACATCACCTCCCCCACGGCAATAAAATGCATTTTTAAAACTACGGCAAATTGTATAACTTATGAGCTATGTTCAATGGGGTGTAGATGTTATATCACATACATAGATAGACAGTTGTTGTTTAATAATAATCAAGTAGAAAGAAAAATGACAAATATAGCAGCACATAATGTGTTATTCAGATGTATACGAATATTCATTTAGTCTGCACAAAATCAGTTAATTACTTGTTGCTGAAGTGAATGGTTTTAAAGCGAAAATACTTTTAGAAAGGGTTTGATTTAGAATTGTAGCTCTTCCTGATGTAATAATTGAAGGGCAGTGTTGACCCAAGTCAAACGTTATGTGACATGCACATGTCACTTTTCTTTTTGATGTTATTCAGTTATCAATAGTGTCAAAAAACACTCTTAGTAGCTGAAGCAATAACTGTGTGCATATAGTGTCATTTGGTTAGTTCACTACCACGCCCCTAACCAATCTATAACTATCCTGAGAGTTTCAATTTAATACCCCCCCCCCTATGTATTATTACTGATTTATCATATTTAAATTCTCAATAAACATAGTAGGTTCTGATTTTGCCTAGACTGTTCAGATGTCTATTTGACCAAGTCCTAGGAACGTTAGCATGGATTTATGCAACAGGCTAAGGAATTCTGAAATGAACCTAGATCTAAAAATCGATAATGCTTGGATATGTATTACGATAATTCACTTATTATGGCTTCCTATAGGGTAAGTGATGAAACTTGTAGATTTTGGTGCATAAGTGATGTATTGAATTCATTCTAGTATGACATATATTTCATCTCAAATATCGAAAAACTGTCACTGTCAACTCTGATTCGCTACAATTACGACTATGGATATCTTCAAGCATGAAAAAATGGTGATGATTAGTAAACTCAAGATGTATTTGTAAAAAAATATTTCACGAAGCGTCCTTAAACTTACAAAAAGGTGTCTGAAATATCTCTTATTCGCTAAAATGTACATTCTGAGATCTTCTTATACTTTTTCAGTGTTAACAGTGGAAAAGTCTCGGGATACCCTCAAGCATATATAGTTGTTCGTAATTATGATTCATCATGTCCGATCGTTTTCAATTGGACTTATTAACATAATTCAACGATTATGAAAACCGGATATAAGACTATCTCTAATTGGAAAAAATAAGGGAGATTTTTGGTTTCAGGAAACGAATTATTTTCTAAAAAAGACTATAAAGAATTTTTTTTAACATGTTTTTCTTTTCTGGGAATATAACTTAATAAATATTTGTCTCCAATCTTGAATGAATGATAATTCATTTATTAACCAGCAACAAAAAGGATGTCAGTAGTATGCATCGTACAATGACGTTCCTTTTTGTCTGATCGTGTTCAGGAAAGAAGGTTAATTTATTTTTTCCCAACCAGCATTGGTCAGTGACATGCAGTTTCAATGACATTACTTTTTTGTAAAAAGAAATTTTTTCAATAGCATGAAGTATGATCGCTGAGTCTTGAGGTTAAAAAAAATCTTTATAGAACTTGTAGTTATATATAGAAATCCGATAATTTCAATTCCAAAAGCCATATTTTGAAATATTTTTAAAAACATTCAGAATCAATAATAAATGAGATTTGTCTCAAGTGTTAGCTTTGGAGACCTCGTAGACTTTATTTATGTATGCTTCAGGATTCAATATTACTCTTTACTTTCTTTTGAAGGTCCAGGCTCAAAACAAATTATTTGTTTAGCTCAAAATCCCCCCTTCAGCAATCTCTGAAAGTTTAATTCCAATAAGTGTGTCCAGTCCAAAGACATAAAAGATGGCAAGTGGGCAATCCCCGCGTGAAAAATTTAAAAATATTATTACAAGGAGCTATATTATACCAAAACGTTAATGGGTGAATTTCTTAATTTGTTTTTCTATAAGACTTTTGAATTTATACTTTTTCCACGGGGGCATGGGCCTCCTGGCCCCCTGTCGGGGTCCATGGGATACACTGCTATATAAAAAAGACTTGTTTGTAAAGCCCATCTTGAAACTGGGAAAAGGCAATCGTTTTATTAATTAATTAAAAAAAACTTTTTTCTTTAAACTAAATTTTTTCAAATATAAGTAAAGAACTCCATTAAACAAAACTGAGCAAAAATAAAATCAAATAATCTACCAAGCCTGAAACTACTACAAATCAGCATCGATAAATAAATGAAACCCAAAAAGAACAGAAATTCCAATAAATAACCGAGTCAAACTAAAAAAGAGCAGAAATTAACATAAGTTGGGCTCAAAACCTCTATGTCTTCCCAAGGCCAGAACATAATTTGCACTTTACTGAAAAAAATATAAATGTTTTTTTACTTTTATAACTTTAATAGATAAAATAATACTAACATTTTGATTACTAAATATCAGTATATGAATATTAAAGTGACAATGCACATTCATTTGAATTTTTCTCAGTAAAGTGCAAATTATTTTCTGGCCTTGGGAAGGCATAGAGGTTTTGAGCCCAACTTATGTTAATTTCTGCTCGTTTTGAGTTTGTCTCGGTTATTTATTGTCATTTGTGTTCGTTTTGGGTTTCATTTATTTATCGATGCTGATTTGTGGTAGTTTCATGCTTGGTAGATTATTTGATTTTATTTTTGCTCATGTTTTGTTTAATGGAGTTCTTTACTTATCTTTGAAAAACTTATTTTGTGGAAAAAGTTTTTTTAATTAATTTCTGTTCGTTTTATTTTCACACAGTCTTTTCAGAAAAAAAGAAAATAATACTTTAAATCTTTTCGTTTTTTTAAAAATTTATAGTTTGGCCTGATATTTGTTTGCAGGAGAAAAATTTTCAGCAATTTTTAACCACATACACCCTCTTCTGGACACAAATAGTAGTGTTTAATTTAGTTTCATACCTCCTCTAGTTGACCTGAAATGGAAAACTTGATACCATTCGCAAAAAATCTCTTTACTTTCTTTGATATCTTGGATACACTTACGCTATTTTGATTTAATTAAATTTTAAGAGCAGAAGCAGCCCTGAAAGTTTGAACATAATATCCTCAGTCGTTCTTAGGATACTTCTGTGATGCCTCATTGGGAATTAGCATTAACACAGTGCATTTTGATTTAATCTTATGGCAACATTTAGTTTGGAGCCCTTTTTGAAATTTCTATAAAAACTTTCTATATAAACTTTATATGCCCCTAGGGCATAACCTACAAACCTTGCACTGAGGGTTCTGACAGGGTTATCATCCTAAAAGACCTGATTTCAAGAACTTTCAACTACGTTGAACAAAATGGATTTCTCAAAATTTTGATTGGATGTGTTTGGAAAAATAGTGGGCGTGAGAGGGGCCTTAGTCGCTCTCAAATCACTTTAAACTATTAAAAAAGGCACTAGCCCTTTCAATTTCCAATTGAATGAGCCCTTTTGAAATTTCTACGCCTTCAATAAAAACCTTATACGCCGCCAAGGCATAACTTACAACCCTTGCCCTGAGGGCTGTTTGGGGGGGGGAGGGTTGTCATCCTTAAAGACCTAATTTCCAAAACTTTCAACTACGTTGAATAAAATGGCTATCTAAAATATTAATTGGATGTGTTTAGAGGAAAGATGGGCGTGATAGGGGGGTTAGTTGCCTTCAAATCACTTTCAACTATTAAAAAGGGCACTAGCCCTTTGAATTTCCAATCGAATGAGCCCTTTTTCAAGTTTCTACGACAAAGATTTCAATAAAAGCCTTATATGCCCCCAGGGCATAATTTATAACCCTTGCCCTGAAGATTTTGGGAGGAGTGTCCTGGTCAAAGGTATAATTTCCTGAACTTTGAACAGCGTGGAACAAAATGGCTATCTCAAAATCTTTATTGGATGTGTTTGGGAAAATGGTGGGCGTGAGAGGGGCGTTAGTCACTCTCCAATAACTTTCAACTATTAAAAAAGGCACTAGCCCTTTCAATTTCCAATTGAATGAGCCCTTTTGAAGTTTCTACGACGACGCGTTCTATAAAACCTTATATACCCCCAGGGCATAATTTATAACCCTTGCCCTGAGGGTTGTGGGGGGGTTGCCATCCTCAACGACCTAATTTCCAGAACTTAAAATTACGTTGAATAAAATGGCTATCTCAAAGTTTTTATTAGATGTGTTTGGGGAAAAGGTGGGCGTGAGAAGCGGGTTAGTTGCACTCTAATCACTTTCGACTATTAAAAAGGGCACTAGCCCATTGAATTTCCAATCAAATGAGCCTTTTAAAAGTTTCTACGACAACGCCTTCTATAAAAAACCTTATATGCCCCCAGGGCATAACTTACAACCCTTGCCCTAAGGGCTGTGGGGGACTGTCCCCAAGAACATAATTTCTATCTGGCAATCAACTACGCTGAACAAAATGGCTATCTCAAAATTTTGATTGGATGTGTTTAGGGAAATGGTGGGTGTGGAAGGGGTGTTTTTCACCTTCCAATCACTTTTGAATATTAAAAAGGGCACAGGCCACTCCAATTTCCAATTGAATGAGCGCTTTTCGAAGTTTCTACGACAACTTCTTCGATACGAAGTGCCCTGCTCTAATGGAAAAAATTAATAAGTAATACACTGTCCCAAAATAGTTCTTATATGCCCCCAGGGCATAACTTAAAACCCTTGCCTTGAGGGTTGTGGGGGAGTGTCCTCCTCTTTAATTAGTCTCCGTCTCTTGCCTGGTTCTCGAGTATCCCCGTTCTTTACTTAGGCAGCGCGATCGAGCTGCCTATGATTTATACAATAACTTTCTATATAAACCTTATATACCCCCCAGGGCATAACTTAAAACCCTCGCACTAAGGGCTCTGAGGGGGTTATCATCCTAAAAGACCTAATTTCCAGAACGTTCAACTACGTTGAACAAAATGGATATCTCAAAATTTTGATTGGATGTGTTTTGGAAAATGGTGGGCGTGAGAGGGGCGTTAGTTGCTATCCAACCACTTTCAACTATTAAAAAAGGCCCTAGCACTTTCTATTTCCAATTGAATGAGCCCTTTTGAAGTTTCTACGACAACACTTTCAATAAAAACTTTATATGCCCCCAGGGCATAACTTACAAACCTTGCACTGAAGGCTCTGAGGGGGTTATCATCCTAAAAGACTTGATTTCCAGAACTTTCAACTATGTTGAACAAATTGGATATCTCAAAATTTTAATTCGATGTGTTAGGGAAAATTGTGGGCGTGAGAGTGGCGTTAGTCGCTATCTAATCACTTTCAGCTATTAAAAAAGGCACTCTCCCTTTCAATTTCCAATTGAATGAGCCCTTTTGAAGTTTTTACGACAACACTTTCAATAAAAACTTTATATGCCCCCAAAGCATAACTTAAAACCCTTGCCCTGAGAGCTGTGGGGGGAGGGGTTGTCATCCTTAAAGACCTAGTTTCCGAAAATTTCAAGTAAGTTCAATAAAATGGCTATCAAAAAATTTTGATTTGGTGTGTTTGGGGGAATGGTGGTTGTAGGGGGGCTAGTTGCCCTCCAATCACTTTCGACAAATAAAAAGGGCACTAGCGCTTTGAATTTCTAATCAAATGAGCCCCTTTTGAAGTTTTTACGACAACACCTTCTATAAAAACCTTATATGCCCCCAGGGCATAACTTAAAACCTTTGCCCTGAGGGTTGTGGGGGAGTGTCCTCCTCAAAAATATATTTTCTATCCGGAAATCAACTACGCTGAACAAAATGGCTATCTCAAAACTTCTATTGGATGTGTTTTGGGGAATGATGGGCGTGGGGGAGGACTAGTTGCCCTCCAATCACTTTCAACTATTAAAAAGGGCACTAGCCCCTTGAATTTCCAATCGAATAAGCCTGTTTTGAAGTTTCTACGACAACGCCTTCTATAAAAACCTTATATGCCCCCAGGGCATAACTTAAAACCTTTGTTCGAGGGTTGTGGGTGAGTGTCCTCCTCAAAAACATATTTTCTATCTGGATATCAACTACTCTGAAGAAAATGGCTATCTCAAAATTTTGATTGGATGTGTTTGGGGGAATGTTGGGCGTGGGGGGGGGGGGGCTAGTTGGCCTCCAATCACTTTCGAATATTAAAAAGGGTACTGGCCCTTCGAATTTCCAATTGAATGAGCCTGTTTTGAAGTTTCTATGACAACGCCTTCTATAAAAACCTTATATGCCCCCAGGGTAGAACTTAAAACCCTTGCCTTGAGGGTTGTGAGGGAGTGTTCTCCTCAAAAACATGTTTTCTATCTGGAAATCAACTACGCTGAACACAGTGGCTATCTCAAAATTTTGATTGGGTGTTTTTGGGGGAATGATGGGCGTGGGGGGACGGGCTAGTTGCCCTCTAATCACTTTTGACTATTGAAAAGGGCACTAGCCACTCCCATTTCCAATCGAATGAGTCCTTTTCGAAGCTTCTACGACAACTCCTCCGATACGAAGTGCCCGGGTTTGGAGAAAAAAAACACATTGTGCCCACATCGTTCTTTACTTAGGCAGCGCTAGCACGCTGCCTGTGATAGATTGGATGTGTTTTGAGAAAAGATGGGCGTGAGAGGGGGTTTAGTTGCCTTCAAATCACTTTCGATTATTAAAAAGGGCACTAGCCCTTTCCCAATCGAATGAGCCTGTCTTGAAGTTTCTACGACAACGCCTTCTATAAAAACCTTATATGCTCCTAGGGCATAACTTAAAACCCTTGCCCTGAGGGTGTTTGGGGGAGTATCCTCCTCAAAAACATATTTTCTATCCGGAAATCAACTACGCTGAACAAAATGGTTATCTAAAATATTGATTGGTTGTGTTTTGAGAAAAGATGAGCGTGAGAGGGGGGTTAGTTGCCTTCAAATCACATTTGACTGTTAAAAAGGGCACTAGCCCTTTGAATTTCCAATCGAATGAGCCCTTTTTCAAGTTTCTACGACAAAGATTTCAATAAAACCTTATATAACCCCAGGACAGAACTTATAACCCTTGTCCTGAAGACTGTGGGGGGAGTGTCCTGCTCAAAGGTATAATTTTCTGAACTTTGAACTGCGTGGAAAAAAATGGATATCATAAAATCTTTATTGGATGTTTTTGGGGAAATGGTGGGCGTGGAAGGATTGTTAGTTGCTTTCCAATCACTTTCGACTGTTAAAAAGGGCACTAGCCATTTCAATTTCCAATCGAATGATCCTTTTTTGAAGTTTCTACGACAACGCGTTATATAAAAACCTTATATGTCCCCTGGGCATAATTTACAACCCTTGCCCTGAGGGCTGTGGAGGGGGGGGGGGTTGTCATCCTCAAAGACCTAATTTCCAGAGCTTATAAGGTTTTTATTGAAATCTTTGTCGTAGAAACTTAAAAAAGGGCTCATTCGATTTGAAATCCAAAGGGCTAGTACCCTTATTAATAAGCGAAAGTGATTTGACGGCAACTACCCCCCCCCCCCTCTCGCGCCCATCTTTTTCCCAAACACATCCAATAAAAATTTTTAGATAGCCATTTTAATCAACGTAGTTGAAAATTTTGGAAATTAGGTCTTTAAGGATGACAACCCCTCCCCCCACAGCCCTCAGGGCAAAGGTTGTAAGTTATGCCGAGAGGGGGGTTGTAAGGTTGTAAGGGGCACGAGAGGGAGGGGGGGGGGGGTAGTTGCCGTCAAATCACTTTCGCTTATTAAAAGGGTACTAGCCCTTTGAATTTCAAATCGAATGAGCCCTGTTTAAGTTTTTACGACAAAGATTTTAATAAAAACCTTACATGCCCCCAAGGACATAACTTATAATCCTTGCCCTGAGGGATGTGGGGGAGTGTCCTTCTCAAAAATATGTTTTCTATCTGGAAATCAACTACGCTGAACAAATAAGCTATCTCAAAATTTTTATTGGATGTGCTTGGAGAAATGATGGGCGTGGGGGGGGGGCTAGTTGCCCTCCATTCACTTTCGACTATCAAAAAGGGCACTAGCTCTTTGAATTTCCAATCGAATGAGCATTTTTTGAAGTTTCTACGACAACGCCGTCAATAAAAACCTTATATGCCCCCAGGGCATAAATTAAAACCCTGCCCTGAGGGTTGTGAGGGAGTGTCTTCCTCGAAAACATATTTTCTATCTGGATATCAACTACGCTTAACAAAATGGCTATCTCAAAATTTTGATTGGATATGTTTGGGGAATGATGGGCGTAGGGGGGGGGGGGTAGTTGCCCTCCAATCACTTTCGACTATTAGAAAGGGTACTAGCCCTTTGAATTTCCAATCGAATGAGCCTCTTCTGAAGTTTCTACGACAACGCCTTCTATAAAAGCCTTATATGCCCCAGGGCATAACTTAAAACCCTTGCCCTGAGGGTTGTGGGGGAGTGTCTTCCTCGAAAACATATTTTCTATCTGGAAATCAACTACGCTGAACAAAATGGCTATCTCAAAATTTTGATTGGATGTGTTTGGGGGAATGATTGGCGTGAGGGGGGGCTATTTGCCCTCCAATTACTTTCGACTATAAAAAAAGGGCACTAGAACTCGCGATTTCCAATCGAGTGAGCCCCTTTTGAATTCTCTACGACGACCCCTTCTATATGAAGTGCCCTGCTTTAAAGAAAAAAAAATAAACTGTACATTGTGTCATCATTGATCTTATATGCCCTCAGGGCATAACTTAAAACCCTTGCCCCGAGGGTTGTAAGGGGAGTGTCCTTCTCAAAAAGATATTTTCTATTTAGAAATCAACTAAGCTGAATAAAATGGCTATCTCAAAATTTTGATTGGATTTGTTTGGGGGAATGACGGGCGGGGGGGGGGGGATAGTTGCCCTCCAATCACTTTCGACTATTAAAAAGGGCACTAGCCACTCCAATTTCCAATCGAATGAGCCCTTTTCGAAGTTTCTACGACAATTCCTTCGATAGGAAGTGCCCGGGTATGGAGAACAAAAAAAAAACAACACATTGTGCCCACATCGTCCTTTTCTTAGGCAGCGCTAGCGCGCTGCCTATGATCATTGATATGCCTGGCCCTACCTTTCTCAATAAGTATTCGGAGAAATGAGTTGGCAGAGAGTTTGAAGGACTTTGCTGTGGCATAATCTTTTTACTAGTATAGTCTCGGATAATATTAGCTCTAGCCGCTCCTCCTTTAGTTACTTGCTACAAACCGCTTGAAATGAGTAATTCTTTACACATTTGGATTCTCGCCCCGTGGGCTGCATAGGCTGCGCTACCATTGGAGATAAATTCTTTTCATTCTGGTATTCCTGAGTAAATGACTTTAAGGGGGTAATTCACAGTGAATAGGTCTCAAAGTAAATTTTTTATTTTTTATTTCTCTTGCTGATTGCCCACCTTCGGCCCCCTCCCAGTGGCACCTATAGCTCCCACATTTGAATAATATCTTATATTGACAGGATTTTGACTATTGATAAAGAACGAGTCAATCAAACAAAATGCAAGTCCATGTAATCTAAAAAAAAAGTTGAAAGGGCCAAAACCGTAACCAGATATCTACGCAAGGAAAGCAATGCTTCGGCACAGCTTTTTCTATTAAGAACTCCACTATTTCTTCTATAGTTGTTTGAATTCTTCATATAATCATCTTATTATTTTTGGTGTCTTCTTGAATAAGCCCTATTTGATAAAGACATTTGTATCGTTATCTTACCGAAAAACAGCCAATGGGTTATTTCGAACAAGAACAAAGATTTGGCACAGTAGTCCCGGGTACTGGATAATTAATCGCAATGCTGGCCTGTACCATCAGAACCAACAGATTTGGATTTAAGATTTTAAACAAGAATTTTTACCAGAAGTTAAATAAATGAACCAAATATATTTCTAAATTAGACAAACGGCAAGAAGGGAATCCAAGACTTTAGTAAAAACACTGTAAATTGATTAAATTTCTGCCCGAAAATTATTCCTATAGTCATGCCAACCATTATCATTGATACAATATTACCCTTTAAGCACTGTACGATCTGAGATTACCATTTTTTTCATTTTTTTAGTTAATGAGCGATCCCACTTTTTGGTCTCAAACAAGCACTATAAATATGAAGAGAAAAATTTGCCTTGTTTTGGGCCAATTCAAAGCCAGGGTCCCAATTCCGACTCCAGGTGTTAATTTGAAGACATTCTAGTTCAACATACCAATTTCCCCTCTGCAATATTTTAGCCAAAAAGGTGCAAACGGTGATATTTTAAGTCTCCAAGTCCCGAGAAATATTTTCTAAGTTAATGGAGTGACAGTAACATTCTGAAATCTGGCAGGTGAAGGCAAGCAATTTTTGGAGAATAGTTGTAAATAATACTAAATATTTATTCAGTCATGTAAAATTAATTAAGACAGTTCCTCACAAATCCAAAGCCGTCCAATCGCTTTCCATTGCAGATCCTAAAGACCGCCTTCAGGAATCTTAGCTAGCGAATTCCCGTCTTTTAACTTCTTTTCTAGAAAAAGCATTCTAATTCATCAGTAATATTTTTGGTTTTATCCAAGAAAGGTTGTTATCTAAAGGCTAAATAATTACACTTCAACAAGAAGCAACCAATTTCCAGGTAAAAATTTATTCGCTTGTAAATTTGTTCTATGTTGATGTGTAACCAACATCTTGTAATCATCATTTGCATATGATTTTCCAGCATTTTTTTCAAATATGTTAGATCTATTATCGACGTCCATTCTGAGCGTTGGAGGACTACAGAATACATCTGGCGGGGTCGTTTTCGGTCGAATCTGCAAGAGATTGATGCCCGTGCCACATCATAGTCACATATATCGATAAAGAAAGACAAATATCATCAATGACAAGACAATTTTCTTGATTTTAGCGTCACACTTGTATTTAAAAAGCAAAAATTAAAAATTGCAAGAAATTAGTTTTAAGAGTTTGCACCAACAATAATTTGTGTCCAACTGTTCTCTACAAATGCTAAGTCTTTTTAATTTTTCCCAGATTCCTCTCCCAGATAGAAAAACCGCTGTTCTAAAGTTTCCATCTTTTCTAGTTTTAAAAATTATGTCTTAAACCTTGACTCTGATTGGTCAGTCAAGAAATTTACGTTTGAAAATTGAACAATGTTCAACTCGAGAAATTACGAACGACGAACGTAACTGGCGCTGTAGTCGTGCGTAATTTTGATTTTATCGACAAGTGTGACTATAATGTGGCACGGGCCTGACCCTCATAACCCTGTCTCATGGTCTAGTACACCTCGAGCGCTTCATCTCGAATCGTATATCTAGTTCTTTTCCTCCTCCTAGATAATATGTTCGAGTCTTTTCAAAGCTAAATTATGCATTTCATTATTGACGATCCATCGCGACACAGGTTGAATTATTTTGTCTGATTGTAAGGCCATTTTCAGGCCAAGTCCTTTAAAATAAGAAATATTTCTGAATCCTGCCTAATTGATTCGGAATAGTGTTATTAATGGTAATGATCCGAATTAATCACTGAAAAATGTTTCCTGGGATTCTAAATCAAAAGTATTGCTCATACACATTATAAAATACAATTCGTGAGTCTCCAGTTCTGGGTTACATGTTATTCATCATTATTCATAGTTACAATGTCAGTTAAGGAAAAAAACAACAGTTTATACAAAATAGGAATGAAATGCCCACTCTCCTCAATATAGCGCAATTTAAAACCTTCAAAATAAGCCTGTAACAATTTTATTTTTTTGAATAGCTACTACTCTTAGTTTCTGCTTATTTTGAGTTTGATTCAGTTATTTAGTATAATTTCTGTTTGTTTTGTGTTTCGTTTATTTATTGATGGTAATTTATGTTGATCTTATGCTTGGAAAATTATTTGACTTCATTTCTGCTCATCTTTGGTATAATGCAACTCTACTTTTCTTTGGAAAACTTCTTTCTTTCATTTTTTAAAAATTCATTTCTGTTTGATTTTAATTGACTTTTTCATTGGTTAAGAAAAGAATACTCTAAATTTTTTCGGTTTTTCTCTATAAGAATCCAGATTTTGGCCTGCTAATTATGTGTTGGACAAAATGGAAGTAACCTGGCTGACTCCATTTACGCGTATTTCCCTTAGTAGTGAAAGTACCGCACTGGCTATCTTCAATCTTCATCACTGGCATAAACATTTTTTTCCTCCAACCAATAACTCTAGCGTATCTTTTTTAGCAGATGTTACTAATTATGAGTTACCTAAAAAGATAAAGGCTCTACGGTCGTAAATGTGGCCACATTTTACATAAAAATCAGACAAACTCGATCAGGGGTAATTCTTAAGGGTTAGATTTCCGTTCTGCCCCTCTACGAGTGAAAGATGTGAAGATGATGTGAAAAATGTTTTAAACTTTAGATTCCCCTGTATTTGCTTCATAACCCAAATTTTTTTTAAAGGACAGCAGTTCGGGGGTGGATAAATTGAACAAATTGCTCATCCCTCCCTATATTATTGAAAAATACATTTATTTGTATTTTAATTTTAAAAGATGAAGCAAAATGTTTGCCCTCCCCCCTGCATTTTGATGAATCAGAACCTTTGCGTGTCTATATCCTAAGAAATGCCATATTTATGGAGGGGAGGCTACCAGATTTGACCCTCCCCTCTAAAATTTTCGTCTGACTCGTTAAAACGTAATATAATGCATATAAGCAAATTTTTGATGTTTTTTAAAAGTTTTTCTTTGTGCCTCCTCAGATCCCCCCCCCCCATAAAAAATTCTGGATATGCTCTTAATCCTAAGGACTTTCTTGGATGAATGGAAGACTTTCCGATTTATTGCTATTTTGAAAAGGGGGGATGAAAAAAAAAATAAAGACATGAAAATCGAGAATGGGGTTTTTAAGGCCATAGAAAACACTAGTTGAACGAGGACAACCACGTCCCAGCTTCAGCGCTATAAGAAAAGATTAGAAAAAAGGTTCGTTCACATTTTCTGAGCGAAAAGGTGAACCAAACAGATCAGAAAAAAACAAATGAAAAAACAAACAACGTGGAAAACCAACAGAGAAAAAAAACTAATGAAAACCAAGATTGGAAGATTTAAGAAAAAGACAGCTTAAAAAACAAACAAAGTGAAGATTCAACAAAAACAAAAAGCAAATAAAATCCAAAATTTACAGAATTTAAAGTTTAAAAGCCAAAACACCTATATTAAACTGGTAACAACTCATCAATATTTACAATTACCAAATTACCAAACACCTATGCTAGAACACCTATAACACCTATAAACACCTATGCTATTTACCCAATACTAAATCTGTTATTGAATTTGCAAAAAAAAGTCATTCGCCAGGTAAAGGAACGTAAGCCAACTTGCGTACCTTGAGGAAAAAAACTACGTCACATGTTGTCTACTTTTTATCAGTGCTTCTTTGTACTAGCTTCTTTGGCTCAGAGGGGTTTGGGGGGAACGTGTCATTTAATGTCAAGGTGGATAAAGCATAAAAGATCCTTGTTTCCGATTTTAGTACTTTTTCCTCTTCCTAAGATCTCTTGAAAAATTATAAGAAAGATCGATTGCATACTTTGCTAAGATAAAACTTCTTTACTAAGAACCAATTTGGGTTCAGGTAAGATTGCTCCACCTAACAAGCTGTCATGCTATGTTCTAAGAAATTAAGAAAGCTTTTGATTTGTTAAAACGCTCATTTTTTCTGATACAATGGATAATGCTCGGTATCAGAGCAGTGGTGCCAGTTTACCAAAATTTTGGGATGGGTTTGTATATGTATTTTTCAAAATCTATGGGGGCAATTTTTTTCAATGAAAATAGCCAAGAAAGCACTTTTTGAGATATTGGGTGGAATCTAGAGGGCAAATGCACTCCATCCTGCCCTCTCCCCAATTGACGCCAATGTGTTATAGATAAGGGACTTAAGCCGGTTAAAACTTGAAAAATTCTATCTGTCAAGATTGGCATTTACATAGATCATAATCATTCTAGCAAGTCCGTATCGAAAGGGGGATTAATGCCCCATCTCCCTAAAATATTTGATCGAATCGTTACAACGTAGCAAAAATGCGTGTAAACAAATTTCTGATGGGCTTTTTGAATTGTTTTTCTAACACCCCCCTCCGGAAAAAATACCCCCCCCAACAAAATTCTGGATACGCCCTTGCTTTCTAGTCTTAATTTACTTTATTTTTGTTTAATAGTGTGTTTCTCTACGGCCTGCGCTAGGACCCATATTATATCTGATACATCAATGATGTTTCAAGGTGCTTAAATTGCAAAACTAATTTAGTCTTGATTTCCACTCATGATAGTACGATTATGATCGGAGCTGGAATTTTATCCGTCTTTGCAAATCTTTACTGAGACAGCTAGTTGGTTGTATATCGGGCTCTATTGGAACCACCCTTCTCGAAAATAATCAAAAACTGAGTTTATGAATTTTGATAAATTACAGCAAACAGTTGAACAAAAAAGCCTTGGGTCCACAAGTACTCTTTATCAGACTTTTTACCATTGAGAACGACTGACTGTTCAATTTTTCCGAGGCTTAGCAGAAGTATCATTTCTGCTATTTCTCATCATCATTTTAGTATACTTTTGGTGAAATGATGTAGGGTTTTACATATTCTATTATATATTTATTTTCATATTGATTTTAAACTACTGTCCTATGAAACAAATATCTTGTGGAATAAGTAATGGTGTGCAAGTGGCTCAGGAGAATTTACTAGCCCCAATAATCGACAGTTGACTGTCTCTAGACTAAAATCCAAAAACTTTAATTCACGCGTTTATTCCACTTAATACACTTTTAAATGGATAGAAATACTTGAAACATATGAGTTTTATTTACAAATGCCCATCAGCAATTAACAAAAATTACGCTATTTTTTCTATCCTGGATTATATGCTATTAATTTCTATCAATTGACTCGTATCTTTACTTATTTTATTTTTGCAGAAAATGTTCCAATTCATCCAGAGCTTGGATACTCTGGGATACCACGGAGGGAGAGGGTGTCACGAAATCTTAATATACATCAGGAAAGTTGAATTAAAAATACTGTTAACTGAGCTTTAAAAAGAATTTCCTTAGATTCAACTTGGCGGGAGAAATTAGTTGAAAGCTCGAAGTGTCCCTGGTTGTCCACATCACCTCCTAACTATCCTAAGGGCCAATCAAATCTCGTATAAACTTCAGAGAGGGCTCATTTGAATGGAAATTAAAAGTTCTAGTTCATTTTCTCAGAGTAAAAAAAGATCGGAGGGCAACTAGCCCCTCCCGCCCTCCACGCCTTTGGGTTTATGGAATGGATAAACCCAACCAATCATCACTCTCTCTCCTTCTACCCGACACTTTATTGTAAAACTATTATCATAATTGGTAACACAGAGCTATTGTTTTCCAAAACTTTAGACTGAATGTTCACTTTTTGTCCAAAATTTGAATAAAAATCCAAAATTTAAATCTTCACCAATGAATCAGAAAAAAATGGACGACGGAGGGAGGGGGTCGTCGGGTTGTTCCTGAGTTGTCCACATAACCTCTTAGCTATCCCAATGGGGAATCAAATCGGATTTAATAAGATCTAATCGAGCTGTTAATAAATTGATCGATCAACGTCTTTTCTAGGATGAAAAGAGGATACATAGAAGACAGGATTTACTTTGTTTGGATTACACTAATGTTAAGCGACGGATACTTGACAAAAGGTTTGTTTGTAGTTTTTACGTTTGAAATTCTTTGGCGTTACGGTGCCAAGTAGAGGATTGCATGAATCAACTGTTTAGCATTGTTAAAATTAAACAAACGCTTTCTTTTGTCCTGGCGTTTAGATAAACTGACGTTACTTTGGAATGAATTCAATATAATATAAACATTAGAAATACTTCGAATTCGTCCGTAAATTATTATTATCTACGTAATCTTTGGCTCATCAGAATCCACTTGTTTGCTGAAACTGTAACACAATCAATTACTTGGGAAGAGACCAAACTATTAGTCCAGTTTCAAAAATAGAAAATGAAAATATAGTCTGAAATCGGAGTAAGTTACATAAAAAGTCAGCTTAAAAATTTGTTCTCAAGAAATTGTAATGTGAAAAGAAGCCAATTTGAAAATTATTATGCTTATGTTTTTTCATAAAAAGAAATGTCAGAACTCAGAAGTATGAAAAAAGTGAAAAAATGGCATCAGCCTTGGAAATATCTTGAACAGATTATGCTCGGATGAAATATTATCTAGGCTAAAATGTGGCTGTAATCGATTGTGCAAAAAAAAGGAAACAAAAACGTGTTACGAACTAGACAGTTGGCAACCTGTTGTATGCTCAAATCTAAGGTGAGAAGGGTTCTGACCGTTTATGATGGTATACAGTGAGGAAAGAGCCACCCTCTCATTAGAAGCTGAAAAAATGGACTGTCCGCAGCTGTGTATGCATAAAAGTATCTGGCTTTTATATAAATTCCAAATACGTAAGGTTAATTAATCTATAGTACCAACTAAAATATCTATTTTTACAAAGTTTTGGGTGAAAAGGGAATGGGGGAGCTTTGGCCGAAAGCTTAGGACCCAAAAGGGCTAGACGAGCCCCTCCTGTTATAATCCCTAAATGATTACTGTCACATGACGAGTCAAAAATACTGCAAATTATTATAGTTATGAGATTGTAAAGGGACATAGCATCTCTATCCCAAAGGCACTGTTTTAGGCAATTCACCTATACAAACCAATTGTTATTCAGACGAAGATTATTTTGATTCTTCAATTTAGCCCCCATGGATGAAATTTATACTTACCATATTTTGGTTTAGGGCAGCCATCTGACTATTATTTAAGGGCATTTCCAAATCAATCGTCGAACAAGCACAAGTCAAAAGTGGTGCGATGTGTCTATACTTATATAGCTGTGTGTAGGGGGTTGATAAGGTTCAGACCAAAGACACTACAATTATATTGATCAAAATCAGTGCACAATCATTAATTCAACAAAATGTGTGTTTTTTTTTCAAAATAAAAAATTGTGTTCAAATGTTCTGCACTTCGATCCTGACGATTTTCAATGATAAACATTTAATCATTTAAAACCGCTCAAAAAAATTTAGGGATTGTTCGACATTTAGGTCCCAAATGAATCCCGAATGATAAGTGAATAAAAAAGGTACATATATCATCTGTGAATTTGGGGCTAGATGGGGATAGAGTGGGCACGGGTGGAAAAGCCTCTTTTTATGCCTTCTGTAATGCAGATTGGATATCTTCTTATGGTTTCTGTTTCAATTAAATAAAAAAGAAACAAGCTTTTTCAACTGTAAGTAAGGAGCAATATTAAAACTTAAAAATAAACAGAAATTATTACGTATATGAGGGGGGATACCCCTCCTCAACACTTCGGTTTTTACGCTAATGTTTTTTAGTACTTTTAAAATAGTCTCTTATTGTTCTATTACCCTTAATAACTCCACGCGTAAAATTGAGATGGAAAAGAGAAAGCGACACACATAAAAAGAATTTTGTTTATGAATTCAGGCAAATTCTCCCAGTGTATAATATCCCCTGATAAGTTCACCATCTGGAAACTTCCCTCTACATGGAAAATTCCCTCGTGTAAATAACTCCAGAAAAAAAAAATTCCCCCTCCCACCATACGAAATTGTATACATACTTCCCAATAACAAATACTATGCGTAAACAATGGAAAATGTTATAACTTAAATACCTTTTCCCTGGGGCTATAGAGGGTCATGCTATATCCAAAGGCATAGTTATTTGGCTTTTCAATTATGATGAACAAAATGTATATCAAGATTATGATCGGCTGATTTTGGGAAAAAGGGGCGGGGAAGGGGGCCTAGTTGCCTTCCAATCTTTTTGGTCACTTAAAAAGGGCACTAGAACTTTTAATTTTCGTTCGAATGAACCCTCTGCCGATATTCTAGGACCACTGGGTCGATACGATCACCCCTGAAAATAAAACAAAAAAAACAAACAATTCAACAGGCATCCATGATCTTTCTACTGGCAAAAAATACAAAATTCCACATTTTTGTAGATAGGAGCTTGAAACGTCTACAGTAGGATTTTCTGATATGCTGAACCTCATGATATGATTTTCATTAAGATTCAAAGACTTTTATGGGTTGTTTCCCCCTTTTTTGGAAAATCAGGCAAATTTTCTCAGGCTCGTACCCTTTAATGGGTAAGCCTAAACTTAATGAAGCTAATAAATTTGAAATCAGCATAATAAGTTGATTCTTTTTATATATCTATTAGTATCAAAGTTCCGGTTTTTAGAGTTGCAGTTAGTATTGAGCCGGGTCGCTCCTTAGTTACAGTTCGTTACCTCGAATTGTTTGATATATATATATATATATATATATATATATATATATATATATATATATATATATATATATATAATATATATATATATATATATATAATATATATATATATATATATATATATATATATATATATATTATATATATATATATATATATACATATATATATATATATATATATATATATATATATATATATATATATATATATATATATATATAATATATATACATATATATATATATATATATATATATATATATATATATATATATATATATATAATATATATATATATATATATATATATAATATATATATATATATATATATATATAATATATATATATATATATATATATTATATATATATATATATATATATATATAATATATATATATATATATATATATATATATAATATATATATATATATATATATATATATATATATATATATACATATATACATATATATATATATATATATATATATATATATATATATATATATATATAATATATATATATATATATATATATATATATATATATATATATATATATATATATATATATATATATATATATATATATTATATATATATATATATATATATATATATATATATATATATATATATATATATATATATAATATATATATATATATATATATATATATATATATATATATATATATATATATATATTAGAATGCCCTATTGTTTCATTTTGGCGCTTAAATAGAGCACTATAAATTATGATTTTTAATCATATTAGCCATTTACCAAGTTTCTATGAAATCTGCTTTAGAAATCAAGCACTATTTGTGAAATATTTAATTATGTGTTTTGTACTGGAAAGTCATGTTTCAATCTTAACGAATTTGAATAATCAACATGAAATATTTTAAGACTTTTTAAATTGGGAGATGGGGTGAAGACTCTAAAAGGGTAGGTTCTTAAAATCCTTTATAGTTCCTTAAAACTCCGAAATATTAAGCTAATTATTTAAAATATTAAGCTGGTCTAAGGAATTATATAACTCCGAAATTCTTGCACGAATCTAAATTTAAGAAACTGTAACATGTATCTATGGAACCTTTGTTGTATATGGACTGCTTGCATAGTTTGAGCCCCTTTACCCTGAGATTACGCATAGAATATTACCCTTTTGGCACATTTTTAGGAGTTTTTGGTTGTTTTCATTACAATTGGCTGATTCGAAATCTCGATCCGATGCCAAGTCAGACCGGGAAGGGGGGTGAATAGCTGCACATGGGGGTTTGAAGAGACGTCAAGTTACCTAATTCTTGCCCTTAAAAAGGACCTAAAACTTTTGATTTGTAATGAAAAGGACCTTCTCTCAAGCTTCTTGAACCATTTGTTCTTTTTGACAATGCCCAGAAAAGGGGATGCCTAGATGCCGGAAAGAAGAATGCGATTCTTTCTGTATAACGAAAAATAAAACAAGTTGGAAGAATTTTATTACTAATAAGATCAATATTTTTACTCGCAAACTTGTCTTTATTTTTCAGAAGATTATTTGGACAATTTTGGTGGGCCAGAATTTGGCTTACCTATGAAAAACATGACTGTGATACAAGGAAGAGAGGCAGTGTTTACTTGTACTGTAAGAAAACTTGGACAACACAAGGTAAGTTTTTTTCTGAATAAAAGGTCTGACTGGTCCCACCACATGGCCACACTTTAGTTCTGTGCCATCTTGTAGATTCGTTCCTTTTAGTTTTGCCTTCCTTAGCGTTATGATTCGTTTCACAGCTTGCCTAATTAACTCATACTTAACTCGTTTCACAGCTTTTCTAATCAACTTGCCTAAGAAAATTTTTTAGTAGCTTCTGCTAAACAACTTTTTTTCCGGAGTTAAATGAACGCTTGTGTCCTCAGGGGCAAGGGCCAAAATCTATGGACAAATTCCCATTATGTATAAACAAAACCATATAAGCTGCAACATCAGAGAAAAAACAGCTGTCATATCTTTTTGGAAGCAAGATTTTATAGATATTATACCCAATGGTATTTCAAGTTTTAATCAGAATAGTGGGGAAATGACCAAAGTAACAAAAATGAAACATTATGTAAAACCTAATATTGAAAAAAAAAACAGGTATGCATCTTGTTGAAACTTACTTCGTGTAAAGAATTCAGGACTTACAAATTTAGGGTCCCAAAGACCTTAGTAGAACGGACCCTAAAGGTCCGACGAGAACACCATATATGGGCATAGAGTCCCTAGAGGAAATGGATTTCTGAGAAATTGATTGCGTAATCAAAGTGTGTCAATGACCTCTTTTTCCAAGGTCGATTTATTTGTTGTTGTTTTGGTCAAGTGCATGCTAGGAGCGAATGTTAAGAGTTTCCAGGAATAGGAAACAGTATTTGTTGTTGTTGTTTTGGCCAAGTGCATACTCGAGGCGAATGTTATGATCCAGAAATAGGAAACAGTATTTGTTGTTGTTGTTTTGGTCAAGTGCATGCTCGAGGCGAATGTTATGATCCAGAAATAGGAAACAGTATTTGTTGTTGTTGTTTTGGCCAAGTGCATGCTCGAGGCGAATGTTATGATCCAGAAATAGGAAACAGTATTTGTTGTTGTTGTTTTGGCCAAGTGCATGCTCGAGGCGAATGTTATGATCCAGAAATAGGAAACAGTATTTGTTGTTGTTGTTTTGGCCAAGTGCATGCTCGAGGTGAATGTTATGATCCAGAATTAGGGCCTTTCTACAATTGAGTCTAACGGTACCTAACCGCATAGACAATGCTATTGATCTGCTAACGGAACAGGGTCAATGACACCTTTTTCTAGGTCAATCATGGGATGTTTCTAAGCCTATTGTTTCCGGGCGAAGTTTAATAATGTCTTTGGAGTTCGTCCAAGAGAATTGTTTCTGGGCGAAGTTTTTAATGTCTGACAGATGATGTCATGGTTGATTGATTCGTCACGAAAGGGGAATTAATTTGTTGTTTTTAAGGGGAATTATTGATTCACGAAAGGGGAAATAATTTGTTGTTTCCAAGGAGAATTGTGTCCGGAAGTTTATTAATGTATGACAGGTGATGTCAAGGTTAATTGTTTCCGGTGAATGTTTTGATCTTAGAACCTAACCTTAACCCCGGGAAAGGGTTTCCCAGTAATTTCAAATGTGACAGCGCAGGGATTCCAAAAACAAAAGGAACACGCAGAAATTACGTTTAGGGGTTATTTGGCCGAAACCGTTTTAGACATTTTAGGGAATTATTTCGGCGAAACAGTTAGATACATTTTAAAAGATGATTTTAGAAGATGTTTTAGAAGAGGTTTTGAGTGTGGTCGTTATAATACACAAGTTCCATTTGAACAGTGTCGAGAGGTCCCTACCCCAACCCCAAAGGCCCCCGATCCCCCTACCCCAACCTCAAAGGGCCCCGATCCCCCTACCCCAACCCCAAAAGGAAGTCCTCGGTCTCCAAAGGTCCCCCGGGCCCCCCAAAGGGCCCGGTGCCCCAAAGGCCCCTGATCCCCTATTTTTTAATATTTTTTAAGGCTATATTATATCTTTTCAGAACAAGTTCCTTTCTTAATGTCATTCCTTAACCCATTTTTACAAGTTGTAGTACCAATCCTTTCACCACAACTTTACTATAAGGCTTTTTTGGATACCTCAACACCAAGAAATACCTTTCAAAAGACATTTCAGAGCAACTTCCTTTCTTAATGTTCCCTTCTAAACCCATTTTCCAACTTGAAGTACCTGTCCTTTTCACCCACAACTATACTTTACAGCTTTTTAGATACCTCAACACCAAGAAATACCTTTCAAAAGGCATTTCAGAGCAAGTTCCTTTCTTAATGTCATTACTTAACCCATTTTTACAAGTTGAAGTACCCATCTTTTTCACCCACAACTATACTTTACAGCTTTTTGGATACCTCAACACCAAGCAATACCTTTCAAAAGCCATTTCAGAGCAACTTCCTTTCTTAATGTCCCTTCTAAACCAATTTTCCAACTTGAAGCATCCATCCTTTTCACCCACAGTTATACTTTACAGCTTTTTTGGATACCTCAACACCAAGAAATACCTTTCAAAAGACATTTCAGAGCAAGTTCCTTTGTTAATGTCCCTTCTAAACCCATTTTACAAATTGAAGTACCCATCCTTTTCAACCACAACTTAGTTATAGGTAAGAGTTTGAAGTTTTACCTTAGAGACTTAGCTTAGAGTTTTAGTTTGGTTTAGTTTTAGTTAAAAGTTTAGATTTTTTTAGCTTAGAGTCTTAGCTTAGAGTTTTTGTTAGAGTTCTAGTTTAGTTTAGTTTTAGTTGAGAGTTTAGAGTTTTTAGCTTAGAGTCTTAGCTTAGAGTTTTATTTAGAGTTCTAGTTTAGTTTAGTTTAGTTACAGTTAAGAATTTAAAGTTTTAGCTTAGAGTCATAGCTTAGAATTTTACTTAAAGTTGTAGTTTGGTTAAGTTTTAGTTAAGAGTTTAGAGTTTTAGCTTAGAGTCTTAGCTTAGAGTTTTTGTTAGAATTCTAGTTTAGTTTAGTTTTAGTTAAGAGTTTGGAGTTTTACCTTAGAGTCTTAGCTTAGAGTTTTAGTTAGAGTTGAAGTTTAGTTTAGTTGCAGTTAAGAATTTAGAGTTTTAGCTTAGAGTCATTCCTTAGAGTTTTACTTAAAGTTTTAGTTTGGCTAAGTTTTAGTTAAGAGTTTCGAGTTTTAGCTTAGAGTCTTAGCTTAGAGTTTTTTTTTGTTAGAGTTCTAGTTTAGTTTAATTTTAGTTAAGAGTTTGATGTTTTACCTTTGAGTTTCAGTTAGAGTTCTAGTTTAGTTTAGTTTTAGTTAAGAGTTTGGTGTTTTACCTTAGAGACTTAGGTTAGAGTTTTAGTTAGTTTAGTTTTAGTTAAGAGTTGTGACTTTTAGCTTAGAGTCTCAGCTTAGAGTTTTTGTTAGAGTTCTAGTTTAGTTAAGTTTTAGTTAAGAGTTTAGTGTTTTTAGCTTAGAGTCTTAGTTTAAAGTTTTTTGTTGAAGTTCTAGTTTAGTTTAGAGTTTTAGCTTAGACTTGAGTTTTAATTAGAGTTCTAGTTTAGTTTAGTTTTAGTTAAGAGTTTAGAGTCTTAGCTTAGAGTTTTTGTTAGAGTTCTAGTTTAGTTTAGTTTTAGTTAAGAGTTTAGAGTTTTAGCTTAGAGTCTTAGCTTAGAGTTTTTATTAGAGTTCTAGTTTAGTTTAGTTATAGTTAAGAGTTTGGAGTTTTACCTTAGAGACTTAGCTTAGAGTTTTAGTCTAGTTTAGTTTTACTTAAGAGTTTAGACTTTTAGCTTAGAGTCTCAGCTTAGAGTTTTTGTTAGAGTTCTAGTTTAGTTAAGTTTTAGTTAAGAGTTTAGTGTTTTTAGCTTAGAGTCTTAGTTTAGAGTTTTTGTTGGAGTTCTAGTTTAGTTTAGTTTTAGTTTAGAGTTTTAGCTTAGATTTAGAGTTTTAACTAGAGTTCTAGTTAAGTTTAGTTTTAGTTAAGAGTTTAGAGTTTTTAGCTTAGAGTCTTAGCTTAGTTTTATTTAGAGTTCTAGTTTAATTTAGTTTTAGTTAAGAGTTTAGAGTTTTACCATAGAGTCTTAGCTTAGAGTTTTAGTTAGAGTTAAAGTTTAGTTTAGTTACAGTTAAGAATTTAGAGTGTTAGCTTAGAGTCATAGCTTAGAGTTTTACTTAAAGTTATAGTTTGGTTAAGATTTAGTTAAGAGTTTCGAGTTTTAGCTGAGTCTTAGCTTAGAGCTTTTGTTAGAGTTCTAGTTTAGTTTAGTTTTAGTTAAGAGTTTAGAGTTTTACCTTAGAGTCTTAGCTTAGAGTTTTTGTTAGAGTTCTAGTTTAGTTTAATTTTAGTTACGAATTTGATGTTTTACCTTTGAGTTTCAGTTAGAGTTCTAATTTAGTTTACTTTTAGTTAAGAGTTTAGTGTTTTACCTTATAGTCTTAGCTTAGAGTTTTAGTTAGAGTTCTAGTTTAGTTTTAGTTAAGAGTTTAGAATTAAGCTTAGAGTCTTAGCTTAGAGTTTTTGTTAGAGTTCTAGTTTATTTTAGTTTTAGTTAAGAGTTTAGAGTTTTTAGCTTAGAGTCTTAGCTTAGAGTTTTTGTTGAAGTTCTAGTTTAGTTTAGTTTTATTTAATAGTTTAGAGTTTTAGCTTAAAGTCTTAGCTTAGAGTTTTTGTTAGAGTTGAAGTTTAGTTTAGTAATAGTTAAGAGTTTAGAGTTTTAGCTTAGAGTCTTAGCTTAGAGTTTTTGTTAGAGTTCTAGTTTAGTTTAGATATAGTTAAGCGCTTGGAGTTTACCTTCGAGACTCAGCTTAGAGTTTTAGTTTAGTTTAGTTTTAGTTAAGAGTTTAGAGTTTTTTAGCTTAGAGTCTTAGCTTAGAGTTTTGTTAGAGTTCTAGTTTAGTTTAGTTTTAGTTAAGAGTTTGATGTTTTACCTTAGAGTCATAGCTTAGAGTTTTAGTTAGAGTTCTAGTTTAGTTTAGTTTTAGTTAAGAGTTTAGAATTTTAGCTTAGAGTCTTAGCTTAGAGTTTTTGTTAGAGTTCTAGTTTAGTTTAGTTTTAGTTAAGAGTTTAAAGTTTTTAGCTTAGAGTCTTAGCTTATAGTTTTGTTGAAGCTCTAGTTTAGTTTAGTTTTAGTTAAGAGTTTATAGTTTTAGCTTAGAGTCTTAGCTTAGAGTTTTTGTTAGAGTTCTAGTTTAGTTTAGTTTTAGTTAAGAGTTCGGTGTTTTACCTTAGAGTCATAGCTTAGAGTTTTACTTAAAGTTGTAGTTTGATTAAGTTTTAGTTAAGAGTTTCGAGTTTTAGCTTAGAGTCTTAGTTTAGAGTTTTTGTTAGAGTTCTAGTTTAGTTTTAGTTAAGAGTTTAGAGTTTTACCTTAGAGTCTTAGCTTAGAGTTTTAGTTAAAGTTGAAGTTATGCCCGCGTACGTAGGCTAACCTAACCTAGCCTAACTTAACCTAACATAACTTATTCTAGCCTAACCTAACCTAACTTAAACATGGAGAGATGTTTACTAGATAACCTAACCTAACTTACCTAACCTAACCTAACCATACTCGCTGGAAAACCCCCCCATGTCGACTTTGTACCAGTTAGATTAGGTTAGCTTATCATGAGCGCTCATGATAAGCTAACCTAATCTAACCTAACTTAAACGTGGAGAAGCCTAACCTCTAACCTAACCTAACCTAATCTAACCTATGGTTTTGGTGTTTCTCTGCAATATTGTGTAATTTTGTGTTTATGCTAGTTTAGACTAAACTTCAACTCTAACTAAATCTCTAAGCTAAGATTCTAGGCTAAACCTCTAAGCTATAATTCTTAACTATAACTAAACTAAACAATAACTCTAACTAAAACTCTAAGCTAAGACTCTAAGCTAAAACTATAAACTCTTAACTGTAACTAAACTAAACGAAACTTCAACCCTAACTAAAACTCTAATCTAAGACTTTAAGGTAAAACTCAAAACTCTTAACTAAAACTAAACTAAACTAGAACTCTAAATAAAACTCTAAGCTATGACTTTAAGGTAAAACTCTAAACTCTTAACTAAAACTAAACTAAGCTAGAACTCTAACTAAAACTCTAAGCTAAGACTCCAAGCTAAAACTCTAAACCCTTAACTATAACTAAACTAAACTTCAACTCTAAGTAAAGCTCTAAGCTAAGACTCTAAGGTAGAACTCAAAACTCTTAACTAAACTAAAATAGAACTTCAACAAAAACTCTAAGCTAAGACTCTATGATAAAACTCTAAACTCTTAACTAAAACTAGACTAAACTAGAACTCTAAGTAAAACTCTAAGCTAACACTCTAAGCTAAAATCTCTAAATTCTTAACTATGACTAAACTAAACTTCAACTTCAACAAAAACTTTAATCTATGACTCTATGATAAAACTCTTAACTCTTAACTAAACTAAACTAGAACTCTAACAAAAACTCTAAACTACGACTCTAAGCTAAAAACTAAATTCTTAACTATAACTAAACTAAACTTGAACTCTAACTAAAACTCTAAGCTAAGACTCTAAGCTAAAACTCTAAACTCCTAACTAAAACTAAACTAAACTAAAACTCTAACAAAAACTCTAAGCTAAAACTATAAACTCTTAACTAAAACTAAACTAGAGCTTCAACAAAAACTATAAGCTAAGACTCTAAGCTAAAAACTCTAAACTCTTAACTAAAACTAAACTAAACTTGAACTCTAACAAAAACTCTAAGCTAAGACTCTAAGCTAAAATTCTAAACTCTTAACTAAAACAGAACCAAACTATAACTTTAAGTAAAACTCTAAGTTATAACTCTAAGGTAAAACACCAACTCTTAACTAAAACTAAACTAAACTAGAACTCTAAAAAACTCTAAGCTAAGACTCTAAGCTAAAAAACTCTAAACTCTTAACTAAAACTAAACTAAACTTCAACTCTAACAAAAACTCTAAGCGAAAACTCTAAGCTAAAACTTTAAACTCTTAACTATTACTAAACTAAACTTCAACTCTAACAAAAACTCTAAGCTAAGACTCTAAGCTAAAACTCTAAACTATTAAATAAAACTAAACTAAACTAGAACTTCAACAAAAACTCTAAGCTAAGACTCTAAGCTAAAAACTCTAAACTCTTAACTAAAACTAAAATAAACTAGAACTCTATCAAAAACTCTAAGCTAAGACTCTAAGCTAAAATTCTAAACTCTTAACTATAACTAAACTAAACTAGAACTCTAACTAAAACTCTAAGCTAAGACTCTAAGGTAAAACACTAAACTCTTAACTAAAAGTAAACTAAACTAGAACTCTAGCTGAAACTCAAAGGTAAAACATCAAATTCTTAACTAAAATCAAACTACAACTTTAAATAAAATTCTAAGCTATGACTTTAAGCTAAAACTCTAAATTCTTAACTGTAACTAAACTAAACTAGAACTTTAAATAAAACTCTAAGCTAAGACTCTAAGCTAAAAACTCTAAACTCTTAACTAAAACTAAACTAAACTAGAACTCTAACAAAAACTCTAAGCTAAGACTCTAAGCTAAAACTCTAAACTCTTAACTAAAACTAAACTAAACTAAAACTCTAACAAAAACTCTAAGCTAAGACTCGAAGCTAAAACTATAAACTCTTAACTAAAACTAAACTAAACTAGAGCTTCAACAAAACTATAAGCTAAGACTCTAAGCTAAAAACTCTAAACTCTTAACTAAAACTAAACTAAACTAGAACTCTAGCAAAAACTCTAAGCTAAGACTCTAAGCTAAAATTCTAAACTCTTAACTAAAACTAAACTAAACTAGAACTCTAACTAAAACTCTAAGCTATGACTCTAAGGTAAAACTCCAAACTCTTAACTATAGCTAAACTAAACTAGAACTCTAACAAAAACTCTAAGCTAAGACTCTAAGCTAAAACTCTAAACTCTTAACTAAAACTAAACTAAACTAGAACTCTAACAAAAACTCTAAGCTAAGACTCTAAGCTAAAACTCTAAACTCTTAACTAAAACTAAACTAAACTAGAACTCTAATTAAAACTCTAAGTCTAAGCTAAAACTCTAAACTAAACTAGAACTTCAACAAAAAACTCTAAACTAAGACTCTAAGCTAAAAACTCTAAACTCTTAACTAAAACTAAACTAAACTAGAACTCTAACAAAAACTTTAAGATAAGACTCTAAGCTAAAACTCTAAACTCTTAACTAAAACTAAACTAAACTAAAACTCTAAGCTAAGTCTCTAAGGTAAAACACCAAACTCTTAACTAAAACTAAACTAAACTAGAACTCTAACAAAAAAACTCTAAGCTAAGACTCTAAGCTAAAACTCGAAACTCTTAACTAAAACTTAGCCAAACTAAAACTTTAAGTAAAACTCTAAGGTATGACTCTAAGCTAAAACTCTAAATTCTTAACTGTAACTAAACTAAACTTCAACTCTAACTAAAACTCTAAGCTAAGACTCTAAGGTAAAATTCTAAACTCTTAACTAAAACTAAATTAAACTAGAACTCTAAATAAAACTAAGCTAAGACTCTAAGCTAAAAACTCTAAACTCTTAACTAAAACTAAACTTAACTAGAACTCTAATTAAAACTCTAAGTCTAAGCTAAAACTCTAAACTAAAACTTCAACAAAAACTCTAAACTAAGACTCAAAGCTAAAAACACTAAACTCTTAACTAAAACTAAACTAAACTAGAACTCTAACAGAAACTCTAAGCTGAGACTCTAAGCTAAAACTCTAAACTCTTCAGTAAAACTAAACTAAACTAAAACTCTAAGCTAAGTCTCTAAGGTAAAACTCCAAACTCTTAACTATAACTAAACTAAACTAGAACTCTAACAAAAACTCTAAGCTAAGACTCTAAGCTAAAACTCTAAACTCTTAACTAAAACTAAACTAAACTAGAACTCTAACAAAAACTCTAAGCTAAGACTCTAAGCTAAAACTCTAAACTCTTAACTAAAACTAAACTAAACTAGAACTCTAATTAAAACTCTAAGTCTAAGCTAAAACTCTAAACTAAACTACAACTTTAAGTAAAATTCTAAGCTATGACTCTAAGGTAAAACACCAAACTCTTAACTAAAACTAAACTAAACTAGAACTCTAACAAAAACTCTAAGCTAAGACTCTAAGCTAAAACTATAAACTCTTAACTAAAACTAAACTAAACTAGAGCTTCAACAAAACTATAAGCTAAGACTCTAAGCTAAAAACTCTAAACTCTTAACTAAAACTAAACTAAACTAGAACTCTAACAAAAACTCTAAGCTAAGACTCTAAGCTAAAATTCTAAACTCTTAACTAAAACTAAACTAAACTAGAACTCTAACTAAAACTTTAAGTTATGACTCTAAGGTAAAACACCAAACTCTTAACTAAAACTAAACTAAACTAGAACTCTAACAAAAACTCTAAGCTAAGACTCTAAGCTAAAAAACTCTAAACTCTTAACTAAAACTAAACTAAACTAAAACTCTAAGCTAAGTCTCGAAGGTAAAACTCCAAACGCTTAACTATATCTAAACTAAACTAGAACTCTAACAAAAACTCTAAGCTAAGACTCTAAGCTAAAACTCTAAACTCTTAACTATTACTAAACTAAACTTCAACTCTAACAAAAACTCTAAGCTAAGACTCTAAGCTAAAACTCTAAACTATTAAATAAAACTAAACTAAACTAGAACTTCAACAAAACTCTAAGCTAAGACTCTAAGCTAAAAACTCTAAACTCTTAACTAAAACTAAAATAAACTAGAACTCTAACAAAAACTCTAAGCTAAAATTCTAAACTCTTAAATAAAACTAAACTAGAACTCTAACTAAAACTCTAAGCTGAGACTCTAAGGTAAAACACTAAACTCTTAACTAAAAGTAAACTAAACTAGAACTTTAACTGAAACTCAAAGGTAAAACATCAAATTCATAACTAAAATTAAATTAAACTAGAACTCTAACAAAAACTCTAAGCTAAGACTCTAAGGTAAAACTCTTAACTAAAACTAAACTAAACTAGAACTCTAACAAAAACTCTAAGCTAAGACTCAGCTAAAACTCGAAACTCTTAACTAAAACTTAACCAAACTATAACTTGAAGTAAAACTCTAAGCTATGACTCTAAGCTAAAACTCTAAATTCTTAACTGTAACTAAACTAAACTTTAACTCTAACTAAAACTCTAAGCTAAGGCTCTATGGTAAAACTCTAAACTCTTAACTAAAACTAAATTAAACTAGAACTCTAAATAAAACTAAGCTAAGACTCTAAGCTAAAAACTCTAAACTCTTAACTAAAACTAAACTTAACTAGAACTCTAATTAAAACTCTAAGTCTAAGCTAAAACTCTAAACTAAAACTTCAACAAAAACTCTAAACTAAGACTCAAAGCTAAAAACACTAAACTCTTAACTAAAACTAAACTAAACTAGAACTCTAACAGAAACTCTAAGCTGAGACTCTAAGCTAAAACTCTAAACTCTTAAGTAAAACTAAACTAAACTAAAACTCTAAGCTAAGTCTCTAAGGTAAAACACCAAAGTCTTAACTAAAACTAAACTAAACTAGAACTCTAACTGAAACTCAAAGGTAAAACATCAAACTCTTAACTAAAATTAAACTAAACTAGAACTCTAACAAAAAAAACTCTAAGCTAAGACTCTAAGCTAAAACTCGAAACTCTTAACTAAAACTTAGCCAAACTAAAACTTTAAGTAAAACTCTAAGGTATGACTCTAAGCTAAAACTCTAAATTCTTAACTGTAACTAAACTAAACTTCAACTCTAACTAAAGCTCTAAGCTAAGACTCTAAGCTAAAACTCTAAACTCTTAACTAAAACTAAACTAAACTAGAACTTCAACAAAAACTCTAAGCTAAGACTCTAAGCTAAAACTCTAAACTCTTAACTGAAACTTAACCAAACTACAGCTTTAAGTAAAATTCTAAGCTATGACTCTAAGCTAAAACTCTAAATTCTTAACTGTAACTAAACTAAACTAAACTAGAACTCTAAATAAAACTCTAAGCTAAGACTCTAAGCCAAAAACTCTAAACTCTTAACTAAAACTAAACTAAACTAGAACTCTAACAAAAACTCTAAGCTAAGACTCTAAGCTAAAAAACTCTAAACTTTTAACTAAAACTAAACCAAACTAAAACTCTAAGCTAAGTCTCTAAGGTAAAACTTCAAACTCTTACCTATAACTAAGTTGTGGGTGAAAAGGATGGGTACTTCAATTTGTAAAATGGGTTTAGAAGGGACATTAACAAAGGAACTTGCTCTGAAATGTCTTTTGAAAGGTATTTCTTGGTGTTGAGGTATCCAAAAAGCTGTAAAGTATAGTTGTGGGTGAAAAGGACAGGTACTTCAAGTTCAAAAATGGGCTTAGAAGGGACATTAAGAAAGGAAGTTGCTCTGAAATGCCTTTTGAAAGGTATTGCTTAATGTTGAGGTATCCAAAAAGCTGTAAAGTATAGTTGTGGGTGAAAAAGATGGGTACTTCAACTTGTAAAAATGGGTTAAGGAATGACATTAAGAAAGGAACTTGCTCTGAAATGCCTTTTGAAAGGTATTTCTTGGTGTTGAGGTATCCAAAAAGGCTGTAAAGTATAATTGTGGGTGAAAAGGACAGGTACTTCAAGTTCAAAAATGGGTTTAGAAGGGAACATTAAGAAAGGAAGTTGCTCTGAAATGTCTTTTGAAAGGTATTTCTTGGTGTTGAGGTATCCAAAAAAGCCTTATAGTAAAGTTGTGGTGAAAGGATTGGTACTTCAACTTGTAAAAATGGGTTAAGGAATGACATTAAGAAAGGAACTTGTTCTAAAAAGATATAATATAGCCTTAAAAAAAGGGCCGGGGCCCTTTGGGGGGCCCGAGGGGCCTTTGAAGACCAAGGGCTTCCTTCGGGGTTGGGGTAGGGGGATCGGGGCCCTTTGGGGTTGGGGTAGAGGGATCGGGGGCCTTTGGGGTTGGGGTAGGGACCTCTCGACACTGTTCAAATGGAACTTGTGTATTATAACGACCACACTCAAAACCTCTTCTAAAACATCTTCTAAAATCATCTTTTAAAATGTCTCTAACTGTTTCGCCGAAATAATTGCCTAAAATGTCTAAAACGGTTTCGGCCAAATAACCCCTAAACGTAATTTCTGCGTGTTCCTTTTGTTTTTGGCATCCCTGCGCTGTCACATTTGAAATTACTGGGAAACCCTTTCCCGGGTTAAGGTTAGGTTCTAAGATGAAAACATTCGCCGGAAACAATTAACCTTGACATCACCTGTCATACATTAATAAACTTCCGGAAACAATTCTCCTTGGAAACAACAAATTAATTCCCCTTTCGTGAATCAATAATTCCCCTTAGAAACAACAAATTAATTCCCCTTTCGTGACAAATCAATCAACCATGACATCATCTGTCAGACATTAAAAACTTCGCCAAGAAACAATTCTCTTGGACGAACTCCAAAGACATTATTAAACTTCGCCCGGAAACAATAGGCTTAGAAATATCCCATGATTGACCTAGAAAAAGGTGTCATTGACCCTGTTCCGTTAGCGGATCAATAACATTGTCTATGCGGTTAGGTACCGTTAGACTCAATTGTAGAAAGGCCCTATTTCTGGATCATAACATTCGCCTCGAGCATGCACTTGGCCAAAACAACAACAACAAATACTGTTTCCTATTTCTGGATCATAACATTCGCCTCGAGCATGCACTTGGCCAAAACAACAACAACAAATACTGTTTCCTATTTCTGGATCATAACATTCGCCTCGAGCATGCACTTGGCCAAAACAACAACAACAAATACTGTTTCCTATTTCTGGATCATAACATTCGCCTCGAGCATGCACTTGACCAAAACAACAACAACAAATACTGTTTCCTATTTCTGGATCATAACATTCGCCTCGAGCATGCACTTGGCCAAAACAACAACAACAAATACTGTTTCCTATTCCTGGAAACTCTTAACATGCGCTCCTAGCATGCACTTGACCAAAACAACAACAAAAAATACTGTTTCCTATATCTGGATCATAACATTCGCCTCGAGCATGCACTTGGCCAAAACAACAACAACAAATACTGTTTCCTATTTCTGGATCATAACATTCGCTCCGAGCATGCACTTGGCCAAAACAACAACAAATAAATCGACCTTGGAAAAAGAGGTCATTGACACACTTTGATTACGCAATCAATTTCTCAGAAATCCATTTCCCCTAGGGACTCTATGCCCATATATGGTGTTCTCGTCGGACATTTACGGTCCTTTCTACTGACCTTTACTGTTTTCTTTCATCAAAGGAGTAATTATACTCTTAACTCATTTTGTGTTAAGAGCATATGAATTTGGGAGGGACAGCTGCACTTATATATGCTGAATAGTTTCTATTCGTTTCAAATTTTACTGTTAATCACTATTTTCGTTTGAAAAAAACTAGTCATTTCCATAATTACATGTAAAAATCGAACATTTTTTTGGGAGAAAATTAATTTAAATTGTTTTTTTCCACAAAATAAGTTTTTCAAAGAAAAATAAGAAGCTAGCCTACATTAAGAATTCTATCCTTGGCTTACTATCTTTGTGTTGGAAGAATTTTTCATATTTTTCTAATAATGTAAGCCCTTTCGAAAACCTCTACACACATAGTATCGTTTAATTTAGTTTTACACATTCTCAAGTGTTCCTAAAAAGTGAAACTTATCACCATTTTCAAAACACTGTATTTTGTTTTGATAACCTGGACGACCTTACACTCTTTTGACTGAGTTGAATTGTAAGAGCAGAAGTGGTAATAGTAATAGCCCTGAAAGTTTCAACTTAATACCCTCAGTCGTTGTGGAGATATTGCTGAGACGTTTTATTGTCAACCAGCATACACATAGTGTCTTTTGATTTAGTTTTAAAGCAATATAAACTTTCTGGGAAAGCTTCTACTTTATACCCTGTTCTAGGGTATACTACTACTACTACTACTACTACTACTACTACTACTACTAACAACTCACCACAGCACCAAGGTGCCTGAGGCCAACACAGCTACGCACGCTCCTCCTCCATCCCAATCTATTCAAAGCTTCCTTTTTTACACCCACCCACGAAGTTCCCATTTCCTTTAAATCTCTCTTTATGACGTCCTCCTACCCCAGACGAGGGCAACCTGTTTTCCGTTTAGCCCTAGACGGTTGGCCGAAAACAACAATCTTCGGCAATCTGTCATCCTTCATCCGCACAACGTGTCCTAGCCACCTCAACCTTTCTTTCATTATAGCCCTAGAAAGCGGTATTGAACCACATTTTTCGTATAGCCTATTGTTTGAAATACTGTCAGTCAGCCGGGAACCCAGAACAATCCTTAAGCAATTTCTCTGGAAACATCATGCAAATGTTCATCCGCTTTTCTGAGCGCCCATGCTTCAGATCCATATTTGACCACTGTCATCAATGTAGCATCTAATATTCTAATCTCAGTTTGCAGACTTATCTTCCTATTCTTCCAAACTTTTTTAACTGTGAAAAAATACCCTTAGCCTTTGCTATTCTACTTTTAACATCTTCACTGCTCCCACCATCTTTACTAATAATACTAACAAGGTAAGTGAAGCTGCCCGTCTGATCAATCTTTTCATTACCCAACGTCACCTTTTCATCTTCACTTATTCCTAGCCTTAGTGACTTAGTCTTCTTAACATTAATTTTCAAACCTATTCTAGCACCCTGAACTCGCAAAACCGCTAAAACTTCATTCATTTTGCTCACACTTTCATCTAGGATGCTTAAATCATCAGCATAATCTAAGTCCAGTAGACATTTTCCTCCTCATTTGATTCCGTGGTCTCCCATTGCCTTTCCTGTGCTCCTTAAGACAAAGTCTATCAAAATAATCCATATAAAGGGGGATAGAACACAACCCTGCTTAACTCCTGATTTAATACAAAACCAGCTGCTAACCTCACTTCCTACCTTAACCGCAGCAGTGTTATTCTCGTACATAGCACTAATCACTTTAATGTGTTTATCTGGTATACCATACAAGGATAACACCTTTACTACAGCTCTTCTATCAACAGAATCGAACGCTTGGTCATAATCTATAAAACTGAGGACCAAAGGTGTTTGACACCTCAGGCACTTCTCAAATATCAACCTAAGAGTGAAAATTTGGTCGACACATCCACTACCTTTCTTCTCTTAAAACTTTGCCTATGGCATCTCTCAGTCTAAAAAGTATCATATTACTAAGTAATTTACTACCTACAGAGACCAGACTAATGCCTCGATAATTACCACACTCACTTTTATCACCTTTTTTATGAAGTGGCTTAATTAAGGTAGAGTATAGGGTATACCCTATACCCATGCAGAAGTAATAATAGGATCATAAGGAGAAGTATTAGCGATAGTAGTAATACTATTAGTAGTAAGCAGTAATGACATTAATATTGTGCCTTCTTGGTCTAGTACAACATCGCCTTCTCATTCCCTTATAGTTTCAACTTAATACATTAAGGCGTTTCTGAGATATTTCTGACGCGTCCTGTTGATAACAAATAATTTGTTTTGATTTAACCTAATATCCCCCTCAACAGTCCCTGAAAGTACCACATTATAACCATTAGCCTACTACTAATAATACTCTACTACTGCTACTAGTAGTTGCAGTAGTATGCAAACAGTGTATTTTTCTTAGTTCATATACCTCTTAGCATGCTCTGAAAGTTTTAACCGAATACTCTAAGCCGTTCTTGATATATTGCTGATACGGTCCTTTGGCGTAGTAGGGGTAGAAGTAGTAGGGGTTGTACACATATAGCTCCTTTTGTTTGGTTCAACATCTTTATGTAAACAATGGGCGAATAAAAAAACTTACAGCCCTCGCCCCGAGGGCTAAGGGGGTTTGACATCCCCAGAGACACAGTTACTGGATCTTTCAGCTATTTTGAACAAAATACATTTTCAACATTTTCATTGGACGTGTTTGAGGAACTGATGGACGTGGGAGGGGAGCTGGCTGCCCTCCAATCACTTCTGACTCTTAAAAAGGGCGTTATAAATTTCAATTTCCAATCGAATGAGCTCCTTTCGAGGTGGTACGGCATATCTTTCTATACAAAGTGTAATGGGGAAAAAAATAATATATAAATAATACATTGTGCCCCCATCGCTCTTTACTTATCCAGTGCTATTGCACTGCCTACGATGAATTTTCTTCTCATTATTAGCTTTAGATTCCAAGATCTTATTCTTTTTGTTGCGAAATTAGTGATAATGATTGTGAAATGGGGTGAACAATTTCAAAATAATTTACTAGTGGCGTTGATATGCCAAACTCTACAGAAGGGTTCCCTAACTTGCCTGTCAGGCTACTTTCAAAGGCATCGAAAAAAGCTGCACTACATTTATAAAAAGACAGAATCAAAAGATCTATCCTTTATTGCCTATGTTTTAATTTGATAAGCCCTAGTAAGTAGTGTTTCGATCCACGAAGTTTCCAGGACCCCCACCCCCTCCCGTTGAAATTGACGAAGGGAAGAATAATACATTGAGGGTATATAGCTGTTGACTTAGACAGCGCTAGAGCACTGCCTCTGTTGCTTCTTAGTTTCTAGAGTATGCCGTTTTTAAGAGAGTTGGAAAGCCGTATCCTTCTTCTAAGGTTCGGATTATCACAAAATATGTGGCGGGCTTGTTCATAAGATTGTTCTGACAGCCTAAAAATCGATTGAAAATCCATAGGCTAAGTTTTTCTTAAATAATATTTATGAAGAGTATTTCATTACGGTCATTCGTAAATAGAGGGTAAGTAGGGCAATGTATATTCAACTGCGCTTATATCCTTCGTATCTATATTACCCTGTTGATCCTCCAGGCATTGTGAATTATCTCAGAATTAGAAAATGCCAGGTATGACTTTTTAGTCATGGCAGCACTGATACAGTAGTTAAGCATTACAAATGAATGAAACAATAATAGCTATTACTTTGTGGTAGTAAAAGACGTACAGCAGTAGAGATGCCTTATTGAGTCGTGACAGGGCTCCTTATATGGGCATAGAACCACGTGGTTTATGGACTTTGTCAGTGAGAATGAAAAAACAGGAATTTTGTCACATTTATGGATGGTTTTATGGACTTTGTCAGTGAGAATGAAAAAACAGAAAGTTTGTCACATTTATGGATGGTTTTATGGATGGTTATGTGTATTGATTATTTGATGGTTTTATGGATTTTGTCAGTGAGAATGGAAAAACAGGAACTTTGACACTTCCTTCTTGTTCAAGCCAGATGTTACGAGTTTCCGGGAAACAGTATTTGTTATTGTTGTTTCCAAGCCAAATGTTACGAGTTCCCGGGAAACAGATAATTAATGTCTGACAGATGACGTCAAGTTAATTAATGTCTTTCCATTTCCAAAGAGAATTGTCTAGGAGAAACAGTTAGATCACACATGATGTCATGATTGATTGATTCACACGAAAGGGGAATTAATTTGTTGTTCTAAAGAGAATTGATTCACGAAAGGGAAATTAATTTGTTGTTTCTAACAAGAGAATCGTTTCCGAGCAGACGTTTTGATCTTAGCGCGCGAAAAGGTTTCCAAATAATTTGAAATGCATTGGCGCAGAGATGCCAAACAAAAGGAACATGCCGAAATTCCGTTTAGGGATAATTTTGGCGAAACCGTTTTAGCTATTTTATGGAACTATTTCGGTGAAACAGCTAGAGACATTTTAAAAGGTGATTTTTGAAGAGATTTTGGAAAAGAATTTGAGTGTGGTCGTTATAATACACAAGTTGTATTTTAACAGTGTTGTGAGGTCCTCTACCCCAACCCAAAGGGCCCCGATTGCTCTACCCCAACCCCAAAGGTTCCGATCCCCCTACCACAACCCCGAAGGAAGCCACCGGTCCTCAAAGGTTCTCTGGGCTTCCAAAGGACCCCCCCCCGGACCCCCAAAGACCCTCACCCAGTCCCCAAAGGTCCCCAGGCACCCAAAGGGCCCCAGACCCTAAAAAGGCCATACCCGAGCCCCAAAGGCCCTCCCCGGTCCCCAAAGGTCCACCAGACCCCCAAAAGCCCTCCCCGGTCCCCAAAGGTCCACCAGAACCCCAAAAGCCCTCCCCGGTCCCCAAAGGCCCTCCCCCGGTCCCAAAGGCCCTCCCCGGGCTCCCAGGGCTCCCAAAGGGCCCCGATTACTCTACCCCTACCCCGAAGGAAGCCTCCGATCCTCAAAGGTCCCCCAGGCTCCCAAAGACCCTCACCCGGTCCCCAAAGGCCCACCGGGCTCCCAAAGGGACCCCAGACCCCCAACGGACCCACCGGGCCCCAAAGGGCCCAATCCGTGCTCAAGGGCCCCTCCGGACCCCCAAAGGTCCTCCACCAGTCCCCAAAGGCCCTCTCCCGGTCCCAAAGGTCCACCAGGCACACAAAGGGCCCAATCCGTGCTCAAGGGCCCCCCGGGCCCCCAAAGGTCCTCCACCAGTCCCCAAAGGCCCTCTCCCGGTCCCAAAGGTCCACAAGGCACCCAAAGGGCCCCAGACCCTAAAAAGACCATACCCGAACCCCCCAAAGGCCCTCACCGGTCCCCAAAGGTCCACCAGACCCCCAAAAGCCCTCCACCGGTCCCCAAAGGCCCTCCCCGAGCTCCCAGGGCTCCCAAAGGGCCCCGATTGCTCTATCCCCAACCCCGAAGGAAGCCTCCGGTCCTCAAAGGTCCCCCAGGCTCCCAAAGGACCCAGTGGACCCCCAAAGGCCCTCACCTGGTCCCCAAAGGTCCACCGGGCTCCCAAAGGGACCACCGGACCCCCAAAGGGTCCCCCGGACCCCAAAAGTCCTCCCCAGGTCCTCAAGGGTCGCCCAGACCCCCAACGGACCCACCGGGCCCCAAAGGGCCCAATCGGTGCTCAAGGGCTCCCTGGACCCCCAAAGGCCCTCACCCGGTCCTCAAAGATCCACCGGGCTCCCAAAGGACCAGTCGGTCCTCAAGGACCCTCTCAGACGTGCAAAGACCCTCCCCAGACCCCCAAAGGCTCATCCCGGTCCCCAAAGGTCCCCTCAGGCTCCCATATGACCACTCCACCCCTCAAGGGCCCCTGGATCCCCAAACGCCCTCCCCGGACCCCTCCAAAGAACCCCCTCTCCATTTTTAACACTTTTTATGGCTTTATTATATCCTTTTAGAACAAGTTCCTTTCATAATGTCCCTCCTAAACCCATTTTCCAACTTGAAGTACTTATCTTTTTCACCCACTTTCTCAATGAAAAAGAAATTAGTTTTTAATCAATTCTAATTTTCCAAATAATATAAAAATTTTCCACTTTAGTTCAGATCTGTCTCGAAGAGATGAAAAATTTAAAATACTGTTCCAAATTTTTCACAGAAGATAAAAAAAGTTCAAGTTTTCTTCTGAATTTTACCAAAGAACGTGCTCCAATTCTAATTTCACCAGAGAAAATAAAAATCTTCCACTTCAGTTCTTTATTTCACAAAGACATAAAGAAATTTAAAGTACAATTCTAAATTTTTCGGAGGAAGATAGAAAAAGCAATACCATACTTGTGAATATTTTCCCGGAAGATAAAAAGTTCTAGTTCAATTTAAAATTTTCTCAACGAAGTGAAGAAAAATTCAAGTTCTCTTCTGAATTTTACCAAAGAACAAAATTCAATTCTAATTTCACCAGAGAAAATAAAAATCTTCCACTTCAGTTCTTTATTTCACAAAGACATAAAGAAATTTAAAGTTCAATTCTAAATTTTTCGGTGGAAGATAGAAAAAGTAATACCATACTTGTGAATATTTTCCCGGAAAATAAAAAGTTCTAGTTCAATTTACAATTTCCTCAACGAAGTGAAGAAAGGTTCAAGTTCTCTTCTGAATTTTACTAAAGAACAAAATTCAATTCTAATTTCACCAGAGAAAATAAAAATCTTCCACTTCAGTTCTTTATTTCACAAAGACATAAAGAAATTTAAAGTTCAATTCTAAATTTTTCGGTGGAAGATAGAAAAAGTAATACCATACCTGTGAATATTTTCACGGAAGATAAAAAGTTCTAGTTCAATTTAAAATTTTCTCAACGAAGTCAAGGAAAGTTCAAGTTCTCTTCTGAATTTTACCAAAGAACAAAATTCAATTCTAATTTTTTCAGAGAAAACAAAAATCTTCCACTTCAGTTCCTTATTTCGCAAAGACATAAAGAAATTTAAAGTTCAATTCTAAATTTTCGGAGGAAGATAGAAAAAGTAATACCATACTTGTGAATATTTTCCCGGAAGATAAAAAGTTCTAGTTCAATTTACAATTTCTCAACGAAGTGAAGAAAAATTCAAGTTCTCTTCTGAATTTTACCAAAGAATAAAATTCAATTCTAATTTCACCAGAGAAAATAAAAATCTTCCGCTTCAGTTCTTTATTTCACAAAGACATAAAGAAATTTAAAGTTCAATTCTAAATTTTTCGGTGGAAGATAGAAAAAGCAATACCATACTTGTGAATATTTTCCCGGAAGATAAAAAGTTCTAGTTCAATTTACAATTTCCTCAACGAAGTGAAGAAAGGTTCAAGTTCTCTTCTGAATTTTACTAAAGAACAAAATTCAATTCTAATTTCACCAGAGAAAATAAAAATCTTCCACTTCAGTTCTTTATTTCACAAAGGCATAAAGAAATTTAAAGTACAATTCTAAATTTTTCGGTGGAAGATAGAAAAAGTAATACCATACTTGTGAATATTTTCCCGGAAAATAAAAAGTTCTAGTTCAATTTACAATTTCCTCAACAAAGTGAAGAAAGGTTCAAGTTCTCTTCTGAATTTTACTAAAGAACAAAATTCAATTCTAATTTCACCAGAGAAAATAAAAATCTTCCACTTCAGTTCTTTATTTCACAAAGACATAAAGAAATTTAAAGTTCAATTCTAAATTTTTCGGTGGAAGATAGAAAAAGTAATACCATACTTGTGAATATTTTCCCGGAAGATAAAAAGTTCTAGTTCAATTTACAATTTCCTCAACAAAGTGAAGAAAGGTTCAAGTTCTCTTCTGAATTTTACTAAAGAACAAAATTCAATTCTAATTTCACCAGAGAAAATAAAAATCTTCCACTTCAGTTCTTTATTTCACAAAGACATAAAGAAATTTAAAGTTCAATTCTAAATTTTTCGGTGGAAGATAGAAAAAGTAATACCATACCTGTGAATATTTTCACGGAAGATAAAAAGTTCTAGTTCAATTTAAAATTTTCTCAACGAAGTGAAGAAAAATTCAAGTTCTCTTCTGAATTTTACCAAAGAACAAAATTCAATTCTAATTTCACCAGAGAAAATAAAAATCTTCCACTTCAGTTCTTTATTTCACAAAGACATAAAGAAATTTAAAGTTCAATTCTAAATTTTTCGGTGGAAGATAGAAAAAGCAATACCATACTTGTGAATATTTTCCCGGAAGATAAAAAGTTCTAGTTCAATTTACAATTTCCTCAACGAAGTGAAGAAAGGTTCAAGTTCTCTTCTGAATTTTACCAAAGAATAAAATTCAATTCTAATTTCACCAGAGAAAATAAAAATCTTCCACTTCAGTTCTTTATTTCACAAAGACATAAAGAAATTTAAAGTTCAATTCTAAATTTTTCGGTGGAAGATAGAAAAAGCAATACCATACTTGTGAATATTTTCCCGGAAGATAAAAAGTTCTAGTTCAATTTAAAATTTTCTCAACGAAGTCAAGGAAAGTTCAAGTTCTCTTCTGAATTTTACCAAAGAACAAAATTCAATTCTAATTTTTTCAGAGAAAACAAAAATCTTCCACTTCAGTTCCTTATTTCGCAAAGACATAAAGAAATTCAAAGTTCAATTCTAAATTTTTCGATGGAAGATAGAAAAAGTAATACCATACTTGTGAATATTTTCACGGAAGATAAAAAGTTCTAGTTCAATTTACAATTTCCTCAACAAAGTGAAGAAAGGTTCAAGTTCTCTTCTGAATTTTACTAAAGAACACGCTTCAATTCTAATTTCACCAGAGAAAATAAAAATCTTCCACTTCAGTTCTTTATTTCACAAAGACATAAAGAAATTTAAAGTACAATTCTAAATTTTTCGGTGGAAGATAGAAAAAGCAATACCATACTTGTGTATATTTTCCCGGAAGATAAAAAGTTCTAGTTCAATTTAAAATTTTCTCAACGAAGTGAAGAAAAATTCAAGTTCTCTTCTGAATTTTACCAAAGAATAAAATTCAATTCTAATTTCACCAGAGAAAATAAAAATCTTCCACTTCAGTTCTTTATTTCACAAAGACATAAAGAAATTTAAAGTTCAATTCTAAATTTTTCGGTGGAAGATAGAAAAAGTAATACCATACTTGTGAATATTTTCCCGGAAGATAAAAGTTCTAGTTCAATTTACAGTTTCCTCAATGAAGTCAAGGAAAGTTCAAGTTCTCTTCTGAATTTTACCAAAGAACATGCTTCAATTCTAATTTTTTCAGAGAAAACAAAAATCTTCCACTTCAGTTCTTTATTTCACAAAGACATAAAGAAATTTAAAGTACAATTCTAAATTTTTCGGAGGAAGATAGAAAAAGCAATACCATACTTGTGAATATTTTCCCGGAAGATAAAAAGTTCTAGTTCAATTTACAGTTTCCTCAACGAAGTGAAGAAAAATTCAAGTTCTCTTCTGAATTTTACCAAAGAACATGCTTCAATTCTAATTTTTTCAGAGAAAACAAAAATCTTCCACTTCAGTTCTTTATTTCACAAAGACATAAAGAAATTTAAAGTACAATTCTAAATTTTTCGGAGGAAGATAGAAAAAGCAATACCATACTTGTGAATATTTTCCCGGAAGATAAAAAGTTCTAGTTCAATTTAAAATTTCCTCAACAAAGTGAAGAAAAATTCAAGTTCTCTTCTGAATTTTACCAAAGAATAAAATTCAATTCTAATTTCACCAGAGAAAATAAAAATCTTCCACTTCAGTTCTTTATTTCACAAAGACATAAAGAAATTTAAAGTTCAATTCTAATTTTTCGGTGGAAGATAGAAAAAGTAATACCATACTTGTGAATATTTTCACGGAAGATAAAAAGTTCTAGTTCAATTTACAGTTTCCACAATGAAGTCAAGGAAAGTTCAAGTTCTCTTCTGAATTTTACCAAAGAACAAAATTCAATTCTAATTTCACCAGAGAAAATAAAAATCTTCCACTTCAGTTCTTTATTTCACAAAGACATAAAGAAATTTAAAGTTCAATTCTAAATTTTTCGGAGGAAGATAGAAAAAGCAATACCATACTTGTGAATATTTTCCCGGAAGATAAAAAGTTCTAGTTCAATTTAAAATTTTCTCAACGAAGTGAAGAAAAATTCAAGTTCTCTTCTGAATTTTACCAAAGAATAAAATTCAATTCTAATTTTTTCAGAGAAAACAAAAATCTTCCTCTTCAGTTCTTTATTTCACAAAGACATAAAGAAATTTAAAGTACAATTCTAAATTTTTCGGTGGAAGATAGAAAAAGCAATACCATACTTGTGAATATTTCCCCGGAAAATAAAAAGTTCTAGTTCAATTTACAATTTCCTCAACGAAGTGAAGAAAGGTTCAAGTTCTCTTCTGAATTTTACTAAAGAACAAAATTCAATTCTAATTTCACCAGAGAAAATAAAAATCTTCCACTTCAGTTCTTTATTTCACAAAGACATAAAGAAATTTAAAGTTCAATTCTAAATTTTTCGGTGGAAGATAGAAAAAGTAATACCATACTTGTGAATATTTTCCCGGAAAATAAAAAGTTCTAGTTCAATTTACAATTTCCTCAACAAAGTGAAGAAAGGTTCAAGTTCTCTTCTGAATTTTACTAAAGAACAAAATTCAATTCTAATTTCACCAGAGAAAATAAAAATCTTCCACTTCAGTTCTTTATTTCACAAAGACATAAAGAAATTTAAAGTACAATTCTAAATTTTTCGGTGGAAGATAGAAAAAGCAATACCATACTTGTGAATATTTTCACGGAAGATAAAAAGTTCTAGTTCAATTTAAAATTTTCTCAACGAAGTCAAGGAAAGTTCAAGTTCTCTTCTGAACTTTACCAAAGAACACGCTTCAATTCTAATTTTTTCAGAGAAAACAAAAATCTTCCACTTCAGTTCTTTATTTCACAAAGACATAAAGAAATTTAAAGTTCAATTCTAATTTTTCGGTGGGTGATAGAAAAATTAATGCCATACTTGTGATTATTTTCACGGAAGATAAAAAGTTCTACTTCAATTTTAAATTTCCCCGGAAGATAAAAAGTTCTAGTTCAACTTGCTATTATCTTTGTGAAAACACACAAACTCAGAAAAAATGTTCAATGTTCCTTTAGTACCTATGCAATTAGACTAAAAATGAAGATATTTATGCAGAGTTTCAACTCGCTATGGCTAAGTTTGCTAAAAACAAGCTATTTTCTTGCGAAAACACACAAAATCAGAAAAAATGTTCAATGTTCCTTAAGCACCTACGCAATTAGGCTTAAATGAAGATATTTATGCAGAGTTTCAAGTCGATATGGCTAAGTTTGCTAAAAACAAGCTATTTTCTTGCGAAAACACACGAAATCAGAAAAAATATTGTTAGGTTAGGTTAAGTTAGATTAGGTTAGGTTAGCCTACGTACGCGCGCATATAGGTTAAGTTAGGTTAGATTAAGTTAGATTAGGTTAAGTTAGGTTAGGTTAGGTTAGATTAAGTTAGGTTAGGCTAGGTTAGCCTACATACGCGCGCGTATGTAGGCTAACCTAGCCTAACCTAACTTAATCTAACCTAACCTAACTTAACCTAATCTAACTTAATCTAACCTAACTTAACCTATATGCGCGCGTACGTAGGCTAACCTAACCTAATCTAACTTAACCTAACCTAACAATATTTTTTCTGATTTCGTGTGTTTTCGCAAGAAAATAGCTTGTTTTTAGCAAACTTAGCCATATCGACTTGAAACTCTGCATAAATATCTTCATTTAAGCCTAATTGCGTAGGTGCTTAAGGAACATTGAACATTTTTTCTGATTTTGTGTGTTTTCGCAAGAAAATAGCTTGTTTTTAGCAAACTTAGCCATAGCGAGTTGAAACTCTGCATAAATATCTTCATTTTTAGTCTAATTGCATAGGTACTAAAGGAACATTGAACATTTTTTCTGAGTTTGTGTGTTTTCACAAAGATAATAGCAAGTTGAACTAGAACTTTTTATCTTCCGGGGAAATTTAAAATTGAAGTAGAACTTTTTATCTTCCGTGAAAATAATCACAAGTATGGCATTAATTTTTCTATCACCCACCGAAAAATTAGAATTGAACTTTAAATTTCTTTATGTCTTTGTGAAATAAAGAACTGAAGTGGAAGATTTTTGTTTTCTCTGAAAAAATTAGAATTGAAGCGTGTTCTTTGGTAAAGTTCAGAAGAGAACTTGAACTTTCCTTGACTTCGTTGAGAAAATTTTAAATTGAACTAGAACTTTTTATCTTCCGTGAAAATATTCACAAGTATGGTATTGCTTTTTCTATCTTCCACCGAAAAATTTAGAATTGTACTTTAAATTTCTTTATGTCTTTGTGAAATAAAGAACTGAAGTGGAAGATTTTTATTTTCTCTGGTGAAATTAGAATTGAATTTTGTTCTTTGGTAAAATTCAGAAGAGAACTTGAACCTTTCTTCACTTTGTTGAGGAAATTGTAAATTGAACTAGAACTTTTTATTTTCCGGGAAAATATTCACAAGTATGGTATTACTTTTTCTATCTTCCACCGAAAAATTTAGAATTGAACTTTAAATTTCTTTATGTCTTTGTGAAATAAAGAACTGAAGTGGAAGATTTTTATTTTCTCTGGTGAAATTAGAATTGAATTTTGTTCTTTAGTAAAATTCAGAAGAGAACTTGAACCTTTCTTCACTTCGTTGAGGAAATTGTAAATTGAACTAGAACTTTTTATTTTCCGGGGAAATATTCACAAGTATGGTATTGCTTTTTCTATCTTCCACCGAAAAATTTAGAATTGTACTTTAAATTTCTTTATGTCTTTGTGAAATAAAGAACTGAAGAGGAAGATTTTTGTTTTCTCTGAAAAAATTAGAATTGAATTTTATTCTTTGGTAAAATTCAGAAGAGAACTTGAATTTTTCTTCACTTCGTTGAGAAAATTTTAAATTGAACTAGAACTTTTTATCTTCCGGGAAAATATTCACAAGTATGGTATTGCTTTTTCTATCTTCCTCCGAAAAATTTAGAATTGAACTTTAAATTTCTTTATGTCTTTGTGAAATAAAGAACTGAAGTGGAAGATTTTTATTTTCTCTGGTGAAATTAGAATTGAATTTTGTTCTTTGGTAAAATTCAGAAGAGAACTTGAACTTTCCTTGACTTCATTGTGGAAACTGTAAATTGAACTAGAACTTTTTATCTTCCGTGAAAATATTCACAAGTATGGTATTACTTTTTCTATCTTCCACCGAAAAATTAGAATTGAACTTTAAATTTCTTTATGTCTTTGTGAAATAAAGAACTGAAGTGGAAGATTTTTATTTTCTCTGGTGAAATTAGAATTGAATTTTATTCTTTGGTAAAATTCAGAAGAGAACTTGAATTTTTCTTCACTTTGTTGAGGAAATTGTAAATTGAACTAGAACTTTTTATCTTCCGGGAAAATATTCACAAGTATGGTATTGCTTTTTCTATCTTCCTCCGAAAAATTTAGAATTGTACTTTAAATTTCTTTATGTCTTTGTGAAATAAAGAACTGAAGTGGAAGATTTTTGTTTTCTCTGAAAAAATTAGAATTGAAGCATGTTCTTTGGTAAAATTCAGAAGAGAACTTGAATTTTTCTTCACTTTGTTGAGGAAACTGTAAATTGAACTAGAACTTTTTATCTTCCGGGAAAATATTCACAAGTATGGTATTGCTTTTTCTATCTTCCTCCGAAAAATTTAGAATTGTACTTTAAATTTCTTTATGTCTTTGTGAAATAAAGAACTGAAGTGGAAGATTTTTGTTTTCTCTGAAAAAATTAGAATTGAAGCATGTTCTTTGGTAAAATTCAGAAGAGAACTTGAACTTTCCTTGACTTCATTGAGGAAACTGTAAATTGAACTAGAACTTTTTATCTTCCGGGAAAATATTCACAAGTATGGTATTACTTTTTCTATCTTCCACCGAAAAATTTAGAATTGAACTTTAAATTTCTTTATGTCTTTGTGAAATAAAGAACTGAAGTGGAAGATTTTTATTTTCTCTGGTGAAATTAGAATTGAATTTTATTCTTTGGTAAAATTCAGAAGAGAACTTGAATTTTTCTTCACTTCGTTGAGAAAATTTTAAATTGAACTAGAACTTTTTATCTTCCGGGAAAATATACACAAGTATGGTATTGCTTTTTCTATCTTCCACCGAAAAATTTAGAATTGTACTTTAAATTTCTTTATGTCTTTGTGAAATAAGGAACTGAAGTGGAAGATTTTTATTTTCTCTGGTGAAATTAGAATTGAAGCGTGTTCTTTAGTAAAATTCAGAAGAGAACTTGAACCTTTCTTCACTTTGTTGAGGAAATTGTAAATTGAACTAGAACTTTTTATCTTCCGTGAAAATATTCACAAGTATGGTATTACTTTTTCTATCTTCCATCGAAAAATTTAGAATTGAACTTTGAATTTCTTTATGTCTTTGCGAAATAAGGAACTGAAGTGGAAGATTTTTGTTTTCTCTGAAAAAATTAGAATTGAATTTTGTTCTTTGGTAAAATTCAGAAGAGAACTTGAACTTTCCTTGACTTCGTTGAGAAAATTTTAAATTGAACTAGAACTTTTTATCTTCCGGGAAAATATTCACAAGTATGGTATTGCTTTTTCTATCTTCCACCGAAAAATTTAGAATTGAACTTTAAATTTCTTTATGTCTTTGTGAAATAAAGAACTGAAGTGGAAGATTTTTATTTTCTCTGGTGAAATTAGAATTGAATTTTATTCTTTGGTAAAATTCAGAAGAGAACTTGAACCTTTCTTCACTTCGTTGAGGAAATTGTAAATTGAACTAGAACTTTTTATCTTCCGGGAAAATATTCACAAGTATGGTATTGCTTTTTCTATCTTCCACCGAAAAATTTAGAATTGAACTTTAAATTTCTTTATGTCTTTGTGAAATAAAGAACTGAAGTGGAAGATTTTTATTTTCTCTGGTGAAATTAGAATTGAATTTTGTTCTTTGGTAAAATTCAGAAGAGAACTTGAATTTTTCTTCACTTCGTTGAGAAAATTTTAAATTGAACTAGAACTTTTTATCTTCCGTGAAAATATTCACAGGTATGGTATTACTTTTTCTATCTTCCACCGAAAAATTTAGAATTGAACTTTAAATTTCTTTATGTCTTTGTGAAATAAAGAACTGAAGTGGAAGATTTTTATTTTCTCTGGTGAAATTAGAATTGAATTTTGTTCTTTAGTAAAATTCAGAAGAGAACTTGAACCTTTCTTCACTTTGTTGAGGAAATTGTAAATTGAACTAGAACTTTTTATCTTCCGGGAAAATATTCACAAGTATGGTATTACTTTTTCTATCTTCCACCGAAAAATTTAGAATTGAACTTTAAATTTCTTTATGTCTTTGTGAAATAAAGAACTGAAGTGGAAGATTTTTATTTTCTCTGGTGAAATTAGAATTGAATTTTGTTCTTTAGTAAAATTCAGAAGAGAACTTGAACCTTTCTTCACTTTGTTGAGGAAATTGTAAATTGAACTAGAACTTTTTATTTTCCGGGAAAATATTCACAAGTATGGTATTACTTTTTCTATCTTCCACCGAAAAATTTAGAATTGTACTTTAAATTTCTTTATGCCTTTGTGAAATAAAGAACTGAAGTGGAAGATTTTTATTTTCTCTGGTGAAATTAGAATTGAATTTTGTTCTTTAGTAAAATTCAGAAGAGAACTTGAACCTTTCTTCACTTCGTTGAGGAAATTGTAAATTGAACTAGAACTTTTTATCTTCCGGGAAAATATTCACAAGTATGGTATTGCTTTTTCTATCTTCCACCGAAAAATTTAGAATTGTACTTTAAATTTCTTTATGTCTTTGTGAAATAAAGAACTGAAGCGGAAGATTTTTATTTTCTCTGGTGAAATTAGAATTGAATTTTATTCTTTGGTAAAATTCAGAAGAGAACTTGAATTTTTCTTCACTTCGTTGAGAAAATTGTAAATTGAACTAGAACTTTTTATCTTCCGGGAAAATATTCACAAGTATGGTATTACTTTTTCTATCTTCCTCCGAAAAATTTAGAATTGAACTTTAAATTTCTTTATGTCTTTGCGAAATAAGGAACTGAAGTGGAAGATTTTTGTTTTCTCTGAAAAAATTAGAATTGAATTTTGTTCTTTGGTAAAATTCAGAAGAGAACTTGAACTTTCCTTGAATACGTTGAGAAAATTTTAAATTGAACTAGAACTTTTTATCTTCCGTGAAAATATTCACAGGTATGGTATTACTTTTTCTATCTTCCACCGAAAAATTTAGAATTGAACTTTAAATTTCTTTATGTCTTTGTGAAATAAAGAACTGAAGTGGAAGATTTTATTTTCTCTGGTGAAATTAGAATTGAATTTTGTTCTTTAGTAAAATTCAGAAGAGAACTTGAACCTTTCTTCACTTCGTTGAGGAAATTGTAAATTGAACTAGAACTTTTTATTTTCCGGGAAAATATTCACAAGTATGGTATTACTTTTTCTATCTTCCACCGAAAAATTTAGAATTGAACTTTAAATTTCTTTATGTCTTTGTGAAATAAAGAACTGAAGTGGAAGATTTTTATTTTCTCTGGTGAAATTAGAATTGAATTTTGTTCTTTGGTAAAATTCAGAAGAGAACTTGAATTTTTCTTCACTTCGTTGAGAAAATTTTAAATTGAACTAGAACTTTTTATCTTCCGGGAAAATATTCACAAGTATGGTATTGCTTTTTCTATCTTCCACCGAAAAATTTAGAATTGTACTTTAAATTTCTTTATGTCTTTGTGAAATAAAGAACTGAAGTGGAAGATTTTTATTTTCTCTGGTGAAATTAGAATTGGAGCACGTTCTTTGGTAAAATTCAGAAGAAAACTTGAACTTTTTTTATCTTCTGCGAAAAATTTGGAACAGTATTTTAAATTTTTCATCTCTTCGAGACAGATCTGAACTAAAGTGGAAAATTTTTATATTATTTGGAAAATTAGAATTGATTAAAAACTAATTTCTTTTTCATTGAGAAAGTGGGTGAAAAAGATAAGTACTTCAAGTTGGAAAATGGGTTTAGGAGGGACATTATGAAAGGAACTTGTTCTAAAAGGATATAATAAAGCCATAAAAAGTGTTAAAAATGGAGAGGGGGTTCTTTGGAGGGGTCCGGGGAGGGCGTTTGGGGATCCAGGGGCCCTTGAGGGGTGGAGTGGTCATATGGGAGCCTGAGGGGACCTTTGGGGACCGGGATGAGCCTTTGGGGGTCTGGGGAGGGTCTTTGCACGTCTGAGAGGGTCCTTGAGGACCGACTGGTCCTTTGGGAGCCCGGTGGATCTTTGAGGACCGGGTGAGGGCCTTTGGGGGTCCGGGGAGCCCTTGAGCACCGATTGGGCCCTTTGGGGCCCGGTGGGTCCGTTGGGGGTCTGGGCGACCCTTGAGGACCTGGGGAGGACCTTTGGGGTCCGGGGGACCCTTTGGGGGTCCGGTGGTCCCTTTGGGAGCCGGTGGACCTTTGGGGACCAGGTGAGGGCCTTTGGGGGTCCACTGGGTCCTTTGGGAGCCTGGGGGACCTTTGAGGACCGGAGGCTTCCTTCGGGGTTGGGGATAGAGCAATCGGGGCCCTTTGGGAGCCCTGGGAGCTCGGGGAGGGCCTTTGGGGACCGGTGGAGGGCTTTTGGGGGTCTGGTGGACCTTTGGGGACCGGTGAGGGCCTTTGGGGGGTTCGGGTATGGTCTTTTTAGGGTCTGGGGCCCTTTGGGTGCCTGGTGGACCTTTGGGACCGGGAGAGGGCCTTTGGGGACTGGTGGAGGACCTTTGGGGGTCCGGGGGGCCCTTGAGCACGGATTGGGCCCTTTGTGTGCCTGGTGGACCTTTGGGACCGGGAGAGGGTCTTTGGGGACTGGTGGAGGACCTTTGGGGGTCCGGGGGGGCCCTTGAGCACGGATTGGGCCCTTTGGGGCCCGGTGGGTCCGTTGGGGGTCTGGGGTCCCTTTGGGAGCCCGGTGGGCCTTTGGGGACCGGGTGAGGGTCTTTGGGAGCCTGGGGGACCTTTGAGGACCGGAGGCTTCCTTCGGGGTAGGGGTAGAGTAATCGGGGCCCTTTGGGAGCCCTGGGAGCCCGGGAGGGCCTTTGGGACCGGGGGAGGGCCTTTGGGGACCGGGGGAGGGCTTTTGGGGTTCTGGTGGACCTTTGGGGACCGGGGAGGGCTTTTGGGGGTCTGGTGGACCTTTGGGGACCGGGGAGGGCCTTTGGGGCTCGGGTATGGCCTTTTTAGGGTCTGGGGCCCTTTGGGTGCCTGGGGACCTTTGGGGACTGGGTGAGGGTCTTTGGGGGTCCGGGGGGGGTCCTTTGGAAGCCCAGAGAACCTTTGAGGACCGGTGGCTTCCTTCGGGGTTGTGGTAGGGGGATCGGAACCTTTGGGGTTGGGGTAGAGCAATCGGGGCCCTTTGGGTTGGGGTAGAGGACCTCACAACACTGTTAAAATACAACTTGTGTATTATAACGACCACACTCAAATTCTTTTCCAAAATCTCTTCAAAAATCACCTTTTAAAATGTCTCTAGCTGTTTCACCGAAATAGTTCCATAAAATAGCTAAAACGGTTTCGCCAAAATTATCCCTAAACGGAATTTCGGCATGTTCCTTTTGTTTGGCATCTCTGCGCCAATGCATTTCAAATTATTTGGAAACCTTTTCGCGCGCTAAGATCAAAACGTCTGCTCGGAAACGATTCTCTTGTTAGAAACAACAAATTAATTTCCCTTTCGTGAATCAATTCTCTTTAGAACAACAAATTAATTCCCCTTTCGTGTGAATCAATCAATCATGACATCATGTGTGATCTAACTGTTTCTCCTAGACAATTCTCTTTGGAAATGCAAAGACATTAATTAACTTGACGTCATCTGTCAGACATTAATTAACTGTTTCCCGGGAACTCGTAACATTTGGCTTGGAAACAACAATAACAAATACTGTTTCCCGGAAACTCGTAACATCTGGCTTGAACAAGAAGGAAGTGTCAAAGTTCCTGTTTTTCCATTCTCACTGACAAAATCCATAAAACCATCAAATAATCAACACACATAACCATCCATAAAACCATCCATAAATGTGACAAACTTTCTGTTTTTTCATTCTCACTGACAAAGTCCATAAAACCATCCATAAATGTGACAAAATTCCTGTTTTTTCATTCTCACTGACAAAGTCCATAAACCACGTGGTTCTATGCCCATATAAGGAGCCCTGTCACGACTCAATAAGGCATCTCTACTTACAGCAACAATCCCGGCTAGGAAAACTTTATGTATAAGCAGACTATTAAGTAGTGCATCTCAATCACATGGTTTACAATAGCATTAAGCTGGATTGTTAGTGGATTATCTGTTTATATTTATTTCAATGTTCTAGCTAAAACAAATACAAACGACGGGGGATACTTTTAGTGCCAAAAAGCTCCCGTTCACCATAAGTCTTCCTTGACTCTCATTTATTCCCCTTCAGCAAAACACAGATAAAATAAAGTACGAAGAGTTGTATAAAACTCCATTCACTCTAAATATGCAATCATGATAGTTGTTAGAACAAGGAAATGTTTTCGTAAACCGTAATTTTATTCTTACAATTTTGGAGGAAGGGGTTTCATTCTAATACCATGTCTTTTGAGTAAGACAATTTGGCCGCAAAATAAGAAATGTTAATTGAAACAAATGGGAAGGAGCTACACAGAAGGCCTCTATTCCCCTATCAACTACTGGAATTTAATTTGTGTTCTTATACAATATCCGAACTTTCTGTCCTTTATTGGAATTTATACATTGAAATGTTTTGAGATAAAATATAGAATTTAATGCGATTTGATGTCGCCAAGATAATCCAATTTTATTCATACCTTACGTTGAATTTGGTTGATTGCAATAAAAAAAAACATGCTTCAAGCGTCCATGCCAGATTTACAGAAGAAAAACCACCTATACTACTTCATTATCGGTAATAGATTTACTTCTGAGTAGGGTTAACCTGTCTCAATATTTGTGTGTTTCACTTGACTCATGTTTTCAAGAAAGAGGCAATAAAAGTCACTAATCAACCTTATTCTTATTATAAAAGTCCTTTTTTTGCCAAGAATTGATTCATCAGTGCCCTACAAAAGAAGGAGTTTCTTAAATATATGTCATAGGCAGGGGCGTCCTGAGACTCATTTCATTGGGGGGGGATCTTCGTAAATTTTACCGAATTGGTACCTGATTTATGCCGAATTTTCGCCAGAAATTAAGAATTTTGCTAAATTTCGGGCAATTTTGCAAAATTTCTGCCGAAATTTTTGTCTTCGGCTAAAATTTCACCGAACGCCGAAACCGTTAGAGGGGCTGTGCGCCCTCCCCTCCCCCCTCGGGACGCCCCTGGCCATGGGTATCTTCATTAAACTAGAAACCTCTTGTTTTTTTTTCAATTAACACAACTAATAAAGTACCAAAATCTTCAGTTTCCCGAATAACAGTTGATAGGCTTAAGACAGTTGTCAGGGAGCCAATTAACTTTTTTCCTGAGTGAAAGGGTCATAGTTCGCTAGGAAATTGTTAAAGATTACAATAAAACATATTAACTAGAGACAATACTATCTTCAATAAAATGATAATTTATCGAAATAAGTTTAATAAAAATAATATAGCATAATTAATACCGAAATAATATAGCAATATTAATACCTAAAACGAGCGACAATAGAGTCATGTAATAAGTCAAACCCAGAACGAAAAGAAATTCTTATGAATGAATAAGTGAAGCCAAAACGAACAGAAATTAGAATGAATAATCGCATCAAAATTTAAAATAATAATCAAATTTAAAATCCAAAAAAAACCAAGAATTAATATGAATCCTCAATTAAAATTAGAAAGACCAAAAAATACCGGAGATGTGAGTGGGGTTACAACCCTTCAAGCCCTTGAAATGCCAGTGCCATCGTTCATGCTGCCAACAAAGATTCGTATTTTGGGTAGTGGGGTTTTTAACTGTCATAACATAGCAACAACAAGACTACAAAATAAAATTACAAAACCAATCAAAGTTTGAAAATAAGAGCTATCTCAAATGAAAATGGTACCCCCCCCCCCACGATCTCTAAAATGCTTGAGTGTCATTTGTGTTCTACAGAAAACAATATGCCGTTCAAAGAGTGTGGTGTGTATTTGTCCAAACATAACAAAAGAATAAAAATGAATACAATCATAATATCAATAAGAATTACACGGGCAATTTTCCTTTAACTGGGCAATGTTCTTAGAATATTACAAATATAAACTTTGGAATAAAACTTTTCCTTTTGATTCTATTTCATTCAACACGTGGAAAGTTGATTCCTAAATAAAACTTTTAAATGATCATCGGTAACTTTTGAAGCCACCTGCTAAGTTTGTTGAAGCAATATTTTAAATTGACAAATCAACGGACGATTTAACGTTTTGTTTTATCTACATTAACAAGAAAGAATGTATGAATAAAATATTATTGAATATCAGACCTATAAAACTGGATTAATAGTTTAAAACATAACTATAGTATTTCAGAGGCAGTTCACTAGCGCTGCCTAAGTAAAAAGCGATGTGGGTACAATGTTGCCTATTATTTTTTTCTGACCAAGGCACTTCGTATAGAAGGAGCTGTCGTAGAAAACTTAGAAAGGGGCTCATTCGATTGGAAGTTAAAAATTCTATTGCCCTTTTTAAGAGTAAAAAGTAATTGGAGGGCAGCCATACCCCCCCCCCCACTCACCCGCATCATTTTCTCAATCAAACACACCCAATGAAAATTTTCAGATGACTACCCCCCCCCCCCCCACAGCCCTCAGGGCACGGGCTATAAGTTATACAAGTTGCCCATTATTAACATTTAATGTTTTTTATGGAGGGGACGGTTGTATAAACTTCGGAGGGGATCATTTAATAGGAGATAAGAAGTTCTTCTACCATTTTAAGAATCAAAGTGATCGGAGGGCAACTAGACCCGCCCCCCCCCCCACCCCACGTCCTCTTTTCCCAAAATGCATCCGATAGATATTTTTAGATAGCCATTTTGTCCCAAATTAGGCCAACGGCCATATAGCAAGGCCTTCAGGGTTGACACAACCCTCAGAGCCCGGGGGCAAGGGTTGTTAGTTATATCTCAGGGAAAAAGTTTTTATTGAAGGGATGACCGTATAAACTTCAGAGGGGACTCATTTGATTGGAAATTGAAGGTTCTAGTTCCCTTTTGATAGTCAAAAGTGATAGAAGGTGAATTATCCCCCGATGGCTGGATCAAATAGGTGCAGGGCTCGATTGGTTTTTTTGCAGGGTCCTCCCTATATATTAGGTATTTCATTAAAATATACCTGCATAGTTGTTTGCGTACGTAAACTTGTACGCAGTGCACAATATCAAACAGTTCGTGGTAACGAACTGTAAGTAAGGAGCGACCCGGCTCAATGGTAACCGAAACTCTAGAAAACGGTATTTTGATACAAATAGATACATCAAAAGAATCAGCTTCTAATGCTGATTTCAAATATATAAGTTTCATCAGTTTAGTTCTACCCATCAAAAGTTAGGCGCCTGAGAAAATTTGGCTGATTTTCGAAAAAAGGAGGAAAGACCCCCTAAAAGTTATAGAACCTTAATGAAAATCACACCATCATATTCAGCGTATCAGAGAACCCTACTGTAGAGGTTTCAAGCTCCTATCTACAAAAATGTGGAATTTTGCATTTTTTGCCAGAAGAAAGATCACGGGTGCGTGTTTATTTGTTTGTTTGTTTGTTTTTTTTCCCAGGGGTGATCGTATCGACCCAGTTGTCCTAGAATATCGTAGGAGGGCTCATTGGAATGGAAATTAAAAGTTCTAGTGCCCTTTTTAAGTGACCAAAAAATGGAGGGCAACTAGGCCCCCTCCCACGCTCATTTTTCCCAAAGTCACCTTATCAAAATTTTGAGATAGCCATTTCGTTCAGCAGGTTCGAAAATATAACAAGTATGTCTTTTATGATGACTTAATCCCCCAAAATTCCCGGGGGAGGCTGAAAGTTATAAACTTTACCCAATGTTAACATAAAGTATTGGTTATTTGAAAGTATACAGACGTTTTCAGGGGAGATTTTTCCTGGTAGTGGGGGGGGGGTCGGAGGTTATGTGGGAGGATCTTTCCATGAAGGAAGTTTTCATGGGGGAAGGGACATTGCTATGAAGGGGACGCCGGACTTCCCAGCATTATTTTAAAAAAAAGATCAGAAATTTAATATAAAAAAACAAGTATTTCAACTGCAGTAGCAGCAACATCGAAACTTCAAACGAACAGAAAATATTACATATATGATTGGGTTCACCCCGTAGTCAGTACCTCGCTCTTTAAGCCAAAGATTTTTTTAGTACTTTCATAAGAGCTATTTATTCTAATTAACGGCCTTTGTGATTAAGCGGTCATTTATAAAGAATTGGAACAAAATTCGAACTTTCGCTTAAAGGGCAAGGTATTGACTAGGGGGCGAACCCCCTAATAAACAAATTAAAAATATATGAATATAGAAGTTCGTTACGTAAGTTAATTCTTAAGTTACGTATATTTATTACTAATAAAAACGTTCGTAAAGAAAATTAAACAAGTTTCGAGAAAGCCATTTAACTAAATAAAAGTAAATTAATATGAAAATTTTGTTTTAATTATTCATGTACGGTGAGCCAAGATCAAAACCTGTATTTATTCAAAAACGTTCAAAAATTAAATAAAAAAAAACAAGTTTTTTAAACTGAAAGTAAGGAGCGACATTAAAACTTAAAACAGAAATTATTCCGTATATGAAAGGGACTGTCCCCTCCTCAACGTCTCGCTCTTTACGCTAAAGTTTGACTCTGTCTCACAACTTTATTTTTTAAAACAATAAAAAACTTTAGCGTAAAGAGCGAGGCGTTGAGGAGGGGACAGTCCCTTTCATATACGGAATAATTTCTGTTCGTTTTAAGTTTTAATGTCGCTCCTTACTTTCAGTTTAAAAAACTTGTTTTTTGTATTTAATCTCTTATATAGGAGTATCCCGATTAATTTCAATAAATTTGACATGAACTTTTACGTGTATCAGTTTTCTATGTTAAAAAGTATATATTATATAATAATAGACACATTAATGAATCTCATCCACCAAAAAAAAAAAAAAAAAAAAAAAAAAAAAAAAAAAAAAAAAAAAAAAAAAAAAAAAAAAAAAAAAAGAATTGTCGCATGCTGACCAATGGTATGCGTAGCGCGGGCTTCAATCTCTTGATTCGATATCTTCGGCCGAGAGTGCAATGCGTGATTGGGAGTGTAAACCTCTGTTTAGTTCTTTATTTCTATGGCCTTTTTATATTGGCATATGTAACGGTTTACGTAATTCCAAAGATAGACGATAAACGTTGGTACATGGTCTTTATTTAATAATGTGAGAATACACACAGAGAAAACAAGGTAGCACAAGAACAACTAACTACGACGAAGGCGACAGATGGACTGCCTTTAGAAGTGTACCAAGAGTATAACTTTCCTGGAACGGAAGTCCCAGCTATTGGTTGTTCGACCATGCCTGGGAACGAGCCCTTTCCCACGACTAGCCTTAGTCACGAGAGCCCCCCCTGGACCACTCTCGTTGACACATAAATGGCCAAATCTCTGAGAAATGAGACCCCCGGAAAAGCCTTCTCGAATTTATGTTCCAAATATTTTACAGGAGCAAACCATCCAACGCTTCCCATGTCCCCCCCCCATATTTCTCCAGGTACCCATTTAGAGCTGGGTCGGCTCTGGATGAGCTTACAGAGTCACACCATAGACCCCCGTCCCAAACCAAATAACCAGCGACACGAGGAATTGAGCCCCTGACCTTAGATTTCAAGTCCGGGGCGCTAACCACTCGGTAAGGCTAGGACTGCATCCCAGCAATGCAAGTTTAAAATAAATATATTTTAATTTTTTAAACAATTAATAACTTATTCATTATCGTAAGAAAAGGCTTAAAGTTTCAAAATCCTTTTTTGTTCATTTGTATGATAACGCGGGGCCCTTTCGAATGTCGGGGCCCAATTGGGTGTACTCGCTCCAATCTACCTTTATCCGGCCCTACCCCCCGCCCTCTTTTTGCAATTGTGTCTGACCGAAATCGTGAGATATCCATTTTGTTCAAAATAGTTCAAAGAATATATAACAATGCTTCCAGGGTCGATACAACCCCCAAGAGCCCAGAAGCAATAGCTGTAAGTTATGCCACGGGTATATAAGATTTTTAAGGAACTGGTGGTCGTATAAAATCCGGATGGGGCTCATTTGATTGGAAAAATCGGAATTTCTAGTGTCTTTTTTAAGAGTCAAAAAGGATCGGAGGGCAACCAGCTCCCCCTCCCCCACACCCATCGTTTTCCAAAACACATCCAATTAAAATTTTAAGAGATTTTTTTTAAACATTGTTGAGAGGTCCGATATTTGTGTATTTTGGTTTGTCAACTCTCCTACAGTCCTCCGGGCAAGGGCTGTAGGCTAGGCAATTCGTCCATTTGCTAGGCAATTCGTCCGTTGTTTACATACAGTATATGTTATTGAGAAAGGTCTGTATGTTTGACCTTTACTTTCTAAAAAGACGAAGGGCATTTAGGCAAGCCTTTCAAAGAGCATCGAGAGGAGTGTTGAACCAAATCAATTCACGTTATGTGCATACGGGTTGTCAAAAGGGCGTAACTCAGGTATGACTATATATATTAATGTGCAACCTTCAGGAAATGATGAGGGAGATGATCAATTGACCAAAAAGGAAATGTTTGCACGCTACTACTACTACTACTACTGCTACAACTACCACTACTACTACTGCTTCTGTAGCGAGTATTCCTTCTCAAAATATTTTAGGACCGCTATTTTGATTGGATAACCGCTGGCGGGAAAAACAAGTTTAACATAACATTTCAGCTTATAAAAAAAATGAGAATAAAGTATAGGAGAATATTCCTTCTATTTTGAGTCATCAAAAGTTCGTTGACTCTGAAATACAAAATCATGGATATTTACTTCTTACGGTTTATATCTGAAATCCCATTAAATTATTTTTGATCACTCTATATTTCCAATTAAAACAAATGAAAAACGAAAAAAACATGTGAACTTTATGATTACAAAATTTCTACCCATAGCCTATTATTTGTCTCTTTTTACGTTTGTTTTAAACTAGTTGTCTCAATTAATTTTTTTTAGGCTGGCCGCTTTTGACATAATTCACCCGATTACAATGAGTAAAAACTACTTAAATAAAAAAAAGTTATATACCCAGAAAACTGTGCTTTTAGTCTTTTTCAGTAAGTTAAGATCGACTCTTCAGCCTTTCTTTGGTGGTTTAACTTGCATTATTTCCAGTCACGTTTAGAAGCACCTTTCTATTATCCCTTTGAAAGACGGCCTTTTTTAATATTTGATCTTTAGCAAGGTCTTAAGAGAGAATTATTACTTTTCAGAAGTTTTCAATACTTCTCGAGGAATTTTTCTCAAATGTCAATGTTTACAGGTAACTTAGGAGACTGTGCATTGTTACTTGAGAATTATAAGGTATTAGGCTATCATTTTTCAAAACAAACTGTCAAATCATAATTTTTTTATAACTTTTAAGAAAGAGCAATAGAGACAAACTTGAGACGGGGGCGCAACTTCTATAAAAAGAATCTAGTTAAATTAAAGAATATCCTTGTACATTGTCAAATATGGATTGGAAAGTAAAATTAAACAGATAATATTTCAGCCTAAATTTTGGTTTCTTTTTATTCTATTACTTAGATTAGTTAGATAGTAGGGGATTTTAATGCCCAGGCAGCTAGAAATGGGGGTAGATTGTATCCTAAATAGCAACGGTTATATGTTGCTGTAATTTTGTAGACATATAAATGTAGTGATAGCCAATGCAGTATTTGGTCATAAAATGGCCCATAAGTTAACCTGGTATTCACACCATGCTAGGAAGGACAAAAAATTTGATTATATGTTATTCTAAATCAAAGACTGACAGAATTGATACGAGACACTAGAGCATGGGTGCCCATAGGTTGAATTTTAGGTGGGGGGGCTTACCTGGTCTAATCGGCACTTCCAGTGCTGTATAATTGAAATCTCAAGACAAAATATCATTGGCAGCGCGATAGCGCTGTCTAATTAAAAAGCGACGTAGGCACAAAATATTTTTTTAGACCAAGGCGCTTCTTATAGAAAGAAATGTCAGAACTTCAAAAAGAGCTCATGGAGGGCAGCCAGATCCCCCTACCCCACCTAAGTCACTACCCGAAACACATGCAATCAAAATTTTGAGATATCCATTTTGTTCAGCGTAGTTTAAATGTCCGGAAAGTATGACTTTGAGAATGACAACCCCTACCCCCAACGTCATACCCCCCAAGGGGGATATTATGCTCAAGGGGGATATAAGGTTTTTTTTTTATAGAAAGGGTGGTCGTATAAACCCCAGAGAGGGCTCATTTAATTGGTAATCAGAAGTTCTACTGGTCTTTTTAACAGTCAAAAGTGATTGGAGGTCAACCAGCCCCCCCGTACACCAATCATTTCCCCAAACACACTCAATAATAATTTTTGAGATAGCCATTTTGTTCGGTGTAGTTGAAAGGTCCAGAAATTATGCCTTTGAGGATAACACCCCCCATATAGCCCTCAGTTCGAGGGTTGTAAGTTACGCCATGGGGGCATGTAGGTTTTTTTTTATAGAAATGGTGGTCGTATAAACTTCAAAGAGGGTCCATTGGTTTGGTAATCAGAAGTTATAGTGCTCTTTTTAAGAGACAAAGTGATAAGAAGGCAAATACCCCCCCCCCCTCCACAAACACACATCGTGTTTTCCCGGAACGCATCTGATAGAAATTTTAAGATGGCCATATGTTGTCATAGAAACTTTGAAAAGGACTTAGTCGGTTGGTAATCGAAAGGGCTAGTGCCTTCTTTAATAGTCAAAAGTGATTAGAGGGCAATCACCCCCCCCCCCATGCCCATCATATCCCCAAAAACTTCCAGTAAAAATTTCGAGATAGCTATTTTGTTTGACGTAGTTTAAAAGTCCAGAAATTATGCCTTTGAGGATGAGAGCCTCCTCACAGTCCTCAGACTAAAGGTTGTAAGGTATGCTCCAAGGGCATTTAAGGTTTCTTATGGAAATGGCGGTCGTATAATCTTCGAAGTGGGCTTATTGGATTGGAAATCGGAAGTTGAAGAGCCCTTTTTAAGACTCAACTTTATTGGAGGGCAGCCATACCCCCCACGTCATATCCGATAGAATCCGATAGAATCTATTCTATCGGATGAAATAAAATTTCATCCGATAGAAATTTTAAGGTAGCCATTTGTTTCAAAATAGTCCAAAGATCTCATAACACGGCCTTTGGGGTTGACAGAGCCCCCCAGAGTATGGGGATAAGGGTTTTAAGTTATGCCCCGGGGGATGTAAGGTTTTATGAAGAAGTACTCTTGTGAACTTTAGAGGAGGCTCATTTGATTGGAAATGCAAAGTTCTAGTTCCATTTTAGGCGTCAAGCGTGAAGGAGGGAAAATAGCTGCCCCCTCTCCCTGATATCCTCTTTTCCCTAAACACATTCGATCGAAATTGTGAGACAGCCATTTTGTAGCCAATATTCAAAACAGAATATAACAATGTCTTCAGTAATCAAATATAAGAATTATTTAGGCGGACGTTGAACTAAATTTAAACAAACTATGAACATGTGAACTTTCAAAAAAGTGACAAAGCAATATCTCAAGAACAACTTATATTAAAAAGTTAGATTTTTAAGAGTAAGTTGTGGGGGATTTTGAAGTAACCAGAAGGCACTATGTGTATGCTTTTAGTACTACAACTACAGTTAGGCCTACTGTAGCTAATGACGCTAAGAGTATTAAGGTGAAACTTCTGGGAAGTGTTTAGGGGGTGTTCTAATTAAACGAAAAAATTGTACACATGCAGATTTTCAAAAAGGCATATAAGTAATATCATAGGCAGTACCACTCTATAATAGCTAGAAATATCATTGAAACATTTAAAGAAGCTAATCTGTTTCAAAATTAAAAGTTCTAGGGTCCTTTCTAAGAGTAAAAAGGGATTGGAGGGCAATCAGCCCGTCTTTCAAGCCGATTTATTGCTCAAACATATCTAGTCAAAATTTTGAGACAACTATTTTGTTCAGCATAGTAGAATAGTCCAACAACTTTGTCTGCAGGTATCTTGGGCATGTCAAACCCCCACAATTATGCCAAACTATGGATTCTTATAGAAAAAAAAAACGAAAAGATATAAAATATTATTTCTTTAATAAAAATCACTTTGTCAATAAAAAACGAACAGAAATTCAACTAAAAAACCTTTTTCCACAAAACAAGCTTTTCAAAGAAAAGTAAAGAGCTCCATTAAGACAAAAATGGACAGAAATAAAGTCAAGTAGTCATCCAAGCGTAAAACTACCACAAATCACTATCAATAAATAAATAAAACTCAAAATGAATAAAAATTAGAATAAATAGCTGAATCAAACTCGAAACAAGCAAAAATTTACATTAGTAGGGCTGATAACCCCTATGCCTACTCAAGACCAGAACATAATTTGCACTTTACTGAAAACAAAATATTTTTAAATTTTTTTTACTTTTCTTATTTAAATAAGTAAAAAAACGTTTTTTACTCACTTTTTTTTACCCTTTTTTTATTTTAAGGAATAAATATCAGCATAGGTATATTAAGCTGACAATCCACGGTCATTTGTTTGTTGTTTTTTTTTTTTCAGTAAAGCCTAAGTTATGTTCTGGTCTTGAGAAGGCATGGGTGTTGCCAGCCCTAGTAATGTTAATTTTTGCTCGCTTTGAGTTTGACGATCTATTTATTATAATTTCTGTTCGTTTTGAGTTTCATTTAATTGTTGATAGTGATTTGTGGTAGTTTTACGCTTGGAAAATTAGTTGACTTCATTTCTGCCCATTTTTGGCTTAATAAAGCTTTTTACTTTTCTTTGAAAAACTTGCTTTGTGGACGAAGTTTTTTAAATTAATTTCTGTTCCTTTTTATTGAAATAGTCTTCTTCACGGAAAAAAAACATAGTTTTTAAATTAATATAAATGTAAGACACCATCATTCAGCCAGAGGGGCTGGTGCCCCCCTTGCCCTCCCTTATGGGCGCCCATGCACTAGAGCGTATAGGAAGGCTGTTACTGATTTTCAGAGTAAAGATAATCATCTAGTATTATCTAGAGGTAATAAAAAGCTGTAATTTAGGAAGCGTAGCTACGTTCCAGGAGGCTATGATGTTGGTAGTCTCTAGAATGAGAATTTGAAAGGGACTTAAAGGAGAGACTGAATATTAAACTGGAGAGTTTAAAATCTGACAGTATAGACGATGGGTAGAATAGTCTTCAAAGTAATAGAGGGTGTTCGGCAGGAAAGTTAGAAAAACAGCACGAAATAAAAAAAAACTTTCAAGCTTGGTAAAAAAAAAGAGAGGGGATTGTACAAGAAGTTTTTGAGCGATAGATCAAATAAGAAAAAGTGAAAAGGAAGAACAGAAGAGAAGGCATTCAATTAATCAATCAATCAAACATTTTATTAATACTAAACTCTATTACAAACGTAAAGAAAAATTATTTGGCCCAAGAAGCTTGGCTTGTTGTGGGCCTTAAAACATAATAAAGCACTAAAACAACCATAAATATTACTCTAAATTAAACAATATATATGAAATAAAGATTAAAGAGAATAAACACTACCACACAGTAAAGAAAAAAAAAAGAAAAAAAAATATATTAATAACTATATATAAGGGAAAAACACAAAAAGGAGAAACACTAGGAAAAGAGAAAACAGGGAAAATAAACAAAGGAGAGAGAAATTACTAAACTGGAAAGACACGACGAATAACTGCCTTTGCAGACAGAAATAACGGGACATCTGGTGGGATTGAATTCCATAACGGAATTGATTTATAAACAGCAGACCTCTGGGCTGCTGTAGATGGACGTTTAAAGTATAAATTAAGGAGGTGTGAAATGGAGGCCATGGATAAAATTTTCGATGATCTGGGAGATGCAGCAAGACTGCATAATAGTAAAATAATGTATTGGTATATTAAGAAAATGGATGGAAGTAGCCAGTAAATAATAATGAGAAATTGTTATAGGGAGATAGGCAGAACATTTGGAAATGTTTTAAACCATGATCAGGTTATAGAAAATTATACAGAAACGAATGAGTTATTTTGGACAATTCAGAAGTAAAGGAAGATTTATTTTTCTAAGAGAAGTTAAAGATAGTTCTAAAAGGATTTGAAATTATTAGACATTAGATGCAAACGGTAAGGCAAATGAGTTAATAAATTATGGTGGTTGTGAAGTTAGGGATAAATTACTGAAGATTGTGAATATAATTTTTGAAAAAGGGAAGTACTAGGAAGACATTGATTAAACCTCTTTGAAGGAAAGGTGATGAAAGAGAGTTTGGTTATTATAGAGGCATTTGTCTGACTTCTGCAGAAGCAAATTACTTAGTATGGTGTTTCTTATAAGACTAAGAGTTGCTGTGCATAAAGCTCAATCAGACCTTTTTAGATTACAAACAGGCATCTGACTCAGCCAATGAAATAGCTTTATGTTATACCAGACAAACACATTAAAGTGATTAGTGCTATATACGATACCAATATGGCTGCAGCTAAAGGGCTAAGCCCACGTAGCTGATTTCGGGAACCGATTTCAACATCAGTGGACAAACGATAGCGGTAAGAAAAATTTGTTGAAAGAAAAACTTATTGTGCAAAATTTTCAAAACAAAAAATCATGGACACAAATAGTCAACTTTAGTTTATTAATAGTTGCTTAATTGATCTCAGCTTAGTTTTCAGTTTAGTTCTCAGCTCAGTAGTGGGGTCTTTCACCACAGATACCTCTGGCTGACTATTTATTTGTATCCCTATTTTTTTGTGATGATCATGATGAAAATCAGCGCTGAGTTTGTAAATTGGCGCCAAAAACTAGAAAATTTTTAAGCTCAAATTTACGCCGATTTCTTTTAAAATCGGCGCTGATTTAGAAATCAGTTCCCGAAATCAGCTACGTGTGCCCAGCCCTTGAGGTAGGAAGTGAGATTAGTAGCGGGCTTTGTGTTGAATCAGGAGCTAATCAGAGTAGTTTCCAATGTCAGTTTATATGGGTCATTTCGATGGACTTATTCCAAGGAATATGGCAAAGGCTTTAGGAGAGCAAGGAATCAAAAGGTAAGATAAGGCTCTCATAGAATGGGATTATTGAATAACTTGAGTGTTCTAGATAAAAATATTAGCAAAATGAATAGATTTTAAAGGTTCTGGTTCTTCAGAGCGCAAAAATAGGTTTGAAAATTAATTTTAAGAAGACTTGGTTGCTTAGACTAGGAATAAGTGAAGGCGGAGAAATGAACCGGAAGATCTACACAGAAAAAGCCTCAACCCCTTCCTATATTTTACTCATATTAAAACATTCGAGTGTAATATTTTATGTTACACTTAAAATACGTCTTCAATAAAAGGGGAGCTGCCATCCAGCAGCATCATTGAAAGCATATTGAAATTTTGTTCTAAAAAGATTCATAACAACAAAGAGCGGCCTGGGGTAGATTCTTAACTTCCTCTTCCATACCTCATATTTATCTGTAGGACCATGGACGCCGCCACGAACTTATCCCAGGTGGAGGGAAAGTACTAGAAGGATTTTCTTGTGCGAGGGTTGACAGCTGTGCATCAAAGGAATGTTCGATTATGCAAACGAGTAAGGTGTTAAAGCCACAAATAGTTATTCACTTTTTTCGTATAATTATCAATTGTAAAGAAGTAGCTTCAACAAACCTAACCGCAAACATGTAATATTTAATGACGTCACACGTTGATGCGCTGGATATGAAGTCTTCTGTTTTTCATTTATGCTTTGAAAACAAAGCTTGAGTTATATATTTCATCATTGCCTACGTAGTTATTTTGATTAAATATGATATGTATCCAGAATATTTCTGAGGAAGAAGCAGAGTTCAAACAAGGCTTATTAAATCCTGTGAACAATTTTGTCTAAAAAGTTCTGATAGCTGTCAAAATTTATATAAACTGGTTTTTGAGACCCCAAATTCTAAATTAATGTGACATATTTGAGCTTTTTTCTACTGTTAAAGGTGTATTTTGGAAAAACATTTTTAACGTATGTAATTCGTCATTACATTCAATGTATTTGCGATTTACGGATTCGGAAGAAACAATGAAAAGAAACTAATCAAATAGTATAATACAGACTAAGAGAGAGAAGGAGGGAGAGAGGGAAAGAGGGAGGGAGAGAGAGAGAGAGAGAGAGAGAGAAAGAGAGGAGAGAGACTGAGAGATAGAGCTGAAGAGAGAGAGAGAGATCTGAAAGGAGAGAGAGAGAGGGAGAAAGAGATAGAGCGAGAGAAAGAGAGAGAGAGAGAGAGCTGAAGAGAGAGATAGAGGGGAAGGTACGCGAGAGAGGTAGAAAGAGTATAATTTATAAAGAGAGAGACAGGGAGGAGATAAAAAGAGAAAGAAGCCAAATGAAGTCAAGATTAAAGCAAAGGCTGTCTTCCGGTATTAACAAGATTACCAATCTGCATATTAGTCATATAAGTCCTTCCCTCTTACAGCATTTAGCCTTGTTCATTCAGATGAGCCTAACCTTGGGTATCTTTCCTTGGTCTTTGTGTATCAGAGATGTCACGCTAATTCGCCGAGAGGAAAAACTTGGTGCACTTAGAACACACACCTATTACTGTTTCATCTTTTCATTGAAAGCTGTTTGAATTGCTTGTCAAAAGTATGCGTTATGCTTCACCTTATTAGTTAGTCTTCCAGTCTGAATTTGGGCGTCCCAAAGCACTTTTGCGAAGCTGCTCACTGAAGCCGACGCTTCATTTCTTCATCCATTTTCTAGGAATTAGTGTCACTAGGGGCTTTCATTGCCTTTGTCGTATGGCAATGTTTTTATTGCTACCTAAAGGGTTATAACATTTTGCGTCATTAAGGCTTTCAGTGGCATTTATTTTTACTTTCAAACCCCTCTAGAGGCCCTTCTTTCAAAACCTACCTCAGGAGCTAGTACTTTGGGATAGGTGATAGCGCGTCGAAAAAGGTATCTACCAAGCCCTAGTTTCTTCTCCTGTTCTGCTTAACAACCAAATTGTTGAGCCACATTGCCCGTCTTCTTGCTGTTCAAATGGGATCAATGCCTCTCTAATTTCATATGCAACACACATGTCATACTAATGAATGACATTCTGAAATAGGTATTACTCTCCATCTGTGATCTTTGGTTCTTCTCTATGTTAAGTCAGTAGAAAGTACCACATATCTAAACATTTTAATTGGTTAAACTCTTTCTTAAAACCGTCAATTTCTGATAAGCCCCATGTCTCATAGGGTCTTAACTGCAAACGTACCCACATTTACCACAAAAATGAGCTTCAACCGACGTCTTCTTGTGTCTCTTTTTAATTTATTTGCTCTAACCCACGTTTTGTACATTATACTCCTTTGGAAAATTCCTTCTTGGCAAAGTTAGAAGATACAAAAATTGACCCATGTTTCTTCGGGTTTGGTAAATATTGCTTCAAATACCTGTATGAGTCTGAAAGTAAAAATTAGTTCAGAGATTCGGAGTTACTGACCCTGTCGCAGCTGTAACTTCATTGTGTCATGAAAGACACAAAAGAAAATATTAAACCTTGTTTGGTATCCTCTGCTAATACATTTTGCGTAGTTTGGAGTTGAGAGTTTGTGTTAGGATCTAAATGTAATTTGCTTTTGTTTGTCATTCATTTCAATGAAGTTTAAGTTTGTTTTTTTTCTTTTATCTGTGTCCCTTTTGATCTTTGTTATCTGCTGTTTAGTATTTACTGTATAAAACGTAAAAATACAATCCATTATAAAATATAACGAGTTAATATAACAGCATAAACTCTAAAATTAACAAGAAAACATAGCTTTTTTAAATAATAAAAATATCTTATAATTTAAATAATATAATAATAATTTAAATATCTTAGATAATAATTTAAATAATATCAATAACTTTATTTCAACTTCATTAAAATAAGATTATTGACCACAATATACATAGCATCAATGTAAACTAGTTTTTATGTATATTCTAGAGTAGACAGGTTTATTTAATTCTGGATTTGGACATGGAAACTTATTAACATAAGAAAATCTATAAAATTTTGGAAAAAGGAGATAACGCCCTCAAAAGGGTTGCAATCTTGATGAAAATTATGCGATAAAAATCAAAATATCTGAGAACCCCATACCTATTACCAACAAAGTATGAAATTCTATACTTATATCCCAGGGAAAATGCACATTTCACGGGTGCATGGTTCTTTTTCCCAATGGGATCACATCGAGCCATTGAACCTACATCATCGGTTTATTTATTCATAATTACTTTAAATAAAATAGAATTTTAATTCAAAGTTATGAAAGGCAATTGTAAATATAATACTTGCATAGTACTTTACCCTAGATACCGAAGATACTTAAAAAAATACCGAAGGACTGTAGGGGTGGCAGTCCCCTTGTGTTCAGGATAATTTCAGTGCGTTCAAGTTATAATGACGGTCCTTACTATCATTTGTAAAACTGGATATTTGTTCTTTTTAACACCAGAAAACAGTTCCACCTAAACACTAGGAATTTTAAATATTTTTAAAAATAAATCCAAAAGAGACCGTTCTTCTGAAAATCCTGGAAACTTTTTCTTTTATTATAATATAGGGGATTGCATCTAGATAATTTAAAATCATGGTACTCTTTTAGTATTCATTTTTGACACGGCGATATTATTATTAGTTTTTTTTTTTTAAACTAAGGAAGTACATTTAGGTAGTTTAAAATTCCACGACTGCTGATACATTTACGTTAGTGTGGAAAGAATGTCTATGAGATTTTTTTTCGATCTAAAATCAGGATTGTTACGGTTTTTTACGGATTTTCCCACGATTCGTATTTAAATACGTTTGTGGAATACATGGTGAATTTGGACCTTGCTTCTTCAAATACCATCTCCTCTCCCGAATAAATTTTTTTGCACGTATATACATTAGCACCCTTGCTCAAAGACAAGTAAAGCATTTTGCGTGTATACACACAAAGTGGCACATATATTAAAAAACAAAACAAAAACGTTGATTGGTGGAACACAACTTTGAAGGAAGCGATAAACTTCAGAGGATTAAGAGATTCTGTGTAAGGTTACAAATATTTATGTTTTTTTCAAAATAAGCTTAGAGTGTAAAATTATGTGAAGTAAATTTTTTATCCTCTAAAAAAATCGACAAAAAGTATGGTTGTTTTCCATGATTTGTTTTTTCACAATCATAAATGTAGGCTACTTCAATAACACAAAAGGTATAAATTACACCCTTGCATGTCTTCTACAGCACCTGCACACAGTCGCAAGCATCACTACAAGTAACTTTCTTTTCTTTCTTCTTTTTTTTAATACAGTTTAAAATAACTCATTGGTTTTTTGTAATTATTAGGTTGCTTGGATCAAAGCAGATACAAAAGGAGTCTTGGCAATTCAAGATAAAGTGCTAACAAATTTTGGTAAATTATCTGTTACTCATGAAGATATGCATACCTGGACACTACACATCAAAGACGTAAAACGCTCTGACAGAGGGGACTACATGTGCCAAGTCAATACAAACCCCCTTCGTGCCCAGGTGAATTTTAACTCGTAATCAGTGTTAGTATTTCTAGAGACTCTGAAAAGAAAGTATTCCCACTTCCGAGATCTGCCTTTCTATTTTTAATTTAAATCCAGTAGAAATCTAAAAATTAAAACTTTTAGTTGTGACAGCGAAAATTGATTGAAACTAAAAATACCATGGTCATCCACAGAAGGAATACTAACAAAGAAAATGATAAAAACTTTTCTGCAGTGGAACATTTAATAATTAGTTTTGAAGCCAATTCAAGCAAGGTCATTTTGAATTGTGCTTGGGTACAAATTCCCGTGCTATAACGCATAAAATCTCTCAGAACAATTTTAACCATTTTTCCTATCAGAAAATTGAGGCTTTAACCTAAAAATCAGCAATGAACATTATTTTTTCATTTTCTCCGGTGAACTTGGAATTTTTCGGTAGAGTTGATAAAATTCACCTCAGAATGGCTCACATAATGCACTCTAATAATATTGAACCATTATCGTTTTAAATAGACAAGTTTTCAACTACTTCCCCCTCCCCCTTCCCACGTAATTCTAATTGCACCCACGCCCAGCAGAAACAAAGGGAGAATCATGTAAACCCGCACTGGCTAACAACACAAGTATAGAGCATCACTGAGGTTTCAGACATTAGCTCCAACATTTTTACACCTAAAGTTTTACGTAGCTATGCTCTTAGAAAAAACTACTTCTTAATCAAAACAACGAAGGCTGGTGATAGCAGTGGTTCTAAGAAATGGAAAAAGAGAAGCCCTTGGGCGTGCTTTACACTGGAAATTCAAAAGAGAGAAAAACTAGCCCTTCTCTAAGACATCGAAAAATGTATGCTTCAGACCGAATGAAGATGCTGATTTTTTAAGCAAAATGTGGGAAAAGATAACCAAGACGGGCTGACTATGGGACAGTAATATACATCGGCGCCCATGGGCTAAATTTTAGGGGGGGGGGGCTTACCTGGTCTTATCGGTACTTCCTGCGCTGTATAATTGAAATCTCAAGACAAAATATCATAGGCAGCGCGATAGCGCTGCCTAAGTAAAGAGCGATGTGGGCACAATGTAGTATTTTTTTTAGACCAGGGTACTTCTTATAGAAAGAAATGTCATAGAAACTTCAAAAAGAGCTCGTGGAGGGCAACCAGCTTCCCCTCCCCCACGTCAATAACTTCCCCAAACACATCCAATCCAAATTTTGAGATAGCCATTTTGTTCAGTGTAGTTAAAAGGTCCGGAAAGTATGACTTTGAGAAGGAAAACCCCCCTTCCCCAACCCTCAGAGCAAGGGTTGTATTTTATGCCCTGGGGGATATAAAGTTTTTTTTTTTATAGAAAGGATGGTCGCATAAACCTCAGAGGGGGCTCATTTGACTGGTAAAAAAAGTTCTACTGGCCTTTATAACAGTCAAAAATGATTGGAGGTCAACCAGCCCCCCCCCCCGTACACCAATAATTTTCCCAAACACATTCAATCATAATTTTGGAGATATCCATTTGTTCAGTGTAGTTGAAAGGTCCAGCAACTATGTCTTTGAGGATACCCCCCCCCCCCTTCACATATAGCCCTCAGGTCAAGGGTTGTAAGTTACGCCCTGGGGGCATATAAGGTTTTTATAGAAATGGTGATCGAATAAACTTCAAAGAAGGCTCATTGGATTGATAATCAGAAGTCATAGTGCTCTTTTTAAGAGTCAAAGTGATCAGAAGGCACCCCCCCCCCACACACACACATACACACGTCGTATTTTTCCGAAACTCATCTGATAGAAATTTTAAGATGGCCATTTGTTGTCGTAGAAACTTAGAAAAGGGATCAGTCGGTTGGTAATTGAAAAGGCTAGTGCCTTCTTTAATGTCAAAAGTGATTTGAGGGCAACCACTCCCCCCACACCCATAATTTCCCCAAGCACTTTCAGTCAAAGTTTCGAGATAGTTGTTTTGTCTGAAGTTGTTTAAAAGTCCAGAAATTATGTCTTTGAGGATGAGAACCCCCTCACAGTCCTGAGGACAAGGGTTGTAGGGTATGCCCCGAAGGCATTTAAGGTTTTTTGGAAACGGTGGTCGTATTATTTTTGGAGGGGGGTCATTGGATTGGAATGAATTGAAGAGCCATTTTTAAGAGTCAAATTTATCGGAGGACATCCCCCCCTCACGTGACATTTTCCCCGAATGCATCCCATAGAAATTTTAGATAGCGATTTGTTTGAAAATAGTCCAAAGATCTCATAACACGGCCTTTGGGGTTTACACAACCCCCCAGAGTATGGGGATAAGGGTTTTTAGTTACGCCCTGGAGAGATGTAAGGTTTTTTTGAAGAGGTGGTCTTGTGAACTTTAGAAAAGGCTCATTTGATTGGAAATGCAAATTTCTAGTTCCATTTTAGGCGTCAAGCGTGAAGGAGGGAAAATAGCTGCCCCCTCTCCCTGATATCCTCTTTTCCCTAAACACATTCGATCGAAATTGTGAGACAGCCATTTTGTAGCCAATAAACCAAAGAGAATACAATAATGTCTTGAGTAATCAAACATAAGAAATATTTAGGTGGACGTTGAAATAAATTCAAACAAACTATGAGCACGTGAACTTTCAAAAAGGTGACAAAGCAATATCTCAAGAACAACTCATATTATTAAGTTAGATCTTTAAAAGTAAGTTGTGGGGGATTTTGAACTAGCCAGAAGGCACAATGTGTATACTTTAGTACTACAACTATAGTTACTGTAACTAATGATGCTAAGAGTATTAAAATGAAACTTCCAGGAAGTGTTTAGGGGGCGTTCCAATAAAACGAAAAAACTGTATACATGCAGTTTTCATAAAGGCATATAAGCAATATCATAGGTAGCACCACTCTATAATAGCTAGAAATACCATTGAAACATTTAAAGAAGCTAATCCTATTCAAAATTAAAAGTTCTAGGGTCCTTTCTAAGAGTAAAAAGGGATTGGAGGGCAATCAGGCCGTCTCTCAAGCTGATTTATTTCTCAAACACATCTAGTCAAAACTTTGAGACAACATTTTTGTTTAGCATAGTAGAACGGTCCAGCAACTTTGTCTTTAGGGATATTGGGCATGTCAAACTCCCACAGTTATGCCAAACTATGGATTCTTACAGAAAAAACGGAAAGATATAATTTTTTTTTCATGAAAATGAATTTGTCAATAAAAACCACAGTTCATATAATTATCTATATATTCATATAGATAATTATATGAACTGTGATAAAAACCGAACAGAAATTCAACTAAAAACACTTTTTCCACAAAACAAGCTTTTCAAAGTAACTTTGTCAATAAAAAACGAACAAAAATTCAACTAAAAAACCTTTTTCCACAAAACAAGCTTTTCAAAGAAAAGTAAAGAGCTCCATTAAGCCAAAAATGGGCAGAAATGAAGTCAAGTAATCATCCAAGCGTAAAACTTACCACAAATCACTATCACTAAATAAATGAAACTCAATATGAACAGAAATTAGAATAAACAGCCGAGTCAAACTCGAAACGAGGAAAAAATTAACATTAGTAGGGCTGATAACCCCCATGTCTTCTCAAGACCAGAACATAATTTGCGCTTTACTGAAACAAAATATGTTTACATTTTTTTTTACTTTTTTTACTTAAATAAGTAAAAACTTTTTTCACTCACTTTTTTTACCCTTTTTTTAGTTTAAGAAATAAATATCAGTATAGGTATATTAAGCTGACAATCCACGGTCTTTTATTTTCAGTAAAGCCTAAGCTATGTTCTGGTCTTGAGAAGGCATGGGGGTTGCCAGAACTACTAATGTTAATTTTTGCTCGTTTTGAGTTTGACGATCTATTTATTATAATTTCTGTTCGTTTTGAGTTTCATTTAATTGTTGATTGTGATTTGTGGTAGTTTTACGCTTGGAAGATTATTTGACTTTATTTCTGCCCATTTTTGGCTTAATAGAGCTCTTTACTTTTCTTTGAAAGCTTATTCTGTGGAAAGTTTTTTAAATTAATACAAATATATGACACCGTCAGTCATCCCCCCCCCTTTATGTGCGCCCATGGCAATATCACCTGAAACACTCGTAGCATCGACTTTGCGTTACATGGCAATATAAAAGGCCAAGACAACTTTGTATCATGAGTTCAAATTTGAAATTTTTACTTTCTCAAAAATATTGAAAGAGACCTCATAAGCAATTTTCAACATTATTTCTTCCAATTTTCTTGACATTATCTCAGCAAGACTTGATACAAAATTACAGAGGCGCTATAAACAGTAGGCACATCAAGCTTCAATGCCCTCGCAAATTCGGCACTCAGCTCTTCAACTGTAAAAATTATTCTGCTGCTTGCAACTTGTGATGCGAGCCACAACTTTTTTGAATATAATCTGATGTGACAAGTTTTCTGATCTGAGAGTAACTGCGAAGTGTTTTTTCTGTTATAATTCGGGAGTCGTATCAAAAGTAGATTTCTTTTTTTATTCCTCCTTCCATAAAATCTCTGGAATTATTACTATGTTTTCACGCCTTTCTTGAAGGATGTGCCTTTCTAATTGAAAGATTATGTAATGAGGCTTTTTCCTGACAAAAAACTTATGGAACGCAAAACGGTAACTCCAATAAGTTGGGCTGTTGCAGCTGCTAAACACAAACGATCAAAATTAAAATCTGGAATCAAATGGGAAGTAAAAATTAAGTGATAACTTCATTTACTTTAAGTAAGAAGTGTTGTGTAAATTTTTGACTAATATACAAGTTGAGTCTTCTCTCCCAGAAAAAGATCCAACTGTCCTATTAGCCGGTCTGATTTAAGGCAATTTTTCAAATATAAGGCCAATGTATCAGCTCATCCAAAACATTTCGGCATACCCAATAGACTCTCCAAAAATTATAATGTTAGTAATGGTTGCTCAAGCTTTTTTTTTCAAAAATAAGCCTGAATGCAACTCTAAATTTGTAACTTAGTTCCATTCGGTGTCGTACACTCTATTCAGTTTGTTAGCAAAAAGCATTTAGGGGCGAGGACCAAGTCACCAATATTTAATTTAAAAAGAGAGAAGTGTTTCTTTTGTTTGAATTGCTTCCGTTCTCCAGTTATTATAACCTGGACAAAAGAGGAAGAAACAGGACCTCTTAGCCTACAGATGGAGGAATGAAAATTTATGGTTCTGAAATGCAATTTCCCCTTGTGGCTTCTTCCCTAGCTGAAGAAATTGCATTGTTTTCCTTATTCAATTCCTTTCCCAAGGATTCTACAATAAATTACTCATTTTACTGTATTATCTCGCGCGTTAGGGACCAAGTCATTTTCAATGGGCTGTTTAAAGCTGAGTTTTTGTTAGTGGCTTCGCACACCATATATGCCTAGAATATTTTTGAGTTTAACCTATCTATCGGTAAGGGACTTTCACAGTCTCGTATATCCCTTTGCTTGAATAGTGGCTTGAGCTGCGGTCCTGGAAAAGGGAGCTCCCCTCATTGAATGAATTGAATGTAAAACGATGAGTATGTGCCCGTTTGTAGGGTGAGTAAGAAAGTCATCAGAATAAAAAAAATAAAATGATTTGAGCTGAGAAAAGTATCTTTGGTAGATGTAACCCTGAGAAGAAGTAAAGACAAAAGTTTCCAAATGGAACCACAGACCACCCCTCTTCTCAGGGTCAAGTTTAAAATCTAGTCGAAACTGATAAATTACCCTCCTGAAATGCAAACTGTATCCCTGATGTGAAAATGAAACTTCCATCCTCTTGGGTACCAGAATTATCAAGCTGACTCATCCCTGACTTAAAGTGCCAAGTGTAGTAAAATTGGAATCCAATTTTCTAAATTGCTTAAAGAGAAACGTACACCGGTATATACATCTTAAAAATCAGAAAAATCTGTATATGGAAACCTCCTTACACAGCCAGGAAGGGCCGAGTCTGAAAGAAAGGAATGTGTGTGAAAAAACAGTAGGAAATCAACGAAAAGATGTGTGAAAAAATCGAGGAGCTCTAGAAATTATGACTCTTTTGATTGCTTTATTCTCATGGAACTATAAAGAATGAAACTTTTTTGATTGCTGCAGCAAAAGACAAACACAGCCATCGATTGGTACTAAAGTGGGTAAAAGAATAGTGATTGAATGAGTTAAGTTATGTAAAAATATTCCCTAACATCTTGTTATCAAATAAAAATTGAAAAGAAATATACATGTGAATGAATAGCTAAAAATTCAAGCTATGCATTAGTATATTTATCATTCCAATTATTAATAGTTGAACTCTTCTAAATATTAGTTAATTGACTTACCTGCAAGGTCATCATTTTGGAAAGACCAACTATCCATTTTGTTCAGTGTTTCAAGTTTATTTTACATATTTACAAAATCCTTTTTTCCTCTGATTCTGGAAATATCCATTCTGAAATAAATTTTTATCATGTAAAACATAAATATCAAATTTGATTTTTTGCTTCAGATACCCAAGGAAAAAGCCTAATGATACTTGATGCATTCAAATGTTACTGTTTGTTGAAAGATCATCTAATTGCATGGGTGAATCATCCAATTGAGAATTTGACTAACGTATGTTGTGTAAACAGGAAAAACATTGTAAAATTACCAAATTAGTTTCCGGGAGAAGGGGAATTTTTTCTTGTGGGTTGGAGTCCCTTTGGTCAAAGTATTTCAGGATATCTGTTTTGAGCTGATCAGTAAACAGTACATTGGTGATTTCGTACAAAACTCAAAAGCTAACTTTTTTTCATATTAGGCTCCCTTGGCCAGGGACTTGAGGCTCTAACTTTCAAGCTAATCACAGACAGTAAGGCTTTTTGGCCAGTTTCTGAGCATCCCAACAAGTTTCCCTTCCCCCCCCCCCCCCCAACCAAAAAAATATATATACGGTCTCGTTAGGTAAGGAAATGATCAATGACAGTTTCATGCCAATCGACAAACCAATTTCGTTTATCCTTTTTTGGGTTGCAACTTTGAAGGGGTCCGCTTTCCTAAGCTAAAATTTCTTGAATATTAGGGTTCACTTGAACAGTAATTTACGATTTTAAGCTTTAAGCCATCAGAAGAAAGTCCATTTATTATTTGGGAGGCCTGTTTTCAGGCGAATCAATATTTTTCTCTTTTTGTCACAAATTGGAACATTTTAGACCCAAGGATTTCCGAATATAATTTTCAATCCCCCGCAAAAAAAGAAATTCTAGCGCAAGATATATGTTTTGAACAATCTATTTTCTGTGCGCAAGAAAGTTCCTTTCTACAAAAACTTTACGGGCGTGACTTTCAAGCCTTAAAAAAAAATGTTTTTTTTTGTGTGTGGGGGAGGGGAAGGGTATCAATAGTTTTTTGTGCATCTTGGGTTGTCTTGACTTTTGAACCAAGGACTTGAGGACATAAGTTTTGAAACAATCAGATTTTTTTTTTCCTTTCCATGGTCAAGTGATTCACAGTTCTCCGTTTCAAACTATTCGGAGACAACAAATTTTGTGGCAAATTTCAGAGCCCCCAAGTGCGTCTCCTTCCTCAATAAAAAATTATGTTACCCTTAGCCAATATAAAAATCCTTAGGCCCCATATTTGGGTTCCCAACTAAAAAAGATTCGGGGTCTTTTCCTGGCCCTATTTTCAGGAGAATCAAATTTTCTTTTCAGTTTTTCTTGTGTATTGGGGACCCCAATAGCCAAAGAACTGGAAGGCGTAAATTTCAAGCCGGTCGGGAAAAAACAATCCTTCTGGGGCTTCAAGGTTCGGTGGCCAAAAACCAAAACTAATTTTTTTTTAAATTTGGGTCTCCTTGGCCCAAGGATTTACAATTTTAAGTTTCACTCCACTCAGAAAAAAGTTTGTGTGCCATTTTGCGGCCCATTGCGGCCATTCATTTTCTGTATCCTGCTTTGCATTTTATTCCCTTGGCCCGAAATACTTAAGGATAGAAAAAAGATCCGAAAAAGTTTTCGGTCCTTTTTTGGCCCAAACAAAAACCAAACATGCTTTGCACATTAGGTTCCTCTTTGTCCAAGCACAAGTGGTTGTAATTAAGAAAATGATCAGGAACGAAATGTATTTTGACCCATTTGTGAGCCCCCAACGCTCTCCCCTTTCAACAACACCTTTTTCTTGGCCCAGGGAGTAATCTCTTAAAGTTTTGAAACAATCGGACATCCAAAATCAGACATGCCTTCCTTTTCTCCCATATTTAAAAACTATCTATAAACTATTGGTAAATTTTACAATTTACGGCCCTTGTTCGAGAATCTGAAGTGCCATAACATTCCCGGAGCCATGTGTATTGGACTTTTAGACAATTTTTAACTAAATTTGTATGGCAAAACTTCACCCGATATCATAGGGAATTTTTGGGGGCGGGTGGTGGCAGGTTATGAAAAAGGGCTTGGGAGGGGTCTGGTCGTACTCGAATAAATTTCCAACCCTAAAAAAGGCACTAGGACGTTCAATTTCCAATCGAATGAACCTCCTTTGAAATTTCTACAACGACACTTTTCCTAAGGAGCCCTGATTTTATTCTTATATTATAAATAATATAAGTAATATAAGATCTTAATAGACGTCGGTGTCTAAGAAGCTACTTGATCAGAAGTAGTATAAGTGAGGTTAAAGTTCTCTTAGCCAACAGTCGATTGGTCGACTGGTAGCATTTTTTCTCTTTAATAGCTATGAACCCTTACAGTTTTCTTTCTAAGAGAGAATGTCCTAATCAAGAGAAATTTTTAAGTTTCAGCTGTATCATATTACCTGTATCTTGCCGATTTGTCTCGTTTAAACACGTGCAATTCAATCTCGAGGAAATGTTGTTACATTGCCTTTCACATATAAGAATTTTGTTTTGTTATTATGTTATGTATATTATATTTTGTTCATCTTAAAATATTTTTATTATTTTTCGGACCGATCGGGTGAGATAATTTGTCTCCATATTAGGGGGCGCTGGCCCTTCAAGGTTTTGGGAGCACGTGCCCTATTCAACTTTCTCTAATATAGGCCTTTTTGCTTATATTTTACCTTAGCATACATTTTTTAGTCATGGAGATAGGGGGCCCCCCTCACGATATCGTATAGGGACATAGGAGAAGCCTCACGACATTGCATAACGACATAGGATGTGCCTCACCCTTCTAAGGCTTTTATGGGGTTTTGGGCCGACCTTCTTCTTCGATTTTTAATATTTAGTTAGTAAATTTTTATACCTTACTTCAGCTTATGATTCTTATAGATTAGCGCATCTTCTCAGAATTTTAGTATATTTTTCTTTCTGAGCAGAAAGGCAAGATATGGCTCCGACTTGGGCCCATGTCCCTTTTGAGGTTTGGGAGTACTGCCCTATTCAACTTTCATCAATTCACACCTTTTTTACTTATATTTTACCCTGGAGAACTTTTTTTTTAATCATTCAGATAGGAGGCACCACACGACATCGTATTTCTTTAATTTAGGCCTTTTTGCTTATATTTTTACATTAGCGTACGAGTTTTTCAGTCATGGAGATAGGGGACCCTCACGACACCGCATAACGAGAGAGGGTTGCGCTCCTCAACATCGCATAAGAATATTGGTTCTGCCTCACCCATCTTGGGACCTGCCGGGCTATTCGACTATTTTTTAATATAGACCTTTTTTCTAGTTTCTTACTTATTCTATTTTCTTTATGTTTTTCGGACTGAACACATGAGATTATATCCCTCCATGTCAGGATCCTTCAATGCTTTTGGGCTGACCATGCTGTTAGACATTCTTTAATTTACGCCATTTCTTCTTGTATTTTACTATTTATCGGCTTTTCAGCATTTTGTTTTTCCGTTTGTTAAGTTTTAACTTTTATCTGTTCCTAACTTCCCGTTGTCCCACAATATAACAAACCCTCTTACGGCCACTAAAAGTAGCCAAAATGTGTCTGCGTACCAAGATTAAAATATTGGAAGCTACTGTGATGACAGTGGTCAAATATGATCCTGAAGCATGGGCGCTCCGGAAAACGGACGAAGATTTGCTAGATGTTTTCCCGAGAAATTGCCTACGGATTGTTTTGGGTATCCGGCTGACTGGCCGTATTTCAAACAGTAGGCTGTACGAAAAGTGTGGTTCCATCCCGCTTTCTAGGGTTCTAATGAGAGAAAGGCTGAGATAGGTAGGGCACATTCTGCGGATGAACGATGTCAAATTGCCGAAGATCGTCCTTTTCGTCCAACCGTCTAGGGCTAATCGGAAAGAAGGTCGTCCACGGTTAGGTTGGGAGGATGCCGTAAAGAAAAATTTAAAAGAAATGGAAACTTCCTGGGAAGGTCTAAAGAGGAAGGCTTTAAATAGATTAGGATGGAGGAGGATTGTGCGCTGCTGTATTGGCCTCAGGTGGCTTGGTGCTGCGGTGTGCTGTCAGTAGCAGTAGTAGTTGTATTATATATATCAAGCATATATACTGTATATGCACAAACAGATGTGAAATTTGCATGCATCTGCCTTTGCACACACGAAATTGATTTTTTGTAAATCTATGAGACTATGAATCAATCGTCAACAGAGTTGTAAATGTGCAAAACGAAACTAATGATTGCGCCGATGAAAGCGTACATGTTTCTGTCAGCTGTGAAAACGCTGTGCCCTCAATTAATTAAGTGTGGTTTTCTGACAAGTGCAGAGGGGTGATTGAAAAGTAGGCCCAGTGTGGCAATTCTTTTAAAAACAAATTATCATTGGGTGATTTAGCTTCCTGTCAGAAACTGTGACAATCCTAATGGCGTGAAAAAATGCTATCTCAATGGTGACAGTAAAATAGTCTTGCTTCACTGATTATTGTTTTGGTTGGTTTCTCGAATGTTTTTAATATCTTCGAGTAATTTACGAGTTGACCAAAAGTCTCACAGGAGCCCAACATCCTTAGGGCAACGATGATAGGACTTGATTGATAGGACGGACTAAGCCCGTGCCCCCCCCCCCCCGGGAATGTGCCTAGTGTTTGGGAGCCTAGAAATGGGCCAAAAAACTTGTTATCCTTGATAAGTTTAATATCTACAGCCGTAAGTCCTTGGGCTAAGAATAACTTACAGAAGGAAAAAAGAAATCGGAGCAGGGACCACTGAAAATGTGGCCAAAAAGAGCCGAAGATTTTTCCTGTTGGGCCGAAACTTTAGATAATTAAGTTCTTGGGCTGAGTAGGTCCCAAGGCAGAAATAAAAATAGAAAATAATTCTTATTCGCCCAAAAACTTGCCTGGTCTATGGCCAAAAAAAATTTATTTTTCTCCTGAACGGCTTGAAGTCCCTTGGTCCAGAGAATTCAAATGTACAAAATAGAAGGGTGTCCAAAAATGTAACCTAAAAAAGGAACACATCTTTCTCAGTCAGCTTGAAATTGACATACGCAAGTCCTTGGTCCATCTTAGTCCTAATGCAAAATATATAACTAAAATGAAAATTCAGTTTAAATATGCCCTGAAAGTTTCAACTTAAGTTCCTCGGCTATTCTTAAGACAATGCAGATACGCCTTTTTTAGTAAATATAGTTTCTTTTGATGTAGCTCAACATACCCATCAATATTCCTCAAATTACTTTTCAGACACAGACAGAACTAAACACCCCCCCCCCCCCCATTTACCAATGGTAATTTCCACATGTAAACAATGGGCAAATTGCATAATTTATTACTATCCTTGCCCAAGGGCTGTGGGGTATATAGCATTTCCAAAGGCATAGTTACCAGGCCTATTGACAATCTATAGTAAAATGGCCTTTCAATATTTTGACCTGTTGTAAAGGGAGGTGGAATTTAAAATTGACAAGGAGGGTTGTTACACTCCGATCACTCTTTTTCATCTCCCTCAACATAACCTGAAAGTTTCAACCTATTACCATCAGTCATTCTTTAGATATAGATGATATGTTCTTCTGATAACCAATATTCACATATTGCGTTTTGGTTTTGTTCGACTTCCCTGTCAAGATTTCTTTAAAGTTTCACCTTTATGCCCTAAGCCTTTTTGGAGACCCAGAAACAAAATACCCCTTTTTCCCAATAAAAAACTTTATATGTAAACAATGGGTAAACAAAAGGTAAAGCATAACTCACGCCCTTGCCCAGGGGACTATGGGGCGTTGTGTTTAACCCTGAAGTTACACTTATTTGATATTTGGACCATTTTGAACAACAATGCTATCTCAAAAATTTTAATAAGATATCATTCGGGGAAAAAAGAGTGTGGAAAGGAGGCTGGTTGCCCTCTGATTACCGTTTATTCTTAAAAAGAGCACTTAGCTTTCAGTTTCAAATCGAACAAGTCTCATCCGAAGTTTATGTGACCACACGTCAGGGCCGTATCCAGGGGGGGGGGGGTTACCCGGTCTGAACCCCCCCCCCCCCCCGAAAGGTTTGTCTGACTCGTAAAAACGTAACAAAAACAGATATAAACAAATTTTGTATGCGTTTTTTGTGTTTTTTTGTGAAAACCCTCCCCCCCGAAATTTTTTTGAGTAAAACCCCCTCCGAAAAAAAAAATCCCGCTTACGGCCTTGCCACACTTTACATATGAAGTGGCTGTTGGAAAAACAAAATATAAATAATAAGGATATATTGAAACCTTATGGCTCTTATATGTCTCTTTCATCTGAAGCCTTAATTTATATGTCTAACAAGAACTCATGAAATCTTTTTTTTTATTTTCCTTATTTCACATCTAAATTTAATCAGAACATATTGATTAAAAAAGTGTCAAAGACAAATCTAACTTTTGCTGCTTTATTTTGAATCTATGAATCCAAAAATAAACCCTTGAATCCAAAAATTAAAAATCTAGCGTCATTAGAAAGGTATGATTAAAGATTAACTTTTATTTTATGGAGAGTATGGTATTAGCTTCTATAATATATTGAAATTTATACATAAGGAATAAATAAGCTAATTTTGGTTCGTTTTATGATATTTATTAAAAAGAAACTTTAAAAAATTGAAGAAATGTAAAGAGCCATGTTTTAAGCTAGAACTATGAGAAACATAGTCATTTAACAATTAATACTGAAAACGAAAAAACATTACTACAAATAAATAAATGAAATCTTAAACGAAAACAGACACACATTGATAGTGAAGTACTATTTAAAAGCACATTGTTTTTGGTTATGACTGTCCCTTTTTAAATCCTTTTAATCAAAATAAAGAAAATTGTTTGCTAAGCAAAACTTATAGAAGAAGGGCGATAAATTTGAAGCAATTTAAAAGTTTGTTAAAGAAATATTTTAAACGTAAATGATTAAACTTAAACATAAACGTAAATAAATAAATGATTCACTAATTAGTTGTAATACACATTTGAAGAAAGTAATCTGAACCGAAGAAAGTATCGTCGAAAATCCCCGGATATCAGACTGATGAAACTGCATCGATTACTTAAAATATAATGAGTTAGAAAAAAATAATATTCTTTGAAGTTCGAGTAATTAAGATGAATCGGGTTTTGGCCACCAAATGTAAAAGAATAGTTTGGGATTTGGAAAGACGTGAAAAGCTGTTCGTTACTGAATCTCTAATCTCAAAATGGCTTGTTGGGACTTTAATATTTTTAGTATTAACTCGTTATTTTCGAGATAAATATTCAAATCTAAGTTTTTTCGAATCGTATTTTTGGAGGGACAGGAGATTTGGCTTTGCTGATCAATCCACTTCAAAATTTGATGCAATTATATTTCAGTAGCTCTGTAAAGCTAAAAATACGACTTACGTGGCGTGTGTATAACGCTTCTACACTCCGGAGTAAATTCTTGTTTTCTTAGTGTACAACTCAAAGGGGTGCGACAGTTAAAAACAATAAATATTTCTTACTTTCACTTTTCCTCCTTTGAAGACTTTTTCTTTGCATAAATTTTTCCTTAATATTTTTCTTGTTCATATAAAGCAGGAACCTTGGCATCCGACAGTGCTTGTATGCCGATGGTACTGGTAATTACCATCTTTGAAACGGTTGAAACTTCTCTTAAAGTATTTTAAAGATGGTATTGAAGGAACCACTTCTCCTGAGATATCGTTTTACCCGTTAAACGATATCCTGATGAAAGCTTTTGATAGATATTACAAGCGATATCTCTTAGCGAAAGTAATCACTAAGTGAGGTAACAATGAGTTACTTTCGTCACCTCGAGTCTAAAGTGTCTTTTGGATTTCCTTGTATAGTTACATTATTTGTTGTTTATTATCTTTGATCCATTATTTAATGCTTTGATTAGTGTTCAGTTCATTATGCTTAATGATTATACTCCTCTTCCTAGTTTGTATATGTCGTTTTCTCCAGTCCATGGTTTTAACTTTCCAAACTTAAGATTAAAAATTTTCGCCATTTCATAGCTGATATTCAGACTCATCCATTTATGAAATTATATTTTTAATTTTTTCTATTTTTTTTGAATTTTCGAATAAAAGATACTCCAAAGGTAGTTGGAAATTATTCCCATTGTTTCAGCAAGTGTGTATCACTCTCTAAGATTAGCTTTTAAGTAATATTTGATGGTTGCAGCAGTAGCTGCAACCTAGTAAAGGATGAACGACGGCCCACAGTAGCTAAAAAATAAAAAAACGCGTTAAGAAAACTGGCTGGTGAGAAAAAATTGCCATTTGCAGTTTATCAGGAATTGTCACTATTATATCAGCTAGTCTTAAGTATAAAATGTTATGTCGAAAAAAGATTTATGAGAATATCATAAAATAGCCCAAAACCCCCCTAAAAATGGTGTCGGATCTAAACAAACATACACCATGGGAATTGCCAGGACAATATGTGAAACTAACGAACCAAACGATATAAGAGACCGATCCTTTTGCTGAAATTTGCATCCTTAGTTTCGTCTCAAAAACGTATATCTCGCAGAGAACAATAACTTTGATGCAACGACTTACCTTTTTTTGCAGACTGGACGCCTTAATGTCGTAGTTCCTCCCGATATAATTGCTGATGTTGGTGGAGAAGTGCTTATACCTGAAGGTGGGACTGCAAAATTAAGTTGTAAGGCTAAAGGATATCCTAAACCTCAGGTTCAGTGGCGGAGGGAAGACGGAAAGGAAATTATTGTCAGAGGAGAGAATGGAATGAAAAAGAAGGGTAAGCTGTGAAAAAACCGCATCTGTAGTTTATTTTGTCTCGCTGGACCGATCAAAATAAAAAAAAGTTATTCCCTTTTAATTTAAGCAGGACTGATTAAGTATTCTGTTACAGCTATAAGAAGAGGTAATAGTACTGCTACTGCTAACGTCACTTTTGCTTTTATCGTTGCTGGTGTTGCTTCATACTTGTGGAATTGCTAAATTGTAGGAATTTGTCCAACTGATAAAAACACCATTTGCTTTTCATCAGTCACCTCACAAAACCCCCCAATATTCTATAATATTATTTCTTATAATTTTAGTTAAGCTTAATCGGGGGTGTCTGAACTTCTCTTTCCCCATTTTGGACTGTACAATGGAATTCTTCATTTGGTTTTCTTTCTTCTTGAGGACATTTCTGTAGCCAGTGTACTCGACCTATTAAGTTCATAGCCAGGGACGTATGTTTTCTTGTCAGCATAGGTTATTCCTAAGTTCTCTTCAAGCCATTACTCTGGGAAACATCTATGAAATTCTTCTCTTCTTTAGTGTTTGCCCATTTTTGTGTCACTCTCAGCTATGGATGTCCGGGACTTGTTATACTGGGATTATCTAGATGACTATAATCAAACACTTTGCTCTCTAGTTTGGATCGCTTTGTCTTAAGGATAAAGTAAGTAAAGTAAGTATGACGGCACTAGACCCTTAAGGTCCAAACCGGCGGTGCTGATCTCCGTTTCGTGGCCCTTCAGCCAGGAAGTGCAATGGGGGGCTGGGGGCCAGCCATCATGCGCTTTCCCACACCCTTCCTGCTTACCTTCCCCAGATTTCTCCAAGTACCCATTTAGAGCTGGGTTGACTCTGGCTAAGCTTACAGAGTCACACCACTGACCCGCGTCACACACCAAATAACTGGCCACGCCAGGGATCGAACCCGTGCCCCTTGGACAAAAACTTAACTTGCTCAAAAACTTAACTACTGGAAGACCGCCGCCGCCCTCTCAAAAATGAGCTGACCCCAATTCTTATTCCTGTCTTTCCGATGGAATTCTGACTACGCCCCTGTACAAACACAAGAGGGCAGTCGTTATCACCACATAAAATGTGCACCAGTAATAAAACAAAATAAAAACGAATATTTGTAAATTGTGAGCATATTTGTATATTGTAAATTGTGAGCATAGCTTTCAAATGGAATAAATAAAAGACGGTGCATCACGCAAATGTTTGCAAAATTTGAATGGGCACGTCGAAAGTAAAATACAGACACATCTATACTAGACTAGATAGTGCAGCAGTAAATACATTTGCTTGTGGCCGTGGTAGCTTAAGTTTGAATCTTAGATAATCGAGTCTTAGAGAAGACTAAAAATTAACTCTTAGAGAAGACTAATAACTCGAGAATGATGCCTAAAAAAATTAATTTGTTTTCTAAAAGGATTTAGAATAAAAAATAATTTTATTTGAGATTCTATGAATATAAGTAAAACAAGGGATGCAAGACGCATTGAGCTTTACATTACCTGATCTTTTCAACTCGTTTTTCTCAACTTACCACCATCTTTAACTGGAAATCAATTTGATGCCTATATTATGCAAATCCCAATCCATTTTGTCTTTCTGGTTTTCACTTGTGTTCAGATATTCTAAAAAAAAGTATTTTCTTCTTTTTCGGCTCTTTCGAGAGGAAGTTTTTTAAAAACTTTTATTGTATTTATTATTTTTCTTTTACAATGAATTAATAACCTTCCGAGAGAGACTGGGGATATATGGAATGAGGAACATTGTACCTTGAGGAAGGATTCATATAGATGACCAGAATGCTTATGTTTATATTTTGTAGAATTCAATTAGATCTTCATAGGCTTTTTTCATACTGGATTATCAATTCGTGTCTTATTTTTGTGTTTAAACCAGAACTTGTGAGAAGATTGATTTTCAGAACTTTTTTTTTAAATTCTATGAAGTGGAATCTGACATTGTGAAGGTAAAAATTTAAATGCTAATTTATTTTACGCACATTCCTACTGTTTTTTCTGAGGGCTGGGGGTTGACTTAAGGTCTTAATGTTGACGATTTTTCTACCTTTAATTGACATTGAGATGCATTGCATTTTCCCGAATTATTTATTTTAATGGAAATTAACTCTCTTTTTAGTATTTGCCTTGTCGAAAGCAAAACAGACGTTAAGTAGTAGCGTAGCAAACAGGACTGAAGTGATCAGGGAAAAAAACACATGTATAGAAAAAATAAAAACAAATTTCCGGATGTTTGGAAGCAAAGCAGGAATAAAAAAGGGACAAAAAGGAAAAGACTAACGTTTAGGGACCCCAGTGTTTATTTTTTGGAAGTTCCATTTCCTTTTCTTCCCTCCATCTAAAGCACTTTTATCTTTTAGTCAATAGATTTTCAAGGAAACAAAAATGAAATTACTTTTTTGGATGCCAAATTGTTCTTGTTCCAGTATGTCAACTTTTGTCTGTTTTCTCGTACTCATAATATTCCCCTATTCTTCGACGGAACAATAGTGGTTCCCTTTCTCAGCTGAAGATAAAAGATTGTGGCAAATTTTGCAGACGCAGTTCATCACTTTAGTCTTAGAACGTCTTTCCATCTTTAATAGAAAATTACTAGCCGCTGAATTTATTATGTGTTCTATTCGACCATTGTTGAAGTTCCAACGATACTTTTGTTCTAGAATGTCTTTACGAGGCTAATAAGCCAGGGGTACCTGTTTGAGGTGGGGAATCACCCTCTAGATTGTATCAGCGTAAAGAGCAAGGTATTAAAGAGGAAGCAACGCTTCATATACGGAATAATTTCTGTTCGTTTTTTAGTTTTAATGTTGTTCATTACTTTTAGTTAAAAAAAAACATGTTTTTTATTTAATTTCTGTGCGTTTTCGAATAATGTAGGTAAATCTGGCACAGGCTCCATTAAGTATACCCCCCCCCCCCTCACAGAAAACTCCTCCACGAACATTTCATCCAACGTAAATTACACAACCCCCACCCCCCGTCAAGTTCCCTCCTGCCAGTTCCATCTTCGCTGAAAATCCCCCTCCCCGTAAAATATCCTGCGGACGTTTCAGCCTGAAAAATTATCCTCAGTATAGCCTACTTTCATTTGAAAAAGAATTTAATCTCTAATTGGTTTATCAAACACTCCGGAAATGCCCCCTTCCCTAGTTTTTTTCCCGAAAATCATAGCATGCATCAAATAGCCTCCGGATAATTCCCCAGAACATCTCCACATTCAAAACTGAGTTGCCAGAGATAATGTAAGTCAATTAACAAGAATTTCATTTAGGAATTCTCTCAAATCCCCCCAATGTAAAATTTTCCCCGGAAATTCACCCCCCCCCCAGAAATTTCCCTCTCCAAGTAAGATTCTCTCAATGGAAATCTACCCCAAGTACAAAATCTCCCCCACCCTGAAAAATGCCCATATACTTCCCAATAACAAATACTATGCTATACATAAACAATGGCTAAATTTAATAACTTACAAGCCTCTCCCCTCGGACCTTGGGGGACCATTTTAACCCTAAAGACATATTTATGTGATCTTTCAACAAAACTGAACAAAATTGCTATCTAAAAATTTTGATCAGATAACTTTGGGAAATAAATAGGCGTGGGAGGGGGGCCAGTTATCTCCACCTTCAAAACTGAGTTGCCAGAGATAATGTAAGTCAATTAACAAGAATTTCATTTAAAAATTCTCTCAAATCCCCCCAGTGTAAATTTTCCCTGGAAAATTCACCCCCCCCCCCGGAAATTTCCCTCTCCAAGTAAGATTCTCCCAATGGAAATCTACCCCACGTACAAAATCTCCCCCCACCCTGAAAAATGTCCATATACTTCCCAATAACAAATACTATGCTATACATAAACAATGGCTAAATTTAATAACTTACAAGCCTCTCCCCGTGGACCTTGGGGGATCATTTTAACCCTAAAGACATATTTATGTGATCTTTCAACAATACTGAACAAAATGGCTATCTAAAAATTTGATCTTATAAATTTGGGAAATAAATAGGCGTGGGAGGGGGGCCAGTTGCCCTCCAATCTGTTTTGTCAATTAAATAGGGCACTAGAACTTTTAAGTACCGTTCGAATGCGCCCTTTCCTGATCTCCTAGGGCTATTATTTCAATACGATCATCCCTGAAAAAAAGAAAAAAAAAAAAAAAAAAAAAAAACAAAAAAAAAAAAAAAACAAAAAAAAAAAAAAACGCATCCATGACTGGCAAAAATTGTTAAATTCCACACTTTTGTGGAATTCACTATTTTTGCCAGGACGAACCGACATAATTACTATAATTCATGGATAAGTGTTGTTGGGCATTTTTTTTTTCACTAGGCAGTTTTTTTTCAAACCATGTTTTTTAACTTTTGATTATTATGGGCTGAGGTTCACTCTTTCAAATAGTTCGTGGTAACGAACTGTAAGTAAGGAGCGACTCGGCTCAATAGTAACCGATACTCTAAAAAACGGAATTCTTATACCAATAGATGCGTCTAAACAATCTGATTTTTATACTGATTTCAAATATATAAGTTTCACCAAGTTTAGTCTTACATATCAAAAGTTACGAGCCTATAAAAATTTGCCTTATTTTCGAAAAAAAAAGAAACGACCCCTATAAGTCATAGAATCTTGATGAAAATCACACTATCAGATTCAGCGTATCAAAGAACCCCACTGCAGAAGTTTCAAGTTCCTATCTGCAAAAATGTGGAATTTTGTGTGTTTTGCTAGAAGAATTTTCTAACACTGTAACTTTTGTAACACTAACAGTATTCACGTGATGGTAAGACAGCAAACCTTCTTGATTGTGTTATAGTAAACTAAAGACTGGCAGGATCAATACAAGATACTAGAGTATATGTAAGTACTGTTATTGATGTTAAAAGTAAAGGTCGCCATATAGTAGTGTCTACGGGTTAATTTAAAGCTGAAACATCGGAAGGGTAACTACCTCCCGAGGAATTATGACGTTGGTAGACTCCAGGAAGTGAATTTGAGAGAAAATTTCCAGGGCAGTTGAATACTAAACTTGAGAGTTTACAATTTGACAATATTGAAGATAGATGGAATTATTTTAGGAAAACGATTTGTGAAGTTGCTGATAGTGTCTTGTGGAAGAAAGCTAGGGCTGCAGCTATGAATATTAGTGAAATAGCTTTATGTTAAATAGGGAGGAGAAAGGGCTTCTATAAGAATTATCTGAGTGATGGATTACATAAAACAAAAGGAATGTAAAGAAAGTGGAGAAAGCATTAAAATATGAACTAAGGAGGTGTGAAGTGGAGGCCATGGATAAAATTGTCAAGGATCTGGAAGATGCAGCTAGACGACAAAATATTAAAACATTTTACTGGAATGCTAATAAATTGAGAGGGAGTAGTCAATCTGGACTTGTCCCAGTTAAAGATAGGAACGGAACCACAATTAGTGATAAGGAAAGAACTAAAGAGAGATGGACAGAACATTTTAAGAATGTGCTAAGCCAAGATAGAGTTGCACGAAAAGATATAGATGAAAATAAAAAAGTTTTGATACCTTGGATGTGAAGGGAGACTTATTTTGTGAGGAAGAATTAGCGACAGTGATAAAAGAATTTAAAAATAATAAGGCTCCAGTTGCTGATAATGTAGTAAATGAGTTTCTTAAATATGGTGACTCTAAGGTTAGAAATAAGTTACTGAAGATTATGAATATGATTTTTGAAAAAGGGGAAGTATCTAACGATTTTAGGAAAACCTTAATTAAGCCACTTTATAAGAAAGGTGATAAAAGTGAGTGTGGTAATTATTGAGGCATTAGTCTTGTTTCTGTAGGTAGCAAATTGCTTAGTAATATGATTCTTTTTGACTGAGAGATGCTGAAGACAAAGTTTTAAGTGAAGAACAATACGGTTTTAGAAAAAGTAGAGGATTTGCCGACCAAATTTCAAGCAGGATTGTGTTTTATCTCCCTTTATATTGATCATTTTGATGGACTTTGTCTTAAGGAGCACAGGAAAGGCAATGGGAGACCTCGGAATCAAGTGGGGAGAAGAAACTCCCCTGGACTTAGATTATGCTGATGATTTAAGCATCCTAGATGAAAGTGTGAGCAAAATGAATGAAGTTTTAGAGGTTTTGCGAGTTCAGGATGCTAGAATAGGTTTGAAAATTAATGTTAAGAAGACTAAGCCACTAAGGCTAGGAATAAGTGAAGATGAAAAGGTGACGTTGGGTAACAAAAAGATTGATCAGGTGGACAGCTTCACTTACCTTGGTAGTATCATTAGTAAAGAAAAAGTGAGCAGTGAAGATGTTTAAAGTAGAATAGCCAAGGCTCAGGGTGTTTTTTCACAGTTAAAAAAAAGTTTGGAAGAATAGGAAGATAAATCTACAAAACAAAATTAGAATATTAAAAGCCATAGTGATGACAGCGGTCAAGTATGGCTCTGAAGCATGGGCGCTCCGAAAAGCAGATGAAGATTTGCTAGATGTTTCTCAGAGAAATTGCCTACGGATTGTTCTGGGTACCCGGCTGACGGAGCGCATTTCAAACAGTAGGATGTACGAAAAATATGGTTCAATCCCGCTTTCTAGGGCTATAATGAAAGAAGGATTGAGATGGCTAGGGCACGTTGTGCGGATGAAGGATGACAGATTGCCAAAGATTGTCCTTTTTGGCCAACCGTCTAGGGCTAAACGGAAAGCAGGTCGTCCTCGTCTGGGGTGGGAGGAAGTCATAAAGAAAAATTTAAAGGAAATGGGAACTTCCTGGGAGGGTGAAAAAGGGAGGCTTCGAATAGATTGGGATGGAAGAAGAGCGTGCATAGCTGGGTTGGCCTCATGCGGCATGGTGCTGCGGTGAGTTGTTAGTAGTAGTATAAGTAGTAATTCCAATACCCTCGAAAATATTTGAGTTGGTTATTATATTTGAGTTGGTTTGGTTGTAGTTGGATGCAGTAGCTGTTTTCTGAAGAGTAGGACAAAATATTTGCCGTCATTTTTCTTTGGTGTAGCAACCACAGCAACTTTGTAACTACTTTAAGTTGGCGCTAAAATGCCAGAGAACATACTTTGAGAAATGGACGTTACAACAGGCCATTTTCCAAAAGCCTGGGTGAAAGCGGCGAATGTATATTTCCATGAGAAAGTTTGAAGAAACGACTGCGAAAATTATCAAGCTAAACTTCTAATATGGATTGTCCTAAACCGAATCAGAGCCATTACAGACTTTATCATCTGTGATTATCAGTCCAGTTTCTGCCATGGACGAGCTACCACCGATCAGACTTTTGTAGTGAGAGAAATTGGGGAAAAGTATCTTGAATCCGGTAAGGAAATCCTTCAACTATTTATTGATTTCAAGCAAGCCTTTAATCTTGTATGGCGAAACGGGATGTGGCATATCCTGGCATACTGTGGTGTGCCCGAAAGCTTAATCAACATTATCCAAAATATGTACGATAACTACCGCAGCTACATTCAGGCCTCAGAAGGACAGATAAAAGAGTTTGCAACGACTTCTGGTGTGCTACCAGAATGCATCCTTTCTCCCCAACCGTTTAAGCTGTTCTTGCAAGCTTTTCTATCCCTAGTAGAAAGTAAAGTAGGCCTGAACATTAGCGGATTCTCTACAGACACCCTAGCTTATTCTGACGACCTTGGTATGCTCACTGATATGCTTGCTTGCAAGATTATAGGCCCAAGCTTCTGAACTGGAATCCGCAAGAAATACTTACTTACTTGTACTTGTACTTGTGGCGGGAATCAGGCGTTTCCACCTCGCCCGGCATCGATGATCTTGGAGACCTTCTTGGACCATGTTGAGCGATCTTCTGCGAGCTGCTCTGCAAAAGCGAGCCACTGAGTTGACCATCTGTGTCCGAATTTTCTGAAACCCCCGATAGGTTCAAGATCCGCAAGAAATAGCTTCGGCATGATCATTAATCCAAAGAAAACCAACGTCATGCCGACAACGAGATACCCCAGTCCATCTCCCGTTTATTTCATGGTAAGTGACGAAGTAGTTGAATCAGTTACCCAATTCGTATACCCAGGGCGCCCCCTAATATCGGAGAATAGTTACAGTGACGACATAAAAAGAGGACTTGCATTAGGAAACGCAAGCTTCAAGAGGCTGCTCCCCTCTCTTTAAGAATAAACATGTATCAATACAATTAAAGCAATGACTGTTCAACTCCTTAATCTTCCCTATTGCCCTATACGCCTGCGAGATGTGGATTCTGAAACTGGAGGACGAGCGAAAAATTTCAGCATTCGAAACCAAATTCATTTTCCGTATAGCCGGTATAATATATCTTGACAGAGTCTCTAACCAAGAACTTTGGGAGCAGCTGAAGCGAAAAACAACAATACCCAAGAGAGTGCACCTACAACAACTTAGTTGTCTGAGCCACGTTCACCAGATAGAGAAGTCGTGACTGCCAAAAGTTATTTTCAAAGGTAGAGTACACGGCAGTCGTTACCCCGGCACTTCAAGGAAGAGAAGTAGAACCCCGGCACTTCAAAATCCTACATAGAACTGATCCTTCAACGTGTAAAGAAGTTTGCCTCAACGCGCCCCAAGATGATGTCTGGTACATAAGCAAGTAAGTAATGTTTTATCCTCATGGCTTTACATTTCGGGGTCTTGGGGGGGGGGGGGGTGAGGGGAGAGTAGGATGGGGTTACTGTATGAACAAATATTTGTTCCATGTTTTCCTCGATCTATATTATTGACTTATCTCTTGCTATCAAAACAGTTTTTGCAAGTAATGATGAAACCTTTAAATTTGCTTGTACCGAAATTATCAAGCTACTGTGAAGTTATCCGTTTCACATTTTCAACTTTTAGCAGAAAATAATTTTGTTTCGTCATGTTCGGACTGAAGCCATACAATGATTCTCAATCGGTATGATCGGAAGACAAATATATGCTCATAGCCTTTTCAGCAACCCCAAATACATCCTCCAACCTTTATCTGAAAGGTCGGTAAGTTGCATTTTGTTAAACTTAAATAATTCAATGACGTACAAATTGTATGATTACATAACCAAAGTGGGCCTGTGTACCTTGTAACACTCCAGTCCCTCCTCCACCCCCAGATACATAGCTTGGACGTAGGAATTTTGTACCTTATTTGAATCAAACTAATACAAGATATTTCAAAATGTAGCATGACTGGAGAACCCTACCCCACATTTTGGCTGAAAGTTTGGCTTTCAGCCAAAAGCAAGGCATTTGGCAACTTGTTTGAACTAATTTTGTGAACTAATAAGCCTCAATGCTTATATAGTTAAAAGGTAATACTCTACTAGAAATTTGCATGTGTCAACTTCAATTGTTTAGACCTTTAACTGAACTACAGCTCAGAGCTATTACTGACTTTAGCGTAATCAAATCATCCATCACAGTTAAGTGTTTAGACGCACTCCTTGATTCTTGTCGTGAATAATTTGGACGACCTGGAATGAAAAGAGTAAAGGAAAGTAATTTTTTTGCTTTTCGGACCACCTAGAACAAAACTTTTACCACAAAAGAGAATTTCTACCTTTTCCTAAACAGGATCTTCTTCTTTCCTTTTCTTGAAAATTTTATTTCAATTTTTATATGATCCATGTAGCTTTCTGGGCAAATTATAAGAAAGTGGATAGCTACTGGTCCATTGAATATACTGCTTAAAATAAATTAATTTCAGTAGTGTTTCAGTCTACCGTCTGCTTATGAGTTTGGTTTTCTGGTTGTTGTGCTCCAACTGTGCAAAAGGCAACATACATGTACTATTATTACTTCTACTGCTACAACTATTACCACCACTACCACTCTAACTACTGCTTCTGAAGCGAGTACTACCAAGGCTGAGAGTATTGAAGCGAAAATTTGAGGGAATTTTATAGGGAAAGTTGAACAAAATACGTGGACACATATCAGAGGCAACGCTGTAGCGTTGCCTATAGTAAAGGCCCTACGGCTCCAATGTTTTATTATTTATTAATTATTTTTTTTTCCCAGAGGCACTTCATATGGAAGGGGTCGTCGTAGAAGCTTCAAAGGGGCTCATTCGATTGGAAATCGAGAGTTCTAGTGCCCTTTTTAATAGTCGAAAATGATTGGAGGGCAACTATCCCCCCCCCACGCCCATCATTCCCCCAAACACATCCAATCAAAATTTTGAGATAGCCATTTTGTTCAGCGTAGTTGATTTATTGATAGAAAATATATTTTTGAGGAGGATACTCCCCCACAACCCTCAGGGCAAGGGTTTTAAGTTATGCCCTGGGGGCATATAAGGTTCTTATAGAAGGCGTTGTCGTATAAACTTCAAAACAGGCTCATTCGATTGGAAATTAAAGAGCTAGTGCCCTTTTTAATAGTCGATAGTGATTGGAGTGTAACTAGCTCCCCCCCCCACGCCCATCATTTCCCCAAAAACATCCAATCAAAATTTTCAGATAGCCATTTTGTTCAGCGTAGTTGATTTCCGGATAGAAAATATATTTTTGAGGAGGACACTCCCCCACAACCCTCAGGGAAAGGGTTTTAAGTTATGCCCTGGGGGCATATAAGGTTTTTATAGAAGGCATTGTCGTAGAAACTTCAAAACAGGCTCATTCGATTGGAAATTAAAGGGCTAGTGTCCTTTTTAATAGTCGGAAATGATTGGAGGGCAACTAGCCCCCCCTCCACGCCCATCATTCTCCCAAACACATCCAATCAAAATTTTGAGATGACCATTTTGTTCAGCGTAGTTGATTTCCAGATAGAAAATATATTTTTGAGGAGGACACCCCCCACAACCCTCAGGGCAAGAGTTATAAGTTATGCCCTAGGGGCATATACGGTTTTCATAGAAGGCGTTGTCGTAGAAACTTCAAAGCATGCTCATTCGATTGGAAATTAAAGGGCTAGTGCCCTTTTTAATAGTCGAAAGTGATTAGAGTGCAACCAGCCCCCTTCCCCCCCCCCCCACGCCTATCTTTTCCCCAAACACATCCAATCAAAATTTTCAGTTAGCCATTTTGTTTAGCTTAGTTGATTTCCAGATAGAAAATATATTTTTGAGGAGGACAATCACCCACAACCCTCAGGGCAAGGGTTTTAAATTATGCCCTGGGGGCATATAAGGTTTTTACAGAAGGCGTTGTCGTAGAAACTTCAAAACAGGCTCATTCGATTGGAAATTAAAGGCCTAGCCCTTTTTAATAGTCGAAAGTGATTGGAGGGCAACTAGTCCCCCCCCACGCCCTTCATTCCCCCAAACACATCCAATCAAAATTTTGAGATAGCCATTTTGTTCAGCGTAGTTGATTTCCAGATAGAAAATATGTTTTTGAGGAGGACACTCCCCCAGAACCTTCAGGGCAAGGGTTTTAAGATATGCCCTGGGGGAATATAAGGTTTTTATAGAAGGCGTTGTCGTAGAAACTTCAAAAAATGCTCATTCAATTGGAACTTCAAAGGGATAGTACCATTTTTAATAGTCGAAAGTGATTGGAGGGCAACTAGTCCCCCCCCACGCCCTTCATTCCCCCAAACACATCCAATCAAAATTTTGAGATAGCCATTTTGTTCAGCGTAGTTGATTTTCAGATAGAAAACATGTTTTTGAGGAGGACAATCCACCACAACCCTCAGGGCAAGGGTTTTAAGTTATGCCCTGGGGGCATATAGGGTGTTTATAGAAGGCGTTGTATTAGGAACTTCTAAAAAGGCTCATTCGATTCGAAATTCAAAGGGATAGTGCCCTTTTTAATAGTCAAAAGTGATTGGAGGGCAACTAGCCCCCCCCCCCTACGCCCATCATTTCCCCAAACACATCCAATCAAAATTTTGAGATAGCCATTTTTGTTCAGCGTAGTTGATTTCCAGATTAAAAATATATTTTTGAGGAAGAAACTCCCCCACAACCCTCAGGGCAAGGGTTTTAAGTTATGCCCTGGGGGCATATAAGGTTTTTATAGAAGGCGTTGTCGTAGAAACTTCAAAACAGGCTCATTCCATTGGAAATTAAAGGGCTAATGTCCTTTTAATAGTCAAAAGTAATTGGAGGGCAGCTAGCCCCCCCCCCCCCCCCACACCCATCATTTCCCCAAACACATCCAATCAAACTTTTGAGATAGCCATTTTGTTCAGTGTTGTTGATTTCCAGATAGAAAATATGTTTTTGAGGAGGACACTCAACACAGGCACATTCAATTGGAAATTCAAAGGACTAGTACCCTTTTAATAGTCGAAAGTGATTGGAGGGCAAGTATCCCCCCACGCCCATCATTCCCCCAAACACATCCAATCAAAATTTTGAGATTGCCATTTTGTTCAGCGTAGTTGATTTCCAGATAGAAAATATGTTTTTGAGGAGGACAATCCCCCACAACCCTCAGGGCAAGGGTTTTAAGTTATGCCCGGGGGGCATATAAGGTTTTTATAGAAGGCGGTGTCGTAGAAACTTCAAAAAAGTCTCATTCGATTGGAAATTCTGAGGGCTAGTGCCCTTTGTAATAGTCGAAAGTGATTTGAGGGCAACTAACCCCCCTCTCACGCCCACCTTTTCCCCAAACACATCCAATCAAAATTTTAAGACAGCCATTTTATTAAACGTAGTTTTAAGTTCTGGAAATTAGGTCTTTGAGGATTACAACTCCCCCAAAGCCCTCAGGGCAAGGGTTGTAATTTAAGGATTCTCCGAATCCTCTATATTATTTCTTATGGAAGGGATGCTCGTATGAACTTTAGAGAGGGCTCATTTGATTGAAAATTGAAAGTTCTTGTTCACTTTTTTAGAGTCAAAAGAGATTAAAGGGCAACTAGCCCCTCTCCCTCCTCAACGCCCTAAATGCATCATATAAAAATTTTGAGTTAGACATTTTGTTAAAATAGTTCAAAGTTCTGATAACAAAAAACTCCGGTGTCGACACAGCCCAGCAGGGCCCAGGGGTAGGCTTTGTAAGTTATGCCCTGGGGCATAACTTATTAAGGGGGTTTTATAACTTATGGGGAGGGGTTTTGTATGGGAAGAACACATAGGAAATCTATTATAATTATCCAATTATAAGGTTAAAATACATACTCTGTGATAGATGCAAAATTGCTTTGGCCCACAAATTCCTATTAAGGTCAATTCCAAACAGTCGTTATCCCTTTATATCAGCAAGTGAAATGGTCTAAACCCCCTTATTGGAGCTATTTTTTCCATCCATTCATTGTTGTCAGTCGCTGTCCACAAGTTATGCAAGCTGTCTATTGTTCATATAGAAGGTTTTTATCAAAGAGGTAATCGTATAGACTTTGAAAAAAGCGTCATTTGATTTAAATTGAAAGTTCTAGATCTGTTTTTTAAAGTTAAGAATAATCGGACAGTAAGCACCCCCCATGCAATAAAAACTTGAAACTTTTTGCAATCAAAAACGAACAAAAATTAATTAAAAAAAAACTTTCTGAAAAATAAGTTTTTCAAAGAAAAGTAAAGGCCATTTTAAACTTAAGCTCAGGATTTACAAATATCTGCTAAAATTCAAACTCAAAACGACCAGAAATTACTATTAAAGAATAAATGAACCCAAAACGAACAGAAATTAAATAAACAATCATAGCAAAAAACATACAACAAGTAATAATATAAATGAATAAATAGATCTTAAAGCGAGTAATGCTTCGATTGAATATGAAAATCAAGCTTAAAACGAAAACAAATATTTTGCTATTAAAGTATAAATGAAACTTAAAACGAACAGAAATTACATAAACAATCAATGCGAACAAAGATACAATATATATTAATGTAAATGAATAAATAAATCTTAAAACGAGTGAAACTTAAATTGAATATGCAAATCAAGTTTGAATCGAATAAATATAACTACAAACAAGAGTTTGGGTATCGTCTCACTGCAGAAGCCTAAAACCTACTGCGTCATTGGCGCTTTACTGAAAACGAATTATGTTACAAATGATTTCTTTTGTACTTAATATTGAAAATAAATATTAAAATTACAGTAAAATTTTGAACTGACGAGCTTTTAGCAATTAATATCATTATGCATCAAATATTCAGTTTAATTTATTAGTTCTTTTCAAGATTGGTCAAGACAAATATAGTTTCACTACAAGCAAAATTTGGAATCTGCCCCTTTTTTAACTGTAAAAACCTAAAGCCTTCTGCGTCATTGGTGCTTCACTGAAAACGAATTACTCGTGTATTACAAATTTATTATTTTCCAGTTCTTACAGCATTGAAAATGAAAATAAAAATTAAAGTGAAAAAAAAATCTTGAACTGATGGATCTTTCAACAATTAATATCATTATATATCTAATATTCAATTTGATTTTGTTTATACTTTCCAAGACTGTTCAAGACTCATATAGTTTTGCCATTTTTTTTAACTCTGCCATTTTTTGTAACTAATCGTGTTAGTTTGTTATGAAAACATTCTATGGCTTCTAGGCATTTCTATTTGAGCGGAAAACTGCACCTCAAACTTTGTGGAACATGCATTTTCTTGCATGAAATACCAAAATATAATAAAATGTCAAGTTTCGGAGTGTTCCACCACTCACAAGCAAGTGCCATTGGTATTTTTGAATCCACATGGTCAATTTAGGGAGTGGTGGGTAGGCTAATTCTCGTAGCAGCCCCATTCCGTCGTGGTATGGTTCACATTTTCAACACCTGGCGTCCGGACTATCATATAATCTACCAAGCATACAACTACCCCAAATTAGTATCAATAAATAAATGAAACCCAAACTGAACAAAAATTAAAACAAATATTAGAGTCAAACTCAAAACGAGCATAAATTAATGTGAGTAGGGTTCAAAACCCCTATGCTTTCTAAAAGCCAGAATATAATTTGTACTTTACTGAAAAAAATTCAAATGAGTTTACTGAAAAAAATGTGCATTGTCAATTTAATATACATATGCTGATATTTATTCCCTAAAACCTTAATTAATTTTTGATTTCTTAAAGTTACAAAAGTGAAAATATTTCAAAGAATTGTTTTCAGTAAAGCGCCAATGACACAGTAGGTTTTAGGCTTCTGCAGTGAGACGATACCCAAATCTTGTTTGTAGTTATTTTTATTCGATTCAAACTTGATTTGCATATTCAATTTAAGTTTCACTCGTTTTAAGATTTATTTATTCATTTACATTAATATATATTGTATGTTTGTTCGCATTGATTGTTTATTTAATTTCTGTTCGTTTTAAATTTCATTTATACTTTAATAGCAAAATATTTGTTTTCGTTTTAAGCTTGATTTTCATATTCAATCTAAGCATTACTCGCTTTAAGATCTATTTATTCATTTATATTATTACTTGTTGTATGTTTTTTGCTATGATGGTTTAATTAATTTCTGTTCGTTTTGGGTTTCATTTATTCTTTAATAGTAATTCCTGGTCGTTTTGAGTTTGAATTTTAACAGGTATTTGTATCTCCTGAGCTTAAGTTTAAAATGGCCTTTACTTTTCTTTGAAAAACTTGTTTTTCAGAAAGTTTTTTTTAATTAATTGTTAAAAGGGCTTATCAGCAACATCACTTTTTTGGCTTATTACCAACATATATGGAGCGGCTTACCGTGTCCAGCTGAAACTTACAGGATATCACGAGGGAATGTTGAACCAGCCAAAAGGCAATTTGTGCATGCTACTACTTCTATTAATATTGCTGCTACTACTGTTGTTACTCCTAACTATACAACACTACTACTGCTGCTATTGCTACCTCTACTACTATACTATTAATATCAAAACTAAGAGTATGAAGGAGAAAATTTTAGAGAATAAAAAGGGGAAATTGGAACTAAATCAAAACAGATAATGTCAAAGAAGATCGTCGAAAGGTCGTATATCAGGTTTGGAATAGTGTATTAAGTTGGAGCTTTCCGAAAATACTTAAAGGGGAATATTAATTGACCAAAAGGCAATATCTGCATTCTACTACTGCTACTGCTACTGCTACAGCAAAAACTAGCAGTCAGTCACTCACACGGCTGGGGGAGTTGGGAGGGAGGGGGGGATTTTTTAAGTTAAGCTTATAAAAGACATTTTGAGTTACTAAATTAAAGCCAAAACAAAATAAAAAAAATGCAACCGATAAGAAATTAATTTCAAACAAAACTAAAATTAAAAACTAAAATTTAAATCACACATAAATTATCCAAAATAAGAATCGGGATGTCTTTTACTCAGTTATGCTCATAGGAGTGATTATTTTTGTTCTCAGTAGAACTTAAAAAAAATATGATTAACATATTTAACGAAAGTTATTACGAACAATGAATTAAAAGTTCAAAGAAACAAATAATAGACTTAATAAAAAAAATGAAACTAATAATGAACTTAGTATGTACAAAAAATAAAATGACCCGTGGAAACAAAATCAACTGGGAGAGTTTTAAAGAATATAGTTTAGTTTCACGAAAACTTGTAATTTGCTCGAAAATCATTTTAAGGTTATCGTTATCCTTAAGCACCTGTGAAATCGTAGCGAATAAAAAGCACTTGCTTACGCTTAAACGTGAACATTAATTCAGGCAGCTTTTTCATAATTATTCAAGCCAAATAATACAAAGATCATGCATTAGTAAGAGCAAAGGATACTCATGAGGGGTGCAAGGGGGACGACTTACCAGTACAAATCTAGTAATTTCTGCTTGTTTTTAGTTTGAGTTGAATATCAATTTTATTTATGGTACATTATAAGTTCATAATTGGTTTAATTTTTTATTAATGCTAATTTCTATTTTTTTTAACTTTTAGTTCATGGCTCATTATAAATTATGTTCGATTTTTTGCTCTACTCAAGAAATGGTTTTCTCTCTCTACTTTTGTCAAAAAAAAAAAATTATTTATCCTGTAAAAGACATCTAGAGCATACAAATAAACAAATGAAAGGTTCAGCAGCACTCAGGTGGCATACACTTATGCAGAGAAGGGTCTAGGGACTCTCCTAAAATCTTCCAAAAAACATTGGATTCTGAACCTAACGATTTTTTAGCCTCAACACCTCGCTCTTTACGCTAAACATTTTTAGTACTTTTAAAAATGTTTCTTATTGTTCTAATTAAAATAAACCCTCTGTTTAAGGAGTCGTTCTTAAAAATTGGGACAAAATTAAAACTTCAGCGTAAAAGCAAGGTGTCGAGGAGGAGACAACCCACTTCATATACGTAATTAATTAAAAAAAAGCTTTTTCCACAAAATGAGATTTGAAAAAAGTAAAGAACTCTATTGAACCAAAAATGAACAAAAATAGAATCAAATATTCTACCAAGCATACAACTACCACAGATCAGTATCAATAAATAAATAAAACCCAAAACGAACATAAATTAAAAAAAATAACACAGTCAAACTTAAAACGGGCATAAATTAATATGAGTAGGGTTCTGAAACCCTATGCTTTCTAAAAGCCAGAACGTAATTTGTACTTTACTGAAAAAAATTCAAATGAATTTACTGATTAAAAATGTGTATCGTCAGTTTAATATAGATATGCTGATATTTATTCCTTAAAATCATAATTAATTTTTGATTTCTTAAAGTTATAAAAATGGAAACATTTAAGATGTTTTTTTCAGTAAAGTACAAATTATATTCTGACTTTTAGAAAGCATAGGGTTTTAGAACCCTACTCGTATTTATTTCTGCTCGTTTTGATTTTGACTCTGTTATTTATTTTAATTTCTGTTTTTTTTTGGGTTTCATTTACTTATTGATGCTGATTTGGGATAGTTGTATGCTTGGTATATTATTTGATTCTATTTTTGTTTGATGGATTTCTTAATTTTTTTTTTTTTGGAAAACATATTTTGTGAATTTTTTTTTTTTAATTAATTGCTGTTCGTCATATATTGACATAGTCTTTTTCAGGGAAAAAGACTGAGCCTCTTCTAAAGTTAAACAACCATCCCTTCCATATAAACCTTAAATATCCCCTGTGTATAACTTACAATCCTTCTCCTAATCCCTGGGGTTCGTTTCAACCCCAAAAGCCTTGTTATATTATATTTAGACTATTTTGAATAGAGTGGCTATCTCAAAATTTATATTAGATACATTTCGAGACAATACGACGTGTGTGTGTGGGGGGGGGGGGCATCTGCCCTCCGATCACCTTGACTCTTAAAATGAGCACTAGAGCGTCTGATTACCAATTCAATGAGCCCGCTCCGAAGTTTATATGACCATGCTTTCTATAAAAACCTTATATGCCCCCAGGGCATAAGTTACAACCCTTGCCCTGAGGGATGGGGAGATTTTTTATCCTCAAAGACACTATTTCCAGACATATCAAATACGATGAAAAAAATGGCTATCTCAAAATTTCTCCAAAATGATGGGCGTGGGGGGGAGCATTTGCCCTCTGATCACTTCCGACTAACAAGAAAGGCACTAGTCCTCTTAATTTCCAATCGAATGAGCCCTTTTTGAATATTCTGCGACAAATCTTTATATAAAAACCTTATATACCCTAAGGGCATAACTTACGATCGTTGTCCTGAGGGCTATGGACGAGGGTAGTAATCCTCAAAGACATAATTTCTAGACCTTTCAACTACGTTGATCAAAAAGGCCATATCAAAATGTTGATCGGAAATGTTTGGGGAAATGATGGGCGTGGAAGGGGGAGGTTAATTCTCCCTCCGACTACTTTCGACTATTAAAAGGGCATTAGTCCTTTCAATTTTCAATCGAATGAGCCCTTTCTGACGTTTTTACGACAACGCTTTCTATAAAAACCTTATATGACCCCAGGGTATAACTTACAACCTTAGCCCTGAGGGCTGTGAGGGGGGGAGGGGTTGTCATACTCAAAGACACATTTTCCAGACCCTTCACCTACATTCAACAAAGTAGCTATATCAAAATGTTGGTTGGAAGTGTTTGAAGAAATGATGGGTGTGGGGGGGGGCATTCGTCCTCCTATCGCTTTTGACTATTGATAAGGGACTAGCCCTCTCAATTCCCAATTGAGACCTTTTTAAAGTTTCTACGACAACGCTTTCTATAAAAACCTTATATGCCCCAAGGGTATATTCATATAGTTTTGAGAGGGATGATTAAAACTTAAAAACACCATTTGCACCCCAGTTGTCAATGGGTGTAGCTGCAATATATCGGGAGCGGCTAAGACTAGTGAGTTGAAAATTTCAGGGAATTTCGAATGCGATTTTGAACTGAATCAAAAGTCACCATATGTATTCTGGTTGTCAAAATAGAATGTCTGTAATATCTCAGGAATTGTTACGAGTAGCAAGTTGAAACGTTCAGAGTTGAGGGGGATGTTGAACTTTTCAGGATACAACTAAATGCATCCCGTTTGTCAAAAGTGCGCATGGGTAATACCTGAGGATCGATTGGAATAGTTCATCGATTGGAATCGATTAGAATAATCGATTAATCGATTATAGAATAAATCGAATAGACTAATCGATTGGAATCGATTAGGAATAGATTGGAATAGATTGGCTAATGGTGTTAGTTCAAACTTTCAGGGGACGTTGAACTAAATCAAAAGTTGCTAAGTAGGCTACACCAAACCTTTTAAAATGGTGTCTGCTATATTTCAGGAACAGGTAAGGGTTTTATTTGAAACTTTTAGGAAATATTCAGGGGAATTTTGAGCTCAATCACAAGATACTGTGTGCATCCTGGCTGTCAGGTGGTATATCAGGAACGACTAATGGCATTTAGTTGAAACTTTCAGTGAATGTTGAGGAAGATGTTGAAAAAACTAATTAGAGCAAATAAATAAGAACCGGGTATTCTAATTTTTAAGTCGGAGAAGCGAAAACTGAAGAAATGTTCATTATATTAGCAAATGAAATCAATAAAAAAAAATCTGAAAAAGAAGTTTTTCGAAGAAAAGTAAACGCCCATATGAAAATTAAGACGAGCAGAAATAAACTAACTAAAACGACCAGAAATCATTACTAAAGAATAAATGAAATCCAAAATGAACAGAAATGTAATAAGCTAACATAGCAAACGTGATTATAACAGGAACTGATATAGATGAATTTTAAAACGAGCAAAAATTAAATTGAATATTCAACTAAAACTAAAAAAAATTTATTACAAACAGGAGTTTGGGCATTGCCCTCTTCCGCCTCCCCTAACCATAAAAGTTAAAAACCTGTTGTGTCATTTGCGCTTTACTGAAAACAAATTACATTGCAAGTATTTTTTTTTATATTTACAACCTTGAAAAATAACTGTAAAAGTAAAAAAACATTGAATCTTTGAGTTTACAAGAGTTAGTATCATTATATATTAAATATTCAATTTATCATTAGTTGTTTCGATTCGTCTTGGTCCTTATAGGGATTTATTCTTTTATTGTTCATCGATATTTTAAAAAGGAAAAGCACAGTGTTCAAGATAAATGTAGTTTTCAATACAACGCAAATGACAAAATAAGTTTAGCGCTTTTACGGTTAGGGGAGGGGAAGGAGGCAGTAGCCAAACTCTTGTGTTGTAATTTTGGCTTGTTTTTAATTTATGTTCATTTGGGTGTCATTTATTCTTTAATATTAATTTATTGTCGTTTTGAGTTTGAATCATTATGCGAATCTGTTTCTGCTGGTCTTAAGTTTAATATGGCTCTTTACTTTTCTTTGGAAAACTTTTTCATCCGAACGTTTTTTTTAAATTAATATATGAAAACAACAACCCTTTGTAATTTTAAGAAAATGAAAATATTTTCTGGCTAACAAATTTTGGAAAGCTCATTCAACATCCCCTCCCCCCACACATACACATAGTGGATGTACAGCGATTTGCATAAGAGCCATAGACAGAACCGTTTTGGAGGGGGAAGTAGCCGAACTGCTGTTCGTAGTAATTTTTGTTCGTTTTAAGTCTTGTTACGTCATGATGTTTGAACAGAGTGAGAATTTGCATTATTCGCCCGTGTTGAATTTCGTTCAGCGAAACAAGGAAGAGGGAATAGATGATGAGACTATCAAAAGATTTGGAGCGGAGTTTTTTGATTGCGAAGTGATTGTGATCGCAAAGAAATGGCTGGGCTTGAAGCTGGATCCTGATGCGCCATTTCAGAAGCGAACCGGAACGAAGGCTCCATCTAGTCACCTTGGTGATATCTTGGAAATGCTGAGAAAAGGTGATTCAGATTGTTTTACAATTCCGACTTTCGTCATTCGAAGCCCTTCGGAAGTGCCAGTTATCCCGGCTTCGGCTTACTCGGCTTTGCTCTCGAAAGTCAATGAACTGAACTTGCATCTAAAAACTATATCCAATCAGTTTCGAGTCTTATTCAGCCAATTTTCCACCGCTACCCCAGCCTGGGGATGCTGCTTCTTCACTATCGAGTAGCCATGCTACAGTGATTGTTTCAAACCTTCCGCAAACAGTTTGCAACCCAAAAAGTCGAAAGGAATTCTTAGACCAATTGTCAGGTCACGAGTCAGTTTCCAGTGTCCGCCCACGAGGTGACAAGTTGTATGTCAACATTGAGAAATCTGTTATTTCGGATTTCTGCAATTCGATTAGTGCAGCCGCATCGGGTGCTACCACTAAAACTGTGCTTAAGCGTCACCTTGGGATTGCTAGAGGTATCCCTGAGGATTTTGACATTGCTGGACTAAATTCGTACCCTGGTGTGACTGAAGCCACTCGTTTCGGCTCTTCACAAACAATTAAGCTAGAGTTTTCGGATACATTCGCAAAAGGCAATGCCATCAAGAACGGCCTGAAAATAGGTTACGAAATATTCCGTGTGTACGATTTCATCAGTGTACCCCGTTGCTGCTTCAAATGCCGATCCCCAGATCACATGATGAAGGATTGCACCAGTCCTGTTGATAAATGTGCTCGTTGTGCCGGTAATCATACTGCCACTAAGGAAACGCCTTGCCAAAATAGCCCAAAATGTGCGAACTGCAACGGTGATCATACATCCTTTAGTTTGAAATGTCCAGTGCTCAAGTCTCGCGTTTCGAGTAGTGCCCGAAAATGATGCAGTCCCTTTCAGCTGTCTCGTACAACATAAATGGTACCAGAAGAAAAGAGCATGTTATTGACGAACTTGCATGTAACTATGACATTGTCTGTTTGCAAGAACACTTATTATCGTCGGCTAATACAAACCTGCTAAAACGTAGTGCTAATCACGTCGTTTTCGTATCGGCGGCACGAACTACTTTCGGACGGCCGTCGGGTGGGCTTGCATGTATACTGAACCGAAATAGTGTTGCTTGCTACTCGCCTGTGCTTTTTCACAGTGATCCTAACATTTTGGCTGTGCGGATTAACGATTTAGTGATCGTAAATGTTTACTTGCCTTGTGACAGAAAATCGGTTCAGTCTCTTAACAGATTCGCTAAGACTTGCAGTGTATTACAGAAACTTTTGGAATCCGTCTCAAATCAAGGTTATCGTTTTTTGATCGCTGGAGACTTTAACGCTGACCTGCTGTCATCGAATATTCGCTCGGATTTGATATTTGATTCGCTGCCGCAGTTTAAGCTGGTTGAAAAAACTTGTATATATTCTTATCTTCATCATTCCGGTAGTCAAAGTAATATTGATCATGTTGTTTGTTCTCCGGGCCTACCCGTTTCTACTGTAACTGTTCATGAAGATCATTGCGATTTAGATCACCTACCGATTTCGTTTGTTTTTCAAATACCGATTTGTACTAATCGTAATGCTTTACAAGCAGGACGAAGATGGGTTTTCCGTCGAAATTGGAATAAGATAAATTTATCGCTGTATATTTCTACGCTAGCTATGCTACTTGCTACAATTCAAGTTCCTTTCCACCTTCTACAGCTTAGTTGTAAGTCTTCAAATGATAAAAATACTCTAAATGATTATTATCTAAAATTAGTATCTTGCCTTAAAACAGCTGAATTGACCGCTGTACCACGGGAGCGAGTCAGGCGAAACACGCGTAAACCGGAGTGGTCGTGGGATCCTGAATTGAAATCGATTAAAAATAAAGCAAAGTTTTGGTTGCGGATTTGGGTTTCTTGTGGTCGTCCGTCTGAAGGGGTTATTCATCAAATAAAGCAAAAGACAAAATTAGAATATAAAAAATACCTGCGCTCGACTAAATCAAAAATATCGAATTTCCCGTTAAGTAAATCTGATTGGCAAAAGGTAATTAATTCTGAAAAACTTGATGATTCTTTTGCTACAAGCCCGATTAGTGCCGGTGCATGGCATAGTTATTACAGTAAAGTTTTTAGTTCAGTGAATTATCATGTCCATTCGGTTTTTTCGAAACTTCTCACTGCCGCACTTCCCGTATCGCTGAGCCAAACTCAGATTTTGTCTGTCGAGCTCTCTGTGGTTCAGCAGGCAGTAAAAAGGTTGAAATCAAATTCCCTCGATTGCGATGGCATTTCTGCCAACCATTTAAAAGTTGATTGCCCACTTCTTTTTCAACACCTGCAGTTGCTTTTCCAAATGTGCTTGTGTGCGTCTGCGGTACCGGATAGCTTCCTATGTGGGTCTGTAACATCAATTCTTAAAAGAGGGAAACCTCCTAGCGATTGCTCGTCGTATCGGCCAATAACTGTGTCATGCAATCTCAGTAAAGTTTTTGAATATGTTCTTCTTCCGTCCATATCGAGTGCACATTTTGGCGAAAATCAGCTTGGATTTTCGTCTGGGGTAGGGTGCCAGCAAGCCCATCGAGTTCTAATTAATCTTCTTATCGATGCGACTAAAAAGGGATATGAACTCCATCTTTGCGCCTTGGACCTTTCCAAGGCTTTTGACAGCGTCGTCCACTCACAAGCTCTGTTTTCCCTTTTTAGTCACGGCATTAATCTTTCTCTGGTTTCTCTCCTTCGTTATTGGTATGCCAATTCTTTTCTACGAATAAAAGCTGAAGGGGTTATTTCCGATTCTAAAATTCCGGTTCGGTGTGGTGTCAGACAAGGTGCTGTCCTTTCCCCTTCTATCTTTAAACTTTGCATTTCTTCTGTTTTATCTTCTATCCCAACCACTTGTATTTTTCAGGCGATTAATCTTTCTTACATAGCGTATGCTGATGATATACTTCTAATTAGTAGGACTAGAAAAGGTCTTTCTGTTTCCGTATCTACAGTTGCAACAAACCTTAGTAAGATTGGTCTATCACTGAATTTCTCTAAATGTGAATATCTTTCGTTTAATAGTAATGGTAACTCGCCTTTAGATTGCGCTTCTTTTTCTGTCCCATGTGTCTCTTCTTTTCGGTGGTTGGGTATAAACATTGCTAAAAATCTTAAATCTCTCCGAGAACAAGCCGTGGCGAATTGTAAGAAAAAGATCCAAGTTTCTTACTCCAAAATTGTTGCCAATCGGGGGAAATACAGTAGGAAGACCCTTGCTAAATTGTATTCTGTTTTTACTGATCATTCAATTTTGTTCCTTTCTGGTGTTTATCCCATTCTTGGGCGAAAAAATACCCGGTCATTACGTTCTTATTATTTTCGGTTCTCGCGTTTTCTACTGTATTTGCCTCCGTGGTACCGGAACCGTAACCTTGTCTCAGTTTTTGGGCTTCCAGATATAACTGAAAAGCTAGTTGAGCTTGCTGACAAACTCCCCCAGACAGTGAAGGCTCTCCCAGCTCATCATGGGTTTGTACGCCTCCTTCATTGATTTAGTGTCTTTACTGTGTATTTAGTCGATTTGTATGTATTTTGTGTCTTACTTTTTTGTGTTTTACTTTTTTGTGTTTACTTTTTTGTATTTTGTGTCTTACTTTGTATGTGATTTAGTGTCTTTACTGTGTATTTAGTCGATTTGTATGTATTTTTTCTTTTCTTTTATTTATACTCCGCTTTTGTTACCTTAGCGGGTTAAAAATAAATTATTATTATTATTATTATTATTACTAGTAAAAAAACATTTACTACTGATGACGGTCACTGCATATATGACCAAAATATCTAGTATTTTTGGTGAAATTTATCACTGTTTGTGAAAGTTATCACTGTCTATTAAAAAGGATTTTATCCCCATTTGAACTTTTATTTATCGTCGTGGAAAGGCAGTGTGGTCTCCGAAATTGTCTACGTCATATTTATGAAATACTTCTTTTCATGATTTTTTTTATTTAACATTTGAAAAGGGCAACCCTTTGCAATATTAAAAAAATGTGAATATTTTCTGGATAAAGAAATTTTTTGATCTCATTCACTCTTCTCCCCCCCCCCCCACACACTGGAAAATGTACAACGATATGCATAAGAACTATATGTAGCAACACATTATGCCTGTTGCAATGGTTTTCCATTGCCTCGGGCAGATTCCATTAAGATTCCATTGAGGCTTTTCAAAATTTTTAGTTGAGTGGATATATCATTATTATTTATCTTTTTCATTTTGAAGAATTTTAGCACTTACAATACTTTACTTATTTTCAAAATTTAGGGACTGTCTTTCTTTCCTGCATTTACTTACAATTCACTGCTGTCAATAGTTTGATTGAAAATACGTCAACTTTCAATTCTAATAAGAAATTCATTCCAGAAAATCTAAAGAGCTATATTTGTAATTAAATTTCAAAAAACGTTACAAAATACAAATTTTAGGAAGAGCGTCTGAATACTTCCAAACCCCTCGCTATGATACTTTAACACACCAGCCTCTTTAAGCAGAAAAAGTAAAACGATTATTCCTTTTTCTACCATTTATAAGTCCAGCAAAAACAAATATTCTTCTTTCTTATTTTAGCCTCTGTGTAATTTATGTGGCAATATTATCGTCTAAAAGAGGTTCCCCAAGCTAGAACATCTGCAAATTATTTATGTTGTTTATTGGACTAGAGAGCAGAGACCTTGCAACTAATTTTTATCCGGCGACAAATGTCCCCAGAAAAGGAAAAATCCCTTGTTTTAGTGTTTCCATCGCTGTATATTGGTTAACTTTACTTAGTATGGAAATAAAATGTTCCTAGGTAATATAGGTGTAGATTAGGAAGTGTAAGGAAATTTCTAAAGATGAGAGAGTCTTGAATTATTCTTTCCAAATTTGGTTTCAGTTTCTCGATTGCAAAGGGGTGAACTGATATAATATACACTAGATGTCGGTCCTGGACTAGGTTCACGAGAAGTTTAGTCCCAATCTGTTATCTCTGTGCACTTTCATCATAGAGCAACTCTACTCCAGTTGCCACTAATTTCATATTTTAGCCTTTATCTTAAATCAGCCTCCAACAGCAAGAGAAAAGAAATTAAAGGAAATAAAAAAGATATAAACAAATACGTTAGGATATTTTATACCATTAATTATTCCTATATTTTTGAATTGAGGTAGAATATTCCAAAACCTCTTCTTTTCTTCATTCTTTTTATTTGTCATACATTATCTGTCCTCTTTAATTTTACATGTGAGGGGAATTTCCCCCAGGGGAGTTTTCGGCAAGGGATTTTTGTGTGGGGGGGGATGTTTTGAAGCGATTTTCCCGGGGGAGTCACCTGGAAACCATAAAAAAAGAAGAACAGGGACACTAACAACAACTAGGGGGTATTACTAAAACAAATTATCATTAAATAAAAGTTGAATTTACCAATAAATTTGCCAAATAAAATCCTTGAAACAGGACAGCATTTCATTATGAAAGCTATTCATTATAAAAAACCTAGATTTTTCGAGACTACATCTGGAATTCTTTGCAAGCAAACACAGAGCAAAACTAAGAGACTTTTCCATGGAATTATCAAATGTAAAGGAGAAACATGAAGTGTAAAAGAAAATTGCAAAAACTAAACAAAAAACTTACGTTTGTAAATAAGTTAGTAAGCAGACCTGCAAATACATTGAAAATTCTTGAAAAGCTAGTATCAGTTATAAAATCAATGTGGGCTTTAAACCAAAAAAAGTGAAGGAGCAAATCCTTGGTATATGGTAAGAATGTAAGAAATGAAACGAGCTATTTGGAGAATAAGAAATAAAAGATATTTAAAACAGGCGAAGAACCAGAATTCACCGTATATCTTAGGTCCGCAACACCTAGCCTATCACTAGTCTGAAAGCAATCATTTGATCTTATAGAACGGGTAATTAAAGCAATAATTTTGCCTGAATATTTGCAGTCAGAGTCAGACAGTGTGGCTGGCGGAGAGTGGAGTTGGAATCGTCAGGATATTTTTTTGAGAGCGGGATAAAAGGACTTAAAATTTGGTGTTTTCAGGAAAAGGACAAAAAAAATTTTTCCGGTCCACATAAAAGAGCAGACGCTAAGTTATTTTTCTTTTTTTATGCCTTTCGTCTGACAGACTGACTGGCCAGTAAAAAATAAACTGAAAGGTAAAATGATTATTCTGTAATTTGAATTACCTTATTTAACTTTCTTATTGTTGTACAAGATTTATTTTTATTTCGTTATTTCTCTAGGATTTGGCTTATACTAGCACTCCTATCAATTAAGTACACGTTTTTAAATAAAATTTGGAGGTGTGACAAATCAAAACATGTTATGTAATATTGTGCTAAGGCCTTTCTTATCGACTACTAGCTTCAAAATTGTCAAAAGTGCCCATTTTGTCCCTTAGTCTGAGAAATAAGTTGTTCTTTAGAAATGAGTTGTTCCTTACAGGCGAAGCAAATTTTTTTTGTGAGGGGGGGGGGGTTTAGGATAGTGTATTATTGTATGCATAATTTATTATAAATGAATCTTATCCTATCTTAAATATTTTCAAATATTTTTATTGTCAGACAGCTACCTATTATTATAGCCATTTCTGAACGCTGAATTTAATCACTCGAACCTGCAGGAAATCTTCAAACCCCCCCCTTGGCTTCCTCTATGCTTGCACCATTTTTTTTTTTATGACATACCTATGACAGAGAATTTGAGAATTACGTTACCTCTAATTTTAATAAATATAATTATCTATGTGTATTTTGTTGTAAATTTTTGGTATCTTGGATTTAAAAATAAATGTTTGATTGTAGGCTATAGGCATTTTTAAAACGCAAGTTTCTATGCCAGGTTCTAAAATCTAGGACAATTTAAATGTTTCAACCATGAGTATTTCGTTAAAGTGTAACAAAAACAAATTCAAAACTTATGAAATATAATTCTCACTGACAGGTATTGATTCGGTTAATCTTATTTTTAGCCCTCATATTTGATGGAGAAGTTCTTCAGATGCACAAAGTGACAAGAACAGACATGGGATCATATTTTTGCATTGCGAGCAATGGGTATCCCCCGTCCGTAAGCAGAAGGGTTGTTTTGACTGTACATTGTAAGTACATTTTCGCCCTTTCATTTTTTTTAAGAAATGAGAATTTTCATTGAGTGAATATAAGAAAGAACTATTCCAAGACCTTTCTATGTTTCAGCCCCCCCACACCTCCATCCTCAGGATCCAATGAATGTCTGAGGGGAAAGCTAATCAGTTCGGAAATTTTGACGTTTTCAGTCAAAATGGATCTGAGGGTTGTTCTACTTCTCATGGAAATCTGATTGAGTGGCTGTTTAATAAGACTTTTATGGTTGGAAATGTAGGCCGAATTAGAAAGTTGGATACTGTTTTCCAGTTCCTATTTCCATTCTTTTCTTGCTTTTTGGACTTGCAAGATTTTAAAGACATATTTACTGATGGTATTTATGTAATGTGTAGTGAATTTCTTAGCAATCGCTTTTCTTTTAACTGCGGTCTTCTTTTCATAGGCCTAAAATTTTGGTAACACGGTTCCAGAAATTTAAGCAAAATCTAAGCCAATGGACAATTTGTTTTTCTAATTCTTCCTAGATATTAGTTTTGTAGAAACTTTCAAGACTTACACAGAGGAAAGCAGTAAAAACAGCCACTGAGAGACATTTGCAAACCGATACCAGCAGAAAGAAAGAGGTGCAGCTGCAGGAAGTTCCCTATCTGTTTTTGTCAGATAATTAGACTTGTCACAACATATCATAATAAATCGTGTTCCTCTTTAGTGATAAGCATAATATTTTTCATTATTCTACTTGAAAGGAAGCTAATTATTTCAAATTTTATTAGTTATAAGAATAGGCCCCCAAGCATAAAACCCCTATTTCAATTATTACAGAGAATTTTTACAATCTAATTGTGATTTAAATGATGAAACTACCGATACGCGCGAGACCAAATTTTTTCCTCCTTTTCCCAAGTTTTTTGAGGCTAAAGTGAATACAAATCCCCCCTATTACCAATGATAACACGTGTAAGCAAATGGATGAGGTTCTACCCAAGAAAATTAGATTTGACGGGGTACAGGATGTTTTAACCCAATTGAGCGCACACACGCCCCTCCCTTATTTTATTCTATTTTTTTCTTTCCTTTTTGACTAAGATTTGTTTTAACTTAATTTTTATGGGTAAACTATGAAATTTTCATTTCGTTTAATTTATTTTATGTCCAACCTTAGAATTCCACTTTTTTTTTAGCCAAAAATAATTGATTACCCCAAAGTAAAAGTGGGGACACAGGAGAGCGGAGAAGAGAAGGACCGTTGGAAAATAACTTTGAAAGTCAGAGTCGTTTGAGAGAAGTTGAAAGATACCAAAAATTTCGGAAAAGGGCCGTGCTAATAAGACAGTAAAGGAAGATGAAAGACGGCAAAAAAGCATGAAAAAAAGGGTATGTGAGCCAAAAAAGGGTAGAAGATGCCAAGAACATCTGAAAAAGATTAGACGAAGCCTTAATACAGTAAATGAAGTTAGAAGCCAGTAAAGGAAGTAAGAGTAGGACCAAGGAGAGTGGGAGAGAGCAGGAACATCAGAAAAGGACAATGAAATTTCGAATAGTTTAAGAGAAGTTGGCAGACACCAAAACACCAGAAAAAGACTAGACGGAGTAATAAGACAGTAAAGGAAGGTGAAATTCAGCAACAGGACTCGCATCGGGCAAAGGAAAGTTAGAGGAGACCAAGAACTTTGGAGAAAGACTGGACCAATTCTTAAGCAGTAAAGGATGTCAGAAGCTAGCAAAAGAAGTTAAATGGGAGTTGAAGAGGACGGAGGAGAACATTTAAATACACCAATAGGGAAAGGGATATTAACACTTACTGACTATTAATTAACGAAATCATCGATGCTAGACGATAAATTTCCCCTGGGAAAATCTTGCAGGGGGCTGACTGCTACCCCAAAATTACTAAATATCAAGTTTCTTTAACTATAGCCTATCTATTTCATATTGTTTTTCTTTTTTAATTAAACCATTTTTACTTTTTCGAGTTTTAACAGAAGAAAACAATTTAATGTAAAGAAATTTCCAGTATACTAAAATCCAAGGTTTTAAATATTTTGTTTTTTCAAGTAAAGGCTTTCCTCTTTATTGTTTTCCTTTTTAACGATTCCAGGATCTTATTTTCCAAATTTCAATAGCAAAACCTTTTTTATGTCAAAAAATTCTTTCAATTAAGATCTATATATTAACCACCATGTGCGAGAAAAAACCTTAGAGTTTGCACTTTTTTACCCAAAAAAGTACTAATTATCCTATGTTTTGACTTTGAATTTTTCAAATTTTTGGAGTTTATGTTCACTCTTATACCTTTTAATTTCCCCTGAAATTATCTAGATGTCTTCTTTTTAATTAGTTTTAACTCTAATTTTCTGACTTTTCACTCTTGACTTTGAAGTTTTCACATTTCTGGAATTTGTGTAAAATCATGCAACGTTTTCCTTTCTATAGTTATAGGCTATAATTAAAGTTTCTTTAACTATAGCCTATCTATTCCATATTTTTTTCTTTTTAATTAAACGATTTTCACTTTTTTTTTAGTTTTAATAGAAGAAAACAGTTTAATGTAAATAAATTTCCAGTATACTAAAATTTAAGGTTTTAAATATTATGTTTTTTCAAGTAAAGGCTTTCTACTTTATTGTTTTCCTTCTTAACGATTTCAGGATATTATTTTCCGAATTTCAATAACAAACCTTTTTTATGTCACAAAATTCCAGATTTATGGTAAAATTTACCATTTCAATGTCACATTTTTTCAATTAAGATCTATATATTAACCACCGTGCGCGAGAGAAAACCTTAAAATTTGCACTTTTTTACCCAAAAAAGTACCAATTATCCTATGTTTTTACTTTGAATTTTTCACATTTTTGGAATTTATGTTCACGTCTTATACCTTTTGATTTTCCCTGAAAATATCTAGATGTCTTCCTTTTTAATTAGTTTTAACTCTAATTTTCTGACTTTTCACTCTTGACTTTGAAGTTTTCACATTTCTGGAATTTGTGTAAACTCATGCACGTTTTCCTTTCTATAGTTATAGGCTATAATTAAAGTTTCTTTAACTATAAGCCTATCTATTCCATATTTTTTCTTTTTTAATTAAACGATTTTCACTTTTTTTTTAGTTTTAATAGAAGAAAACAGTTTAATGTAAATAAATTTCCAGTATACTAAAATCTAAGGTTTTAAATATTATGTTTTTTCAAGTAAAGGCTTTCTACTTTATTGTTTTCCTTTTTAACGATTTCAGGAGCTTATTTTCCGAATTTCAATAACAAACCTTTTTTATGTCACAAAATTCCAGATTTATGGTAAAATTTACCATTTCAATGTCACATTTTTTCAATTAAGATCTATATATTAACCACCGTGCGCGAGAGAAAACCTTAAAATTTGCACTTTTTTACCCAAAAAAGTACCAATTATCCTATGTTTTTACTTTGAATTTTTCACATTTTTGGAATTTATGTTCTCTCTTATACCTTTTAATTTTCCCTGAAAATATCTAGATGTCTTCCTTTTTTAATTAGTTTTAACTCTAATTTTCTGACTTTTCACTCTTGACTTTGAAGTTTTCACATTTCTGGAATTTGTGTAAACTCATGCACGTTTTCCTTTCTATAGTTATAGGCTATAATTAAAGTTTCTTTAACTATAGCCTATCTATTCCATATTTTTTCTTTTTTAATTAAACGATTTTCACTTTTTTTTAGTTTTAATAGAAGAAAACAGTTTAATGTAAATAAATTTCCAGTATACTAAAATTTAAGGTTTTAAATATTATGTTTTTTCAAGTAAAGGCTTTCTACTTTATTGTTTTCCTTTTTAACAATTTCAGGATCTTATTTTCCAAATTTCAATAACAAACCTTTTTTATGTCACAAAATTCCAGATTTATGGTAAAATTTACCATTTCGATGTCACATTTTTTCAATTAAGATCTATATATTAACCACCGTGGGCGAGAGAAAACCTTAAAATTTGCACTTTTTTACCCAAAAAAGTACCAATTATCCTATGTTTTTACTTTGAATTTTTCACATTTTTGGAATTTATGTTCACTCTTATACCTTTTAATTTTCCCTGAAAATATCTAGATGTCTTCCTTTTTTAATTAGTTTTAACTCTAATTTTCTGACTTTTCACTCTTGACTTTGAAGTTTTCATATTTCTGAAATTTGTGTAAACTCATGTACGTTTTCCTTTCCCTCTAAAATTCCTAAAATCTTTCCTTTTTATGAATTTTAACCCTATTTCTCCAGTTTTTTACTCCTGATTTTGAATTTTGAATATTTTTGGAATTTCACGCACATATCTTCATGTTTATCTCCCCTGAAATCTGCTAATAGCCTTCCTTTTTTATTTCGATCTCAATTTTTCCAATTTTCCACTTCGGACTTCGATTTTTTCAGATTTTCAGGGATATGCATTAACCTCTACTACACTATACCTGTCTCCTATTTATTTGACATTATTCTTTCAACTATATTTTCTAAATAGTAACTATAGTCTACCCTTGCGAAGAAGACGAAACAGGTACACAAACTTTCCCCAAGACTCTGAAGACGCCAGTGCAACCTTCTTTACATCTTAGTCCAATATACGATTAGCTATCGTTATTTTCATTTTTTTTAATGATTATACCTCATCCTAGTAAGAAGGCTGACACAGTTTCGCCCTTCACAAATTGAGTAATAATTACAACTTATCTTAGCGACAAGGGTGAAATCCCTGCGCACTCTTTAATTCAGTTTTTCTTGTCAATTTTAGTGTCCTTACCCTGAATTTTAAGGAAAATCTTCACTACTCGCTTCCAGACAGCATACTAAGCAACACACCTCAGACACATACAAATCTTTCAAAGCTCGCTACAACAAAATTCAAGGCTCTCGGCTTAATGCCGGACACTTGATAGTAGAAAAAGAAAGCTATAAGGTATGAAGCCTTCTTTTCAGCCAATTTCTTGCTTTCCATTCCATCCCACAAGAGATAAAGATCGGAAAATTTCGATATTTTCAGTTTCAGTATTATAATTGTAAATTCAACATTTAAGTTTTGGATAAAAGGGATAAGCTTTCTGGAATGTCTAACAAAGCTATAAGAAATAAAGGTTCCATACTAGCCAATTTGCCTAATCAATTGGATGATGACATTTTCAGTCAATTAGAAGAAGCTCTGCCCAAGAAAATCAAACAGTTCGTGGTAACGAACTGTAAGTAAGGAGCGACCCGGCTCAATGGTAACCGAAACTCTAGAAAATGGGTTTTTGATACCAATAGATATATCAAAAGAATCAGATTTCAATTCTGATTTCAAATATATAACTTTCATCAAGTTTAGTGCTACCCATCAAAAGTTACGCGCCTGAGAAAATTTGGCTGATTTTCGAAAAAAGGGGGAAAGGACCCCCCTAAAAGTTATAGAACCTTAATAAAAATCACACCGTCATATTCAGCGTATCAAAAAACCCTACTGTAGAGGTTTCAAGCTCCTATCTACAAAAATGTGGAATTTTCCATTTTTTGTCAAACAGTTCGTGGTAACGAACTGTAAGTAAGGAGCGACCCGGCTCAATGGTAACCGAAACTCTAGAAAATGGGTTTTTGATACCAATAGATATATCAAAAGAATCAGATTTCAATGCTGATTTCAAATATATAGACTTTCATCAAGTTTAGTGCTACCCATCAAAAGTTACGCGCCTGAGAAAATTTGGCTGATTTTCGAAAAAAGGGGGAAAGACCCCCTAAAAGTTATAGAACCTTAATGAAAATCACACCATCATATTCAGCGTATCAGAGAACCCTACTGTAGAGGTTTCAAGCTCCTATCTACAAAAATGTGGAATTTTCCATTTTTTGCCAGAAGAAAGATCACGGATGCGTGTTTATTTGTTTGTTTGTTTGTTTTTTTTTTTCCCCAGGGGTGATCGTATCGACCCAGTGGTCCTAGAATATCGTGGGAGGGCTCATTGGAACGGAAATTAAAAGTTCTAGTGCCCTTTTTAAGTGACCAAAAAAATGGAGGGCAACTAGGCCCCCTCCCACGCTCATTTTTTTCCCAAAGTCACCCGATCAAAATTTTGAGATAGCCATTTTGTTCAGCATGGTCGAAAATATGATAAATATGTCTTTTAGGATGACTTAATCCCTCGAAGCCCCCAGGGGGAGGGCTGAAAGTTATGAACTTTACTCAATGTTAACATATAGTATTGGTTATTGGGAAGTATACAGACTTTTTCAGAGGAGATTTTTTCTGGTAGGTGGGGGGAAGGAGAGGGTCGGGGGCTATATGGAAGGATCTTTCCATGAAGGAAGTTTTCATGGGGGAAGGGAAATTGCCATGAAGGGGGCGCCGGACTTGCCAGCATTATTTATTGGTTATTGGGAAGTATACAACCATTTTCAGGAAGGATTTTTTATGGAGGGGGGGGGGGCTAGAGGAGGGGATTACTCTGGAGAATATTTCCGTGGAGGGTGTTTCTTTGGGGTAAGGGACATTTCTATGAAGGGGGCGCCGGATTTCCAAGCATTATTTAAGAAACGATCAGAAGTTAAATAAAAAAAACAAGTTTTTTCAACTGAAATGTAAGAAGGAATATTAGAACTTAAAACGAACAGAAATTATAACGTATGTGAGGGGGTTCTCCCCCAAGTCAATACCTCGCTCTTTACGCTACAGTTTTTTTTAGTGCTTTCAAAAGAGCTATCTATTCTAATTAAACGGCCTTTGTGATTCAGGGGTTTGTGAATCAAAATTTTTTTTAACTTTTAACGTAAAGAGCGTGGTATTGACTAAGGGGAGAACCCCTTCATATAAGTAATAACATATACGTAATAAAAAAAAAACAATAAAAAAACAAGCGATACGGCTCAATAGTAATCGAAACTTTTAAAAACGAAATTTTGATGTCAATAAATGTATCAAAAGAATGTGTTTATAATGCTGATCCTAAATATATAAATTTTATTAAGTTTAGTATTACTCATCAAAGGCTGCGAGCCTGAGAAAATTTACTCGATTTTTTAAAGAGGGGGGAAACATCCCCTACAAGTGAAAGAATTTTAATGAAAATCACACCGTCAGATTCAGCGTATCAGAAAACCCTATTACATAGGTTTCAAGCTCATATCTGCAAAAATCTGCAACTTTGTATTTTTTGCCAGAAGAAAAATATACGAATATAGAAGTTAGTTACGTAAGTTAATTTGTAAAGACATCCATTTAGCAAAAGAAAAGTAAAATTTTTATGCAAATAAAGCTGCATTAACTAAAAAACGATCAGAAATTAAATAAAAAAAACAAGTTTTTTAAACTGAAAGTAAGGAGCGACATTAAAACTTAAAACGAACAGAAATTATTCCGTATATGAAAGGGGCTGTCCCCTCCTCAACGCCTCGCTCTTTACGCTAAGTTTGACTCTGTCTCACAACTTTATTTTTTAAAACAATAAAAAACTTTAGCGTAAAGAGCGAGGCGTTGAGGAGGGGACAGCCCCTTTCATATACGGAATAACTTCTGTTCGTTTTAAGTTTTAATGTCGCTCCTTACTTTCAGTTTAAAAAACTTGTTTTTTTTTTATTTTCAGAAGAAAGATCACGGATGCGTGTTTATTTTGTTTTTTTTGTTTTTTTTTTTCCCCAGGGGTGATCGTATCGACCCAGTGGTCCTAGAATATCGTGGGAGGGCTCATTGGAACGGAAATTAAAAGTTCTAGTGCCCTTTTTAAGTGACGCAAAAAATGGAGGGCAACTAGGCCCCCTCCGACGCTCATTTTTTTTCCCAAAGTCACTTGATCAAAATTTTGAGATAGCCATTTTGTTCAAGCATGTTCGAAAATATTATAAGTATGTCTTTTAGGATGACTTAATCCCCCGAAGTTCCCGGGAGGAGGGCTGAAATTATGAACTTTACCCAATGTTAACATATAGTATTGGTTATTGGGAAGTATACAGTACAGACGTTTTTCAGGGGAGATTTTTCCTGGTAGTGGGGGGGGGGCAGGGACGTACGCAGGGGGGGCCTCTGGGTCCCCCCAAAATCTCACGATTTTTTTTCATTTTCCCATAATTTTCTGATTTTTCTCACAGAATAATGGGTTTGAAGGATTTGGCCCCCCCGAAACAAATTGCCCCCCCCCTCGAAAAAAATTCCTGCATACGTGCCTGGGGTCGGGGGTTATGAAGGAGGATCTTTCCATGAAGGAAGTTTTCATGGGGGAAGGGACATTGCTATGAAGGGGACGCCGGACTTCCCAGCATTATTTAAAAAAAGATCAGAAATTAAATATAAAAAACAAGTTTTTCAACTGCAACAGCCGCAACATCAAAAATTTAAACGAACAGAAAATATTACATATATGATTGGGTTCACCCCGTAGTCAATACCTCACTCTTTAAGCCAGAGATGTTTTAGTACTTTCATAAGAGCTATTTATTCTAATTAACGGCCTTTGCGATTAAGCGGTCATTTTTAAAGAATTAGAACAAAATTCGAACTTTCGCTTAAAGAGCAAGGTATTGACTAGGGGGCGAATCCCCTAATATACGTATTAAAAATATATGAATATAGTAGTTCGTTGCGTAAGTTACGTATATTTATTACTAATAAAAACGTTCGTAAATAAAATTAAACAACTTTCGAGAAAGCCATTTAACCAAACAAAGGTAAAATTAATATTCAATTTTTTGTTAATTATTCATGTACGATGAGCCAAAATCAAAACCTGCATTAATTCAAAAACGTTCAAAAATTAAACAAAAAAAAAAACAAGTTTTTTTAACAGAAAGCAAACAACGACGTTAAAACTTAAGTCACCCAATTAAAATTTTGAGATAGCCATTTTTTTCACCATAGTCGAATATCTAATAAATATGTCTTTTAGGATGACTTAATCCCCCACAGTTCCCAGGGGAAGGGCTGCAAGTTATGAACTTTGCCCATTGCTTACATATGGTGGTATTGGGAATATACGACTTTTCAGGAAGGATTTTTTCTGGTGGGGGGGGGGGTGGAGGAGGGGGTTACTCGGGAGAATATTTCCATGGAGGATGTTTCTTTGGGGTAAAGAACATTTCTATGAAGGGGGCGCCGGATTTCTAAGCATTATCTAAAAAACGATCAGAAATTAAATAAAAAAAAACAAGTTTTTTCAACTGAAAGTAAGAAGCAACATTAGAACTTAAAACGAACAGAAATTATTACGTATATGAGGGGGTTCTCCCCCAAGTCAATACCTCGCTCTTTACGCTACAGTTTTTTTGTGCTTTCAAAAGAGCTATATATTCTAATTAAACAGTATTTGTGATTCAGGGGTTTGTGAATTAAATTTTTTTTTTAGCTTTTAACATTAAGAGCGTGGTATTGACTAAGGGGAGAACCCCCTCATATACGTAATAGCATATACGTAATAAAAAAAAAAACAATAAAAAAAAACAAGCGATACGGCTCAATAGCAATCAAAACTTTTAAAAACGGAATTTTGATGTCAATAAATGTATCAAAAGAATGGGCTTATAATGCTGATTCTAAATATATAAATTTTATTAAGTTTAGTATTACTCATCAAAGGCTACGAGCCTGAGAAAATTTACCTGATTTTTTAAAGAGGGGGAAACATCCCCTACAAGTGAAAGAATTTTAATGAAAATCACACCGTCAGATTCAGCGTATCAGAAAACCCTATTACATAGGTTTCAAGCTCGTATCTGCAAAAATCTGCAACAGAAGAGTAAAATTTTTATGCAAATTTTGTTTACTTATTCAATGACGGTGAGCCAAAATAAAAGCTGCATTAACTAAAAACGATCAGAAATTAAATAAAAAAACAAATTTTTTAAACTGAAAGTAAGGAGCGACATTAAAACTTAAAACCAACAGAAATTATTCCGTATATGAAAGGGGCTGTCCCCTCCTCAACGCCTCGCTCTTTACGCTAAAGTTTGACTCTGTCTCACAACTTTATTTTTTAAAACAATAAAAAACTTTAGCGTAAAGAGCGAGGCGTTGAGGAGGGGACAGCCCCTTTCATATACGAAATAACTTCTGTTCGTTTTAAGTTTTAATGTCGCTCCTTACTTTCAGTTTAAAAAACTTTTTTTTTAATTTAATTGCTTACCAAATCCAACATTCCGGGAGAGCATGCAGCTAGAGCATAGCTAGGTAGGTAGATATAGATAGCTAGGAAAACCTAAGTAGACCTACCTAGATAATTAGATCTAGGTAGGTAGACTTAGGTAGGTATACTAGTTTGTATCTCACTTAAGAATGTTTTCCTATGAATTTCTTTAATTCTTTTATTAACTTTCTTAGGGGGCATCCTGGTGGGATTATCTGTGTTTTCCTCCCTAAGACCTAATGAAAAGTTTGCTATTGAATTAACCTCCCTCCTATGTAGATAGATCTAGGTAAGTAGAATTAGGCAGGTAGACCTCGGTAACTACCTAGACCTAGGTAGGTAAATACGTAGGGAGATGAGTTTTGAGTTTTTTCAGTTTTTGCTCGAGGAATCTGTGTTTTCCTATTTTGGGTCTTGTGTTTCCAACTTTTAAAAATTTTTGTTCGCTTATTTCGGAGATTTTGAAGCTTTTGTTCATGTGTTTCCAACTATTTCAACTTTTTGTTACCATGTTTCCGACTTTTAAAATTTCTTTTCACTTTTTTTCCGACTTTTCAAGTTTTGTTCGCGTGGATTCCTTGTTAGGTATAAAGTTTTAAATTGAATTGTAGGTAACTAGAACTAACTAGGTAAAGAAATTCAACAAAACGGGAACTCTGAGGGTATTAGGCCTGCCCGTCGTCCATAGAAACTTTGCCGTCTTCCTCAAAAGCATAACAGAAATGTTTGCAGGGAAAAAGAGTTTAAACTTTGTGATTAGACTCAGTTTTAAGGATTTAATATACAATTTTTAAGGACTTAGGTTTTAGAAAAAGTTCTTAAGGATTTAATATTAATATACTTTTATATTAATTCCAGGATAGTTTCACTTTTTAATGCTGTAATTATAAAAAGAAAATGCTGAAAATATATTTTGTATCAAATAAAACATAAATGAACCTATAGCCTTTGGAAAGTATATGGGACAATACTCCTACTTATGGTTATCTTAATATTGTTAATTTTAACTTTGACTTAATTATTCGTTTTAGTTTCTGTTTGTTTTAAGATTTATTCATTTATCTATAACATTATCTGTAATCTTAAGGCCTGATGCGATTATTTATTTTAATTTTCGTTCACTTTCGGCTTTGCTTAGTAATTAACAGATAAATACGGAAAGTATAAAATTAAAATAACAATTTTGATTCAGTTTTAGCTCTCCACGCTTTTGAGAAGCCAAATTATTAGTTCTTTTTGACGAGGATTTTTTTTTACGAGGTAATCTTAGTGTCTACAGTAAATAGTTTCATCATATTCATTTTTTTAGAGGGAAGGGAATAATTGAAATTTAAAAATATATAGGCCTGTATAAGGACCTTCCTTTAAATAGAGATGCTAGGGAAATCCTTATAAAACCTTTCTGTTATGATGTAATAGAAAAGGCTGTAACTGTTAACTGTTTAACTGTTTATTTGATTAAATCAACATAACAAAAAACATATACCCCCAACAGAGAGCAAAGCTCGTAAAATTGGGTAAAAAAAAAAAAAAAAAAAAAAAAAAACATTTCCTCAACATAACAAAAGAGAGAGAAAAAAAAAAACCTGGTTAAAGAAAAAACAAAAAACATAACAAACATAAAGAAAACAAACGCTGGACAAGTGAGGCACGGAAGGCTATCCCAACATGGGTAATAAATATAAACAAAAAAAAAATAATAATAATAATAAAAAAATTTCTATTCCACCATCACAGGTCATACATAATTTTAATATTTTCTTCCTTAGAACTGATATTTGCCAAAATGATGCCTCAATTTGAATTCTATCTTTCAGCCTATATTTATTTGAAATAAATGGTATTTGGTATCTAATTGAAAAACTAGATCTTTCACAATTAACAAAGGGAATTCGATATGTTCCAGAACACCTAAGAGCCGAAGGAGGGGGCAGAATCAACAGAGATTTTTCATAAAAATAACTACTAGGATCTTGTATTTCAAAATGCCATATTGATATATTAAGTTCTCTTATATGTTTCAGATCTAATAAATTCAAGAAAAGAAATAATGTTTCATTTTCCGATGCATCTCTAAGTTTCGATGGACGATGTAAAAAATTTCCAAGTATTCTCACTGCTTTATTTTGAAGGATCTGTAGGGGTTTTATATGCGTCCAAAAAGTATTTAAATAAATAATTGTGCAATAATTTAAATAAGGAGTAATCAAAGAATGATACATTATTTTTAAAATTGAAAATGGAAAAACATGTTGCAAACGATACATAGACCCAATATTTTGCGAAAGTTTCACCCTTAAATGATCAATATGAGTTTGAAATGACAAAAGGGGATCAATAAAAACTCCTAAATAACGATACGATTGAACTCTACGTATTTTATGCTCACCAACTTGAAGCTCCTGACATGAAATTTTTTTAGTAGCACGTTTTGAATGACCAAAAACCATAAATTCAGTCTTCTTAAAATTCGGTACTAAATAATTAGAAACAAACCATCGATTAACTGAACTAACAGTGTTAAACAAATTTTGAATCAATGTAGATGAATCCTTCGCTTTAACAGAAACAGCTGTGTCATCTGCAAATAAAATTGCAAGACCATTATTTCCCTGCAGATATCGTGGAAGATCATTAATATACATCAAAAATAAAAGCGGACCTAATACCGATCCTTGTGGGACACCAATATCATCAAGATCATTTAAACTAGACAAATGTCCATCAACATCTACCACGATTTTACGTCCATAAGGGTATGATCTTATTATTTCTAGTCCTTTCCTTCTTATACCGGAATTTTCCATTTTATCAAAAAGAATTTCATGGTTTAAAGTGTCAAATGCTTTTTTAACATCATAAAAAACAGTAGATACATGATAATTACTATCTAAGCAGTCATTTATTTCTAATACAAGAGCTACAACTGCTTGTTCCGTCGAATGGCCTGCCCTAAATCCAAACTGATATTTGGTAAAAAAATTTATTTTATCTAGATAATTAGTAATCCTTCCTTTTAAAATTTTTTCCAATACTTTAGACAATGGTGATACAATTGCAATAGGACGATAATTATTTGTATCAGATTTATCTCCTTTTTTATGCAATGGTATTACACGTGCAATTTTCCATCTTTTAGGAAATGTACCTGAGAAAATACATAAATTTAAAATATGAAGCAATGGTTCAAAAATTACACCTGCAATATTTTTTAGCAAATTAGTTGAAAGTTCATCATATCCCAATGAATTAACATTTTTTAAATTCTTAATGACCATTTGAAATTCTGCAAAAGTAACCGGGGCCATAAATATGCTCGTATCTTCAGTGGGCGGTAGATATTTTTTATGCGACCTTGGGGAAGAAAGGTCAACTTCTCCTGAAACAACAGATGATCCAATACTAGCAAAATATTCACTAAACTTCTTAGCAACAGCTTGTGGTCCTCTAAATTCTTTACCATTAATATCAAATAACACTTCAGGGTGTAACAACTTTTTATTTCTTCCAATTTCATCATTAATCAAACTCAAGTTTTTCTAGGGGAATCTGAATTTCGAAAAGATTTTTCATAATAAAGTCTTTCACTTACTCTAAGGATCCTTACCAGCATATTCTTATAATTTTTAAAACGCGTTATATTTATTTCCGTGGGATATTTTATTCTAATTTTATATAAACGATTTTTCTCATTAATAGATCTCAAAAGTGATTCATTTATCCAAGGTTTTTTTGGGGTAAGTTTCTTTCCTCTCGGGCTCTTATATGGGCAAAAAAAATCAAGTTTTTCATTCATAATATAATAAAATTTATTTAATGATTGGTTCGGATCCTTCTCATCAATTACAGGACTCCAATCAACATCACCAAGCCCTTCTTTTAACCTTAACACATTTTTATGTGAAAAATCTCTACGCTTGGTTTGATTTTTTTTATTATGCGGAAAATTTATAAGAAAATCAGACATACTTATACAGTGGTCAGATGAATCATCAGGAATAATAAATGTATTAACAGCACTATAAGGTGAAAAAATATTATCAATAAGTGAAAATGATGTATCAGCTATTCTAGAGGGCACAAAACATACGGGGTTTAGTCCATAAGATAGTGGGCCCTCCAAAAACTGCAAAATATTTCTATCTATTCTATTCTGATCTGCAGATAGGAGTTTCATTAAATCAATATTAAAATCACCCATAACTAAATAAGGAGTATTAAGACTAGCTAATTTATCCAACATACTTTCAAAATAATTTTTAAATTCTATCTGGCTGGATGACGGAGTACGGTAAATAACTGCAATTAAAAACTTCCGATTATTTGGAAAAGAGCATTCAACTACACAAGATTCAAAAATCATTTCAATATTCATTGGCAAAAAATCAATCCTTATACGTGCTGGTATGCAATTTTTAATCAAAACACCTAGACCCCCTTGTTTTTGTCTTTTCCGACCGATGTGAAAAAACTGGTAATCTTTTACATGTATATTTTCAATTGAAAAATCATCTAAAAAAGTTTCACATAGGCCTAATATATCTGTATCTGAATCCGACAAAAAAGTTTCAATCACATCCTGCGCAGTCCTCCAACCCCAGCAATTCCAAAACGACATCCTGCTTGTATTTACATTTTTTCTTACCAGCTCATTCATAAATATATATTGATTTTTTGGGATATCAAAATTACTAGAAGTATCTTCATCATCACCAGCTACAATAGTTTGAAAAATTGACTGAAATGAAAGAGAATTCCGCTCAAATTCTTTCAACCTTGACGATGGAATTTCACGATTATCTCTATCCATTATCAAATATTAATCCCACGTTAAGAGAAACCACACCATGCCCCAAAAGACCAGCAAACCATAATAAAAAATAACAATTAAAAAAACAAAAAAAAATAATCTCCATTCCAAGTCGTTTTCCCTCAGTACGACTAATCTGCGCAACTTTTAATTTAACCTCTATGTGGCTATAAACAAAAATAAAAAAGGAAAAAAAAAAAAAAAAAATAATAATAATAATACACCTTATATAAACTAAACATAAAAAAAACACTTTCAATTTAAATGTTTTCATTCATATTACTTGGGCACATGAACTATTACTGCAACCCACGACATTACGACATTTGAACATCGACAGGGAATATAACAGGCACTTCCCTTCGGGCGATGGAAAATTTTTTATGAAAATCGTCAATCTCTGGTATGGCATCATTGAATGTGTATTTGGTAATCGAGCCGTCTGGTCTTTTCACTAGCAGATTCGGCTGAAACCCCTTCGATATCCAGGCATCACATCCATGATCTTTTCGTAATTTGTCACGTTTCACTAGAAGCAGCTTTCGCAATTTACGGATTTCAGTTGGGACATCATCACTGATGAACAGGTTGCTGTTGTTTCCAGGGAATGTCTTATCCTTAAGCTTGCTAGCGTTCTTCAATATGGAAAACTTATCGTCTTTTTTATTCAGTGTCACCTTCAAAAATTTACGGTTGCTATCATAATGAGTAACTGTGAAATTTACTTCGGGCATTTCCAGCCCGTGACGAACTACCTCTGTGAATAGAACTTGAGCGTGGTTATTATCCTTACAAGCTGCGTTACATATGATGACATTATTTTCTAGCTTTGCAGCTTCCATTCTCACAATCCGAAACATATAATCTTCATTTTTCCTTCTTAATTCCATTATTTCATCCGTGCAAGTTTTTATTTGCATTTTGAGGCTAGAGGTTTCATTCTCAATCTTTCCAATTTTCAATTCAGTATTGTAGCTTACATTACTTTTCGTTCTAAAAAGGTCTTTTCGTTCTTTCGTTCTAAATGGAAGTCAGATCAGTAAACAGCCAGTAGTTCTCAGTGGGGAAGAAGTTTTGGCATTTAGTTCTATCTTCTGTTTTTTTCAGTCACTTTTCTGGATCAGCGTGGTTTCTTCAAAAAGCTAGTTATTTTTCATTTTATGTATACACATTTTTCCCTTCCCTTTTTTGAGAGTTGAGGACAAATTGCGGAAGTCATATCCAAAATATTCCTTTTTTCTTTCATTTTTTTTCTAGCTAAAAATTAACTTTTTTCGTTTCCTTATTATTCCTTTCTTTGCGTTCTTCGTTTCTTTTTGTCGAAATTTGTGACTTACAAAAGACTCTCGGTTTAATTAACTGTAACACGGTTTCTCGGTTGAATTCTATTTAAGTAGAATCCTTTTATTTGTATTACCTCAGCTAAATAGCTCAATATTTATTTTCATGCTCTTTTGGTGTACAATGACGTCCTTCAGGGAACACCGTTAACTCCAATTATTTTCCTATGGTAATGATGATGATGTTGACCTTGCGGATAGTTGGAATTTATAAAAAGTAGTCAAACACACATTTCTCAAATGAAAATTTGATAAAAGTGTTACAAAGGGCATGATGGTTAATTCGTGAAAGCTATTAAATAAAAACCAAAAAAACTAGTTTTCCAACCAAAAATAAGGAGCAATGTTAAAAATGAAAACGAACACAAATTATTCCGTATGTGCAGATGATGCCCCCTCATCATTTCCCATCTCATTACGCTAAAGTTCTATAGTGCTTAAAAAACTTCTCATTCCAATTCAACGGGTCTTGTGTTTAAGGAGTCGTTCTTAAAGAATGTCTAGTGAAAGTTTAGCTTCAAGAGTTAGGGGTTGAGAAGTGAGTAGGTCTCCTTATATATGGAATAATTTCTGTTCGTTTTAAGCTTTAATGTTGCTCCCTGCGTTTAGTTGAGAAAACTTTTTTGTTTTCTTTTAGATTTTAATCTTTGAATATTTTTCAAATCCTGCTTAGGTCTAACAAATATAATATATATGTGTATATGATAACAAATTTTGATCTCTCAGAGGGTGTGTGCAATGAAACATGCCTGGTTGCTAATGAATCGTATATAGTACGGGCGCCAGTAGACAAAAAGACGCTTATTTTCAGGTCGTCATGACACATCTGTTTCACGCAATTTGAAAGCAGTTTCTAGTCATATCGAACACGCTGATTACGATTATACCCGGTAATAGGTACCTCAGAGGGGTGCTTAACCCTCAGAAATGACCTGAAAGATTAGGAAAAAACTATCTCGAGAGTTTTGTTCACAGTTGAAAGTCACCTTGAAAAGGAAAAGAATCTTCACACCGCTCGATTTCTCGCTCTGTCAAATTCGTGGAACCGGTGAAGTACTGGCAGCAAACCTTTTTATTAACTGGGTTTTATGTCAAAATGTACTGACTAAACTGATTCATGGGTCCACCTCTAATGATTTAAGAGTATCCGATATGAAAGACTTTTACGATAGGAACAGAAGTCGAGACATTCCTGTGTTAAGAATCGGCTATTTGCCTATCATACCCAGACCTCCATCAAATCCAGATGTAATTACAGCTGCCCTAGAGAAGCTTAAGTGCACTTCAGCTGCTCTGAATATGAGTCATGCAATAGTTGCTTGTGTTACCTTCAAATTTACGAAATAGTGCTAGCCCTGAAATTGAAAGACCCTGCAAAATACCGCACTATATTTGTGCGGCCAGGAGGACTACATATTACCATGAACTTTCTTTCTGTTATTGGCTCTATGATGAAAAGATTAGGACTTGAAGGGCTGATCAGCCAAGCAGGCATCCTTCTCCCGAGAACAACAAAAAAGATCATGACTGGCAAACCCTACTATCGATGTGTGAGAACTCACTGTGTCGGGTTAGAAGCTGTATAAAAATTATATTGGGATGCTTTTGAAGATGTCTGTGTTGAAGAAGAAGTAGACACCAGTCTTTTCGATGAACTGTCATCGTGTTTCTCCAAAATGGATACGACTCCCGAAAGTCAGATAAAGTCTCACTGTGTATTGACCAGCTTCTCCTCGTGCGGAATAGTGGTGAAAAATCGCGAGATAAGCATTCTACCTCAACACTGTGGTTTCAGCATATAAGAATGGGGATTATACTCATGCAGTTTCTTTTGAGTGAGCATGCTGGTGATTGGAAAGAGCATCTGAGCTCGGTGAGTCTAATGGTCCCGTACAAGGTATCTCCTGGCCATTATAAGTATGCTGAGTGTTTGATGATATGCTTGAAAGAAATGCAAGACATTCCAGAAGGATTACGCGCAAAATTTTTGTCCAGCTTTTTTAATGTCATGTAAACTTTGGAAATAGGTTTTTCTTGGTTAAAACTAATAATTAAAATTCTAAGTATATGTCGAAAGGTTCATTTCCTTGTTAAAATCCCATTTCCTTGATAACTAAATTAATTCTGAATATTTGCTGTAATTCCTGGAAGTTGACAGATTAAGGTGGAACAGTTCTGTCAAATGCCCGGATGTGTATCTGCATATTGTGCTGAATATAAGTTACTAATTTAGATTATTTGAGTGGAGTTCGAATTCTGTATCTGTCCTCGCCATATGTACATTCACTGTATTATATGTATAAATAAACATTTTATACTCTAAACATAAACTATGTGATGGTTAGAGACTCTAGACATCCTCCACCGGTAGAACCCAGATAATAGGCCAACGCTACCATAAGGCCCTAAAGAGAAGAAGTCTTACTTCACAGAGAAGTAGATAATTCACAGAGAAGTGAACACAGAGACTTGACAGTCAAGTGCAAGGAAGGATCAATGAACCTTATATCACCTGATCATGCCCTTGAATCCGGCCTAAACCTAGAAGCTTAGCAAAAAATTGGCATTAAAGGTATAACTCTAAGCCCGTTAGCCGTTTCAAAGTGACAACTACAGTGCCGTTTTGTGCAAAAGTTTCAAGGGCTTTATGCCTACTGGTCGGAGTGGAAGGGCTAAGTGAATTTGACAATAAACTGGCGAGGGCTGAGAAAGTAGAATTTCTAGTTGAGAAGACTGCGACTGTCATTGACGACAATTTAAATCCATTCAGGTATGATGAAGAGACCTTGACTACCATAATGACATATGAAGTGGCTGAGGAAGCAGTCGGAATGGAACTTCTAGCTACTGAAGACATCGGCCTCAAATCTATTGAAGGATTTCTGAGTGGGAAAATGTAGTGTAGTTTCTCAAAGAATAAAGTTGAAACTATGGAATCGCCAAAGAAAAAAACTGGCTTCTGCAGTCAAAAGGGTAGCTGTCACAGCATTAAGAAACTTGATGCTATTAAATAGGTCATGTTGGCATGCCAAGGTGGTCAAGGATCTCCAGTGGATTTTCTGGGAAAACTCTTATCGCACAAACTGCTTCCATTTTCAAATAGTATTTTTTAAGAAATGAAGGCGTTCCGAGACTACGTAATGGTACAAAATCAGTTTTGTACCATTGTAACTGTAATAGCAACTGTAATAGCGGACCACCAAACCTGCAACCAAGTGGGAGTGGTTGTTGTTTTCATGCCATATTTTCGGTCTCAGAAGCCAATTGAAAAAGAGACTTTGAAATATTTCTTTCAGAGGATAATTCGGAAATTTCTGGATATTTCACCTGCAGACACTCGACAGTTGCATGTGGTTGCAGATAGGTATGACGGACTTCTTGGTCACATGGATCCCTCTGGCTCTTCTGTCTGCCTCAAAGATATTAGTGGGAGCCATGAACGAAGAGGCGATAAATGGTTGACAACAAACATTTCTGTGACAGAGACAATCATGCTTGAAAACTTAGATGCTCTTCTCAACAATTCCAAGTGTAAAACAAAGATAATCGAATTAGTGTTTGCAGAATGGAAGAACCAGTGCATTCCCAGAAGTGATTTCAGCATTTTTCTGGGAGGAGGCTTTTCGAAGAGAAAGAGCGTGGTGAGGCTCCAGATGGATGAAGTTCCTGTCGCTATTCCAGAGCTTGAAAGCACCCAAGAGGAGGCCGACACTCACATAGTACTTCATGTTGCATCTTGCTTACGGAATGGGTGTTCGAAAGTTGTTGTTCGTGCTAATAACACAGACAGTATTGTGATTTTGCTTCAACATTACCAACAGCTGGCTTTACTATCTCAGTACTAAAATCCTGAGCTGTTTGTACATTTTCCCGAAAAAATAATTCCAGTTCATTGTGTGGCGAAATAGGCACCAAGTTAATGGGTATCCTCTTTCACTCTATTGCATTGTTTGAGTGGTTGCGATACGACCAGTTTTTTTTTTTACTCCAAAGGAAAAAAGACATTTCTGAGTGCAAGTGTGAAGAGTGGATTATTGGAAGCTACGGCTGATTTAGGCAAGAAGATTGAAAATGACACTTCAAACTTAGCTTCATTTGAACAAGAAATGACGCAGGTATGCAGAAAGCTGGTTGTTACCGCGTAGAGTAAGAAGCCTGGTGACTTTAAGTCACTCAATGATCTTTGGGTCCATCTCTTCCATAGGAAGAAAGGTCTAAAAAATATTCCGCCGACCGACAACACTTTTCGGTTCCATATAAAGCGTTTCCTTTTCCAACTCCAGATAGTGCTTCAGGCTCTAAAACCCCTTCCAATTATCCACAGCCCCTTCAGCTTCGGATGGGTATTCAGCGAAGCCCAAGGTGTGAGAACAATAACTAGTTCCTTGCCATAGTGGCCACTTTCGATCCGAAGAATCTCGCCATATTGCACTTGTACAAATGGCTTCAGGTCGCGTTGTGGTTGTGAAGGAATAAAAAAGTGTAGCTTGCTATGTATTTGTGGAAGTCCATGTGCGTCGGATTCTGATGATAACTATTTTTGATTTCATTATCTATTAATATATTTTCATTTTATGATCTATATCAAATATTGCACGGTTCTTTGACTGGATAGCCTATTTTTTATAGGCTATCCAGACTGAATAAGTATTGCATTTTCTTTCTTTTTTTTATTATCGAAACCTCTCCCGGCTAAGTTTCCACTATCTACTTTTCTTGAAAATTTTAAATTTGAATATTTTATTTTTATCCTTAACCAGGACTGTTCCTGTTCAGTTGCTAATGTTCATTTGTGGGTTATAAATGATTAAACCTCCTAACGATTATAAAATATTTCTCAATGCATAAATTGCGACACTTTATTCAATTTATCGAATAAAAATAACGTTCAGGCAATAACATTTTTTTTTTATTCACTAACTTGCTTACATATTTGCTCAGTTACGTTGAGTTGCAGCTAAAAGGACCAAAATGTAATGGGCTGCAAGTGAAACTCGCTCGATAGTACTATTTAATATTTCATATCATTTTTAAGGGTCAAGCACCCCTCGGAGGTACCTATTCCTGGGTATAACCGTAATAAGCGGGTTTGATATGACTAGAAACTGCTATCAGATTGCGTGAAACAGATGTGTCATGGAGATGTCACATTTACAGGTCTTGACGCCCGTTCTAATACCAACATAACTGAAGCAAAACTAACTACTGGGGGAAAGCGGGAAAGAAGGGTTTTCGTATCTATGACTTCAAGTGAGTCTTGACATCATACAAGATGTTGAATGAATCCGAACAGCCAAAGCGAAGGAATGGGGAAAATATCTGTAGTAATGATTAGAAAAAAATGAGTACAACGATCTCTGGTGTTCGAAGACATGCGACAACGACCATCATAGCAGGTCACAAATGAAATGATGCACAACGAAACTTTCTGCTAGAAGACAAAAAACAGCAAGGATCACATCTAATCTTAAACGAAAATAATGTAGGACAAAATTTTGGTTTAAAAAATTTGGCGATAATAAACATCACAACGAACTACGAACGAAAATGATGCAAAACGAAATCTACGGTTAGGAGACAAGAGACAGCCAGAATGACTACGAATCGTACACGAAAATGTTGCACAATCAAAATACGTGGTTCAAAGACATGCAGCAACGAGTATGATCAATTGAATAGGAAATACTCGCAATGTAATCAAAATTACAATGAAATGAAGGAACGCGTTAATTTAGCGCCAAACAATTAGAAAGTAAGTAAAACTTATGTTGAGATCGCCGATCGCCTCTCAGGAGAATACAAATATTATAAAAATTAGGATTCTGTGATGGATAAACAGCAGGAGAAATTAAGTTCGTGGGAGGATTACTAAATTCAATTAAAATATATGATTTGCCACTTCATGACTTAAAACTAGAGAATAACACAATAATTATGATAGTATGTAATTCAAGAATCACATTTATACATGCCTGCACCGTTCTGAGTGCCAACGACTGAGCAAAGTTCGGTCTCCTCCTAGTAAACTATAATGTAGATTTAACTACAGGGAGAATTCTCGGTCAAGAGAAAATAAAATCTGAAAATAAGAATAGCTTCGTCTTTCCTTAATTCACCAGCAATCCGGGTCTTTTCAAGCAATCGGAACCTTCATTTATAACTTCTACAAAGTTGTTGCAAACTTTTAAGATAAACTGCTCTTTTCTCTGGCGTGTTTAAGGAGAACATTGCTTAGTTGATAGCTGTGTTACGTATGGGGATTTCTAAATCTCAGAGGGAAAGATAGAAATCTCTCCCATTAACTTTAGAATAAGCAGGAATTTTGAATCAATTCCCACACTCAAGATGAAAGGATAGTCTGCCACTTGTTGAAGAGGAGTTCAATAAAATGGAGAGCTCTCTACTCATACAACCCATTAGTCTAATCTATCTTTATTAGGAATTTGTTTGCATAGGGGATCTACGTTTCAACAATTCAAATTCTGCATCACAATGCAGAGTGTAACTCAAACTACTTTCTAAAATTTGGCACAGGATAAGAAAATTTTGTTGAACTTTGTTGAACCTGATAATGAGCTAGTTGTGATATTATGCGCCACCACGTTACGTCTTTCGCTGTTAACTTGGCAAAAACTATTAATTTGGAATAAAAAGCTACATATGTAGCATATTTTGTCAACGTTTGTCGTTGTTGTTGTTCTTTTTTGTATTATATAAGCTTTCGATCAGAATGAAATATTGAATTGAACAATTGGCTACTTTTAAGTAGTTAATCAGTAAAGGAGTCCTTGGGCCTTACCAAGTGCCTCTGTTCTGTCTGACGATTTGTTGAGTATGCCAAAATGCCAAACAGGATAGCTCTACTCAAGTATTAGCAGTACAAAAGGCGAAGAAATTGTTCAAATAAAATTTGGGACTTATGAACTTAATAATGAATTTAAGGAGGATGGTTCAGTTTTCTTCATGTGGCGAAATATTATTAAGATAGTATTTCTATAGTAAGAAAAATTATCGCATTGAGACGAGATAATCTGATCAAACAGTTCGTGGTAACGAACTGTAAGTAAGGAGCGACCCGGCTCAATGGTAACCGAAACTCTAGAAAACGGGTTTTTGATACCAATAGATACATCAAAAGAATTAGATTTCAATGCTGATTTCAAATATATAACTTTCATCAAATTTAATGCTACCCATCAAAAGTGACGCGCCTGAGAAAATTTGGCTGATTTTCAAAAAAGGGGGAAAGACCCCCTAAAAGTTATAGAACATTAATGAAATTCACACCATCATATTCAGCGTATCAGAGAACTCTACTGTGGAGGTTTCAAGCTCCTATCTACAAAAATGTGGAATTTTGCATTTTTTGCCAGAAGAAAGATCACAGATGCGTGTTTATTTGTTTTTTTGTTTTTTTTTGTTTTTTTTTTCCCAGGGGTGATCGTATCAACCCAGTGTTCCTAGAATATCGTGGGAGGGCCCATTGGGATGGAAATTAAAAGTTCTTGTGCCCTTTTTAAGTGACTGAAAAAAATGGAGGGCAACTAGGCCCCCTCCCACGCTAATTTTTTCCCCAAAGTCACCTGATCAAAATTTTGAGATAGCCATTTTGTTCAGCATGGTCGAAAATATGATAACTATGTCTTTTAGGATGACTTAATCCCCCGAAGTCCCCGGGGGGAGGGCTAAAAGTTATGAACTTTACCCAATGTTAACATATAGTATTGGTTATTGGGAAGTATACAGAAGTTTTCAGGAGGTTTTTTTTTTGGTGGTGGAGGGGGGGGGGTCGGAGGTTATGTTGGAGGATATGTCCATGAAGGAAGTTTTCATGGGGGAAGGGAAATTGCCATGAAGGGGGCGCCGGACTTGCCAGCATTATTTATTGGTTATTGGGAAATATACAGACATTTTCAGGAAGGATTTTTTCTGGAGGGTGGGGCTGGAGGAGGGGGTTACTCGGAAGAATCTTTCCTTGGAGGATGTTTCTTTGGGGTAAGGGACATTTCCATGAAGGGGGCGCCGGATTTCCAAGCATTATTTAAAAAACGATCAGAAATTAAATTAAAAAAAACAAGTTTTTTTCAACTGAAAATAAGAAGCAACATTAGAACTTAAAACGAACAGAAATTATAACGTATATGAGGGGGTTCTCCCCCAAGTCAATACCTCGCTCTTTAAGCTACAGTTTTTTTTTAGTGCTTTCAAAACAGCTATCTATTCTAATTAAACGGCCTTTGTGATTCAGGGGTTTGTGAATTAAATTTTTTTTAACTTTTAACGTAAAGAGCGTGGTATTGACTAAGGGGAGAACCCCCTCATATACGTAATAACATATACGTAATAAAAAAAACAATAAAAAAACAAGCGATACGGCTCAATAGTAATCAAAACTTTTAAAAACGGAATTTTGATGTCAATAAATGTATCAAAAGAATGGGTTTATAATGCTGATTCTAAATATATAAATTTTATTAAGTTTAGTATTACTCATCAAAGGCTACGAGCCCGAGAAAATTTACCCGATTTTTTTAAGAGGGGGGAAACATCCCCTACAAGTGAAAGAATTTTAATGAAAATCACATTGTCAGATTCAGCGTATCAGAAAACCCTATTACATAGGTTTCAAGCTCATATCTGCAAAAATCTGCAACTTTGTATTTTTTGCCAGAAGAAAAATATACGAATATAGAAGTTCGTTACGTAAGTTAATTTGTAAATTACGTCATAACCAAATTTAGAGACATCCATTTAGCAAAAGAAAAGTAAAATTTTTATGCAAATTTTGTTTACTTATTCAATGACGGTGAGCCAAAATTAAAGCTGCATTAACTAAAAAACGATCAGAAATTAAATAAAAAAAAAACAAGTTTTTTAAACTGAAAGTAAGGAGCGACCTTAAAACTTAAAACGAACAGAAATTATTCCGTATATGAAAGGGGCTGTCCCCTCCTCAACGCCTAGCTCTTTACGCTAAAGTTTGACTCTGTCTCACAACTTTATTTTTTAAAACAATAAAAAACTTTAGCGTAAAGAGCGAGGCGTTGAAGAGGGGACAGCCCCTTTCATATACGGAATAATTTCTGTTCGTTTTAAGTTTTAATGTCGCTCCTTACTTTCAGTTTAAAAAACTTGTTTTTTTTATTTAATAGTACTAACCAGTATTCTAGGGGATGTACTGGTAGAGAAGAAGAGAAACCTTAACGGAAGTTCGCTGTATTTTTTTTTTTTTGCAAACATTTCAGGGAGACCTATTATAAGTTTGAAGTGACTCGAGCCAAAAGTAACCAAAACTATGAAAAAATATGTGCTCTTAACGAAAATTACGCCATTAGATCTACCAAATCATTGAATTCCATTGTAAAGGTTTCAACCTCGTATGGACAAAAATGTGGATTTTTGCATTTTTTCCAAAAAGAAAGATCATAGATGCGTGTTTGATACTTTTTTTTCTGTTTTATTGTTCTTTTTCCAGTGAGTAATCGTGTCGAACCGAAAGTACTAGAAGATCGACACAGGAATCATTTGAAAAAAAAAATATAGTGCTACCCCTTTAAGTGGCCAAAGAGATTGCGCCACAAGAAAATGATGTTTTCCATGATTTTCTGGCACCAAACTATGATTTTGCCCCAAAAAGGACCAAGTTGCTGTGAATAGAAAATTCTAAGATAGCAAATCAATTTGAAAATATTAAAAACAAAACAATATATTGCTCTTCTCAATTGCAGAGAAAGTAATGCTGTGCTTTGGCTCATACGTCCCCGAAAATTCACACGATAAATGCTTAATATAAAAATTTATCTTTGTACTAGATTTAACTAAGTTGATTCAGGGGATTTTTTCAAGAAATTATGCTAAATGATGTATAGTTCCCCATCAGTTATAATGAAGGGGGTGATGGGTCATTGTGCATGCAAGGGGGTAACATATGCCTAAAAGAGCGTAAGACCCCCATTTCAATATCATAATTGTCTAACTCTCCAAAAGCCTTAAGACAAATATTGAAAGAGGAATGGAATTAATCTTTTAAGTCTTTTCATTTAGATTAAGCACAAATAAAGGTTTTGCAGGGGAATACCTCCCTTCTTGTTCCATAAAACATTTCTAACATTTATTTAAAGCTTCATTTAACTAAATTGATTTGCTTCATGTTTCATAAATCCTATACTACGATGTGTAGTGCGCATCAGTTATTTTGAAACAGGGAAGGTGTGTCATTTTGTAGGCGGAAGTGTGGCAGACGCCTCAGTGTATTTTAATGCATAAATATCCAAACTCTCAATGAGCAGTCAGACAAATATAAAATGAGTTTTGGGAAAGGAGGAGGAGGAGGTAGAAATTGACACCTAGTATCTCTTGATACCCGGGAATATGTTTGGTCAACACCTTTATTATTGGCCGTTGGGGACATGGAATGGTAATAATGCCCCCCTCATTGCGACCATCTATTTTATGTAGCAGGAAATATTGCATTCGCAAGCCTACCGGCATACAGGTGCAAAATGTGGAGACAGACATCATAAGCTTCGGCAGTAACTTTCTTGCGGGGGGGGGAATGGCAAGTTCTACCAGGAGCTTTGTTTTCAGTGATTTTAGATGGTAATATTTTTTTTCTTCTTATATATAATGTTTCAATGTACTTAAACATATGTACACAATGTATTTAAATGTTAGAAAGCTCTATTGTAGAGGTCACAATGGCTTCAGTCATGTGTAAGATCAGAAGTCAAGCATGATTTCTATCCATATAAACAATAATGCCCCTCCTTGTCCACCTGAAAATCTATAAGAAAATATTATTAAGAACTTATTCAACAAACTACTGTTCATCGAAAATTTAGACTGAGTACTAAAATTTTGTCTAGGATTTAACTACAATCTAACATTTTAATGCTTAAGCAGAAAAATTGAAAAAGCAGGATGCTGCCAATCGATTTCTAATAATAGATATAACCAATTTAACAGCAAGAAATGGAGGGGAGTTATGGGACTGGAGGCCCACATCATATATATATTATATATATATATATATATATATATATATATATATATATATATATATATATATATATATATATATATATATATATATATATATATATATATATATATATATATATATAATATATATATATATATATATATATATATATATATATATATATATAAAACGAACAGAAATTATTCCATATATAAGGAGACCTACTCACGTCTCAACCCCTAACTCTTGAAGCTAAACTTTCACTAGAAATTGTTTAAGAACGACTCCTTAAACACAAGACCCGTTGAATTGGAATGAGAAGTTTTTTAAGCACTATAGAACTTTAGCGTAAAGAGATGGGAAATGATGAGGGGGCATCATCTGCACATACGGAATAATTTGTGTTCGTTTTTATTTTTAACATTGCTCCTTATTTTTGGTTGGAAAACTAGTTTTTTTGGTTTTTATTTAATAGCTTTCACGAATTAACCATCATGCCCTTTGTAACACTTTTATCAAATTTTCATTTGAGAAATGTGTGTTTGACTACTTTTTATAAATTCCAACTATCCGCAAGGTCAACATCATCATCATTACCATAGGAAAATAATTGGAGCTAACGGTGTTCCCTGAAGGACGTCATTGTACACCAAAAGAGCATGAAAATAAATATTGAGCTATTTAGCTGAGGTAATACAAATAAAAGGATTCTAATTAAATAGAATTCAACAAGATTTTGATTTGAAGGTATGTCTAATAACGTGTTACAGTTAATTAAACCGAGAGTCTTTTGTAAGTCACAAATTTCGACAAAAAGAAACGAAGAACGCAAGAAAGGAATAATAAGGAAACGAAAAAGGTTAATTTTTAGCTAGAAAAAAATGAAAGAAAAAAGGGATATTTTGGCTATGACTTCCACAATTTGTCCTCAACTCTCAAAAAGGGAAGGAAAAAATGTGTATGCATAAAATGAAAATAACTATCTTTTTGAAGAAAACCACGCTGATCCAGAAAGTGACTGAAAAAAACAGAAGATAGAACTAAATGCCAAAACTTCTTCCCCACTGAGAACTACTGGCTGTTTACTGATCTGACTTCCATTTAGAACGAAAGAACGAAAAGACCTTTTTAGCACGAAAAGTAATGTAAGCTACGGCCTTTTCTATTACATCATAACAAATAGGGTTTATAAGGATTTCCCTAGCATCTCTATTTAAAGGAAGGTCCTTATACAGGCCTATATATTTTTAAATTCCCTTCCCTCTTAAAAAAATGAATATGATGAAACTATTTACTGTAGACACTAAGATTACCTCGTCAAAAAAAATCCTCGTCAAAAAGAACTAATAATTTGGCTTCTCAAAAGCGTGGAGAGCTAAAACTGAATCCAAATTGTTATTTTAATTTTATACTTTCCGTATTTATCTGTTAATTACTAAGCAAAACCGAAAATGAACGAAAATTAAAATAAATAACCGCATCAGGCCTTAAGATTACAGATTTATAGATAAATTAATAAATCTTAAAACAAACAGAAACTAAAACGAATAATTAAGTCAAAGTTAAAATTAACAATATTAGGATAACCATAAATAGGAGTATTGTCCCATATACGTTCTAAAGGCTATAGATTCATTTATGTTTTATTGAATACAAAATATATTTTCAGCATTTTCTTTTTATAATTACAACGTTAAAAAGTGAAACTATCCTGGAATTAATATAAAAGTATATTAATATTAAATCCTTAAGAACTTTGTCTAAAACCTAAGTCCTTAAAAATTGTATATTAAATCCTTAAAACTGAGTCTAATCACAAAGTTTAAACTCTTTTTCCCTGCAAACATTTCTGTTATGCTTTTGAGGAAGACGTCAAAGTTTCTATGGACGACGGGCAGGCCTAATACCCTCAGAGTTCCCGTTTTGTTGAATTTCTTTACCTAGTTAGCTCTAGTTACCTACAATTCAATTTAAAACTTTATACCTAACATTAATCCACGCGAACAAAAACTTGAAAAGTCGAAAAAAAATGAAAAGAAATTTTTAAAAGTCGGAAACACGGTAACATAAGTTGAAATAGTTGGAAAGACATGAACAAAAGCTTCAAAATCTCCGAAATAAGCGAACAAAAATTTTTAAAAGTTGGAAACACAAGACCAAAAATAGGAAAAAACAGATTCCTCAAGCAAAAACTGAAAAAACTAAAAACTCATCCCCCTACATATCTACCTACCTAGGTCTAGCTAGCTATCGAGGTCTACCTGCCTAATTTTACTTACCTAGATCTAGCTACATAGGAGGGAGGTTAATTCAATAGCAAACTTTTCATTAGGTCTTAGGAGGAAACACAAATAATCACCACCAGGATGCCCCCTAAGAAAGTTAATAAAAGAATTTAAGAAATTCATAGGAAAACATTCTTAAGTGAGATACAAACTAGTATACCTACCTAAGTCTACCTACCTAGCTCTAATTATTTAGGTAGGTCTACTTAGGTTTTCCTAGCTATCTATATCTACCTACCTAGCTCTAGTTATGCTCTAGATGCATATGGGCAGATAGTTTAGTTTTTTTTTTTAGTTTAGTTTATTAATAAAAAAATAGAACTTGACAAAATGCATACATATATGTAAATATATAATACATGAAAAAAACAAAAACTAACAAGTCTTTCAACTAAATCTTCTAGCCTGCCCATGAACTTGATAAGGCAAGTTGTCCTAGGGGCGTACCAGGAATAGAAAAAAAGAGAAAATTTTAGTACTAATTTATAGCACAAATTAAGTATACCAGAAATACTGATAATATAAAAAATATATATATATATATGTATATGTGTATAAATAAAATACATAATTCCTTGCTGAGTTATTACTGGAGTCACCGTAACGAGAACAAAAAAGGAAAAACTATCCAAATAATCCACTATACTCCTTCACACACCTCAAATAACAAAAGAAGAAGAAGAAGAAAAAAATCGAATAAAAAAAAAAACGAATAATAGTTTAGGACTCATTAATGCAATACATTTTTTCCTTGGCTTCACTTCTAAATTTTTCCAACCCATTTAATACCATTAATAATCATATTATTACTAATCCATAAATTTATAAATCAAATACAAATAAAAATGATAAATAATAATTTAAAGCTCATAATTAGAGTACATTTTTTCCTTAACTTTATTTCTAAATTCTTCAAAATTTGTTGTGTCATTAATTGTCTTATCATTAGTATTCCACAATTTTATTCCTCGATAAATAAAGGAGAACTTAGACCTTGTAGTAATGGCAATTGGAGCAGACAGTGCCTTTCTTGTTCGAGTATTATAATTGTGGCAATCAGACCTAACCTTAAACATGCCTGAGAAGCATAAGGTAGATTATTATTATTATACTTGAACATAAATAACTAGTGATAAAAATCCCGTAAGCCAGCAGCTGGTAAAATTTTTTGTCTTCTATACTCCAATCTCACAGAATCACTCTAAGATTCATTAGAAAGTAAACGGATCGCATTATTTTGGAGAACCCAAATTGGATTAACTAGCGACGGAAATGTCCCTAACCATACCGAAGAACAATATAAAATATATGGATGTATTATCGAGAAATACAACAACCTTAAAATACGATGCGGGATAAAGTGTGCGAGTTTTCTAAGGATTCCGATGTTCCGTGATAAAATCGCGGACGTGTTCCCAACATGTTTCCTAAACGACAAGGTTTCATCAAGTGTAATACCTAAATACTAGACACAGACTTCCTTCCAATCTCGCCATAACTGTATTTTAATTGAGAAATCCATGGATAATATGTAGCTGTTCTTGAGAATATGATAAAACTACTCTTAGCCGGGTGAACTTGTAGTTTATTTACGCGCATCCAAGTTGAAACCCTGTCTAACGATTGTTTACTTAATTCAAGTAATCCCTTCTCAGTTCTTGCGAGACAAACAAGCGACGTGTCATCAGCAAACATCGGTACTGTCACTTCTTGTGGATCATTGAATAGTTCACTGAAATTGTTTTTTATATTAGATATGGTTTGAGTTAGGTCATTTACAAAAAATAGGAATAATAGTGGTCCAAGAACAGATCCCTGTGGAACTCCACATGTAATAGGAAAGCTTGATGAAAGCTTTGAGTCAATCTGAACATACTGCAGCCGCTCTGCTAAAAATGCACGTAGAAAGTTAAGCCCAGGACCTCTTATGCCATAAAACTCACATTTTAGAAGTAGGAGATGATGATCTACTGTGTCGAAAGCCTTAATTATATCTAAAAATATTGCTAAAACCCTGTAGCCTTCATCCAACACTTGATTGACTACGCTGCTTAGATAAGCAACCGCTTGTTCTGTTGTGTAACCATGTTGGAATCCGAATTGGGTAGGATTTAACACATTATGACGCTCTAAATATGCATAAAGACGGGCAGCAAAGCACTTCTCTAAAACACGTGATAGTACAGGAAGAACAGAAATCGGCCTATAATTTCCTAAATTATTTGTCTCACCACCCTTATGAACAGGAGTAACACGAGTTACTTTAAAGCAAGACGGGAAGAAACCCTCTTTTAATGCAGAATTAATTAGGGACAAAAGTAGCTTCTGGATTAGTGGCAGAATAAATTTAACCACTCTTAATGATATAAAATCACTACCAGAAGCATTACTTTTCATTTTGTAGATGATATGTTTCATCTCACTTAATAATACAGGTGCTAAATACATTGAAACCTCAGATTCATAATGACCAAGGTAGTCAAAACTGCTTGGACCATCTAAAATTGGACAGATTCCTTCAGCAACACGCTTTCCTACCGCTGAGAAGTAATTTCCGAATACCTCCGAGACATCATCAGCACTTTTGGGCATTTCACCTTCTTGGTTAACTATTTCAAGTGGGATCGTTTTCGTTGGCTGCTGAAGTACTTCTTTAATCATGCGCCATGTTTTTGCCGGACATCCCGAAACTTCCTCGAGTAAAATTCTCTTTTTACTTTTCTTAATAATCGATTCAGAGCATTGCGATAATTCTTAGATATTGTATCGTTTATATCGCATTTGTGATCGATCTTTTCTTGTAAAGTTGGTCTCTAGTACGCATCAATTTTAGAAGGTATCCAGTAATCCATGGCTTCTTTGGGGTTATCCCACGCCGTCCTTTTTTCCTTTGACAATGCTTTTCTAATTCACTTTGAATAATCTGGTAAAACAAATTAAATCTTTCTTCATTATTAGATGCAATTGATAAAATATTATCCAAATCCATTTGAGATAAAACACTCTTATAACGCAAGAGAATTGTTTTATTCACATAATGCCAAGAAAACTCATTCATTAAACTACAACTATTTCCTATTTTCTAGAGGAATAGCATGTCTAGAAAACACACCAGAATGGTCAGAAGTGTCACTAACAACAACACGGGGGGAATCAGGGTTAACATTAGAGAATATATTGTCAATACATGTCGCGGAAGTATCCGTGACCCTCGTAGGTATGTTGATTGACAGAAGTAATCCAAATGAGACGAAAATATTCAATAGTCAGCTGCTCTTTGCATCTATTTCAATCAGGTCAACGTTTAGATCACCCACAAGAAAACACGGGAGATTCACAGGCATCTTATCAAGCTGCTCCTCCAAAAGATCAAAGAATTCATTATATGAGGAAGTCGGTGGGCGGTAGAGAACTATTAAGTAGCAAGAATAATTACCTAAACAAAGATTTAGCACGAGTGACTCAAACACCATCTCCCTTTAAATAGTTAAATCGCTCCGAATGGTCACTTCGATATCCGATCTAATATATACGGCAAGGCCCCCATGTTGACGTAATTGCCTATTTTTTGTGTAAAAATTATATCCCTCTAGACCAAGCAGCTCTGAATTATGAGTATTAAGCCATGTCTCAGTTAAAGCTATCACGTGAAAAACAGAAATATTAGCTAAATCTTTAATAAAGCTATAACGTGAATTTAGCCCTTGGCAATTCAGATGAAAAATATTGAAAAAATTGCCAGGTTTACAGCATATAAGACCAATCTCACACGGTAAAACATAATTACATACTGTGAAAAAAAGTTTTATGGTATATCTTATGTGTATAAGCTTTTTGGCGGTATGAACTCTCTTATGGGCGATAAGTTAAAAACGTGAGAAAATGATTTACTACACATTTTGCAAATTTATGGTTTAATGTTCGTTTCCGTCACCAAAGTCTCTTTCCCGGAATATTGGATTTGGTAAGCAATGGAATAGCTTTTTTCAGGTTATTTGATAATTCAAAATCGTGTTCTTGCACGAGAATTTCATTTTGCGCACTAGTGACGGTTATAGACTGGGTCACTGCTGGCTCGCTTTGATTGATAATATTATCCTTTCCTGATAAATCTTGTAGGTTCTTGATTCTTATTTTCTTGGGCAGAGCTTCTTCTAATTGACTGAAAATGTCATCATCCAATTGATTAGGCAAATTGGCTAGTATGGAACCTTTATTTCTTATAGCTTTGTTAGACATTCTAGAAAGCTCATCCCTTTTATCCAAAACTTAAATGTTGAATTTACAATTGTAATACTGAAACTGAAAATATCGAAATTTTCCAATCTTTATCTCTTGTGGGATGGAATGGAAAGCAAGAAATTGGCTAAAAAGGAGGCTTCATACCTTATAGCTTTCTTTTTCAACTATCAAGTGTCCGGCATTAAGCCGAGAGCCTTGAATTTTGCTGTAGCGAGCTTTGAAAGATTTTTATGTGTCTGAGGTGTGTTGCTTAGTATGCTGTCTGGAAGCGAGTAGTGAAGATTTTCCTTAAAATTTAGGGTAAGGACACTAAAATTGACAAGAAAAACTAAATTAAAGAGTGCGCAGGGATTTCACCCTTGTCGCTAAGATAGGTTGTAATTATTACTCACTTTGTGAAATCAGCATATTATTGAAATCAGCATATTATTAATCATTATTAATAATTGAAATCAGCATTAAAATCTGATTCTTTTGATGTATCTATTGGTATCAAAATTCCGTTTTCTACAGTTTCGGTTACCGTTGAGCCGGGTCGCTCCTTACTTACAGTTCGTTACCATGAACTGTTTGATGGAATAGCTTTTTCCAGGTTATTTGATAATTCAAAATCGTGTTCTTACACGAGAATTTCATTTCGCGCACTAGTGACGGTTATAGGCTGGGTCACTGCTGGCTCGCTTTGATTGATAATATTATCTTTTCCTGATAAATCTTGTAGGTTCTTGATTCTTATTTTCTTGGGCAGAGCTTCTTCTAATTGACTGAAAATGTCATACATATTAAGACAGAAATTTGAATATTGTGTAAAAGTAAGCAGTAAGTAAGTCTGATTTAGACTTCAAGGACTACAGGGTCTTGCTTAAAGACTAAAAATAGTGGTTACAGCAGCTGCTTGACGCAATTATAGATAATACAAAAGATATCGGGCTAACCATCAATGTTGACAAATCAAAGCGTAGGTCCATCACCACTTATGCTGCATTACAAGACAAAGAATCTAGAAAGAGTCAGGGAATTCAAATACCTGATTAGCTGTATTGATTATAATGGTGAAATAAACACTAGGTTAAACTCAGAATTGGTCAGTCAACCAGAGGTTTTAATAGACCAAAGCCAATTTGACTTACTTGACTTACATCTCATGTCGGGCGCTACTCAGCGGAGAGAGTGATGTCTACCTTTTCCTTCTGTTTTGGTCCATAACAAGCTGTTAGTGCTTCTTTCGGTCTAATGTTTTTCATCTCCAGGAATTCAGACAGGCTGTCGGACCATCGTTATCTCAGTCGCCCGTGAAGTCACTTACAGCTGGCTTTCGTAGGATCAAAAATCGTTTTCGCGAATAAGTATGGAGACATACGAAGTAAAATCCCATTTGAATAAGCAGAAAATATTCCCTGCGACTAAAGCCACGTCTCTTCAGTGAAAATGTCCCATCCATATTCCTCTACGCTAGTGAATGCTGGAAAATAAACCAACAGCCTAAAATAATAATCCTTGCATTCGAAAATGTGTGCCTGAAGAGAATTTTAAATTGAAGCTGGCTACAGGAAGTCAGTAACTTTAAAATCCATGATAGATAGGGCCAGTCTCTCAATACTGTTGTTCTAAGGACGAAGAGGTGAAACTACTTAGGACACGTACTACGTATGAATGAAGACCACCTTCATCGGACAGTCTACAATTGGAAACCAGACGACAGAAAAAGACGATGTCGTCCAAAGAACACTTTGCGGCGAACTTTTGACCGAGATCTGAGGACGGCTAAGATCTCATCAGTGCCTGAATAGGAATATGTCACTGCAGTGCCACTTCGGGACGAGAAGGGAGGTTTCGTTGACGCCCTGTGCACCAGCAATGTCTTCGGAGGTACTATGCTGGTACGAACCAAACTCTCTAAAAGTCCTCATCTATCGTGTGAGGTCACAAAAATGAAGATTCTAAAAGGCACTGACAAAAGACAAGTTGATATTAGGCGGATGTTTCAGTTGTATTGAATTCGTTGTATAAAGTAAATTCCATTTGTTTGAATTGTGTGTGCCTGAATCCCTTACTACCATTAAAAGGAATGCCTGTACATACCAGTTTGGCACTCTTGACTTGAATACTTTTTGTCTAAAACTTGATGTGTAAAAAAAAAAAAAAAAAACATGTTTGATTGTAGTTAGTGTAGGCAACTAGATTCTAAGGGAGTATCATATTTCCAAACTTAATTTAAAACCCAAATATATTGGGGTTTGTTTTTATTCGGTAAAACTGTTTTCTTTAAATGACTTTTTTTTTTACGTTTGTGTTCTATGAAAATCGGTTCAATCAGGAATTTCATTTAGGTTAAAATTATGTCTGAGAATATAATAGCATGAAAACCCTGGATTAGGTGGCTCAAACTTGCTTGTCCCAGTGTCTTCTCTCTCGAGGACTGGTGACCCTTGAAGAAAACACGTTTAAGGAACTAACAAAATTTTTCCAATATTTGCACAATGTTGGCCTCCGGTGGCTTTGTCATTCAATGAGTTCTTAATAGTACTCACTTGCTTCACATGCCTGGGAGGGAATAGGGCCCTTGCTCTGCCCCCAAGATCCTCCTAGATTTAAAAAAATATGCTTTTTTTGGTGTTTTCACTGAGAATTACTTTGTCCAGTGTTTTTATTGAAAACATGGTAAACACAACAAAATTATCCCTCACCAAGTTCTGAAAAATTATTCCCCCTAGATTTTGAAAATATATCCCCCCCCACATATCTGTAAATTGACACCACTGGTAGTACTAGTTGTAGTATTTGAATTAAACTTGTGCCAACATTTCTGTAAATTGACGCCACTGGTAGAACTTGTTGTGTTGTTTGAAATAAACTTGTATTGATAATGTTCTATTTTTGCAGCCTGTGGCTGCTTCCTTAAAAGTTTCTTGGTTCTCACTCTAGTTTGAGTTACGAAGCCCTATCACAGATTTGTATTTATATGACCTTAACGACGTTCTGACCATCATTGCCATTAATTTTTTGTTCTATTTTCAGTTCCCCCTTCTATACATCCGTCTTTGCAGTTAGTCGGAGCCCCGAGTGGTACTGATGTTATGCTTGAATGCACAGTTGAAGCTTCGCCTAGAGCCATATCATACTGGGCCAAGAGTAACGGTAATTTCCATTTTATAACTTATGGTTATTTGTGCTATTGCAATAAAAAATCAACGACTATGTCGACTTTAAGAATCAGAATATGGCACGGCCACATTTTCGGAATTAGGCTGATAACAAAGGTATGCCTTTATTATTAAATCTGGTCCAAAGTGCTTCAGATCATTTAATGTCCCTTTTTTGGCGGGGCTTTCTCCTGGAAACAAACAAGTTCCGTATTTTAATTTTCCAGTCCAAAAATCACAAGAAAATCTTTTCTTCTCCTAAAGCTTGCCCTTATCAAAGCTAGAATGCAAATGATTGATTTTGAGAGACGCAATGCTCCTTGGAGTGGGATAATTCTAACGAAAGTCACTTCATCTCATTGCCCAGAAATTACTAGAGTCGTAGGCATCCGAGATTAATTTGCAGATTTCCAATCCAAGCTTTCCAGGTCCGATATCAAACTAAGCAATTCATTTGACTCAACTTGGATTGATTTTAAATGAGTGTCACTCAGGAATAGTCTTGACTAATATTTTCAACTAGAAAAAATTAAGATGAAACTGTTTTAGAAGTCACATGTCTAAGAATTATTAGACAGGCAACTGTTTACTTAACTAAAAATCCGACTTTTCTTTTGATGAAGTTAATCACGAAAAATAACTGTATACTTAAAACGAGCTTATATCATTTTAAGTATTTGAAGGGCTAGATAACAAAAAAGAAACTCGAATAGACGAAAAACAGCGATATTTACATCCAGTGAAAATAAAAATATAATGTAAATATTTCGGCCAAAACCTCCGATACACCCTTCTCAGTCGAAAAATAAAAAAAAAAATTAAAAGGCACCATTAAACTAAATAGAAACCAATAATATTCACCAGTAAAAAAAAAGCAAGACCCTTTCCAAGCAACGGTGAAAGGGTAACTGAAATAAAACCAAACAATGAATGGTAGTTCTAGAAACCAAATCCAAGTTTATTTTACGTAATGCTTTTTTAAAGCTTTTCAAACAGTTCGTGGTAACGAACTATAAGTAAAGAACGATGCGGCTAAATAATAACCAAAACTCTAAGAAACGGAGTCTTGGTAGCAATGAATGCAAAAAAAGCATTAAATTTTGAATCTAATCGAAAATATAGCCTATATAATTCACATAGTTTAATGTTACCCCTCAAAAGCTACAGGCCTGAGAAATTTCACCCAGTTTTGAAAATGGGGGGAAAACACCCCCGAAACATCAAGTAATTTTAATGAAAGTCACTCCATCAGATTCAGGGTGTCAGAAAACCGTGCTGTAGATGTTTCAAACTCCTATGTACAAAAATGTTGAATTTTGCATTTTTTTTTTTTGCCACAGACAAGATCATGGGTTCGTATTTATTCGTTTTTTGTTTGTTTGTTTTTCCAAGGGCTGATCGTATCCAAACTGTGATCCTAGAATATCGGGATGGGGCTCATTTGATAGGAAGTAAAAAGTTCTAGCGCCTTTGTTAGTTATCAAAAATATTGGAGGGCAGCTAGCCCCCTCCCACGCTCCTTTTTTCCGAAAGTCACTCGATTATTTTTGAAAATATTTAAATTTTGAGACAGCCATTTCGTACAACATAATCCACCTTCTAATAAATATATTTTTGAGAATGACTTGTGCGTATATTATGAACTCCTTTACGGGTTTTTGCTCCGCACAAACACAAGCGGAAGGTATCTAATGATGAAATAAGAAGTTTCTTTACGCTGAAAATTAATCTGACTTGATTTCAGGTGAATTTGTAATTGAATTAGCCCACTTGTGTTTTCCAAGCCCATCCTTTCTACCCAAAGTGGTCAAGAAAGAAAAGTGCTTACCATTTTATTGCCCCTTGTTGTGCCTCGTTTTCGTGGGAGCCTATTAAAAAAAAAAAAATCTTTATTGGAATTCCCATAGCCCAAGTTTTCACCCAAAAATTATTTGCCCGTTTTAAGGCCTAATTGTTTTTGGAAGACCATGCCCAGAATTTTTTTTTGTACATTAAACTCCCTTTAGCTCAAGGACTTATGGCTGTAAATTTCAAACCGATCAAGGTCTTGAAGTATTTTGGGCAGTATCTGGGCAAAATTTCAGCCTATAATAATCATATTGCTTTAACAAATCATGAGCTAAACTGTAGTGGAAAGAGCGAAGGGTTTCTGAGGCTGGCAAATCCCCTTAAATATAGTTTAATTTTTGTTTGTTTTAAGCTTTAACCTCACTTTCTATTAGAAATTTTGACTAATAATGCTTCGAAAAATGAAAATGGCCTCATAAAAAGATATATTACTTAAACTGTTTGTATGAGGGGAGAGAGTGAAATCCCAGCAAAGATATTTCAGGTCACAATAACTAGTTTTTCGAGGGAAGAGATTACACATCAGGATGGATTATGGCCTGGAACCGGCTGTAGGCCTACCGACAAGATATTCATATTCCACCAAACCCTAGAGCATAGAATTTTACGTAAGCTAATTATAGTGGCTTCATTGTTTTCTTCACTGTGTTTAATTCTCTAGTGAAAAGCCGAGTGCGAAACGCAACGAAAGAGGTGTAGTATCGCGGTAAATCATCAAACTAGTCCAGGGTTATTATAAAGAGATGATTTCAGCTGCTCAAGTCAACGTTGAGGTCTCTAAAACTCTTCTGATCTACTACGGAGTCAAGCAAGGATACATTCTCTTACTGATGCTCTTCAAATTCTTTTATTTCGCTATCACATGTTTCAATTACGCATACGATGTAGTCCTGCCACTGATTCGATTTTTTTTTTTCACAAAAGATACTTTCAGAATTCACCATTAATACTGTCCCTTTTAGTCTCAAGGTCGATACAGCCAAAACTTAATATATGATGAACAACTTGAGCACAGCTGGAACTCTAGAAATTTTCCTTGACTCAGAAGGGATCTAAAGAGTGGCGAGTTTTAAGTGTTTGAGCTGATTGATAAACATACGTGATGTTTATAAATATGAGATCCAACTTAAAATAGGCTCATTAGCAGTAGTAACCGTGAAAGTAAGTAAAGCTCTGTGACGTATTTGCCAAATACATCTTTGCATTTAATTTATGAAGTAGTGGTCGCATCAGTACTATTTTAAATAAGCGATGCTTTGACTATTAGTTCTTTTGATACTAAAGCATTTAGAGTATTTGACCAGGGAAGCCTGTAGAAAGTCTTGGATCTCCGGCTGACTCATCAAGTCTGGAATAAAAAAATTTAGAAAGACAATGCTGTTAAGAATTTGATGTAGTAAAAATTATAAATAAACGCCCGGATTCCACTCCCCTCTGGGAATAAGCGCTCTGATGGCCAATGCTAAACATTATTACCCACGATCAAGACTGACCTGAAGCCCCTAATTTGGCATTCGCTGACAGGGGGAATAGTGAGCTCTTTGTAGTTACAGATTATTACCACCGTTACTAAAGATTCATCGTCATGACAGAAAACGCTTGTAAACTCTTACGCTTCGGGGACAACTGAAATAGAATGTGTCCTTCTACAAGTACTTGTTAGTATTATATGTATTTTAACCACGGAATTCTAAAGTATAATCAAACCTTTTCGGTCAAAATATAAATAACTAAAAGTGAAGCAGCTAAACGTAAATCATTGACACACTTATGCTCCCTTCATTTTTAGGCGACTTGGTTCTACCTGGGGATAGAATACGAACTGAGGAGATGGAACTGAATACCTACACTGTTCGAATAAGGCTGATAATTAGAGGAGTAGAATTTAGTGATTTTTCTGGATACAAGTGTGCTGCAAAGAATTCAGTTGGTGAATCTGAAGGCTATACTAGACTTTATGGTAAGTGTAATGTAATTAATGATGTTCAATATTTAAAAAGTCGTGATATCCAATTAATTCCAAATTATAAGGATAAATTTTATTTTGTCAGTGCCGTTTCAAAAGAATTCTTTGGAACAAAAGCTGTAAAGCGTAAATCTGTTCAACATTTTTCTGTTTCGTTAAATATTCACAGCACCTACCGGTATGAGCACGAAAATCGAGTTTTATTAGTAAATATAGGTCCATGCACAAGATCCATTAATTGCACCTTAAAAAAAACAGGAGATCATTCGTGATTTTGTATTTTTGTTTGAATTATAACTGAACTTTTTTTTTGTTTGTGTATAGTAGACTACACTTAAATTTTGCCGTCGTTGCTCTGTTATTATAAATGTTAATTGTTGCTTTTAGTCTCCATCGTTGTTCTGCCCTTTTGTATTATTTCAGACGGTTGTCCAAATAAACTTATTAGTTTTAAGATATTATAACCTACAAACTCTGTTCTGCAGTTAGCCAGATCTAGATTTACTGTACTTTGCTTGTGTAACGGGAAGTCCTGCTGCAGCCTGTGATTAGTTTCACCGACAGGCATCGCAGAAGCAATACTTTTATTCCGTCTGTCATTATCACTTAAGTGCTTTAGTTATCAACCCCCTACTAACTTTTCAGATGTTATGTCCCAAGAAAATGGATGACCATATGCTGACATTAGTTTATCGCAAAAGTGGATGACAAATTCTATACAGACTGTCTCAAATACGCTGTTTCTGCTTCAAATGACTGTATCTTCTATTTCTTGACACCCAACTAAAATTGTCACTTTAAACATAAACTAACTGTGGAAGCTAACGCTCTGCTACTTCGCCACGAAATATGAAACCTAATTCAATCTAGTCTGTTATTTCTAAAATTGGAGCAAGAACCAGCTGTGTCTACTTTAATTTCCTTTTAAAAATGAGGTATTGTATTTGTTTCCATTAATCTGATGATAAGAAAAATATGATTCTGTTTCTACTGCTAGGATAGTCACCGACACACTTTATTAATAATTGCAAGATTAAGTCACTGTATTGCATTATTATTTGCATGTGTTGCGTAGCCGCTTGAAAAAAGATTAATTTTTTAATATGTATTCAAAAAGACGGATTTGAATAAAACTGCGACCATTCATGTAACCTCTTGTCCCTGAAGATGGAAGTTCTTTATTATTTTTGATTCAAGCTGCTCTCCATGATAGAGTTTGATACAAATTTCTCCTGCCCTCAAATGCATCTAACTTATCCCAAGCATCGAACTCCTTCCTCGAAGATGAACATTATTTAGGATACTTCCTTACAAATCACCCTACGTAGTAAAGGTACGATTACTAAATTGTAGAACTTTTAAGCGATAAATAAGTGGTGCTAGCAGATTTGGTATGATTCAGAAAACCCACCCCTTTGGTTCCCTTTCCCCAAGATACTGTCACATTAATTTCAAGTGCATCTGAATGATTCAATGCAAAGGTTGGAAAATGGATGTAAACCACCAAAAACCGCAGTTTTACGTCCATTGAAATAAGATACTTGCCCCATAAACTCGACCCAACCGGTAACAAAGCAGCCTTACCTATCTTTCTGCTGATTAAATAAAAAAAACAAGTTTTTTAAACTGAAAGTAAGGAGCGACATTAAAACTTAAAACGAACAGAAATTATTCCGTATATGAAAGGGGCTGTCCCCTCCTCAACGCCTCGCTCTTTACGCTAAAGTTTTTTATTGTTTTAAAAAATAAAGTTGTGAGACAGAGTCAAACTTTAGCGTAAAGAGCGAGGCGTTGAGGAGGGGACAGCCCCTTTCATATACGGAATAATTTCTGTTCGTTTTAAGTTTTAATGTCGCTCCTTACTTTCAGTTTAAAAAACTTGTTTTTTTTATTTAATTTCTGATCGTTTTTTAGTTAATGCAGCTTTTATTTGCATAAAAATTTTACTTTTCTTTTGCTAAATGGATGTCTTTACAAATTAACTTACGTAACTAACTTCTATATTCGTATATTTTTCTTCTGGCAAAAAATACAAAGTTGCAGATTTTTGCAGATATGAGCTTGAAACCTATGTAATAGGGTTTTCTGATACGCTGAATCTGACGGTGTGATTTTCATTAAAATTCTTTCACTTGTAGGGGATGTTTCCCCCCTCTTTAAAAAATCGAGTAAATTTTCTCAGGCTCGTAGCCTTTGATGAGTAATACTAAACTTAATAAAATTTATATATTTAGGATCAGCATTATAAACACATTCTTTTGATACATTTATTGACATCAAAATTTCGTTTTTAAAAGTTTCGATTACTATTGAGCCGTATCGCTTGTTTTTTTATTGTTTTTTTTTATTACGTATATGTTATTACTTATATGAAGGGGTTCTCCCCTTAGTCAATACCACGCTCTTTACGTTAAAAGTTAAAAAAAATTTTGATTCACAAACCCCTGAATCACAAAGGCCGTTTAATTAGAATAGATAGCTCTTTTGAAAGCACTAAAAAAAAAACTGTAGCGTAAAGAGCGAGGTATTGACTTGGGGGAGAACCCCCTCACATACGTTATAATTTCTGTTCGTTTGAAGTTCTAATATTCCTTCTTACATTTCAGTTGAAAAAACTTGTTTTTTTTATTTAACTTCTGATCGTTTCTTAAATAATGCTTGGAAATCCGGCGCCCCCTTCATAGAAATGTCCCTTACCCCAAAGAAACATCCTCCACGGAAATATTCTCCAGAGTAATCCCCTCCTCTAGCCCCCCCCCCCTCCAGAAAAAATCCTTCCTGAAAATGGTTGTATACTTCCCAATAACCAATAAATAATGCTGGCAAGTCCGGCGCCCCCTTCATGGCAATTTCCCTTCCCCCATGAAAACTTCCTTCATGGAAAGATCCTTCCATATAGCCCCCGACCCTCTCCTTCCCCCACCTACCAGAAAAAATCTCCTCTGAAAAAGTCTGTATACTTCCCAATAACCAATACTATATGTTAACATTGAGTAAAGTTCATAACTTTCAGCCCTCCCCCTGGGGCTTCGAGGGATTAAGTCATCCTAAAAGACATATTTATCATATTTTCGACCATGCTGAACAAAATGGCTATCTCAAAATTTTGATCGGGTGACTTTGGGAAAAAATGAGCGTGGGAGGGGGCCTAGTTGCCCTCCATTTTTTTTGGTCACTTAAAAAGGGCACTAGAACTTTTAATTTCCGTTCCAATGAGCCCTCCCACGATATTCTAGGACCACTGGGTCGATACGATCACCCCTGGGAAAAAAAAAAAAAAAAAACAAACAAACAAACAAATAAACACGCATCCGTGATCTTTCTTCTGGCAAAAAATGGAAAATTCCACATTTTTGTAGATAGGAGCTTGAAACCTCTACAGTAGGGTTCTCTGATACGCTGAATATGATGGTGTGATTTTCATTAAGGTTCTATAACTTTTAGGGGGTCTTTCCCCCTTTTTTCGAAAATCAGCCAATTTTCTCAGGCGCGTAACTTTTGATGGGTAGCACTAAACTTGATGAAAGTTATATATTTGAAATCAGCATTGAAATCTGATTCTTTTGATATATCTATTGGTATCAAAAACCCGTTTTCTAGAGTTTCGGTTACCATTGAGCCGGGTCGCTCCTTACTTACAGTTCGTTACCACGAACTGTTTGAAAAACTATTTGTGGGAATGGTCTTGGCGCTACCCGGTTCACTTTGCACCTTCATTTATACAGACTGGAACTACTGTATGATTATGGTTCAAGCGAGCTGTGCCATTTCTGTCTATGTTTTAAAAGTTGTTGGTGGGGTTGAGATTGCGTTGTTGGGTGACCACTGGCCCAGTTGTGTCCTACCGTTGTAGTCCTAACTATTCAAAGCTATTGTCTGACTCTTAAACACACAGTATGTCCAATTATGTGCTATAATGATGGGCATAATCGATTGAAGTCACATCGATTGAACAATTTTTTAGATCCCAGGTTAAATAGAGTCTAATATGCTTACTAATCTACTAAAACTGGTGGTGGCGGGGGTGGTGGGATATTGGATAGGCCAAGGGCCCACTAAAATCCAATAATAAAAACTATAATTGTCTTTATATGATTCTACTTTAAGCAATGAATGACGTACTTCTCTGGTTCTTGGCGTTCACCCCGGAAAATACCCCTTCCCCGGAAAACACCCCCCGGAAAATACCCCACAGAAAATACACCCCTCCTCGCGGAAAATGCCCCCGGGAAAATAACCACCTGCGGAAAATACCCCCCGTTGAAAATACCCCCTGGAAAATACCCTCCCGGAAAATACACCCTCCCCCACGAAAAATTGGGTTCTCCAAATTTAAGAATTTTAATTTGAGTTATGTTTTTTTTTTTTAGTTTCGTTGAGAAGTACTAAGGAAAAGGAAAAAGAGGAATTTACACACCATAGTATGTTAAAAACGTAGAAAAAAAAAAATGCAAATCCATTTTTGTTTAAAAGACTTTCATATGAACTTCTGCAAATTTTGGCAATAGCAGGGCCCAAATTAAAAAAATAAGAAATAAAAAGAAGTAGGGGTGAAAAATCATTTTTTGGGAACTGGGAAAATTTGGGAACCAACAAATTCTTATTGTATGAAACCCAAAACGAACTGAAACTACAAGGGATAACCTACTCAAAACAAGAAAAAAAAATTAAAAGATTAGGGCTGACAACACCCATGTCTTCTCAAGACTAGAATATAATTTGCACTTTACTAAAAAATAAAAAAATAGTAATAACCCAGGATTGTCAGTTTATGTTATAACAACCGTGGATTGTTAAGCATTCTGACTTTTCTTCTACAAGGTTTGCGTTTGGATTAATTTTTTTTTCTAAGCGAATGTTAGCACGAAAAAAAGTAGTAATTTTTGGAAAGCCCATGTGTTAATTCTACCTCCATTAACACCAATTTAAAATGTTTGCGGGAGTCATATTCAAACAGGATAGAAGATGGCTGACTTTCTGCAAACTATTTTTTGGTTAGAGAGTAGTCACTTGCCCACAATTTGCCCCTTATCAGAGTGATCAAAACCTGCATATGATTCTAATTTGCGCAAGGTACTACCTGCCTATCTTTGTGATAAACAGATGGTTTTGGTAAAAAAGTAAGTGCTACTTTCTTATACAACAGCAATGAAATTGTCTGCCGCTCAAAATATGCAAAATGTTTTTTTTTTCTAACAGAATGTTAGCACGAAAAAAACGTAGTAATTTTTGTGTGTAAAAGATCTGTTTGCTTGTGTGAACAGTCGGCAAGGATTATAGATTTATCAGACAGTTCTGGGTAACGAACTGTAAGTAAGGAGCGACATGGCTCAATCGTAACAGAAAACTCTAAGAAATAGAATTTTGTTACCAATAGATACATCACAAGAATTGGATTTTTATGTGATTTCGAATATATAAATTTCATAAAGTTTAGTCTTATTTGTCAAAACTTACGAGTCTGAGAAATTTTGCCTCATTTTTGAAAAAAGGCGGAAAAACCCCCTAAAAGTAATAAAATATTAATGAAAATCACACCATCATATTCATCACACTCAACCCTATATTAGAGGTTTCAAGCTCTTATCTGCAAAAATGTGGAATTTTGTATTTTTCCCAGAAGAAAGATCACAGGTGCGTGTTTATTTGTTTTTTTTTGTTGTTTTTTCCCAGGGAAGATCGTATCGACCCAGTGGTCCTAGAATATCTTAAGAGGTCTCATTCAAACGGAAATTAAAAGTTCTAGTACCCTTTTTAGGTGACCAAAGAAAATGGAGGACAACTAAGCCCCCTACCACGCTCGTTTTTTCCCAAAGTCACCCGATCAAAGTTTTGAGATAGCCATTTTGTTCAGCACAGTCGAAAAACCTAAAATTATGTCTTTGAGGACGACTTAATCCCCGACAGCCCCGGGGGAAGGGCTACAAATTGTGAACTTATCTTATTGTTCACATATAGTATTGGTTATTGTGAAGTATACAGACGTTTTCAGGTTTTTCTGGTGGCGGGGTTGGATTTTCTTTCCATGGAGGAATTTTTCATAAGGAAAGGGAATTTTCCATGAAGGGGCGCCGGATTTCCCAGCATTAGTTAAAAAACGATCAGAAATTAAGTAAAAAAGCAAGTTTTTTTCACCCGACTTCAATCAATCAATTCAAGAGATACCTTCCAGTACACTATTTAACTAGTGAAAAACAGTTTGCTATAAACGATATGTTTTACCTTTGTATGTGTTCAAAGGGGTTTCAGTATATTCAGCTAGAGTGGACCAAGTCTTTTCTACACCAGCCACAGCTGCTTCCTGGATTAGTTTTAATTTCGAGTCCTGGATACCCTAAGAACCGCTCAAAACTGAAGCTTGAAGATGACATGGAACGTTCAACAATTGCAGTAATGATTCTATCTTCATCAGCCGCTCTGTTATTGGTCAATTTCTTTGAGACTTTGAGGATATCTTTTACTGTAGGTGGTTTGTAGCTAACGTCAGACGATACCAAAAGTGCGGATGTTATCTTATGCTCTTTGTTAGGGGTTGGACGGTTAAGAACTTATTTGAAGTGTAGAACCCATACATCCTTGACAGGCTCTCTATCTGTAGTAGATATTCGGATTGGTCTCTATGGGGCACTTCTGGATTGGATTTCCCTCCAACATTTTTTTTTTTGAATTTTATGTAGGGTACGGCTGTCTTTTCTTTTTGGAGCATCTTCTGCTTCAGACACTTTCCAGTTCATGCGCTGATACGTATCACCTCTAATCCCCTTTTTTCCTGTTTGTTAACAATTTTTCAATTCTGATTACTACAGACTGATTGGGATGTAGAGGTGAACGGTAGTCGAGCCCTTTTATTTTTTTTGTTGGTTGATCAGTTTGCACACTCTGTCGAACTATCACCAGGTTTTGGGACCTTCCCCAAGTTTGAGCGTTGAATTGCTGCATCCTGGTAATAAAGTCTGATAACTTGCCAGATATGGTACTGATCTGTTTCTACCACGGATCCAAAAGCTTCAAATAGATTAACCAGCTCAGTGATAACATTAAGTCTCGTACTTTGATCAGCCAGATTGGAAGGTCTAAGGTGTAGCTGGCTGATTGCTGGTCTAAGGGGTCCCTGGAGCCTGAAGTAATGTTCCACTGTTGCTGTTATTAAACTGTGGTCTGAGCTTATATCTGCACCACGGAAGGCTCTGATGTCCTTAAGCCTAGATCCCTACCTGCAATCGCAAGATAAGGATAAATTTGATTGCGAGTAGTACAATCTGGAGCTATTTGGTGTGTTTTTGAATATTTTCGCATGTAGAAGAATACCATCAATGAGGAAATCGTTTGTATGGTTGAAGCCTTGAAACCAATCAGGCAGCGACCATTTTTGATAAATGTGCTTGCGAGTGGTATAATCTGGAGACAGCCAGGAGTGTTTGTGAATGTATTTTTGTGCAAGAAACAACGTCAATGAGGAAATGGCTTGCATGGGTAAAACAGATAAGACATTTGTCATTTCTATTTTGTTTACTAACACCCCTGACTTCACAAAACTCATGAACAACACGAACCATCAGCTCCAAATTTTGTATTTAGGTCTCTGATTAAGATGGTCATCCCATGATGTAGGATGTCTCTATTTATGGCTTTAAAGTGTCATAGAAGTCATCCTTTGACTCCTCGACTGTGTTGTTGGTCAGTGAATCCCAAGAAAAATCTTGGGATGGCGTCCATATCTGTGACTAATCGAGCCCAAATTGGGACACAAATCTTCAGAGCTTTTGCTGCACGATTCGAGAGGATATATGCAACACCAACATTCATGTGTCCCTTTGGGTTTCTTTTTTTTCTATTGGTTATTTCATAGTAAACATGTTGGAGATTTCATTTAGAATATTTTCTTTGCAGTTACTAGTGGTTTATTAGGTTGTACTATGGTATCGTAGGTTATATACTATATATACATGTATTTACTCGAACTGGGATTTTTGGAATGAATTATTAGAGAATTAAAGCGTTTTCAAACATTTTTCAAAAATCAGATTATAATTCTAGTTTTTAAATAAGTTTTAATATTTTATTTTGTAACCTAAAAGTATTTATAGCTAAAATTTACGAGCATTTTACCTATTATAACACCCCTATCGAGAGACCTTTTTCACCCGAAAGCTTATTAGTTTTATTACTTTTAATTTATCTCTTGTTATGATAGCACTGTATGATAGCACTGTTGAGTTTGATTCGGTTATTTATTGTAATTTCTGTTCGTTTTGGGTTTCATTTATTTATCGATGCTGATTTGTGGTAGTTTCACGCTAGGTAGATTATTTGATTTTATTTTTGCTCATTTTTTGTTTAATGGAGTTCTTTACTTTTCTTTGAAAAATTTATTTTGCGGAAATTTTTTTTTAATTAATTTCTGTTCGTTTTTATTGACATAGTCTTTTCAGGGAAAAAGAAAATAATACTTCAAATCTTTTCGTTTTTTTAAGACTTTATAGTTTGGCCTGCTATTTGTTTGCTGGAGAAAAATTTTCAGCAATTTTTAACAACATATACCCTTTTAAAAATCTGAAAACAAATAGTACTGTTTAATTTAGTTTCATACCTCCTCTAGTTGACCTGAAATGGAAAACTTGATAGCATTCGCAAAAAAAAATCTGAAAATGTCAAGCCTTCCAATCATTTTCAAATATTAAAAAGGGCACTAGGCCTTTCGATTTCCAATCGAATGAGCCCTTTTTGAAACGTTAACGCTTTCTATAAACACCTTATATGCTCCAAGGGCATAAATTACAAACCTTACCCTAAGGTCTGTTAGGGTGGTTGTCATCCTCTAAGACCTAATTTCCAGAACTTTCAACTACGTTAAACAGAATGGCTATCTCAAAATTTTGATTGGATGTGTTTGGGGAAATGGTGGGCATGAGAGGGGCGTTAGTCGCTCTCCAATCACTTTCAGCTATTAACAATGGCCCTAGCCCTTTCAATTTCCAATCAATTGAGCCCCTTTGAAGTTTCTACGACAAAACTTTTAAGAAAAATCTTATATGTCTCCAGGGCATAACTTACAGCCCTTGCCCTGAGTGCTGGGGGAGGGGGTGTTATTCTCAAAGACCTAATTTCCAGAATTTTCTACTACGTTGAACAAAATGCCTATCTGAAAATTTTGATTGGATGTGTGCCGAGGAATGGTGGACGTGAGAGGGGGGTTAGTTACCCTCAAATCGCTTTCGACTATTACAAAGGGCTCTAGCCCTCTCAATTTCCAATTGAATGAGCCCCTTTTGAAGTTTTACGACAACTCTATCTACAAAAACCTTATATGCCCCCAGGGTAGAACTTACAACCTTTGCCCTTGGGGCTCTGGGGGGTTTGCCATCCTTAAATACATAATTTCCAGAACTTTCAACTACGTTGAACAAAATGGCTATCTCTAAACTTTGATTGAATGTTTTTGGGTAAATGGTGGGCGTAAGAGGGGGGTTAATTACTCTCCACTCACTTTTGACTATTAAAAATGGAGATTTCAACTTCCAATCAAATGAGCCCTTTTTAAAATTTCTACAACAACTTTCTATATAAACTTTATATGCCCCCAGGGCATAACTTACAACCCTTGCACTGAGGGCTCTGAGGGGGCTATCATCCTAAATGACCTAATTTCAAGAACTTTCAACTACCTTGAACAAAATGAATATCTCAAAATTTTGATTGGATGTGTCTGGGAAAGTGGTGGGCGTGAGAGGGGCGATAGTCGCTCTCCAATCACTTTCAACTATTAAAAAAGGCACTAGCCCTTTCAATTTCCAATTGAATTAGCCCTTTTTTAAGTTTTTATGACAACGCTTTCAATACAAACCTTATATGCCCCCAGGGCTTAACTTACAACCCTTGCCCTGAGGGCTGTGGGGGAGGAGGAGTTGTCATCCTTAAAGACCTAATTTCCAAAACTTACGACTACGTTGAATAAAATGGCTACCTACAAATTTCGATTGGATGTGTTTGGAGAAAAAATGGGCGTGAGAGGGGGGTTAGTTGCCCTCAATTCACTTGCGACTATTCAAAAGGGCCCTAGCCCTTTGAATTTCCGATCGAATGAGCCCTTTTTCAATTTTCTACGACAATGATTTCAACAAAAACCTTATATGACCCAAGGGCATAATTTATAACCCTTGCCCTGAAGACTGTTGGGAGAGTGTGCTCAAACGTATAATTTCCTGAACTTTGAACTGTGTGGAACAAAATGGTTATCTCAAAATTTTATTGGATGTGTTTGGGGAAATGGTGGGCGTGGAAGCGGCGTTAGTTGCTTTCCAATCACTTTCGACTATCAAAAACGGCACTAGCCATTTCAATTTCCAATCGAATGATTCCTTTTTGAAGTTTCTACGACAACGCGTTCTATAAAAACCTTATATGCCCCCTGGGCATAATTTACAATTCTTGCCCTAAGGGCTGTGGGGGGGCTGTCATCCTCAAAAACCTAATTTCCAGAACTTAAAACTACGTTGAATAAAATGGCTGTCTCAAAGTCTTGATTAGATATGTTTGGGGAAAAGGTGGGCTGAGAGGGGGATTAGTTGCCCTCCAATCACTTTTGACTATAAAAAAGGGCAGTAGCCCTTTGAATTTTCCAATCGAATGAGCCTTTTTTGAAGTTTCTACGACAACGCCTTCTATAAAAAAAAACTTATATGCCCCCGGGGCATAACTTACATCCCTTGCTTGAGGGCTGTGGGGGGACTGTCCTCCTCAAAAACATATTTTCAATTTGAAAATCAACTAGGCTGAAAAAAATGGCTATCTAAAAATTTTGATTGGATGTGTTTGGGGGAATGATGAGCGTGGGGGGGGGGCTAGTTGCCCTCCAATCACTTTTGGCTATTAAAATGGCACTAGCCACTCCAATTTCCAATCGAATTTGCCCTTTTTGAAGTTTCTACGACAATTCCTTCGATACGAAGTGCCCTGGTATGGGAAACAAAAACAAAAACAAAAAAAATAATACATTGTGCCAACATCGTTCTTATATGCCCCCAGGGCATAACTCAAATATATATTTGCCCTGAGGGTTGTGGGCATTTAATAAATATATATTTGCCCTGAGGGTTGTGGGGGAGTGTCCTCCTCAAAAATATATTTTCTATCTGGAAATCAACTACGCTGAACAAACATCGCTATCTCAAAATTTCGATTGGATGTGTTTGGGGGAATGATGGGCGTGGGGGGGGGGGCTTGTTGCCCTCCAATCACTTTCGACTATTAAAAAGGGCACTAGCCACTCCAATTTCCAATGGAATCAGTCCTTTTAGAAGTTTCTACGACAACTCTTTCGATACGAAGGGCGCTGGTATGGAAACAAAACCAAAAAAAACAAAAAAATAAACAATACATTGTGTCAACATCTTTCTTTACTTAGGCAGCGCAATCGCGCTTCCTATGATTTTTACAACTTTTTATATAAACCTTATATGCCCCCAGGGTATAACTTCCAGCCTTTGCACTGAGGGCTCTGAGGGGGTTATCATCCTAAATGACCTAATTTCCAGAACTTTCAACTATGTTGAACAAAATGGATATCTCAAAATTTTGATTGGATGTGTTTGAGAAAATATTGGGCGTGAGAGGGACGTTAGTCACTTTCCAATCACTTTCAACTATTAAAAAAGGCACTAGTCCTTTTAATTTCCAATTGAATGAGCCCTTTTGAAGTTTCTACGACAACGCTTTCAATAAAAACTTTATATGCCCCAGGGCATAACTTACAACCCTTGCGCTGAGGGCTTTGGGAGGAGGGGTTGTCATCCCTAAAGAACTAATTTCTAAAACTTTCAACTACGTTGAATAAAATGGCTATCTAAAAATTTTGATTGGATGCGCATGGGGAAAAGGTGGGCTTGAGAGGGAGGTTAGTTGCCCTCAAATCGATTTCGACTATTAAAAAGGGCACTAGCCCTTTGACTTTCAAATCGAATGAGCCCTTTTTCTAGTCTCTACGACAAAGATTTCAATAAAAACCTTATATGCCCCCAGGGCATAACTTATAACCCTTGCGTTATGAGTGTCCTGCTCAAGGGTATAATTTTCTGAGCTTTGAACGTCGTGGGACAAATTGGCTATCTGAAAATTTTTATTGAATGTGTTTGGGGAAATGGTGGGCGTGGAAGTGGTGTTAGTTGCCCTCCAATCACTTTCGACTATTAAAAAGGGCACTAGCCATTTCAATTTCCAATCGAATGAGCCCTTTTTGAAGTTTCTACGACAACGCGTTCTATAAAACCTTATTTGCCTCCAGGGCATAACTTACAACCCTTGCCCCGAAGTTTTTGGGGGATTGTCCTCCTCAAAAGCATATTTTCTATCTGGAAATCAACTACGCTGAACAAAATGGCTATCTCAAAATTTTGATTGGATGTGTTTGGGGGAATGATGGGCATGAGGGGGGGGCTAGTTTTCCCTCTAATCACTTTCGACTATTAAAAAGGGCACTAGCCGTTTGAATGTCCAATCGAATGAGCCTTTTTTGAAGCTTCTACGACAGCGCCTTCTATAAAAACTTTATATGCCCAAAGGGCATAACTTACACCCCTTGCCCTGAGGGTTTTGGGGGAGTGTCCTCCTCAAAAACATATGTTCTATCTGGAAATCAACTACGCTGAACAAAATGTCTATCTCAAAATTTTGATTGGATGTGTTTTGGGAAATGGTGGGCGTGAAAGGGGTGTTAGTTGCCTTCCAATCTCTTTCGACTATTAAAAAGGGTACAAGCCACTCCAATTTCCAATTGAATGAGCCCTTTTCAAAGTTTCTACGAAAACTTCGCCGATACGAAGTGCCCTGCTCTAAAGGAAAAAAATAATAAATAATACATTGTGCCAACATCGTTCTTATATGCCCTCAGGGCATAACTTAAAACCCTTGCCCCGAGGGTTTTGGGGGAGTGTCCTCCTCAAAAACATATGTTCTATCTGGAAATCAACTACGCTGAACAAAATGTCTATCTCAAAATTTGAATTGGATGTGTTTGGGGGAATGATGGGCGTGGGGAGCTAGTTGCCCTCCAATAACTTTTGACTATTATAAAGGACACTAGCCACTCCAATTTCCAATCGAATGAGCCCTTCTTGAAGTTTCTACGACAACGCGTTCTATAAAACCTTATTTGCCTCCAGGGCATAACTTACAACCCTTGCCCCGAAGTTTTTGGGGGATTGTCCTCCTCAAAAATATATTTTCTATTTAGAAATCAACTACGCTGAACAAAATGGCTATCTCAAAATTTTGATTGGATGTGTTTTGGGGGAATGATGGGCATGAGGGGGGCTAGTTTTCCCTCTAATCACTTTCGACTATTGAAAAGGGCACTAGCCGTTTGAATGTCCAATCGAATGAGCCTTTTTTGAAGCTTCTACGACAACGCCTTCTATAAAAACTTTATATGCCCCAAAGGGCATAACTTACACCCCTTGCCCTTGCCACTAGCCACTCCAATTTCCAATCGAATGAGCCCTTCTTGAAGTTTCTACGACAACTCCTTCGATACGAAGTGCCCGGGTATGGAAAAAAAAAATTAATAATACATTGTGCCAACATCGTTCTTTACTTAGGCACCGCTATTGCGCTGCCTATGATGACGAAAAATACGTTCACTCAGGTTTTAAGGTATATACACACTGATATGGTATTACTATTAGGGAATTTTAATACACAGGCTGTTAGAAATAGAGGTAGATAGTTTCCTAGCCTTGGTAAATTTGCTGTAAGAAAAGAGAACAATAACGGCTATAATCTGCAGCAGTTTTGTAGGTATAACAATCTAGTTATAACCAATACAGTATTTCATCATAAAATGACCCATTATTTAATATGGTATTCAGTGGCATAGCAAGGTTTTGTGACACCCGGGGTGGAATTTTGAATTGTCACCCCCCCCCCCCCAAACAGAAATTTCAACATTGCTGAGTCATATTTGTTTATGGTGGAAACATACAATTAAAAAAAGCTATTTGAAGTGTTTAAACTAAACAGTGACACGAAAAGTAAATTAAGTGCTGTATAACATTGGTATGTAAACATTTTAATGTAAATAACTTACATAAATTTAAGCAAATACAACATTTTTATGCACATTAACATTATTATTACAATATCAAACAACACCATTTTAATTCGTGGCTAACATTAAGTAGGTCTAAAATGGGCAGAGACTCTTATTATAAACGTTTTAAGAGGAAATACAAGAATAGCTCTAGCTTTCATATTTTACTATAGGCCAATCCATGTTTTTTCTTGTACTTTGACTTCAAACACCCAGGTGATTGAATATGGAACGTTCAACAATTGCAGTAATGATTCTATCTTCATCAGCCGCTCTGTTATTGGTCAATTTCTTTGAGACTTTGAGGATATCTTTTACTGTAGGTGGATTGTAGCTAACGTCAGACGATACCAAAAGTGCGGATGTTATCTTATGCTCTTTGTTAGGGGTTGGACGGTTAAGAACTTATTTGAAGTGTAGAACCCATACATCCTTGACAGGCTCTGTATCTGTAGTAGATATTCAGATGGGTCTCTATGGGGCACTTCTGGATTGGATTTCCCTCCAACATTTTTTTTTTTTTTTTGAATTTTATGTAGGGTACGGCTGTCTTTTCTTTTTGGAGCATCTTCTGCTTCAGACACTTTTCAGTTCATGCGCTGATACGTATCACCTCTAATCCCCTTTTTTCCTGTTTGTTAACAATTTTTTAATTCTGATTACTACAGACTGATTGGGATGTAGAGGTGGACGGTAGTCGAGCCCTTTTATTTTTTTTGTTGGTTGATCAGTTTGCACACTCTGTCGAACTATCACCAGGTTTTGGGACCTTCCCCAAGTTTGAGCGTTGAATTGCTGCATCCTGGTAATAAAGTCTGATAACTTGCCAGATATGGTACTGATCTGTTTCTACCACGGATCCAAAAGCTTCAAATAGATTAACCAGCTCAGTGATAACATTAAGTCTCGTACTTTGATCAGCCAGATTGGAAGGTCTAAGGTCTAGCTGACTGATTGCTGGTCTAAGGGGTCCCTGGAGCCTGAAGTAATGTTCCACTGTTGCTATTATTAAACTGTGGTCTGAGCTTATATCTGCGCCACGGAAGGCTCTGATGTCCTTAAGCCTAGATCCCTACCTGCAATCGCAAGATATGGATAAATTTGATTGCGAGTAGTACAATCTAGAGCTATTTGGTGTGTTTTTGAATATTTTCGTATGTAAAAGAATACCATCAATGAGGAAATCGTTTGTATGGTTGAAGCCTTGAAACCAATCAGGCAGCGACCATTTTTGATAAATGTGATTGCGAGTGGTATAATCTGGAGACGGCCAGGAGTGTTTGTGAATGTATTTTTGTGCAAGAAACAACGTCAATGAGGAAATGGCTTGCATGGGTAAAACAGATAAGACATTTGTCATTTCTATTTTGTTTACTAACACCATGACTTCCCAAAACTCATGAACAACACGAACCATCAGCTCCAAATTTTGTATTTAGGTCTCTGATTAAGATGGTCATCCCATGATGTAGGAAGTCTCTATTTATGGCTTTAAAGTGTCATAGAAGTCATCCTTTGACTCTTCGACTGTGTTGTTGGTCAGTGAATCCCAAGAAAAATCTTGGGATGGCGTCCATATCTGTGACTAATCGAGCCCAAATTGGGACACAAATCTTCAGAGCTTTTGCTGCACGATTCGAGAGGATTCATGTGTCCTTTTGGGTTTCTTTTTTTTTTCTATTTGTTATTTCATAGTAAACATGTTGGATATTTCATTTAGAATATTTTCTTTGCAGTTAATAGTGGTTTATTAGGTTGTACTATGGTATCGTAGGTTATATACTATATATACATGTATTTACTCGAACTGGGATTTTTGGAATGAATTATCAGAGAATTAAAGCGTTTTCAAAAATTTTTCAAGAATCAGATTATAATTCTAATTTTAAATAAGTTTTAATGTTTTATTTTGAAACCTAGAAGTATTTATAACTAAAATGTACGAGCATTTTACCTGTTATAACAACCCTATCGAAGAGACCTTTTTCACCCGAAAGCTTATTAGTTTTATTACTTTTAATTTATCTCTTGTTATGATAGCACTCAAATAGCCTATTTTTATGATATTAATAAAAAAACTTTTTCCACAAAATAAGTTTTTCAAAGAAAAGTAAAGAACTCCATTAAACAAAAATGAGTAAAAATAAAATCAAATAATCTACCAAGCGTGAAACTACCACAAATCAGCATCGATAAATAAATGAAACCCAAAACGAACAGAAATTACAATAAAAAACCGAGTCAAACTCAAAACGAGCAAAAATTAACAAAAGTTGGGCGCAAAACCCCTATGCTTTCCCAAGGCCAGAACAAAATTTGCACTTTACTTAACAAAATATAAATGTTGTTGCTTTTATAACTTTAATAAATCAAATACATTTTGATTACTAAATATCAGTATATGCATATTAAACTGACAATGCACATTCATTTGTATTTTTTCAGTAAAGTGCAAATTTTGTTCTGGCCTTGGGAAGGCATAGGGGTTTTACGCCCAACTTATGTTAATTTCTGCTTGTTTTGAGTTTAACTCGGTTATTTATTGTAATTTCTGTTCGTTTTGGGTTTCATTTATTTATCGATGCTGATTTGTGTAGTTTCATGCTTGGTAGATTATTTGATTTTATTTTTGCTCATTTTTTTGTTTAATGGAGTTCTTTACTTTTCTTTGAAAAATTTATTTTGCGGAAATTTTTTTTTAATTAATTTCTGTTCGTTTTTTATTGACATAGTCTTTTCAGGGAAAAAGAAAATAATACTTCAAATCTTTTCGTTTTTTTTAAGACTTTATAGTTTGGCCTGCTATTTGTTTGCTGGAGAAAAATTTTCAGCAATTTTTAACAACATATACCCTTTTAAAAATCTGGAAACAAATAGTACTGTTTAATTTAGTTTCATACCTCCTCTAGTTGACCTGAAATGGAAAACTTGATAGCATTCGCAAAAAAATCTGAAAATGTCAAGCCTTCCAATGATTTTCAACTATTAAAAAGGGCACTAGGCCTTTCGATTTCAATCGAGTGAGCCCTTTTTGAAACTTTAACGCTTTCTATAAACACCTTATATGCCCCCAGGGTATAAATTACAAACCTTACCCTAAGGTCTGTTAGGGTGGTTGTCATCCTCTAAGACCTAATTTCCAGAACTTTCAACTACGTTAAACAGAATGGCTATCTCAAAATTTTGATTGGATGTGTTTGGGGAAATGCTAGGCATGAGAGGGATCGTAGTCGCTCTCCAATCACTTTCAACTATTAACAATGGCCCTAGCCCTTTCAATTTCCAATCAATTGAGCCCCTTTGAAGTTTCTACGATAAAACTTTTAATAAAAATCTTATACGTCTCCAGGGCATAACTTACAACCTTTTCCCTGAGTGCTGGGGGAGGGGTGTCATTCTCAAAGACCTAATTTCCAGAACTTTCTACTACGTTGAACAAAATGCCTAACTGAAAATTTTGATTGGATGTGTGTCGAGGAATGGTGGGCGTGAGACGGGGGGTTAGTTATCCTCCAATCGCTTTCGACTATTACAAAGGGCTCTAGCCCTCTCAATTTCCAATTGAATGATCCATTTTTGAAGTTTTACGACAACTCTATCTACAAAAACCTTATATGCCCCCAGGGTAGAAACTTACAACCTTTGCCCTTGAGGCTCTGGGGGCTTTGCCATCCTGAAATACATAATTTCCAGAACTTTCAACTACGTTGAACAAAATGGCTATCTCTAAACTTTGATTGAATGTTTTTGGGTAAATGGTGGGCGTAAGAGGAGGTTGATTACTCTCCACTCACTTTCGACTATTCAAAATGGCAATTTCAACTTCCAATCAAATGAGCCCTTTTTAAAATTTCTACAACAACTTTCTATATAAACTTTATATGCCCCCAGGGCATAACTTACAACCCTTGCACTGAGGGCTCTGAGGGGGCTATCATCCTAAATGATCTAATTTCAAGAACTTTCAACAACGTTGAACAAAATGAATATCTCAAAATTTTGATTGGATGTGTTTGGGAAAGTGGTGGGCGTGAGAGGGGCGATAGTCGCTCTCCAATCACTTTCAACTATTAAAAAAGGCACTAGCCCTTTCAATTTCCAATTGAATTAGCCATTTTTTAAGTTTTTATGACAACGCTTTCAATACAAACCTTATATGCCCCCAGGGCTTAACTTACAACCCTTGCCCTGAGGGTTTTGGGGGAGGAGGAGTTGTCATCCTTAAAGACCTAATTTCTAAAACTTTCGACTACGTTGAATAAAATGGCTACCTAAAAATTTTGATTGGATGTGTTTGGAGAAAAACGGGCGTGAGAGGGGGGTTAGTTGCCCTCAATTCACTTTCGACTATTAATAAGGGCACTAGCCCTTTGAATTCCCGACCGAATGAACCCTTTTTCAATTTTCTACGACAAAGATTTCAACAGAAACCTTATATGACCCAAGGGCATAATTTATAACCCTTGCCCTCAAGACTGTTGGGAGAGTGTCTTGCTCAAAAGTATAATTTCCTGAACTTTGAACTGTGTGGAACAAAATGGTTATCTCAAAATTTTTATTGGATGTGTTTGGGGAAATGGTGGGCGTGGAAGGGGTGTTAGTTGCTTTCCAATCACTTTCGACCATCAAAAACGGCACTAGCCATTTCAGTTTCCAATCGAATGAGCCCTTTTTGAGAGTTTCTACGACAACGCGTTCTATAAAAAACCTTATATGCCCCCTGGGCATAATTTACAATTCTTGCCCTAAGGGCTGTAGGGGGGAGGGTTGTCATCCTCAAAAATCTAATTTCCAGAACTTAAAACTACGTTGAATAAAATGGCTATCTCAAAGTTTTGATTAGATATGTTTGGGGAAAAGGTGGGCATGAGAGGGGGGTTAGTTGCCCTCCAATCACTTTTGACTTATTAAAAAGGGCAGTAGCCCTTTGAATTTTCAATCGAATGAGCCTTTTTTGAAGTTTCTACGACAACGCCTTCTATAAAAAAAAACTTATATGCCCCCAGGGCATAACTTATATCCCTTGCTTGAGGGCTGTGGGGGGACTGTCCTCCTCAAAAACAAATTTTCTATTTGAAAATCAACTAGGCTGAACAAAATGGCTATCTCAAAATTTTGATTGGATGCGTTTTGGGGAATGATGAGCGTGGGTGGGGGCTAGTTGCCCTCCAAACACCTTCGGCTATTAAAATGGGCACTAGCCACTCCAATTTCCAATCGAATTTGCCCTTTTCGAAGTTTCTACGACAACTCCTTCGATACGAAGTGCCCTGGTATGGGAAACAAAAAACAAAAACAAAAAAAAATAATACATTGTTGCCAACATCGTTCTTATATGCCCCCAGGGCATAACTCAAATATATATTTGCCCTGAGGGTTGTGGGCATAACTTAAATATATATTTGCCCTGAGGGTTGTGGGGGAGTGTCCTCCTCAAAAATATATTTTCTATCTGGAAATCAACTACGCTGAACAAAATCGACTATCTCAAAATTTTGATTAAATGTGTTTGGGGGAATGATGGGCGTGGGGGGGGGGGGGCTTGTTGCCCTCCAATCACTTTCGACTATTAAAAAGGGCACTAGCCACTCCAATTTCCAATGGAATCAGTCCTTTTAGAAGTTTCTACGACAACTCTTTCGATACGAAGTGCCCTGGTATGGAAAACAAAAAAAAAAAAACAAAAAAATAAATAATACATTGTGTCAACATCTTTCTTAACTTAGGCAGCGCAATCGCGCTTCCTATGATTTTTACAACTTTCTATATAAACCTTATATGCCCTCAGGGCATAACTTACAGCCTTTGCACTGAGGGCTCTGAGGGGGTTATCATCCTAAATGACCTAATTTCCAGAACTTTCAACTACGTTGAACAAAATGGACATCTCAATCTCATCAGTCTCATCTCATCACCAATAGCTTTTACAAATTCCATTGTTTTTTTCCACAAGACCATCTCTATTATCATTCAAAAAGGCCTTTAAAATCCTCATTTTGATGAGGTACTTTTCGAACATTATTTCAACAATTTGTAGGTATTTTTGGGTGTGGTTGACTTCTTCAAAGACACTATTACATAAACATAAAAAGCACAAAAATGAGAAATCCCACATCGAAGTCAACAAAGTTTGAGCTGCGCTCCTCTAGTGTCGAGAGTTTCTGAAGAGTCACAAAGTTTTTCAATGGTATCGGCAATCATTCTTAAAGCATTTATACACTGGCTTAACATAGCTACATAGTGAGCACTCCACCTGGTTTCTGCAAGTCGTTTGACCATAACTTCAACATTTGCTATGAGAACATTCCATCTGTGTGTTGAGCATGAGAAAAAAAAAACAACCTTTCCAAAGTACCAAAAAATCTAACACAGGAAGGGCCTGTAGCAAAGGAGTGCACTCCGCATAGATTTAGTGAATAGTTCGCACAAGCTACAAACAATGCTTTAGGATTAAGCTCACGGGTCCTAGCTTATACTCCTGAATATACTCCAGCCGTTGTTACAGCGTTGTCGTAGCCCTGCCCTCGGCACATTGCTGTATCCAGACCATCTTCTTCAATTACATTCAAAACACCCTGTGTAATGTCTACGGCTCGTTTACCTGTAAGCTGATAATAACCTAAAAATGACTCCTTTACTTCAACTTTCTCTCAATGCGCACGTAACGAATTAACTTCACTCATTTGGATCAATGTGCGAGGCATCAGGTGTGCTGTCAAACATTATACTAAAATACTTAAAGGTATTTTCAGACAAAATCAGCCAACAAATTTGAAAACTGCCAAGTAGCATTGCTACTTTGCTGCCCCACTTTTTTCACCGCGGGCCCTAATCGATCATAAGTCCTTTTAGACCAATTTTGTCACCCCTCCAGGGCTGGCACCCAGGGTGGTCTGCGCCCCCCCCCCCGCACCTCCCTTCCTACGCTACTGATGGTATTCATATTATGGTAAAAAAGCTAACCTTATTAATTATGTTATTGCAAACCGAAGACTGACAGGATCAATAAAAGATAATACAATATCTTGGTTCTAAGTCTAATTTCTAAGCAGTGGCTGCTGACACCTTGCGCGTAGTCTCGTGAAATTTAAATAGTAAGGTAATCGAGAAAATACCATTATTGGAAGGACTATTGTGCTGTAACGATGCGGTCTGTGTGCAGGAACACTTCCTTTCGGAACAAGCTATTGACCTGCGAGACATAAATGGCGGAGTAAAATCATTTTTGGCCTCATCCAGCTGTGCAGAAGATAGAAACCCTCTGGTGGTATTGCCATGATTATCAGTAACAGTCTAAACCCTTTTTTTAAACCGAGAAATTCTTTGTCTCTGTTAAAGTACACGAAACGGTTATCTACTCAGTGTAAATGCCCACACATTACAGAAATGAAATATCTGAAGAACAATTTAGTAAGGCAAATAGAAAATTGTCAGGCTCAGTGAGCAGCTATCTTAGTCAAGATCTTGAGTACATCATAGGTGGCAATCTAAACTGTGACCTATCCGATAGGAATAATCCTCGAGCACAAATGTTCCTAGCCACCTGTGATGGTCTTAGTGTTGCTACCAATGACCTGTATTTTACGTATATGCACAACTCGGATTCAATATCAAGCCTCTGTTTCACGCTAAGCTCACCCTAAGCCCCAGCCTATGGCTCATGTCATGTCGACATAAGAGTCTATGCATCTGACCATTTCCTGATTGTGAACGCTGTAAAAATCAACCGTGTACGACCGTTTGAAGAATCAAGAATGACTGGAATAAAATCGATCTTAATATATACCATGCAGTATTAGACAGGATTCTTGCCAAGATTAAAATACTTATTTAGTTATTACAGCAGAATGTACGCATTCCAGACGAAGAAAGACATGTGTCTGAACAATAATTGCGGGAAAATTTCTCATCCTTTAAAATATGCAGAGGCAGCTGCTGTGCCTAGTCGGAAAGTTGAAATCGGTACAGAACTTCTGAAGTGATTGGAAAATCCTTGTCCTGGTGACACGTTTGCCAGTGCAAAATTCTGGAATCGGCTTTGGATTGAATGAAATCGTCCGAAATCTGATATTGTGAATCAAGCTCTATTATTTGTTAAGCGTAAGTTCGCCAAAGCCCTGTGCAAGCACAAATATGAAGTAATCCATCAGTAAAGTCAATTAGTGAATAATGATTCCAACGTATACGCGGAGGTATCTCAAGCGTAGGGAAAGTGCAGTGTTTTCGAAGCTGTGATCACAGATTTGGAGTGGATTCCCGTTTTATTTCTGAGTTTTCCCCTCCCGATCAAAAGGTTGAAGATAAGTTCACTAGAAAAAGTCTGAAGTCAGCTGGCTCTAATGTTGGTTACATAATAAAACAGTTCATGGTAACGAACTGTAAGTAAATAGTGAGGCGGCACAATAGTAGCCGAAATTCTAAGAAACTGAATTTTGATATCAATCGATATATCAAAAGAATCGGCTTATTATGGTGATTCCAAAATATTTAAGATTCATTAAGTTTAATATTACGAATCAAGAGTTAAGAGCCTGAGAAAATTTGCCTAATTTAAAAAAGGGGGAAGTGCCCCTAAAAGTCAAAGAATCTTAATGAAAACTACCCAGCCGAATTCAGCGTATCAGAGAACCCTATTGTAGAGGTTTACGGATGGATGACGGAATGCGTGCTTATTTTTTTCTTTTTCTTTCTTTCCCAGGGATGATCGTATCGACCCAGTGGTCCTAGAATGTTGAGATGAGACTCATTCTAATGGTAATTAAAAGTTCTAGTGCCCTTTTAAGTGTCCAAAAGGATTGGAGGGCTACTAGACCCCTCCGATGCCCCTTTTCCCCAAATTTTCCGATCCAAATTTTGAGGTAGCTATTTGTTCAACATAGTTGGAATGGCCAATAACTCTGCCTTTGGAGATAACATGAAGCCCCACAGCCACTAGGGAAAGATCTCTAAGTTATAAATTTTGCTCTTTGTTTACGTACAGTTTTTTTTGGGGGGAAGTATACATATATTTTTCAGGTATGGCTGAGGGTGGGATGTTTCTGCTGGGAGAATTTTCCACGGGGAGAATTTTCTATGGAGAGGGAAATTTCTGGGGATGAACTCTTCAGGAGAAATTTTGCACTGGGTAATTTACCAGAATTCCTACACGAAATTCTTTTTATTTGACTTACTTTCTCTCTGTCGACTCATTTTTATGCGTGCGGATGTTAAGGGTAATTGTATAGAATAAATTTTCGCAGGGATTGGATTGTCTAGAGGAGCTTTCCGTGAGGAGGGAGGATTTTTCCATGGAGGTGGAGCGGGATTTCCTGGCATCATTTAAATAACGACCAGAAATCGAACAAAAAAACAAGTTTTTTTTTCAGCCGAAAGTAAGGAGCAACATTAAAACTTGAATGAACAGAATTGGTTGTATATATTAGGGGGGATTCCCTCCTTCTCAGCATCTTGATATTTATGCCAAAGTTTGAATTTTGTCCCAATTCTTTAAGAACGACTCCTGAAACACAGGGGTCGTTTAATTAGAACAATTAGAAGCTTTTTTGAAAGTACTAAGAAGCTCTTACGATTTTACAATTTTAGTAGAGAGGAGGAGGGCCTGTGCAAGAAACATTCGAGCGAATATGAACAAAGAATTTAAATATTAGCTAAAGAATTTAAATGATTAGCTAATCACGGATGAAATAGCGATGAAAGAGCGATCCACGGACGAAGATCTGGAAGATGCAGCCAGACGGCAAAATAGAAAATGCTGTCCTGGCATTTTAAACAATTGAGAGGGAGCGGTCAGTCTGGAATTGTTTTAGTTAAAGATAGGAATGAAACCACAATTAGCGATAAGTAAAGAGTTAAAGGGGGATGGGCAGAACATTTTTAAAATATAATAAACTGTGATAAAGCCACAGGAAAAGATATTGAAAAGAATGAAAAAGATCGTGACACTCTGGAAGTGAAGGTAGGTTTATTCTGTCAGGATGAATTAGCGACAGTGCTAAAAGGATTTTAAAAAATACAAAGCTCCTGGTACTGAAAGTGCGGTAAATGAGTTTCTTAAAAATGGTGGTTTTGAAGTTAGGGATTAATTGCTAAGGATTATGAATATGATTTTTGAAAAAAGGGAAATACCTAGTGACCTTAAGAAAACTTTAACAAAATCCAGGTATAACAAAGATGATAAAAATGAATGTGGTAATTATAGAGGCATTATCTTAGTTTATGTCACAAGCAAATTACTTAGTACGATAATACTTTTTAGACTTAGAGATGCTATATAGATGAGGTTTAAAGTGAAGATCACTGTGGTTTTAAAAAGGGGATAGCCGATAGGAGACCTTTAGCGGAGGTTCTGTCCTTGTATAGTTACCAGATTAATACATTAAGATGATTTATTTTGTATACGAGAGAAACATTGCTGCGGTTAAGGTAGGAAATGAGGTTAGTAGCTGGTTTTGTATTGCATCAGGAGTCTAACAGGGTTAAGTTCTATCCCCATTTATATGGATTGTTTTGATGGACATTTTTCTTAGGGGCAGAGCAAAGACTTTGGGTAAGTACAGAATCAAAGGGGGAAGTAAGACTATTGGACTTAGAATATGCTGATGATTTGAGCTTACTAGATGAAACTGTTAGCAAAATAAATGAATTTTTAGAGATTTTGACAGTTAAGGGTGCAGCAATAGGTTTGAAATTTAATGTTAAGGAGCCAAAGTCACTATGTTTTCTTTTTACAGCTGAAAAAAGTTTGGAAGAATGGGCCTGTTAACTATGGTTAGAATATTGGAAGATACAATAATGACCGAGGTCAAGTATGGTTCTGAAGGGTGGATGCTCAGAAAGACAGAGGAGGATTTGCTAGATGATTTCCAGGAAAATCATCTACGGATTGTTTTGGGTATCCGTTTGACTGATCGTATTTCAAACAGTCAGCTGTACGAGAAACGTGGTTCAATCCCACGTTCTGAGGTGTTGATGAGCGAAAGGCTGTTATGGCTAGGACATGATTTGTGGATGAAGGATGACAGATTGCGAAAGATCGTCCTTTCAGCCAACCATTTAGGGCCAAACTAAAAGCAAGTTGTACTGAAAGGGGGTGGGAGGAGGCCTAAGGCAAAGATTTAAGTAAAATTAGAGTTTGCTGGGAGGGTGTGAAGAGAGATGCTTCAAATAGATTGGGATGGAGGAGGAGTGTGCGTAGCTGATTTAGCCTCAGGGGCCTTGGTATTGCAGTGAGCTATTAGTACTAGTAGTAGTTGATAATTTGAACACGGTAAATAATTTCTAAGTTGCAATATTCATAATTAATGTTCTTAAGTGATGATACCATAGTATGGTTGCTGTGTACTAGACCTTATATTGATGGTTTTCTCTGAGAACAGCATTTTCTATGCATCCGACATATTATATTTTTTCAGATTTTCTAGTCACCAACAATAAGCTTTATGTTTAATACTTTCATGTTATGGCTAAAGAGTTTTACTAAAGAGTAAAACGATTAGATCATTTCCGTCCTAAAATGTGTGCCAACAAGACCTTTGTATATATGTAGAATAGTTCTAGCATTTTTAATTCTGTGCTTGAATTAGAAAGAAAAAATTGAATGTTTTGTCATAGAAATAAAAATCGATTAATCTAATGTTCCTTGCCTCTTTCATTTGATTCTTTTGAAAAATGTATTTTTTTAATCAAATGCTCGTATTTTGAACGGATAATATAAAAAAGGGGCTCGTAATTCTTAGTCAAGAACCTGCTTACAAAGGAAAAGCGAAGTAATTAAGATTCTATTATTAAAATCATTCAAGAGTTCAGAAGATGTTTCATGCTTGATGCCTGTCGGAGGCTCTAAATGAAGTTTCACTCTAGCTTGTTTTGATATACCGATCAATTCTGTAGGCTAATCTTTTATTTTGTTCGTTGTCTCATAATAGATTAAAAAAAATCACGAAGAAGTTTTTAGAAGAAAAGTAAAGAGTCATATTAAAACCTAAGACGAGGAGAAAATACTCCAACAATAATCCAAAATCAAAAGGTTTAAGGACACATTAAAGGTTTAAGACACATTATTGAAGTTGTAGTCATGTACAATTATGGTCTTAGAGGCAAGTGTGACTGTAATGTGGCCTGGGCATTAAGGCGCTACCATAACAATGTAAAATTTTAAAACATGTATAAAGGGGTTGTTTGTTAATCGTGGTTTGAGGTTTATACAAGAAACAACCTTAAAAGGTTTGTTTCTGAAATCGTACTGATACTTTATCCAAAAAATCATTTAAACGCATGTAATTTATCTCAATAAAGGTAGACTAATGAAAAAAGTATTAACAATTTTATACCCACTATTAATTAATAAAACCCATTTATGAATACGTATTTTGTATACAGATTTCTGTTTCAACAGTAAAATCCTCTTTTTTCAATTATAATTTCTATGGTTTATATTCGAGATAATACCGTTGACTTAGTAAAAGCAATATGTCTCCCATCATGTTTGGTTTATTTCTGACTCCTTTAAACTTATAACTGCTCTGCTTTTTTTTATACTTTTTCCGAAAATATGTTAAATTTTAATAAATTAAACTACAAAATAGATTTTTTATTGATAGATTGTTTTAAATTTAACAAAGGCAATAGAATCTTTTGGTTCAATACTACTTAGCTATTGCTTATGCTTCTCTTGGGGAAACCGCTCAAAAATTGTGTGAGGGAAATAACCTTATTTTTATTTGTTTTTACATTGAAAGTCAATCATCGTTTAAAATTGATAAATTTTCAAGAATATTCTGCATTGCTTGAAAGATTTCAATGTCATTTGGATCCTAGTTTGTAATTTGCAATTCATTGTTGGAAATATTAATTGTCCCATGATGAAAATATTACTTCTTGCTCTTCTTTTGCAAAATCGGACTTTTAAATTTCAAAAACATACATAGTTTAAAAAAGTTATTGAGTAACAGTCCGTTTGAATAAAATAACAATTTTCATATTCAACAAAAAATTATAAAAATAGTTTCTTTGATTACATTAAATTGAAGATTAAAATATAGATATAGGCTTTTAATCAAGGACCTCATTTGATAGATAATTCGGAGACACAGTCCCTCCTAAGTTTAAAAAATCTGTAAAATACATCCCAAAAATGAGGTTAGAAATAATGTTATCTTAAACCTTGGTCCTGGAAAAATCTTTGGTCCCAATCTTCCCCCCTTAGGAAAAATCCAAATATCTAGTTTGTTTTTAGCATCTATGTACCAGGTGAAATTTTTTTGTTACTTACAGAGATGAAGTTGGAAAGCACAAAACCGTATCGCATGACAACTGCAACTACGACCGTCTATCGTTTCGAGCCGGATTATTACGAGGGCAATTATGATAATGATAATGCACAGGTTCAAGATGTGACCCAGCTATTTCAAGCTAAAAAGGTAGAAAAGAAGACGATCATAGAAAAAGAAGAAAGAAGTGTCAGTAGCAGAGGAGGTGAAGTAAATAATCGAGTATCCTTGTTTGTAATTTTATATTTAATTTTATACTTCAGTTAGAATATACTAGAACTTCAAGAGAACGTATATTCCCTGCCAAGGTGGTTGGCTATATTAAAATGTAACACATTTACCCTCGTCTTCGTGCACACAATGAAATGAAAAAGAATTTAAAAATCAGTCTTACTGTTACTGGCATCTCGTCGCTTGAAAACCAACTGACAATTCTCAACGGTCAATCGCTAACAGTCTACAAAGTGTTAAAAACGAGAATCTGAGTCTGGATATATGTTCGCGTCCCAAGTGCTTGTCCGATATAAGATATAGATATATCTGTATAACCATAGAGGGTGGTCTTGGTGCTTTATTTGTATAGAGTTTGGTTTTAATTTGCTTATTTGGTAATGTTTGGAATTGTAAGTCCGAAAAATGGGGATTATATTGATTGAGCCTAGTCAACTGTATATTGTAAGCTCAACCGATTGCTTTAGAATGTTTTCAACTTTGTAGCTGCACCAAGTTTTCAAACACAAAGCTAAACAATAAAACGCACTCAGAAATTCTGGAACAGGATGTAAACACTGCTTTTTGACGACAACGGGATTGTCTATCCGTTGCAAATGGAGTTTAGGATATCAGTTATTTTTATGACATGGAGATTATATTGCTTGAGTAATTTTACATATATGGTGCAATTAAGTTAAAGTACGAGAGACATTTAGAACATCACTAGTGTTTGCAGATGAAAACAGACAGAAAGATTATTTTAACAAAACTCATTCATGTTTGCAAATTAAATATTGTAATATCTTGGTAAACACTTCTATCCTTATACAAACACTTTTATATTATTATTATTATTATATTATTATTATTATTATTATTATTATATATTATTATTATTATTATTATTATTATTATTATTATTATTATATTATTATTATTATTATTATTATTATATTATTATTATTATTATTATTATATTATTATATATTAAAACTCTTCATTACATATGTTGAATGTTCGAAATCTAGTTAATCTCGACATTCACCGGTGAACGTTCGAAAGTCCTTTTTCTCTGATTCAATTCAATTAGCTTTGCGAGTCAGCTTTTTCAGTCTTATGCAACCTATGATGGTAAAAGTTGGGTTAGGTTAGATTATGTTATTTTAGATTAGGCTAGGTTAAATTTGATTCTTAATATCAGAAATGGGTTAAAAACTTAACTCAAGCTAACCAAAACCAACCTAACCTCGTCTAACCAAACCTAATCTAATCTAACTTCCCATCGTCAAACCTTGTATTAAATTTAAAAATTGACTGACATTCACCGGATTTACCGGTGAATGTCGACATTAACCAATTTGCGGATACTCACCGTAACGCATAGATTACATTAATACGAATAAAACGTAGATAATTTCGGTGACCACACTGCCTTTCCATGACGATAAATAAAAGTTCTAATAGGGATAAAACCCTTTTAATAGACAGTGATAATGATACAGTGATAGAAAGTGATAGAAGCTAAGATTCAAAATGTCATCAGCGTAACAAATAAAAGACACATCGACTCCCCCAAGAATACAAGAAGGAAGACATTTTGCCTGAGCGTCCAGGACACCATTATTGAACAGGGTTTGGGAAGTGATAGCTCCCTGTCTAGTCACTTTCTTAAGGGAGATGGGGTACTGAGAAATCACAGACAAATTCAAGGGATTTGATGAGTTTGGCCTCAGGCGAGAATTATGGCAATTGTATTGGGATCGATGAAGAGCCGACTGCAGGGGTAAAAGGGTTGGGAGCTTTAAACGCACTCTAAGGTTCCTATATAAATCCCTGAGAACACGGTCAACTGATGGGTTAATGCCACGCCTTTTCCTACGAAAAAGAATGGATGAATGAATTAGGGAATCAAACGTACTTTTAACATAATGTACGACGAGGATCAGACTTTCTCCTGAAGATTTAGTGTCAGCGAGGGCAGTAAAAACTGCTGTAAGAGCATGAGAACAGCCAAGATTAGCCTGAAAACCGAACTGATCAGGGAAAAAGTAACATTTCAGTTTTAGCTCATCAATAAAAAGAAGCTCAAAAAGTTTACAGAGCGTAGTAGAGACCGTGATGAGAGGGAAGGAGGAACATTGTGACTCAGATTTTTCTTTTTTGGGAATCGGAGTCAGATCACCAATGCAGAACGAGGAAGGAACAATACCTGTATCAAATATCATTTGCATGAGAAGGCAGAGATGACGCACCAGAACAGAACTTCCATTAATGATGGGTAGAGCGCTCACCTTGTCTATCCCACAAGACGCTTTTCCTTTTGAGTCCAGATATGGCTTTTACGACAGCGTCACAAGTAACAACAAAATCAAGATCAGGAGATTCATCAACGAAGTTATAAAGCTCATCACAAAATTGTGACTCTAAAACAGGATCAGGCTCAGAGAATTCATTTGAAAAATGGGATACCCATTCGGACAGAGAAATGTCATTCGGGTGAGGCAAATTGGAGGAGAAAGTAACAGGTAATAGCTTCTTCAGTAGACAAGGTCAATTCTTGACCTTTCCGGAATAAATTGTTGGCATTTTAGATCGATGAAGGGCAAGTTCCCTAGAAAACAATTTTTTTGATGCTTTTCTCAATTTATTGACTATTCCTTGACGAAGGCGTAGGCATTCTTTCAATAATTTGTACAGAACTTAGCTTGGTCACAAGCTACAGACAGCGCTAGGTTTTGTGACCACCCATGAACTTGGGAGCCAATACAGATTTTTGTAGGAGCAACTGCCAATATTTTAGCGCACAAGAGCGCATAGCAGATTTCCAGAGAATAGATATCAAGAGTTAATTTATCTTCATTAATGTCTTTAATGGAAGACTTTAGCAAAAGATGAAATGGAACCCTGATTTTGTTAAGGATACTATCAGAAGTTTCAATGTACTGATATGTGTCAATTTTTTTTCCAATCATGACAAGTATATCACTTATGGCAAGGAATAATATGTGCCTATAACACTTGAACCTGAGAAGTTTGTCCTTTAAAACTAGAAGCAATTGGAAGGTGGTCTGAAACTTAAAATTTAGAAAATACCTCAACACAAAGTATACCAAGATTATAAGATGCATCGTGTTTAAGGTTAGATGTGCAAGAGGAAGAATTAACGTAAGTAAAATTAGCGGATTTCTGTTGAACTTTAAAATCGTCACCAAATATTCCGTATAGTAAAGAAGCACGGATAGAAACTGAAGACAAACTGCAATTTAAATCACAATTAAAATCACTTACGACCGAACTTGGGATTTTCAGTTTAAGGACGTCACGACAACATGAGCTAAGTTTACTAACTGCCAATGCAAAATCTCTCTCCGAATCTTCATCTCTGTAATCTGTGGGTAAATACCCATTTATTACTGCGTACTCCCTACTCGCACAGCTAAAAAACTATCACTAAAAAAGAAAACACTTGAATTAAAGGTTCGATGCTACATAAGTAGCAATACCACCAGAAGCTCTGCCTTTAGAAGAGCTACGCTTAGCTGGAACTTACAAATTTTTAAAGTTTGCACTAATGTCTAGTTAACCAAGGCTCTGGTTAGTCAGGAAATGTTCTTGTAAACACAGAATGTCATGATTCTGAAGTATATTTTCAAGAATAGTTATTTTTTAATAAGATCACCGCTAATATTCAAAGATAGAAAGTGAATATCCATTTATTTACTGGTTGCCCGTTTATTGGTTTGAGTATTACCAGGACATTTGATACTGTAACAGATGTGACCAGACCTTTTACATGTAATGCAGAACGTGTTCCGAACACGGATCATCCCTGGTGGAAGCGTTCTCCGTGGAACCACAGAAAGAGAACATTTCTGCGTTCTTACAATCAGCAGCTATATGTCCTTGCTGATGGTTGGTCAAACATCGCCTGGGTGTGAATACGAATTCCATGAAGCTAACTTCTAATATCCTACCTTCACTAAATTTTCCAAAAACGAATCCAGATCACTTTGTTGTTCAAAGTAAATCTTGTAGACACGCGACTTGCCACACTGCAAAGCTTTAACTCATTTTGGAACAATTCTCCTTAGATCTTTTTCGTTCATTTCTGTCAGTACGCCTTTTATTACACCTATGAATGCAGGAGATTTAACAGAGGCTAAAAGGCCAGGCTGGAACTTTTTCATCGGGTCAACAGTTGAGGAGACAGCGGGTTTACTTTTTACGACCATTTTCCATTCTGATGTGGAACGTTTCACCGCTGAAATTTCATTTCCAGCTTCAGGACATATTTTATCAATAAAATCTTTCGTTGATAGTGAAGAAAAAAGATTAGATGGGCAATTTTTTTAACACACCAGCATAGGTAGGAGCCTTGGATTGGTCATTAGCACAAGACGGCTGAGCCGGACGGGGCCAGGCAGAAGTTGCCTGTGCTACGAGATGTTGCTTATTTACCTCGGATAAACTGTCAATTTTACGGGAAAGTTCATTCATTCGACAGGTTAATCAAGTATTTTGGGATCTTACGTTTTTCTTTCAATGCCGTTGAGAATCACTTACAAACATCAAAGACATTTTCATAGCCTTGGCATCAACCTAAACGTGTACCAATTTCTAGCTCCTGATGTAAATTCTCCTTGGCCTTTAAAATGGTATCATGACTGAAAGAGCTTGTCGACTTTGCAATTTTTGTCTCTACTTTGACACCATCGGCGATCGATCAAGAAATAAAGTTCAAAATTGGTTTAAGAATAATTTTCGAGTTGTCCATTATTTCATGATTGCACTTACGGCGGTGATATTCAATAGACAAAAATCCAGTTCGAATCAGTGCCAAAGTCCGTCGTCAGTATAAAAACAGTCAATCACCACAAGCGGGTAATTACCACAATAGATTTTACTCTGCAGTATAATCCTATTATAAAAAAAACAAAAAAAAAACTAGATTTCAATTTGTAATCCTGTCAAAGTTAACTCAGGCCAAGAACTAACTTGGAATAAATTATGACCTCACAAAAATGACTAAAGAACGATTCCATATGTAAAGTGTAATGAATCCCCTAGTTTGTCGTCTTTGCCAAACTGAGAAAGTGAGTCGTGTACGACAAAAGAATGAACTAAACGTATCTTAATCATAATAGTGTGTTTTACCCTGACCGTTTCCACAAATGTATTTGAAATTTAGTGCAGCAAATCCTTTTGAAATTCGCCTAGGAGGAAATATATTATATTTTAAGCCCTCTGATCTTGCACGTGGCAAGCTTCATAGGACTTCTTAGTCACCAGCAGTTCAATAGAGACGATGAGGTGTAACGATATAGTTTGTACCACGGGAATATGTTTTTTATGGTGAAGATAAATGGAAACAGTTGGGAGCCACTTGATAGCGTCTAAGCATTGAGACAGTCTCTTTACATAGCGGTAAAGCGTGACAATATGTGTCATGACATGGGAAGCGTCTAAATAATGGTGTAAATAAGATACTAATGATCATTCAAAGTAGGCTCATATTTAGACGCTATCTAACACGAAATTTCGTTAAGAATAATGTTTTAATTGTGTAATAGTTTCTAGTGTTATTTTCAAACAGTAATGTATGGTGTCATGTTAAAATTAAGGAAGTTACTAATAGTCTCATACATGAGGCATTATTAGATCTGAAACATATAAGAGAACTTAATATATCAATATGGCATTTTAAAATACAGTTATTTTTATGAAAAATCTCTGTTGATTCTGCCCCCTCCTTCGGCTCTTAGGTGTTCTGGAACATATCGAATTCCCTTTGTTAATTGTGAAAGATCTAGATTTTCAATTAGATACCAAATACCATTTATTTCAAATAAATATAGGCTGAAAGATAGAATTCATATTGAGGCATCATTTCGGCAAATATCAGTTCTAAGGAAGAAAATATTAAAATTATGTATTGACCTGTGATGGTGGAATAGAAATTTTTATTATTATTATTATTATTTTTTTTTGTTTATATTTGTTACCCATGTTGGGATAGCCTTCCGTGCCTCACTTGTCCAGCGTTTGTTTTCTTTATTTTTGTTATGTTTTTTTTTTTCTTTAACCAGGTTTTTTTTTTTTCTTTCTCTCTTTTGTTATGATGAGGAAATGTTTTTTTGTTTTGTTTTTTTTTTGTTTTTTACCCAATTTTATGAGCTTTGCTCTCTGTTGGGGGTATATGTTTTTTGTTATGTTGAATTAATCAAATAAACAGTTAAACAGTTAAACAGGCAAAAATCGTCTAGACGAGCTGTCAATCATTTGTGATTAATAAGGGTAAAAACTTTATTTAATAAGGTCAATATGTTATTATTGCAACAAAAATGCTTTGTTTTTGAATGTAAGCTTTTAGCGCATTTGATTGAGCACAAACATCCTCTTCAGAAGAAAAAAATAGTGGAAAAATACACTTTTTTTTACTAAAAAAGTCTCCTTTTGTGTAAATATTATAAAATAATGCGCTTGATCGTCTTTTCAGTCTTTCAAAGGAAAGAGCGAATTGACTGACCTTCTCACCTCTTCTTGTCGGTGTCAATGCTACACCCTAATGAGGACGATGTAGCAAATAAAACTGTTTCAAAATAAAGAGAAAAATAATACTGATTTTAGGATAAGGAAGCTACTGTAGACTATTCGCTGTTCGTCATTGCACCAGTTCAAGTTATTGAAACAATCAAAATTATTTGCTTGAATTTGTTTGTATCGCTGAAACTTGCAATGACTGATGTGTAGTATAAGATTCTGTTTTTTTTTTTTTTTTTTTATGTTTCAATATGTATTTGAGACCAGTGATCTCCAGTTGTTGTGGCTATGATTTAAAGTTTTGTAAATATAAATACTACATAAGCTACAGACAATCATCTGCTTCATATAAGTTATAAGCGGCTAAGCAAGAAAATGTGGTCTATGTATAAATATATGTGAAAGCAATAGTTTGTTTTACATGTTAAATGCTGTTTATCATCGTAAATTTCTAATAAAGCTGTCAAGAATCATTGAAGGTATTCTATATATCCAGGCTACAGAGAAATGGGAAATGAATGTCGGTTCCTCTTAAAAATATTGTATTTATTGGTTTCCTTCTTATTAATAATTACCATCCGAAGTACCACAAAGCCCAATAAATATACTGAGTTCATATGATAGATCCGAATAAATTTTTTTATGCTATGATTTTTCTGTAAGACCTCTCACTAAATGTTTCTTTACCGCGAATGATTAAGTATTTTATTATGGCCAAGGCTCTATTTTTGAAATTTGATATATTTATTTAACTTTAACAACAATTTACATATAAATCAATATGATTCACCCAAAACCAAACGGTTGACGTTGGATGAATCAGGTAAAAAACACATACATATAACATCTTTTAAATTCACTATAATTAGGATGAAAGATAAAAAAAGAGAAAAGAAAGAAATAAAAAAAAATAAAAGTAGGGGCAGGAACTACATACCATATCCATTCTGTGGGGTCACACTCACCAACCAACAAAAATTAAAACTTAATTTAAATCAAATCAAATCTCCTCCAAAACAAATAAAACTAAAATTCATACTTGCTTAATAATTTTTCTTCAAATTTTCCTTTGAAATCATTAAAATTTTCTGTCTTCTTCATATAATTATCCAAAGCATTCCATAATATTATACCCTTTATAATAAAAGAAACCCTGGACCTGGCAGACACTATAGGAGGAGTATAATAATCGATCTTACCCCTAGTATTTTGGTTATGTATATTCTATCGGCTGTAAAAACAAAACGTTAAAACACTCCGGCACCTGGTTCACATTGTACCTGTACATAAACACTAATATATAAAAATGATGAAGACCCGCCACCGCCAATATCCTAAGATCCCTATAAACTTTTCGAACCAATTCTCTTTCTGATTTTTTCGATAATGCTCTAATAAATTTGTTTTGAATAATTCGCCCGGGATTAACAATTGAAAAAGATATACCCAAGTATAAAGAAGAACAATACAAAATATAGGGATGGATTAACAAAAAATAGAGATGCCTAAGTATACTAGTTGGAAAGATATATTTAACTTTACGAAGTATCCCCAATCAAACGATAAAATCCGGAATAAAGTTTTAATATGGGATCGATGACTATATGGATTACTGCAGTATTTCGGGGAACTGACATGCAGAGTGATACACTACAGTGCTAGTTACTTAAAGATGGTTTGCCATTGTTGCTTTCAGGCTTACTTAGTTTTTAATTCGGTATTACGATAATGTGGAGCAGTGTAAGTTGCTGAAAGATGATGTTCAGGTGGTCTTGAAGAAACCCCAAAGTCTGAATCTAACATGTTGTGATTCCAGAATAAGATGGACAGTAAGTAACATATATACGTTATAGTTTATTTACATAAACAGAGCTGAACAAACAAAAAGCTTGCAAAAAGTTAAAACTACAATCGCAATTAATCACTGGTTTTTCTGTGTTAATAATATATTACAAAATAAAGAAAACTAAGCATAACATGAAAAAAATTCGACGATCTCATGGTCTACAAAGATTATCATTAATAAGCCAATAGCTCCTCCTCTAGCAGTAGTATGTTACGTATCTACCAATGATGCCCCAACAAATAAAAAGACGAACTTTACAGAGCACTTAACTCCATAGCCAAAGACATACCACGGCACGACATAGCCTGTATTCTAGGAGACCTAAACGCATATGCAGGGAACAACCGACCATTCTCTCCACGAGACATCGGTGAACATAACCAGGTTTGAATTCCTGAAGAAATAGAGGGGGAGGGAGGACTTATTTTCTCAAGTAAATGGGAGGCAATTTCACTGTTTTTTAATTTTCACAATAAAAATACTAAAAAGGCACTTTTAAAAAGGAAATACAAAAAGGATACTTTTGAACATAGGGAGACGAAGAATCTAGAAAGGGAAACGCCCCCTCCAATTGATGCCACAGCTATCTTCAAATAATGAAGCCCAAAAACGAACATAAATTTCAAATAATAGTCTAATCAAACTTAAAACGAACAGAGTTTATTACAAATGAAAGTGGGGTCCTATCCCATCAAACCCTAACTACTTAAGTCTTATAACTTGAATCGGTATTAACGAGAATAAACAGGATGCTCAACGACCAGAATTTTGCCAGGACTAGAGAGAAGGAGTGACTCGGATAGTCATTTATCCCATCCTGACTGAAAAATGATCAGACCTGGTTGAAAATTGTCTACTGACGGCAAAAAAAAATTATTTCTTATGAGGTTTCTCAGATAGGTCCTATCTTTTTAAAATTTATTGGCTTCGTTTTCTGCTTACATGAATTGCAAAAAAATATTCCAGAATCTTGTCGATTTGATAATTCCAATACATACATGACATCAAAAACCACTTTGTCTGAAGATATTCTTTTGGGTGCAGGATTATTTGAATAAACTTCACATTTCTATTCACCATCAAATTTGCTTACGGTCAGGAAACGATAAAAAAAAAATCTTATGGACCATTGGACCATTTTCTCAATTTGCTAAATGAGAGGTATGATTGAGGTCTAACGAGACCAAGGAGATCTAGTCTCAAGCTAAAGGTAAGGACAGAATTCAAGCCAGGCTGCCCACGGGGAGGGTTATAGACTAGACATTTCCCTGTCTCTCTTAGACGTACAAACCTTTTGTGATATTTGGGGGGGGGGGGGGTACAATTTTGTAGGCAAAAATTTAACCACCCATGGAAAAAATGTTACAATCCTGTCTCGCTCGAAGGGTTTTTTTGAACTTAATTCAATACATATCAACTGTATGAAGTTAAAAAAAATTGTAAAATAGAGCTGTAAGTCACTGAGTTTTTTTTTGGGTGCCACACTTTTAAAGGTCAAGTTAGTTTGAATTGATACCTTTGCTAGATACCTTGGCTTGTTTGGAAAGCCACAATGTGGTACCGCGTACAGTTAACGATGGCCATCGATTGCTTACTCTCTTAATTCTGTAATCTGAAAAAAAAAATTACTGAAAAGAAGAGAACAACAAAGGATTATATTGCGTCTCTTCTCTCATTTTTTAGGGATTTATCGTAAGCGGCGCGACAGCGCTGCCCAAGTAAAGAGCAAATTGGGCTTTATGCCCTATTTTTTTCCGACGGTACTTCGCATTCAGGATCTGTCGTAGAAACTTTCGAGGGCACTCATTCGATTGAAACTAAAAATTTTAGTCATCTTTTTAAGACTCACCAAGGATTGTGGGGCAAGCAGTCCCCCTCCCAATCTCCTTCTAGCTCCAGCTAAATCCGATCACAACTTTAATATAGCCATTTTCCTCTCCACATTTAAAAAGTCAATAACTATGCCTCTGAGGATGACGATTTATGTCTTCCAGGCTTTCACGCCTTACTCTATAAAGCATTCTACCGAAATAATTAGGTCCCTAGAAGAAATTTCCAAAATTCCTGGGAGCAGTGGTACATCCCTTCAAAAAAAAAAACAATTCCTTAAATTCTCCAAACTGGCGATTGCTCAGAAAATTTTCCAGTCCAACCCCATACTCCCTGCAAAGGGGGCAAGTACAGGTACCTCTCAAGCTTTCTTCCTCATATAACTGTCAGTGTCCCATACGCAATGGCACACATTTAGCTTGCATCTGCAACCAAAAACTAAGAGCCCACCAAACCAAGGTACGTAAATTCAGTCTCAAAGGAAATTCCTCACCACACACTACATTACTCCGGTTGTGAAAACGCAGGGTACTAGACTTCTTTACACAAGAAAGCCAAAATTGAATCTCCTGGTCCTGAAGATGCGATTCAAACTTACCATGAAATTGTCAGGTTTACACTGGGCACCCTGACCTTCATATCATGTCCACGAAAAGCCGGTATTATTCAAAAAGGCTTTAAAATATTTTGGCCATATTGCCTTTTTTTTAGAACAATTCAATATTTCACTGTAGGTATTGTTTGTCATGCAAACGTAATATCTGTAACCAAAACTTAATTACCTGTATATCCCTCAAATGATGCATATTCTTTAAGTCTAGGTTACCTTTAAGAACTAAACTGCTAATGTTATTTTGTAAACCTAAATATTAAAAAAAAAAACACAAACTGAGAGACTCAAATTTGGGCATGAAAAGGAACTTGTGCAACTATCAATTTCCATTATGAGTTTTTGTCAGACCAGAGCAAACGCGACTGCCTTTCCGCGTAAAATCATCAATATAATGTATTTGGTTCATCTCCCATTTGTTACGACCATGAATCTCAACTACTTATATCTGGGGACTACTTTTATTGACTCACCTTCGTAAGGAAATGAAAAATTATGGCGTCTGTCGGACTTACCACTATGGAAAATGACAATCCCTATCTTGGATGCTTTTCGCTTCAACTTCTTCGATTTTAAGTAAGCTTCAACTATGGTATTATTCAACTTAACTATACTCATCTATAGTATTAGTTATTGCGAAAGGGAACCGTGTTTAAACCTTGATTTCTAAAACAGCTAAGAGCATTAAGAGTAAAATGTTTTTTTTACTGCTTTTCATATTTCTGCACATTTGTTTCAACATCGACATCCCAATGACTTGACTCCCAAAGAGGAACCACTACCACTGCTATTTTATACACTATGTCCCCTTTCCCTCCTGTTTTAAATGAATTATAAATCACAGTGACAATTTAGAAAGCTACGAAACATGCTTTGATAAGCAACCCTTTTGATACTAATTCTATCTGCTGTCTTTCCCATTCTTTAACGATGTCGCTTAAAGAACCTTTGCCAGAGCGATTCATACTAAATGCCTATATATAATTACTCTGTTCAGACAGTTTGTCTTTTGTCTGTATTTGACGTTAATTGATAGATTATCGCCTATACGGAAAGTAGCATTTACATGGCGATAGAAATGTTTTCCGGTCTATTTAATAATTTATGTTATTGAAAGGATTTCCTCTGACAAGTTTATCTTGAGCTGGCTTAAGCGATACTAAAGAGACGAGCAGCATTAAAAAAAAATCTCTATTAGAAAAGTAGCTGAAAATTATTGGTATTAATATATGAGGAATTCTTTTCTTTTTTTACCGCCTTTGCATCCTTGATTATTATTTGGGTCATGGATGGACCCTTTTTTTAAACGGCTGGGAATTTCTGGGAAGAAATTGAAATTTTCTCAGATATACCTCAATCAAGGAAGCGTTAAATGTTGAACAATTCTATCTTGATGCCATAAAAGGAAAAATTCAGAAACGGGTGTTTAATCCTCCACAAACTTTCAATCCCTTTATTTATGATCAGTGTGAATAGGCCATTCTGAGAAACTGTCTGCAGTACTCACAATTTAAGCAATGTAGTAATAATAACAATAATGACAAAACCTTTGATAATAATCACCCTATAAGTCATGCAAGGACAGACGTTTATCTCTAGGAGCTTGTTAACGTTATGGACCAGCTTTAATTCTAATATTTATTCTTTTAAACTCAAAATCAGTCATCAAAATTATCCCTAGTATTAATATTATTCAGCAATTTTGTAACTAGTTGCTAGCAAATCAACTGCAACCAAACAGTAGCTGCTACTGAATACTAACCCTTTCAGACCTGAACCAAGAAGGAGTTGCGTAAAAATTCTGAAAATAGCAGAGAGTGATCCTGGAGGTTCAACTAGAACATATTTATTTTTTAAAAAAATTTATTTCATTCCAAATCCAAACTCTGAATGGTTACCATATGGTCACGTCAGGTATATACAGATACTATTTTAGGTGAAAATTTGTGAAACAGTTGCGATCTGAGTTCAAACACAGTCGAACTTTGCACTTCGAACACATGATTCGACTGGTTCCACCCCTAACGCACTTCTCATAGCGACACCTTCCCTTTTCAGTCGTATCCGGAAAATGCGAGGTCTGGTCAAACCTCATTGATTCCGAAGGCATCCCGTCTCGCGAGGTAGACGTGTTGCGCTTCGTCACTAATAAGGATGGTTTTCCAACTCGAGGACTTTGAGATACGCCAGTAAGAACCAACCCACGAGCAATGTCCATTTTGAAGTACAGTAGAGACATATGCTGAACATTGGTCTGCTTACACTGTCGGCGGTGTATCAGCAAGGCGTTGTTCACAGCCATGTCAAAGAAGTAGTACACAATCCTCATATATCATTTCTTCGAGCGAATGTCAGTCCTGTAAAGCTCCAGGAACATGTCAGCAAGATCTACGCCCCCCCATTGATTTTTTGTAGTCACGGACGATTCGGGGGCGATCAACTTCGACGTATTTCCGTGTTGTGCCATCCCATCTCTGACACTTATCAATTGGGGTGACTGCACAGTATGACGAAGCCAAATGGACTGGTTTGTTATCATACCATTTTACTACCGATACTTCTGAATGTCTTTCAAAACGGAAGTCCACTGACCCTCGTCCATTCTTCTTCATGTTGGCGTCGGTATCTAGAACAGCGCCCCTCATTCTGTTGCTGCGTATCGTACCACATGACTCGATGCCATATTCAACCCGAAGCTTGTGAATGAGATTGATGCCAGTACAGAAGTTATCAAAGAACAGCTTGAAGTTAATGAACCTTGGCAGATTTTCTACAAGCCGAAGGACAACGTCAATACCTTGGCCAAGTTTAGAAATTTCAACAGATCCTTTTCCTGTATATATCTCTATGTCACACACTATTCCGCTGATGCCGGCTCTCGTGAAAACCTTTACACCCCACGAGTGGGGCTTGTCCTTCAATTACTGTCGAAATCCAATTCTTCCTTTGAACGGGATCATCTGTTCGTCTTTGGATCTCTTTGGATCTCTTCAGGGTCTATTTTTTTCAGATTCTCCCTGAATGCGGCGTATAGTCTTCTGATCTTGAACAGTTTATCATGACCAGCCTCCCCTTTCGGTATCATTAAGGTGTCATCGCAAATGTGGAAGAAAGAACTCAAGCTGATGAACCTATCTCTGCTCATGGTATCAGCCACCGGGGAATATCGTATTCCATTCTCCCAGTACATTCTCATAGCCGGAAGTTTGAGAATGCTCATAAGCATTTGAACTCCAAGAAATCTGTGCAGCTCTTCAAGAGAAAGTTTCAGAACAAGATTCTTCTTTCTCATGGCATTCAGGTTCGTTTGGTCCACAATGTTTGAAAGAATGTCTTCTGTGATAAACATTCGGAAGAGATCAAGGGGCGTTTGTACCTCGTCATAGTGTGGCATAGAACCCTTCCAGGTAATATCTCGAGGTTCGGGCTCCGTTTTTATCCACTTGTATTGCTTTGCCTCCTTTGCTACCTTCTTTTTTGCTACTGGTTTTGCCGTGACCTGAGGAGCATCAGTTGGAGTTACTAGACCGGCCACGGCTTGGGAAGGAGCATTTTTCTTAGCTATTGTAAGGACAAAGGGTTCAGCAAGTGCAATAACTGTTGCTGACTGCATTGCAGAAGAAGTTGCCACTGATGCTGATGATGTGCTTGAAGAACTGTTTGACGCTGCTGTGTCATTCAAGCCCGGGAGAGGCAAATCGAATTGATCCGTGTCATCGCCATTGTCTAACTCGAACCTGCCAAACATTGATAAAGGGATGTCGTCTGTGTAGTCAATATCCTCTTCATCACTTCTGTCTTCATTGCCATAACAGTTGAGAGAACGTAGAGGTTGAAATTCTTGATCTGGATTGTCTGGTGCCTAGTTTGGGTCGTCGTCGTCGGACGAGATATCGAGATCTGAATCACAATCAGGTATGAATAAAAGCCTTGCTGCGTCTTCTGCAGTCATTTTCTTGGTAGCTCTTCTACTTCTTTCCTTGATCAGTCTCTCTTCCAAGGACTTAGGACCATGACCTCTCATGGAGGCAAAGCTCGTGCTTGGGCCAGCTGAAATGAAATTCAAGGTAAGTGCATCACTTAATAATAATAATATAATGCAATAAAATAGGCCATTGGCCTCTACACTTGCTTGAGGCATCACACAAAATAGCTCTTTTACCCTTTTTACCAGTAAAAAGGAGGAACAGAAGGAAAATGTGCCTATTCCCGATCATAAAAAGGACTTGCTGCCTCGTTTGCTGTACAAATCTGCCTAGGTGTGGTTTGGCAATGAATGCCTGACGTGACCATTTGGTAACCGATCGTTAGCAACCTTGTTTGAGGCTAAACTACAGCTCAGAATTAGACTAGTGATATCTCATTCGAAAGATCGCATTCTTAGCTACAAAATAATATCATAATCAGGCTCTGAACTTACCAGAAACGTCCAGGTCATCGAGGTCAAAATCTGCACCTTTCCTCTTTTTTGACATTTTATGTTTTGTCTAAACTTGGACGCTCGCTCGACCGCTCGGGTAAAGCCTTGAGGGATAATAAATTCAAACGCGATAGAGCCAAGCAGGCGCTATCTAGTGGAAAAGAAATCACGGTTGTAACTTTGTCGAGTCGAGAGAAAAAAAATAGGGGGCGAGGGGTATCCGTATGGTGACCACAGGCATGAAAGGGCTAAGGTTTTTACGGAATCACCTGTTGTTTCCAAATGGCAAAACACTGGAATTATTAAACTACAGGAAGTTAGCGGAATATAATCGGTCAGTTGTTTCATTCATTGTTATTCCTCTTTTTACCTAACTTAGAATTTGAGCTAACAAAAATTACTGCATTTGGCAAGTGAGGACAAGGGTTAGACAAGACGAAAAAGGTCACATTGCAATTGAACCCTCGATTAACTGAACTTCAAGAAATTAAACCCCTTTAACTGAATCCTCATGCATCAGGTCCCTCGTGCAACTGAAGCCCATGTGACTGAATCCCGGTGTAACTGAATCCCCGTGCATCTAAACCCTTGTGCAACTGAAACCTTTTGCAACTGAATCCTCGTGAAACTGTTTCCCCGTGTAAATGAACCTCCATGAAACTGAACCCGTGCAACTGAACCCTCTTGCAACTGAATGCTATTTAACTGAACCCTCGGGCAACTGAACCCTCGTGCAACTGAGTCCCTGTTTAACTGGACCCATGTGGAACTCAAGCTAAATGCAAATTAATCCCATTCAACTGAACCCTCGTGCAACCGAACCCCATATAACTGATACCCCGTGCAACTCAGCCCACGTGCAACTTAACCTAAACCTTCATTCAGCAAGTAAATCTGGCTTCTATGATTTGTGACGTTCGATTTTCTTTTATATGTGACAACGAAAAAGAGCTTTTTTTGGTGAATGATCTTGACAGGCAAAAAAAAAAAAAAAAAAAAAAAAAAGCTACAACAAGATATAACATGTGAAGACTCTAACTTGTGGTTTCAGCCCGTGATATCGCCTCATATTTGTGGAATACTGAATAACACAAAGCAGAGCTATGAAAAACAACAGGAGGTTGCTCTTAGGAGCAAGAAAGTCTTTAACTAGCCAACACAAAATAAAAAAACTGATTTTTAAGGTGCTTATCAGTCTTTCGCCAGCTATAATATATTCAGGGGTGGACCTGGAGCGAAATCTTGGGGGAGGCCCAATGTGACAAGGGCACAAATGAGCAAAATCTTGGGAGGACAATGTGACAAAGTTGCCAATAATTGACCAAATTGACAAATTTATTCTAAAAAAAAAGAAAAAAAGATAAGAGGACGCCAGAAAAATCGCCGGACTGGGGGGGAGGGGTCCCCCGGTCCCCTTGGATCTGCCAGTGATTTTTACCATACGATTTAAATTCTTTAAAACACTCAGGTTAGCCCAGTCTTAATTTAAAGAGCTATTTTCTTCAGAATTCACCAAATATAGGGAAATGTCATGAGGGAGCTAGTTTCAGCTAATTCTTCTAACAGTTCGTGGTAACGAACTGTAAGTAAGGAGCGACACGGCTCAGTAGTAATCGAAACTTTGAGAAACAGAGTCTAGATAACAATAGACATATCAAAAGAATCAAATTTTGATGCTTATTCAAAATATGTAAAATTCACCAAATTTAATGGCACCCATCAAAAGCTACGAGCCTGAGAAAATTCGCCAAATTTTTGAAAAAGGGGAGAAACACCCTCAAAACATAAAGCAACCTTAATAAAAATCATACCATCAGGTTAAGCCTATCAGAGAACCGTACTGTACAGTTTTCAAGCTCCTATGTACATAAATCTAGAATTTTGTATATTCTTTTTGCTAGAAAAAAGATCACGGATGCGTGTTTTTTTTTTCACAGGGGTGATCCTATTGAACCAGTGATCTTAGAAGATCGGGAAAGGGCTAAAAAATATTGGAGGGTAGCTAGCCCCCTCCCACGCTCATTTTCCCCTAAAGTCACCAGATCAAAATTTTGAAATAGCCATTTTTTAAGCATAATGAAAAAAATTTATAACTATGTCTCTGAGGATGACTTAACCTCCCACAGTCTCCGGGGAGAGGGCTGCAAGTTATGAACTTTGCCCGTTGCATTGTATAGTATTGGTTATTGGGAATTATATAAACGTTTTCAAGGGGATTTTTCTGTTGGAGGGGGAAAGATTACGCGGGAGAATCTCCATGGAGAAATTTTTCATGGGGTAAGGGAATTTTCTATAGAGGGTGAGTCGGATTGCCCAGCATCATGTAAAAAAAGATCAGAAACTTAATAGAAGAAACAAGTTTTTTTTATCTGAAAGTAAGGAGCAACATTAGATAGATAGACTAGATTTTATTTCATACAAATATAAACAACACAAATAATTAAATAGACCCAACAGGGAGCTAAGCTCGAAAGGAAGGCTAACAATTAATACAATGAGTTCAAGTACACCAAAAGAAAGATAAAGAAGATAAGCCAAAAACATAAGCCAATAACATATAGAAGGAGAAGGACAAAGGAGGCTACCCCAGCACGGCAAAATCTAAAAATAACACTAAGAAACAAATTATAAAGAAAATCACCCCGTCATCAAAGGTTAATAATATATTCTACTAATTTAGTCTTTAAAAAGGGATCGGCTATTAAGATTTTTAAATTTACTATTTAATTTTAGCCTATTTGCTATAGAAGGGATTTGGTATCTTATTGAAAATTTATCTCTTTCACAATTAACCAAAGGGATTCTATACGCCCCAAACGAGCCGACGAAGAAGCGACTGAGCGAACAGGGGTAACAAGAATTTGTGATTCATAAAAATAACTCGCCGGAGACTGAATATCAAACAGTTCGTGGTAACGAACTGTAAGTAAGGAGCGACCCGGCTCAATGGTAACCGAAACTCTAAAAACCGGAATTTTGGTACCAATAGATACATCAAAAGAATCAGATTTTAATTTTGATTTCAAATATATAAGTTTCATCAAGTTTAATCTTACCCATCAAAAGTTACGCGCCTGAGAAAATTTGGCTGATTTTCGAAAAAAGGGGGAAAGACCCCCTAAAAGTTATAGAACCATAATGAAATTCACACCATCATATTCAGCGTATCAGAGAACCCTACTGTAGAGGTTTCAAGCTCCTATCTACGAAAATGTGGAATTTTGCATTTTTTGCCAGAAGAAAGATCACGGGTGCGTGTTTATTTGTTTGTTTTTTTTTCCCAGGGGTAATCGTATTGACCCAGTGGTCCTAGAATATCGTAAGAGGGCTCAATAGAACGGAAATTAAAAGTTCTAGTGCCCTTTTTAAGTGACCAAAAAAAATGGAGGGCAACTAGGCCCCCTCCCACGCTCATTTTTTTCTCAAAGTCACCCAATTAAAATTTTGAGATAGCCATTTTGTTTAGCATAGTCGAAAATCTAATAAATATGTCTTTTACGATGACTTAATCCCCCACAGTTCCCAGGGGAAGGGCTGCAAGTTATGAACTTTGCCCATTGCTTGCATATTGTATTGGTTATTGGGAAGTATACAGACATTTTCAGGAAGAATTTTTTTTGGTGGGGGGGGGAGGGGGGCTGGAGGAGGGGGTTACTCGGGAGAATCTTTCCGTGGAGGATGTTTCTTTGGGGTAAGTGACATTTCTATGAAGGGGGTGCCGGATTTCCAAGCATTATTTAAAAAACGATCAGAAATTAAATAAAAAAAACAAGTTTTTTCAACTGAAAGTAAGAAGCAACATTAGAACTTAAAATGAAGCGAAATCATTACGTATATGAGGGGGTTCTCCCCCAAGTCAATACCTCGCTCTTTACGCTACAGTTTTTTTTAGTGCTTTCAAAAGAGCTATCTATTCTAATTAAACGGCCTTTGTGATTCAGGGGTGTGTGAATTAAAAAGTTTTTTAACTTTAACGTAAAGAGCGTGGTATTGACTAAGGGGAGAACCCCATCATATACGTAATAACATATACATAATAAAAAAAAACAATAAAAAAAACAAGCGATACGGCTCAATAGTAAGCGAAACTTTTAAAAACGGAACTTTGATGTCAATAAAAGTATCAAAAGAATGGGCTTATAATGCTGATTCTAAATATACAAATTTTGTTAAGTTTAGTATTACTCATTAAAGGCTACGAGCCTGAGAAAACTTACCTGATTTTTTAAAGAGGGGAGAAACATCCCCTAAAAGTGAAAAAATTTTAATGAAAATCACTGTCAGATTCAGCGTATCAGAAAACCCTATAACATAGGTTTCAAGCTCATATCTGCAAAAATCTGCAACTTTGTATTTTTTTTCCAGAAGAAAAATATACGAATATAGAAGTTCGTTACGTAAGTTAATTTGTAAATTACGTCAGAACCAAATTTAGAGACAGCCATTTAGCAAAAGAAAAGTTAAATTTTTATGCAAATTTTGTTTAATTATTCAATGACGGCGAGCCAAAATAAAAGCTGCATTAACTAAAAAACGATCAGAAATTAAATAAAAAAAACAAGTTTTTTAAACTGAAAGTAAGGAGCGACATTAAAACTTAAAACGAACAGAAATTATTCCGTATATGAAAGGGGCTGTCCCCTCCTCAACACCTCGCTCTTTACGCTAAAGTTTGACTCTGTCTCACAACTTTATTTTTTAAAACAATAAAAAACTTTAGCGTAAGGAGCGAGGCGTTGAGGAGGGGACAGCCCCTTTCATATACGGAATAATTTCTGTTCGTTTTAAGTTTTAATGTCGCTCCTTACTTTCAGTTTAAAAAACTTGTTTTTTTTTATTTAATCATAATTCCAGAGCGATAATTGCAAATCCGTAAGTTGACTAAGGTTTAATATATGAAGAAATAAAAATAATTTTTTTGTTTCAGAAAGATTTGAAGTCGTGCAGGACGATGAAAGAAAGTACCAAGGATTCTTACAGCTTTGTTTTACAATGTCTGGAGGGGTTTAAAATGATTAGGAAATGTATTTATATAAATAGCGGGACAATATCTTAGGTATGATTCTATTAAAGAATGATAAAGAATTTAGATAATTGAAAAAGGATAAACATACTTTAATTGATGTAAACATCCTAAATTTTGGGCTAATTTTATACGGAGATGGTCAGAATGACTCCAGAAACATAAAAGCTCATCAAGAATAATCCTCAAATATCTATATGTCTTAACCCGTCTAATTCTACTTAAAACGAACAGAAATTATTACGTCTACTGCGTCATTGGCGCTTTACTGAAAACGAATTACATTAGAAATATTTTGTTTTGTACTTATTACAACATTGAAAATAAACATAAAAATTGAGTAGAATTAAATTTTGAAGTGATGACCCTTCAGCAATTAATATCATTAGCCTATATATCAAATATTCAGTTTAATTCTATTAGTTCTTTACAAGAATGTTCAAGACAAATATAGTTTCACTACAAAGAAGAGTTTGAATACTGCCCCCTTCTTTAGCTGTAAAAGTCTAAAGCCTACTCCGTCATTGGCGCTTCACTGAAAACGAATAATATTAAAATATTTTCTTTTCCAGTTATTACAGCACTGAATTTGAGCATAAAAATTACAGCGAGATAAAATCTCGAACTGATTATCTTTCAACAATTGATATCATTATATATCAAATATTCAGTTTGATTTTATTTGTACTTTCCAAGACTGTTCAAGACACATATAGTTTCAGTAAAGCGCCAATGATGCAGTAGGTTCTAGACTTTTACAGTGAGAGAAGGAGGCAAAACCCAGACTCTTGTTTGCAGTGATTTTCGTTGGTTTCAAGTTTGATTTGCATATTCAATTTAAGTATCACTAGTTTTAAGATTTATTTATTCATTTATATTAATACCCATTTCATGTTTTTTTGCTATGATTGTTTTTTTAATTTCTTTTCGTTTTGGGTTTTATTTATTCTTTAATAGTAATTTCTTGTCATTTCTAGTTTGAATTTTAACAAGAATTTGTATCTGTTGATCTGAAAATGGCCCTTACTTTTCTTTGAGAAACTTCTTTTTCGGAAAGTTTTTTTTTAATTAATTTTGTTTGTTTTTTATTGCAAGAAGTTTCAAGTTCTTAGAAAATGCCTTATTTCAAAATGAATTTTTTTTTAACATCAAAATTTCACCAAAGTATCACAACTACTATCAAAGCAACAATATTAAAGTAATAATGGGTTTGTGTCAACCTTGGAGTTTTTATTATCTTATGTATGAACTATCTTTAACAAAATGGCTATATCAAAAGTCAAGGAAGCATCTAAGTAAACAAGATATCAAGGTAAACAAAGTAACAAAGTAACAATAAGCAAGTACCGTAATTCAGATCCATTTCCCAGGGGAGGGGGGGTCAAACCCGGAAACATATTTGTTTGGCCTTTGAACTATTTTGAACATTATGGCTACTTCAAAATTTTGACTGTATGATCTTGGGAAAGTGGGGCTTAGGCTAATTGCCTATTGATCCCTTTTGACTCTGAAAAGAGAGCTAAATGATTCGATTTCCGATCAAATGAGCCTCCTCCAAAGTTAATGCGACCGCCCCTTCCACAAAAAACTTATAATACAATGCTTTCCTTGGGGGCTAAGGAGGATTTCTCAGCCCCTAAGTTATAGGAATTTGAATTTAGGACTATTTTGGACAAAATGGCTAGTTCAAAATTTTTATAAGATGCATTGGAGGGGAAAGGCATAAGGGGGGGGGGGCTTGTTACTTTCTGATCATTTCCGATTTTTAAAAAAAGCACAATAAATTTCACTTTTCCGATCAAATGAACCTCCTCCAAAGTTTATACGACCACGCCTTCCATAGAAGTTTTATGTATTAACGATGGGGTGCTAGTATAACCTACAGTTCTTTCCACAGGGCTAGGGGGGGGGGCTTCAAACCCGTAGGCATAGCTATTTGACATTTGGACGATTTTGAACAAAATGGCTAGCTAAAAATTTTGATCCGAAGCATTTAGAAAAAAGGCAGGGGGGAGGGGTCCGTACCGTCTGATTACTCTTGACTTTAAAAAATGGAGCTAGAACTTTCAAATTAAGTCGACTGAGGCTTTTCCAAAGTCTTTACGATTACTCTTTCGATAATAACCTTATATATGAACAATGGACAGCTTGCATAACGTACAGCCCTTGCCCTGGGGGCAGTGGGAGGTTTGTCAATCCCCGAGGAATAACTATTTTAATTACTTCACCTTTTGACTATCTCGGACATAATGACAAACTGAAAATTTTGATTGGATGCGTTTTGAGAAAAGAAATTATTATTTCCAATTGAAGTAGCCCCCTCCGAGGTTTACAACACCACCTCTTGCATACGAAGTGCCTCTGGAGAAAAAAATTGGAGCCTTATGGCTTGTGGGGGAGGCTAGTTGCCATCGTATCACTTTTGACTCTTAAAAAGGGAACTAGAAATTTCAATTTCTAATCATTTGAGTCCCCTTCGTAGTTTAAACGATTGCCTTTTCCGTAAAAATTTTATATGCCCCCGGGGCAAAAGTTACAACCCTTCCCCCGGGTTTGTGGGGGGAGGTATGTGGATGCCAAAGTTTTGTCATCTGATCGTTTGAATATTTCAAACAAAAGGGCTATCTCAAAATTTTGAACGGGTACAATTGGGAAAAGAGGGTGGGGGGGGGGGGTATATGCCCGCCGATAAATTTTGGTGACTTAAAAAAGTAAGTAGAAATTTTAATTTCCAGCCAAATCAGCAATCTCTGATGTTTATAAGACCTCACCTTACAAAAAACCTTATCTGCCCTTGGGCCATAACTTACAACACTTCCTCCGGGCTCTAGGGGGCTGTTTTGGCCACTGAATTTTGTTATTTGATCCTTAAACTATTTTAAACAAAATGGCTGATCTCAACATTTTGATCAGGTGCATTTGGGAAAAAGGGGGCCTTGGGGAGAGGGGCTAGTTGCCCTTTGTTCACTCCGATTTACAATCACTGAGTTTTAAATTCTGATTTGCAATCGAAAGAGCCCTCTCCGAAGTTTATACTACCATCCCTTCCATAAAAACCTTATATGCCCCCGGGGTATAATTTACAACACTTGCCCCCAGGTTGTGGTGGGCTGTGTTATCCCTGGAGTCTTTGTTATTTGTTATATGATCTTTTGTCTATTTTGAACAAAAGGGCTATATACAAAATTAATTTGGACGCGATTTGGGAAAAAAGAGTTGGTGGGGGTGGGGAGCTAGTTACGATCGGATTACTTTTGATTCTTAAAAAAAGAATTAGAACTTTCAATCTCTAATCAGTTGAGTCCCCGAGGTTTATGCAATCACTTTTTCCGTAAAACCTGTATATACCCCCAGGACATAAGTTACAATCCTTCCTCCGGGCTCTAGGGGGGGGGGGTATATAGACCCAGAAGTTTTTGTTATCTGATTGTTGGATTATTTCAAACAAACTGGCAATCTAAAAATTTTGATCGGATACATTTGCGGAAAAAGCGTGTGTTTGTCTGTGTGAGGGGGGGGGGAGATACCCTTCGATCCCTTTTGACTCATAAAAAGGTAACTAGAACTTTCAATCAAATGAAAGTTCCAATAAAATGAGCCACATCTGAAGTATATACGACCACCCCTTGCATAAAAACCTTATATGCCCTTGGGTATAACTTAAGACACTTGCCCCTGGCTCTGGGGGTTTGTGTAGACTTCGGAATTTTATAATCTGATTTTTGAACTATTTTTAACAAAATGGCTTTCTCCAAACTTTTATCAGAGGGTTTTTGAAAAAAAGGCGTGGGGGCTAGTTGCCTTCTTTTTATTTTGACTCTTAAAAACTGAACTAGAACATTCAATTTTAATTCAAATGAGCCCTCTCTGAAGTTTATACGAGCATCCATTCTTTAAAAACCATATATGCCCCAGAACACAACTTACAGCACCTGCCCTCGAGCCCTGGGGGGTTGTGTCAACCCTGGAGTTTTTGTTATATGATATTTGAACTATTTTTAACAAAAAGGGCTGGGGGGGGGGCTATCTGCCCTCTGATCTCTTTTGACTCTTAAACAGTGAACTAGAACTTTCAATTTCCAATCAAATGATCACCTTCTGAAGTTTATAGGAGCGTCCCATCCCGTCAATAACATCTGTATTTGCCCCCAGGGCATAACTTACAACGCCTGCCCCAGGTCCTGGGGGGGGGGTTATACCTTGGAGTTTTTAGATATCTGATTTTTGAACTATTTCTACCATAAGGCTAACTTAAAATTTTTATCGAATGGGTTTGGGAAAGAAACGGTGTGTGGGGGGGGGGGGGTGGCTAGTTGTCCTCTGATCTCTTTTGACTCTGAAGAAGTGAACTGGAATTTTCAATTTCCAATGAAATGAACCCCCTCTGACGTTTGTACGAGCATTTTATCTGTAAGGAGCTGTGGTTCTAGGCGAATATCCCCCCCCCCGGTGAATACCCCCTGGAAAATACCCCCCGTGGAAAATGCCCCCCCACAGAAAATACCTCCCAAAAAATACCCCTCCGTAAAATACCCCCCCCCCCCCCGAGGAAAACACACCCCCCCCCCCAAGGAAAATAACCGCCCCGTGGAAAATACCCTCCGGAAAATACCACGGGTATTTTCAACTTCAAAGGGGGCTCATTGATTGGAAATCGAAAGTTTTAGTTCACTTTTTAAGAGTCAAAAGAGATCAGAGGGCAGCTAGCCCTCCCCCCCCCCATGCCCTTTTTCCCCAAATCCATCCGATAAAAATTTCGAGGAAGCCACTTTGTTAAAAATAGTTCAAAGATCATATAAAAAAAAACTCCAGGGTTGACACAACCCCCCAGGTCTCGGGGACAGGCATTTTGAGTTTTGCCCTGGAGGCATATATTATTCTTTATAGAAAGGATGCTTGTATAAACTTTAGAGAGGACTCATTTGATTGGAAACTGGAAGTATAGTTTAGTTTGTAAGAGTCAAAAGAGATCAGAGGGCAACTAGCCCCCCCCCACGCCCTTTTATCTCCAAACCCATCCGATAAAATTTTTTGAGACAGCCATTTTGTTAAAAATAGTCCAAACATCAGATAATAAGAATTCCAGCGTAGACATAACCCCCAGGGCCAGGGGGCAGTTGTTGTAAGAAAATACCCAGGGTATTTCCGCGAGGGGGTATTTTATAGAAGGGGGGGGGTATTTTCTGCGGGGGTATTTTCCTGGGGGGTATTTTCCGCGTTTTTTTTTCACGCGGGAGCGGGGTATGTTCCGGGGGGGTATTTTTCGGGTGGTATTCGTGGAAGGCAGGGGGGGGGGGTTAACGTCAGCCACCAAGGACGGCGTATACCCCAAGGCATAACTTACAACATATACCGAAGGGGTTTGTCGACCCCGGAGTTTTTATTATCTGATGTTTGAACTATTTAAAAAAAAAATTCTACCTCAAACTTATTATCTGATCGGGTTTGGCGAAAAAAGACGTGAGGGGCTAGTTGCCCTCTGATCTCTTTTGACTCTTAAAAAGTGAACTAAAACTTTTAAACTCCAGTCAAATGAGCCCTCCTTGAAGTTTATACGAACATCCCTTCAATAAGAACCATATATGCCTCCAGGGTATAACTTACAACGCCTGCCCCCGGGCCCTTGGGGTTTGTGTTGACCCCAGAGTTTTTGTTATATGATCTTTGAACTATTTTTACCAATAATGACTATCTCAAAATTTGTATCGTATGTATTTGGGGAAAAAATTGTGTGGGGAGGGGGGGAGGGAGCTAGTAAACCTCTGATTACCTTTGGTTCTTATCCGTGGGGGGGGTATTTTCCTGGGAGGTATTTTCCGCGGTTTTTTTCCGGGGGGGTATTTTCCGGGGGTCATTTTACGGGGGAATATTTTACGGGGGTATTTTCCGGGGGAGGGGGGTATTTTGGGGGGTATTCGTGGGGGGCGGGGGGGGGGGGTAAATGCCGGCCACCAAGGACCGCGTACACCCCAAGGCACAACTTACAACATATACCGAAGTGTTTTGTCGACCCCGGAGTTTTTATTATCTGATGTTTGAACTATTTAAAAAAAATTCTACCTCAGACTTTTTATCTGATGGGTTTGGCGAAAAAAGACTGGGTTTGGGAAAGAAACGGTGTGGGGGGGGGGTGGCTAGTTGCCCTCTGATCTCTTTTGACTCTTAAAAAGTGAACTAAAACTTTTAAACTCTAGTCAAATGAGCCCTCCTTGAAGTTTATATGAACATCCCTTCAATAAGAACCATATATGCCTCCAGGGCATAACTTAAAACGCCTGCTTCCGGGCCCTCGGGGTTTCTGTCGACCCCTTAGTTTTTGTTATACGATCTTTGAACTATTTTTACAAATAATGACTATCTCAAAATTTGTATCGGATGTATTTGGGGAAAAAAATGTGTGGGGAGGGGGGGGGGGGGGAGCTAGTAACCCTCTGATTACCTTTGGCTCTTATCCGCGGTATTTTCCATGGGAGTTATTTTCTGGGGGGGGGTATTTTCCACGGTTTTTTTTCCGCGGGGGGGATATTTTCCGGGGGGTATTTTACGGGGCGTTATTTTCCGGAGGAGGGGGTATTTTTTCGGGGGGTATTTGTGGGGGCAGGGGGGGGGGGGTAAACGCCGGCCACCAAGGACCGCGTATACCCCAAGGCATAACTTACAACATATATCGAAGGGGTTTGTCGACCCCGGAGTTTTTATTATCTAATGTTTGAACTATTAAAAAAAAAAAAAAATCTACCTCAATCTTTTTATCTGATGGGTTTGGCGAAAAAATACGTGAGGGGTTATTTGCCCTCTGATCTCTTTTGACTCTTAAAAAGTGAACTAAAACTTTTGAACTCCAGTCAAATGAGCCCTCCTTGAAGTTTATACGAACATCCTTCAATAAGAACCATATATGCCTCCAGGGCATAACTTTCAACGCCTGCTTCCGGGCCCTTGGGGTTTGTTTCGACCCCAGAGTTTTTGTTATATGATCTTTGAACTATTTTTACCAATAATGACTATCTCAAAATTTGTATCGGATGTATTTCGGGGAAAAATTGTGTGGGGAGGGGGGAGCTAGTAACCCTCTGATTACCTTTGGCTCTTAAAAAGAGCACTAGAGCTTTTGATTTTTAAGCGAATAAGCTTCCTATGAATGAGCCTCGTCCCATCTTAAGTGCCTCTTGAAAAAAAATAGATAGTAAAACATTAAGCCGTATGGCCTTTACTAGAGGCAACACTGTCGCTTTGCCTCTGATTTTCTTTCATCTCGTTGTCTTTTTGATTTGTGATATTCTATTATATTAAACTTAAATAGTGAGCCAGCAAAACCACTTTTTTACCAATTCTTTTTTTTTATTTAACGAATTAGCAACGATGTTGGTCGGTATTCCCCCCTCCTCCATTTTTGACGCCTTTCCTTGAAGATGGTCCTTGCTTTTGAGCCCGTTGCCGAGCTGACTTTTTTCGCAGTCTTACACTTTTGTTTTGTTGAAGTGGGCTATCCAAATGTTCTGGGTAAATTATAAAATACTACTCCATAGTTAGATTAGAAAAACAAAGAAAAAAGAAAAGAGAAAAGTTTAGTACTTCGTATACATTTTAACCGTCTTCATGTCTTGAATTAAGTGTTGGAGAATATTTATAACTTCAACGTCAATAATTAATAGTTTGCCATCCAAATACCAATAATGATAAAAAAAACTGCTACACAGCATACCAATACAGTTTCCTTGAACCCCTCGATACACATATCTTATAGGTAAATGGTCTACTTGGGCTATTGATATATCAGGCCCTGGCAAAGCTGTATATAAATTTTCGAATATATTTTCCTCAGACATTTTAGATTGCCATGATTTGGTTCTAGACCCAGATTACCATTTGTCAAAGTTTTCTAACCAAAAGAGGAGTGATGGTGCATTACAAATCTGTAATTAAACCCAGAGATTTGGTATTTTGCACTTTTAATAATGGATTTTTTTTAATGCTTAGAACTCTCAGACTTTACTAAATTTTAAGTTAAACGTTATTTACTCGTCATATTAAAAACAAATATGAGAGAATCCTGTGAAAGATATCCGAATTTAGCGCGTTGGGCTATGTCAAGTTGTTTCGTTTTATGGAAACAGGATCTCTATTACAATTAATCTTGATATATAATTATTGTCTTTAATACATTTTTCTAGTTATATGGTCTAATTGTATAATTACATACAAGACCAAAATACATATTCAGGATCTATTACGCTTTTAGCACATGTAGTTCTTCCTCTACTCTTAACCACCGTCATAAACCTTAATAACATCAGCTTTTCTTTCCTTTGCATGCTTGGATAGAAAAAGACTCCAATAAATCACTTAAAAAGCCAGACGTTTAATCTTTTCCATTAAAAAGCTCTGAATTCCTTGGAAAAAATAGTTCTTCTCTCTCAACCTGTTTGGATGTCCCTTTTTAGCGTGAAAAAAAAAAAAAAAGAAAAATAAGATGTCGCACGCCAGGATTTTGATTATAAAATTCCTATGTCAAGATTACCGTTTCCTGGTTGTCGAAAAAAGCGTTCATAGAGGATTTATTTCCATCCAAACTTCAAAAAACTGAATTTTATTTTAATTTATCCTGACATTTCATGACACAATTATTTAAGTAAATGAATGGTTCTAAAAATGAACGTCTACAAAAATTCAGCAATTACTTTCACACTAATGATTGGTTTCTTACAACAAAGACTAGATAATGAAATTAATTTTGTTATAAGTACAAACACACAACAATAATTCTAAATAGAAGGCAATTCTCTTTTTTGATTGCTCTTCGCTTTACTGCAAGTCCCTAGTAAAATATAGTTTTGGCATTTGAGGCTCTAGACAAAATCTGTTTTATTTTGAGTCCGTGGTACTCGGAGAACTTTATGGCGCTTTATAAGGTTTTCAATTGCACTGTCTTAGAAAATTGCATGTTTTTGATTCATTGCTGCTACTTTTGATTCATTGTAACACCAAGCCGTCAGAGATTAACATGGCTGCATACGCTCCTCCTTTGACCAAATCTAATTAAGCTTCACTCTTTACTCTCTCCCATAAAGTGCCCATTTTCTTCAAATCCTGTCTTATGACTTCTTCTATCAAATGTTCTCCGGTTGGTCCGAGGTAGGTGGCCAAAAATACAGTTTTATCAATCTTTTATCCTTCATCCGTAAAAGATTGCCCAGGCATCATAACTTTTCCTTCATATTAGCTGTTGAAAATGGGTAAAATATTTTTGATATATTGTCAGTCAAATGAATCCTTAAGATTTTCCTTTGACTGTTCCTTTGGAAATACCTAACATATCTTTTTGGACCTTTTGAAGCGCTATCTGACACCTCTCATTACATCAACATATCTGACCACTGTCATTACAGCGGCCTCCAACATTCTAATCTTAGTTTGAAGAGTTATATGTCCTGTTCTTTTGAACTTCTTTCAACTGCGAAAAAACACCTTATATCTTGGCTATTCTACATTTCCCATCTTAAATTGCATCTATTATCTCTACTACCCATAGTAACTGGGTCTATGAAGCTATGTGCTTGATCAATTCTATCGATACTTAACATCACCTCTTCATCCTCCTTTATTCTTAGTCAAGGCGACTTGGTCTTTCTAAAGTTCAACATTAAATCAATTTTTGAACCTTTGAACCATTCAAATTTTCAAAAGCTCATTCATTTTTCTGCTATTTTTATTCAGGACAATCAAATCTTTCCCATAATCTAAGTCAGGGAGAAATTTACCTTCTCATTTCGTACCTTGTTCTCTCATAGCGTCTGCCGTGTTTCCTAGGACAAAGACCATTAAAATAATTAATAAAATTTGGGATAGAAGGCCTCCCTTCATTACTCCTAACTCGAAAACCTAGCCAAACTACTAATCTTACTTCCTGCCTCAACTGCAGTGACAATATTACTGTATAAAGCAATAATCGTCTGAATGTACTTACACGGTATACCATACAATATTAGTACCTTAAAACAATCTCTGTATCAATAATTAAGGCTTAATTCTTATCTTGAAATGGTACAAGTCTGTTTCTTGACATGGCATTAAAATATCTTACTAATACACTGTCTCACTACATCTTTCAGATGCAAGGCAATTTTATTTGTTACCTCCACCTCCCATCTTCTTAATTTACGTTTTAATGCCGTTTCTCCTTCTTACATCTCTCTATTGTTCCAGTAAGATTCACCATGAAACTTCTCATCCAAAACCCATCTCTCCTCTACCAAGCTTGAAGTGTTTTCGCAAATATTCCTTCATTTTTTTTTTCATAAGATATCTTCTATTTTCTATAATCAAACCATTTTCCTAAGTTTATTCAATCATTCCTCCGTATTTTCTAACTCCAACTCTAAAGATTCATATCCAACTGTTCTTGGAAAGCTTCCTCCCAAATTCTCATCTTGTAGTCCATCTACGTTATATCTGTCCGGACGTTAGTTACCTTCCTGAATATTTGCTTCGATTTAACTCTAGACAATACAAGGCATTGATCTTTACTTTTAACGACAATAACGGTCCCCTTGCATACTCTAGTGTCCTGTATAGATCGTGTCAGTATTCAACTTACAACAGCATAATTAATAAGATTCGAAGTCATTGCTATCATTAACGCATGGGCATTTTTCATGACCTAATTCTGCATTGTTTCTACTTGACTATTGTTTGTGCAAAATTGTAGTAGTCTGTTGCTGTTGCCCATAAACCCCTTTGAAATTCCCCTTTCACACCATATTCCTTTTGCTTAACTATAGCTACACATTGAATAAAATCCACACACCCCTGTGCATGCACAAAGATTAATTCTCTATACACCACCGGTTTTATCACCATTGTCAAAAATGTTAGGGAGAAATCAGCAAATTAAATTTCTTTTTTTTTTAATTACTATGGATTTGATTTTGTGAAGCAATTAGTTTTTTTTGTAAGTAAGCTATGACTTACAAGAAATAATTTTATCTTCAGCATGGAATGAGAACCTAAGACAGAACAATTTTCTGCTTTGTCCCTATCTCCAAACGTATCACAACTCATTGCACGGACAATTAAACCAGGGAAAGACTTCCAAAATCACTGAATTGTGGATTGAATGATTATTTGCTGCTGATATTCCAAAAACACTTTCTATCCCTTATATATATAACCGGAGACTGGTAGCCGGAGAGAATGGTAGGGAATAAAGAGAAAAATTTTCTCGCAAGCCTCTAAAATTATTGCTTACACTCTTTAATATATTGTTTTCTATTACAGTAATCAAACGATGAATGTCATCCTCGATGCATTGTTTTATTAATATTATACTTGAATGTAAAGAAGAGGCACAGAAGGAGGGAGTAGAGACCCTCCTTTCAATTTAAGAGTCTTGGGTCAAACAGCTCGTGGTAATAAACTATAAGTAAAGAGCAATTCTTGTCAATCGAAATCTGAGGTCAAAGAAGTTTCGAGTACAATACTTACAACAACAAACTATTTTATTCATAATTCTGAATATGTAAATTATATCAATTTACAAAATTTCAGAAATAGAAATTAAATTCCCACAAAAAGGGGTGACATTTTAATGAATTCTATGCAATGAAATTCAATTTTCTTTTTTTATGAGGTGAATTATCATTTTCATTTCATTTCTTTTTCTAATTAGTTATTCATAAGAAAAAAGATAATTTCATATTTTGAAGGCATTCAGGCTGTCAAAAAAACGTATCTACAATACCTTGGTTCCAGCTAACGACACAAGTTTGCAACTTCTGAGGAATATTGATGGGGACGTTGAACTTAATCAAAAGACAATATATGCATCTAGGTTGTCAAAAGATTGCATCCACAATACATCAGGAACAGCCAAGGGTATTAAGCAGAAATTCTCAGGGCATATTCAGTGGGATGTTGGACTAAATCAGAGGACACTATATAAATCCATGTTCTCAAAAGAGTGTGTCAGCAATGCATTAAAAACGGCTTACGGTATATAGTTGAAACTTCAAGAAATGTTGAGGGGGATATTCATCTAAATCAAAACCGGGTGTATGCATCCTGGTCGCCACAAGGATGTATCTGTGATATCCTAGGAACGGCTAAGAGTGATTGAAACTTTCAAGGCTTGTACCAGGTTGTCAAAAGAGTGTATCTGCAACATCTCAGAAACAGCTAATGCTATTAAGCTGAAACTTTGAGTTCATGTTGGGAGGGGTATTTAACTAAATCAAAAAATACCACGTGTATCCAGGTTGTAGAAAGAGTGTATTTGCATTATCTTAGAGGGAGCCTCTCAAATATCTCAGGAATGGCCGAGGGCATTAAGTTGAAACTTTCAGTGGATTATGGGGAGGATACTTAACCAAATGAAAAGACACTAGGCTATGTATATACAGGTGGTAAAATGATGCGTCTGCAAGACTTCAGGAAAAGCTAAGGATAGTTTTAAACTATCAGGGCATGTTGAGGTGGATGTTGAACTAAATTAAAGCACAAATTAAGTAAAAACAAAATATTACGTGTATGCAGGTCTTCAAAAGAGTGTGTCTGCAATATATCAGTAACGGCTAAGTATATTAAGTTCAAACTTTTAGAAAATATTGATGGGTGTGTCGAATCAAACAGTTTGTGGTAACGAACTGTAAGTAAGGAGTGAACCGGCTCAATAGTAACCAAAACTCTAAAAAACGGGATTTTGACACCAATAAATACAGCAAAAGAATCATCTTTTAATACTGGTTTCAAATGTATAAGTTTCATCAAGTTTAGTTCTACCCATCAAAAGTTACGTGTCTGAGAAAATTTGGCTGATTTTTGAAAAAAGGAGGAAAGGCCCCCTAAAAGCTATAGAACCTTAATGAAGATCACACCATCATAGTCAGCGTATCAGAAAACCCTACTGTAGAGGCTTCAAGCTTCTATCTGCAAAAATGTGGAATTTTGTATTTTTTGCCAGAAGAAAGATCACGGATGCGCATTTATTTGTTTTTTGTGTTTTTTTTTCGCCAGGGGTGATCGTCTCGACCCAGTGGTCCTATAATATTGTGGGAGGGCTCATTCAAACAGAAATTAAAAGTTCTATTGCCCTTTTTAAGTGACCGATAAAATGGAGGGCAACTACGCCCCCTCCCACGCTCATTTTTCCCCAAAGTCACCCGATCAAAATTTTAAGATGGCCATTTTGTTCAGCACAGTCGAAAAACATCAAAATTATTTCTTTTAGGATGACTTAATCCCCCAAAGTCTCCGGGGGGAAGGCTGAAAGTTATGAACTTTACCCAATGTTAGTAGGGAAGGGGGTGCCAGTCCGGGGGAGTGACGTCACAGTCATTTTATTGATCCATTAACGGGTCAATGACCCCTTTTCCAAGGTCGATTTATTTGTTGTTTCTAGGTGTAATGACTCCGGGAGGAAGTTTGCACATGCGCATTGAATTCTAACGGGAACTATGTATTGATCGACTCGAGGGGAACTGGATTTCTCGGAAATTGGTTACATAATCGGTGGTGAATTATTGATTCTAACGGGAACAGGATCACGTGTCTCTTTCTAAGCCAATCAGGGAGTCGGAACTATTAGCGGGAGAGGATTGCAGAGAATATAAGGAAAGGATTTTTGCTATAGTTTTTGATTAGTGTGTGAATAGAATTCATGCGAGTGAGAACAGTTTGACTTTACGCATTAGGATATATTTGTAATAATAATGAGTGGAATGTTTACCCTATTAGAAGTTGATAGTGGAGTTGGTAGCAATGATACAAGAGCACCAAACGTTGCGGTGGAAATCACGAGAGGATCATGGCTTTGTTTGGAATGGGATGAAGTATATGCAAGATATGTGTTATCTTTGAGCAAATTTAAAATGGAGGATCAATCATGCTTCGGTGCAAAAGTGGATATAGCGCATGTGAATAGACTTCAAAGTGCTTTAAGTGCATTAGTGAAGCATATCGAAGACAATAAGCTGTATCGCTAATTGTACATGTGTAGTATTATTGTTGTAATTATACAATAAAATTGTTTCGAAATCGAAAATATTCCCTTTCTTTTGTTAGAATGTTAGGCTAACGAATCATGGTCAGTCTAGTGTCAGCAGTGAGAGTGATAGGATTGAAAAATGAATACATTCGAGAAAGAGAGAATTAGATCGAATCTTGTGTTTATGGAAAAACATTTGATTTTGGATGATGATTTTCTCGAGGTATCGCTTCAACGAAAGATATTCTCACAGGGAACACTTGACAATATAATGAAAACTGATTCTCCCCCATTGGACTATTGTATGAAACTGTGTCAATGTGACTCAAATGCTTATACTCAATTTATTGATATATTAATTGGAACAAAGCAGAATAATATCGTGGATATACTTTTGAAAACATTGCCATAGATTCAATGTAGATGGCTCCCCCATTTGAAAGAGGTAACGTCACAGAGTTACTCCTCTCCCATTCCTCCCTCTGAATTTACTGAACGAGGATCAGTTTCGTTTTAGCTGTGAGAGTTGACATCGGAAACCAGAAAATGTTCTATACATGTCCACTATGCATGTACACTCTTGGCAGTTGGACATCCTGTGAGAATTGTACAATTATTGATGACTATAATGAAAAGTGCAAATTATGTAATCCTTGTAAATTACATAGAGGCTATGCAGTACAAATTAAAGGATGTAGTTCATGTCTTGAAGAGATTTGTGACTCTCACCCTAGAGGACATCTGTGCTCCAGTTGTCGCTTTGACAAATGTGATCAGTGGGAGAATACTCACCCCGGTATGATTGGAAAGAATCCCAAACGTGATTTTAGTTTATTTCTACGTGATTGGTATCGTCGTGGATTTAAATTATTCTGGGAGGAAGAATCTGGTCTGCAATTTGACTGTTGGGATAACAAGACAATTTGGTTTCTACGTCATCGTTGTGACGACACTGCCTATTATGACTATAAACCTAGTGATTTTTATTTGGCAGTTACTGAATGTGATTAACCATTTGAAAACACTGTATGTGGATATTGCTTCAAATAGACAGATTGAAACTCGTCATTTTCATAATATGAATGCAAATAGTATCATTGACTATACAAAGAGATATGACAGGAGTGAAGTTACATTGTACTGTAGAAAATGTGATTCTGACTTTGCAGCTAATCAAGATCAATATACAGTGAATCCAAATGATTTACCAGCATTAGTGGTTCACGACAGTGGCCTATACACCGAAGAAGAAGAAATATAAAGTGAAGAATAAAGACATTGTTGTATATACATTTTTCAATTATTAATAAACAAATTCACATATATTTTTTAAGCACTTTATTCGTAGGGCACTAAAATCAATATTATACAGGTCTGAGGGGATATTTTCCACCATAAATTCGTTCAGACGTGGATTGTCTACATAAAAATTGAGAAACTGCTTGTAAGTATAGCCACAACATCGGAACACAAAATATAGTAGTGCATGGAAGCCACAGCTTTTAGTCGTCAGATCCTGCACTCTCTTCCGATTTTGAATAATAGCTTTCCCACTGCTCGCAATATAGTTGCTGATGTGGGGAGTGTAGAATGTATAGGGTAGGCCAAGAGGATCAAAAAATTCAATCGTCTTCATTGTTTGAAATATGCATAACCAATGACCTGTCTGCACTGTCGATGGACTGCTATTGACAATAATTAGGGTATTGTTGGCACTTTGAATTTTTCCAAGAAAGTCCGAGGGCAGACAATAGGATTTGTATTTGGACATGTAGGGGTCCATATTAAATACATTGATTATTTGACTGGTGTTCATGGTGCCAAGTCTAGTAGAACACTGCCTTCGGGAGTGATTTCCCAATAGGTTTCATATTGATTTAGTGAGATTAGTGCAATACTCTCAGCTAATGGGTCGGCAAATGTACACTCTAAATGCACATTCCCCGTACGCACTATACTCATATTGGGTGCCAGACAAATCCAATAAAATGATATCTTGTGTCTTAGCAAATATTTCTTCGGTTATACCATTTCCAAATAGTTGTGAATCATGATCTAGGGTTTGCATGGTCAACTCATACAATGTTCTATAGGATTTATCAAAAGATAGATAGTAGTGTGGGATTCCATTTACTTTGCAGACAAGATATGAAAGCCCATACATTTCAAATTTATGTGGGCATCCAGTCCACAATCCTATTGCACTAGCGCTTTTTACAAATGCCAAGGTCAGTATTGATGGAATTTCACCATTGATAAAGGATGAGTTCTTGAAGGTACGTGAGCCCGTGGCAATATGACGTTGATTGGTGATTGTATGAGGAACAAGTAGTTTAATATTATTTCCACTGGCTCTCAGTTTTTCCGCTGCCAAAGCAAAAGAACTCATTACCTGTTGTTTGCGTACATGTAGTATTGCCGAGGTGAGGGAGAGAGTTACATCAGGATTGGCAGCAAGTTCTTTTCTCAATATGAAATTGGATGTTGTAAGCGTCAATTTTATATTCACTTTAATATTGGGTGGTAGCCATTGGGGTATATTAAATATTTCATGATACATTTTTCCAACTAGATGTAATTCACTAGTTGTCGCATTTTTAAGTACATCTGTACTATCAGTATTAGTAATATTTTCATATCCATTGGAGGTGCCTCTCAATTCCTTGTATGACTTGGGTGTCATCAGCATGAATTGCATATAGCTTGTATAATTAGAGAGATTGTTGCTTGTGCTCACCAGTGTGCCATTGTTGTAGACACTGATTTGACGAAATAAATTATGTAATATGCAATTTTCATAGGGTATTCCATCGGCAAGAATTGGCAATGTATTATCGGATTTCTGGACTTTCATTCGCAAATCTATAAATGTCGAAGACATGTCCATAAAGTAGTCTTCATTGGAATCAATTTGAAAGTGGATATTATCGGAGAGGGGTTGTTGTGGATTAAATTGTTCATAGTATCCGTGTTTTACACTCACATCAACATTTTCTGCATTGAATAGATTCAATGAGGAGGTGATTGAAGTTTGGGAAACTTTATGCGGTAGGTATGACATCTTAGGAAAAGAAATCTAGTTTCGACCTAACAATTCTCTGTGGGGCTTCTTCTTCTACTGTTTACAGTACGTGTCGGCTTTTTCCTTCTTTTCTTTGACAGGGGTGATGTCTTACGTTTCTGACCTGAGTAGAGACTGATGAGTGATGCCTTGTAACTCAACCTTTTTAAACCTTTTCCATTTTTTTTAATCACTCGCCAAGGGTTCACGCACTGGACCTAAGATTTTCCGAAGCACTTTTTTTTAAATCCTTGCCAGAGCTCCAATCGTATAGTGTAGAGGATACAAAATCTGTTGCAGCCGGTACAATATATTTTCTAGCCAGAGGTAGTGCAGAGCGAAACAGCTTAGCAAACCAACTGCCAAGACCGTAGCCAGACATTGACGAGTGAACTTTGTAATAGTCCATTGTATTGCCCTGTTGTCTTGGGCCAAGAGTATTAACATAGCAGTCAATTTCAGGACAAATGAAAACCACTTTTCTATTAGACATCTTGTTGTTGGACATCTTGTTGTGGTCGAAAATGGCATGTAACCACAGCCAAGCCTTTTGATATTGCTAGAGGATCACCTAATTCAGTTCTTAGTGTTAACTGACAGAGTTCCAAATAGGAAGTGTTTACAGGGATATACTGAAGATGCTTTATATTGTAGTGGTGAATATGTTCTTGATTGGTTTTTCGTTCAAGAACTCGTAGGAGGGAATATTGCTATTGCCAACCCGGGATGTTTCCACAAATGAAGCGTAGAGAAATATACAAGTGTCCGTGGAGAAGGCAGGCGGGTAGTCAGCAAAAATAAAATTAGTGTTTCCGGCACTTTTACCATTGATTATATTGAGCTTAAAGCCAAGAATATCCTTTAGATTATCATTGAGAATAACCTTTTCATCGGCAATAGGTGAACTAATGTAAATCTTGCCCTCCTCCTTTGAATAGTTGAAATGAAAAGCTCCTTTTTTACGAGCGGAATTTCGTTTATTAATTGAACGACATAAATCATTCATACTGGTGAGTTCTTCATAAGGTAATTCAATATATGGATAATTCATCCAATTGATCTTTTGAATTTGTTCTTGATCAACTGAGGGTGGCGGCCAATCATAGGGTCTAATTTTTATATCATATTTACGATCTTTTCTCAGGATGTCATATGTATTTTTGAGAATACAGTCGACAAGAGCCACTTCATACTTTCCATCGTTGAATTTGATGGTGGGAGAGAGTTTCGTCCAAAAATCACTTGTTCTATTCAAATCATTGTAGAGAGGATCAGAAACATTGGACATGAAAGTCACATAGAAATCATTGGGCATTGATAATATCTTCAGCACTGACCAAAAAATCAAAATCAGAGTTGTATCCTAGCCAGCGAACAAGCAACTGTCTCTGGACCCTGCGAGTACGACTCTTTAATATCTTTTCAATTTGATATATTTCAAAAAGCAGTCGATATGTCGTGGGTTCGGTGTCCAGGATTTTGGACACTTTAAAAAGTTCAGTGCTCCATAAATAATTCCCCTTTTCAAAAATATTGGTGGTTCTATTAATTTGAACAGTGTCACCAACATTGAATTTCTTCTTTTTCTTCTCATTGCCATTGGAATATCGCTTTAGAAAAGCATCAAATGTATTTTCACTGCAATTAACGTCCCGAGGGCTTGAGTTGGACAGGGATTGATGGGGTCGATGGTTGTATATTTGCATGATTTTATCTAAATCATGAATAAAAGCAGCAGTATTTTTCAGTGTACAATATCTTGAAATTAATAGACGAATCGTTCTTATCAATCGTTCAGCCAATGCAGCCTTTATCGAGCTGTGACTATGATAGGGTGTTGTATTATATTTCAATAGAACCTTTTGCACATGAGGATTAACAAATTCGCTACCGCGATCCGATTGAATTTTTCTATAGCAATCCTGTTCAAGAAACTCAACGCATGAGCAACTTCAAGACGTCTCTTTGATTGCAATGGAATGGCATAGGCATATCGACTAAAGACACTGATTTCCACTAGAATATATTTGTAGGGTGCATTGTGACGCCGTTGAATCGCGTCTAAAGTTAAAAGATCAGTTTGCATTATATGCAGAGGGAAAAAGACTTTAGTTTGTCGATATTTTTCGCCACGAAGCCTGCGATTCCGATGCAGTGTGTAACTCGGTTCATTTTCTAGATACTCTTTTGCTTTTTTAATGTGCTGCCATCTATGTCAGAGGCAACTTTAGAAAGTGTTGTGGGGGAACTTAGACTTCCCGCTTCACCAATATTTTCATAGACATGCTTCAGAACTTCAACCATTTTGAACGCAAACATGTAGTGTAAAGTCCACTCCCCTTTTGCACACTGGAGGGTGAAACAATCCGTCTTCGCTTTTGACTAGTAGCCACAGGTGTTATAAAATCATTGCTGCGGCTGCTAGTATTTTCCAATATTGAATCTTCTTCTTTTTTAAATGGTGGTGGTGTTGGTGTTGTTGGAGGACTATATTCTCTTAGTTTCTTTAGAATTTGCTTATTGCCAATAAGACTTTTGGGGAAGTTTGATGCATTTAGAAAGGTGTATAGATAATTGTCAAATGATAAAAGTCCTTTACGATTTGTTACCATATCACAAATTAAATCAACTAGATTATAACTTTTCCCCAGAGTTATAATTCGTTTCCCTGCGCTCTCAACTTGACCTTGATCATCACCACCACTTTCCAACATGAGATATGATAATACTCTTTTACTCTTTTCTCGATAGGTCACTGGCAATAGATTTCCAATTTTTGACACTACAGAATTCAATTCCTTCTCCTTTGGTTGCACTGCTGAATCTTGAGGAGATGTTTCCTGTTTAGAGGGATCTGTGATGGTGACGGTGGGTCTCTCACGATAAGGTCTATGTTTGTCCACAACGTCGCAATGCATCTTGAAGTAAAACTAGCTTTTTGTCTTCAGCAATATTCTCATCATTAATGAATTTGCTTAGATTGTCTTCAAAATGTTACACGGGCGAGAGGACAAGTTTAAATGGCGTCAATTTATAGGTTTTAACCATTCTCTAGAGAAAACTGTTTACAAGTCCTGCAATTATTGGCAGTAAAAGTGTAAAAAAGCTACCGCCCGCTTGAAGGAGACGTTTTCTTTTAAAAATTTTCCCCCTGTTTTTGCAAGCCAAGGCACGTACAGTGAAAAGATGTTGCTTTGTCTGTTGTCTAACACCTTCTGGCAAGTGTACATTGCCCTCAGTTAAATTTAAACAAAGTTCAGATATTAGATTAATGAAATCATTGTCAACACCATTTTTGAGTATGGCCTTCCTGAGTGGGGGTTTTGAAGTGCCTAAAACGGAAAATAAATGCCGTTGTTCGTGTAGTTTCTTCAGTGTCATAATGGCAACTAATAGCTTTTTCTACTGTTCACCGGAAGATATACAATAATTTCTTTGTCGAAAATATCTGTGACTACACGTAGATCCTCGGGTGTGCTCTCATTAAGATCTAGCAAAATGTAGCCATAGGACTTATTTGTCGCCCGAGTGTACGCTGAGAGCAGAAATTTTGGGGCGCCTGGATATATTTGCCTATTGAGAGTTATTAGCGAGCTACAATCACGAACAATTCGGTAAATAATATAGATGGTGCAATTCAAAGCAAGGGTTCTCATACATTTGCTCTGATGAAACAGATTGTGTAGAACTAGGGTTATGGAAATGTGTTCATGATGAGAACGAACGGTAAACAGCTGTAGCATTTCCTGTGAGAACAGTTCAATGGATTCAGCCAAATCATCAATAATCAGCCACGAGTTTGGTTCAATACTATTGAAAACATCAAGTCCCCGTATGAATTTTATTGGATAAATGTGGCAATAGCTTTTAGTTGATCGTAGGACTCTTGCCAAATACTATAGCAATAATAAATTTTCTTTGGTTTTTCCAAAAACAATTTATTACAATTTTGAATTATTTTACCTAAAAGTGTCGTTTTCCCAGACATTGATGGACCACACAGAAACAACCTGAATGGTGTTTTAAATTGATACATAGTGCTGCTGTTTTTGACAACTGTCGGACTACAACTAACTATGAACCATACTTGTCCAATGAATAAGTAGTAATAATAAATTCCCCAATAGATCTATCTAGTACGTTAACAAGAACAACAAAAACAATATTTCATTCATTTATTCGACATAAAAACACTTTTCTGTTCAACAAGAACAGCATTTATTGAAAAAAAATACTTGTTCAACAAGAACAACAACTCTGTTTGTACAACATTTTTCACTTTTTTTTTGTTCAACAAGAACAACATTTATTATCATAAAAAACACTTCTGTTCCAACAAGAACAACATTTATTATAAAAAAAACACTTTTCTGTTCAACAAGAACAACATTTATTAACAACAACATTTTTTTTAACTTTTTTCTGTTCAACAAGAACAATATTTATTATCATAAAAACATTTGTTCAACAAGAACAACGACACTATATGTACAACAACATTTATTATCATAAAAAACACTTTTTGTCCAGCAAGAAGACCAACACTATTTGTACAAACACATTTTTTTACAATAGCACTATTTGTACAAGAACACTTAAAGAAACAACTTAAAATAGCACAGTTGAACACTGTGAATTTTTACCCCCCCCCCCGGGAGCCGCGGGCCGAAGTCCGGCCGCAGGTTGGACCTCCCACCCCCGGGTCACTATGGATCGAAACAGTATACAATAGTCGCCGTCACTGCTGCTGCTGGTTAGGTTTGAGCATTTAAGTTAATTCATAAAAGGTTAGGTTGGGTTAAGTTAATTCATGAAAGGTTAGGTTAGGTTAATTCATGAAAGGTTGGGTTAGGTTAATTTATCCAGACCAAGTTTGTTGCGATAGTCTACACATTCAACCCGGTCTGAAATTCTATAGTGGCTGTGGGGAGTACATTTACACCATTCTGAGCACAAAGACTTTGTCGGATATACATGACATTGCATTCTTTTCCACTCTAACAGTATAATTTTTATACTCTAGAAAGCGAATTGCAAGCACTTGTGCTCTCGGCACTAGGCTACTCTCTACAGAGTCTCTGCAGACACTCATGTTGAAATTGTTCTTTACAAAATGTGTAGGCACCCCTTTACAGGCCTGCTTTACATCCCTGTTATGAGTTTCAACGCAATAAACTTTAGGACCCGGGAACACCCCATTGGATATCAAATCACTCCCCGTATCTGATTTTAACATGAGTAGTTGATTGGGGGCCAGACGTTTCACCAACTCGGGGTAGAGGGATGGATTCCAGTTAGTGAAATCCATCCGCGAGCTGTTGTGTTCCCCATTTTCTAAATCTCCCAATAAATCCCCGGTTTTTACTTTTAACAGCAGAGATTCTGTATCCCCAGAGTAAACTTGAACCTCCCCCTACCTTGGCCATTATACCTTGCACACATTGTAAAAAAATTACATGAGTTTTTTGGAAATTTCAAGTACTGAACTACCTCCTGCTATATTCTTGTTCAGTACCACATTTCTCTTTTTCCTGTGTAGAAGAACCATGCTTGTCTCTATGCTCGTGAACGATGTACAATTGGGGTCTGCAATAATTCGTGCACACTCTTGAGGGTCAGTCACGATGTCACAACGAGATCTGTTCCGTACGCTTTCACACATTTTGCCAAACGCTGAATTTAGAATGAGCTTGTACATTTCCTTTTCTACTTTACTGTTTGCCCGAGAGCGTTTATCAACAAAGGTATCGATAAACGTCTTTAAATAAGGTTTTTGACTGAATTGCAGGACCCTGTGTATTTTTGTGATCTTGAAACCATTGTTCACCATCCAGTGCAAAAGCACATGGTGAACAACGATATTCTCTTTAGGGTCCAGATCTGCAATCAGTTTCTGCTTGGAGGGGGTCCATTGCATCCCCATATCCTCAACCAATGATCGATTGTATGGACTGAGTGAGACCTTTGTCACTGGTCGATTGATACAGGGGAAAACAAAATCTCTGACTGAATCATGAAGCGCCAATGGAATGTGACCATCAATTTCAAAGAACTATCCTTGTGGCCAATTGTCCTCGACGGTGTTAATGTCGGGGAACTCACAAGGATTCTCAAGCCATTTATAGTTTTGACACGGCAAAGAGTAGTGAGACATTGCCGAGGAATATAACGAGTTCATGTCCAAGAAAACTGCATTTGACTTTACACCAGTGTCTTGTCCGCTTGGATCTGTTGTCAAAACGCGATCTCCATGAAAAACATACCCAGCCCTAATTGACCTTTCTACAAAAGGGTGTTGATCTACATCAGTTATCAAGCCTATTTCTTCACTACTAATTTTTAAAATCAAGTCCATCATCAAATGTGGCGTGGAAAAATAATATCCTATATCTAGTCCAAACTCTGAATAGATTTGAGCTGTGTTTTTACAGACAATATCTAACAGAGTTAAAACGTTACTTGCCAAGTACAGTCTACAATAATCCCACCCATTTTTACAATTACCCTTAGCCCAGACCTTCTTTGCAAATTCATATTCCTCGGCAGTGCATTCAGTGTTGGTGAGTGAATTAAAGAAAGCTTCAATTGGAGGTAGTTTCACCTCACCTAAGCGAGTGCCAGAACAGTAATATTCGTGTGCATATATACCTTTACAGGTCCATAGGTCATACATTTCACTGTCTGGAAAGTGCTGTTTAAGCAAAGGAAAACTATCAAAATTGTCGCTTTTCTGCACTTGAATCAATTGACTCAATGCCTTGGGGAAAAAACTAAAAGAATCTAAAAACCTGATTTTATTCAGGCACGTATGCCCGTTGTTCACTACCTGCCATTTCAACTCGAGAAGCACCAACTTCTCAGCTGATTCGGGGATGATGTTATAGGTAAATAAATTGTTTACCCATGGACTATCTACTCCACCTCCCTCCCTGTGCATACGTGCCAAAGCTAGTAAAATAAATTTTGAATCATAATTTGCGTTGTGAATGAAAACTGGAATAAAAAACTGTTGGCTTACAATCACATTGCTTGATTAATGTCCTACCCCTCTAAAATTACTACCCCCTGATGATAGTTCCTGCCACAAGTGATTGTGGTGTCTGACTTTCCCCTTCCCCCCTTTTCCCCATAGTCCCTTTCCTCTTATCCCCCTCTTCAAACTATTCCTTACAAACCCAGCATATTTTTTGATTTTTAATCGCGAGACGATCCTCTGCAGACAATAGCATTGGGTAATGTGTATTTCTCAAACGAGAAATAGCGTCATTTGCAGTGCCAATAAATTTTGTCAGTGCCTTGACCATGAACTCACCCGCATCCAACGTTTCAACTATTTCTAACAACTGCATAGTTTTAGAACTGTCTCTTTGTGCGTGGGCGTAGGAAACTGCAATGGCTCGATGTTCTTTGATTCGATTCGGAAATCGAGGATCGTTCACTTCCACTAGCTTCGCCTCACAATCCAAAGAGATTTTATTGCTTTGGAGGAGGGTATTTTAAAAAAATTTAAAGCGTAAAATGGCCCTACCACCTGAAACTGTTTCCACTGACTGGTAGCCATGCCGTCTAAAATGCTTCATATGATTTTGTAACATTAATTCAGTCCAAAATCGAGACAGGCATTTTGGACAGTAGAAACGTGTCCCCTTATTCTTTCCCTCCCCCAGAACTCTACTAATGTCAGTAATTGGGTTGAAATGCCCAATTGCATTGGGTTCACTAGGTGGTGTGTACAACAACCAAACCCAGTGCTTCATCAATTCAATCGACGGGCCCCTTACTTCGAACACCATCCCCTTCGTTTTAGAACGAACCCCATTCTAAAATTCAGTTTCATATTGAATCACAGTAACGCCGATATTTAAATGGGCATTGGCCCTTTCAAAAATATCAGTGGACATGAGCGTTACTGGGTATTTTCCCTCTAAACATGAAAAATCTAAAATGGGAAAATCGGACCCTACCTTCCCATGTACACCCCATGATTCTAAATTTTTCTTTGTGGCGTCATTTCGTAGTGGTTCGAAAGCTGATATTAGGAAAGCGTACATGAAACATTTTTGACCTGTTTCGAAACAGATTCGCTGAACGCCTTGACATCCTCCTAAATCGGGATTATATTTTAAAACTCTAACCCGTGTCCCTATGCCCCCCTCTTAAAATAAAATCTTTTTAAATTTACAAATATTAACACTTAAATTTTCAACAAAAAGAACCACAAACCCACTCCCATTTTCGCTATAATTTTCGAGATGCGTAATAATGTGTTCTATCCAATCCATAAAAACTGTTTCATAATTTTATAAATGCAGATAGACCACTTGCATCTCGGTATGTACATAATGATCATAAACCTCGCTTTTACCCTCATTTAAATAAAATACCCTTAAAACAATTGAAACCTTAATTGAATCCCTACCCCCCACAAGTGAATCTGGTTTTCTAAGATTGCACGAATTCTATCTACATATTCATGGACAATTTCGATATGGTCAAATACAAAATTACCCCCCATAAGCGAATTAAAGGGATCCCCAAAAGTTGCAGTGTAAACAACTATCGTATTTAAAATTGAATTTGAGAGCTGAAAGTCAGGAAAATTCATAAATTGGGTATTGTCACCCTCCCCTTCCCCTCTTTTATATTATCACCACCCCCTCCCACACATTGTTCAATAATAGGGCTACGGGAAACCATTTCATTGGTTTGAAGTGGAAGTATGTAATCAGTGGGGGGAGGGTTCCCTGTTAATTCATTGGCAACATCCTCTAAAAGCTGTAAAGTATTCGGACTCAAGTCGCCCTGCTCAACTTTGCCATTATCTACATTAAAATAATCAGTTAAAAAACCATCAATATTATCTGGAATTTCGTTAATGATACCATTCCATAGTGAATTGTTGCAGAACTCCACAGACGCGTCTTCTTCTCCAACTGACGAGCAGGGGGGAGATGGCGAATATGGAACCAATGCAACATATAAAAGAAAATAGCTTATTTTCAAAGTGTCTAAATCACCCTATTTTTAAAATTGGATTATTATTTACGTATTATTTAAAACGCGCTTAGTAGTAGTAGCAGTATGCATATAGTAGCATTGGGTTAATTCACTGTTCCCTACTCTATATATTCTCAAATACATTCTTAGACCACACTGGCTATACATGAAAAATGAAACTCAGAGAGGAGAGAAAGTAACAAAATAAAAAATAAAATCAAAAAGGGTGAAAAAACGAGGATTTTGTCAGCCAGTGGCGAAACCATGAAGATAAAAATATAAGCAAATATTTCGACAAGGACCTCCGCCAAGTCGTCCTCAGTGCTAAACAAAAAAGAAAAAAAAACGAAAATCTAACCTTTCGAAGTTTACGTTACAAATTCATGCCTGGTTTTTATTCAGTGTCTGTTCTGTCTTTGTAACGTAAACTTCGAAAGGTTAGATTTTCGTTTTTTTTTCTTTTTTGTTTAGCACTGAGGACGACTTGGCGGAGGTCCTTGTCAAAATATTTGCTTATATTTTCATCTTCATGGTTTCGCCACTGGCTGACAAAATCCTCGTTTTTTCACCCTTTTTGATTTTATTTTTTATTTTGTTACTTTCTCTCCTCTCTGAGTTTCATTTGTCTATATATTCTGAAAGTTCCAACTTAATATAAGATATTTACAATATAGAGGATGACATAGTAAGTTTTGATTTTGTTCAAACAACCCCTCAAAAAATTTCATATTAATAATCTATCTACTTTGAAAAAAAACCGGTGTCTTTACTTGATTTGAAATGGATAGCCTCTCCCTTTCAGACCATATCCTCTCATGATACACAACTCATGCCCGATAGAAAATTGTTTTTGTAATATTTGTAGAAGCAAGATTAAGCATTCGTTAATAAAGCAGTTTATATTGCAAAGATTTTGCTACTTACTATGGGGAAATTATGACCGGAATATAGTGCCTTTTTATTTGGCTTCGCTAAGAGAATTCAGCTGGCTGAATGTATGTAATAATTAAACAATTCAAAGGGAGAACGTTATATTTTATCAGGTTGAAAAAATAGCGAAAAATGTCTTTTAATATCTCTGACACGCTTTTACTGTGTTGAAAAATGGTAAAAAATACATACATTTTATATTCCGGCTGCAGTTGAGATTTTTAAAATGGATTATTATTTACATATTATTTAAAACGCGCTTAGTAGCGGTATGCACATAGTAGCATTTGGTTAATTCACTGTTCCCTACTCTATATATTCTGAAAGTTCCAACTTAATATAAGATATTTAAAATCTAGAGGATGACATAGTAGGTTTTGATTTTGTTCAAACAACCCCACAGAAAATTTCATATTAATACTCTATCTGCTTTGAAAAAAAACCGGGGTCTTTACTTGATTTGAAATGGATAGCCTATCCCTTTCAGGCCATATCCTCTCATGATACACAACTCATTTTGATAGAAAATTGATTTATAATATTTGTAGAGGCAAGGTGAAGCATTCGTTAATAAAGCAGTTTATATCGCAAAGATTTTGCTACTTACTATGGGGAAATTATGACCGGAATATAGTGCCTTTTTATTTGGCTTCGCTGAGAGAATTCAGCTGGCTGAATGTATGAAATAATTAAGCAATTCAAAGGGAGAACGTTATATTTATCAGGTTGAAAAAATAGCAAAAAATGTCTTTTAATATCTCTGACACGCTTTTACTGTGTTGAAAAATGGTAAAAATGCTTACATTTTTAAATTCCGGCTGCAGTTGAGTGCCGAATGGTCCGGGCAAAGCATGATGGGGGATAGATGGGACGGTGACGTCCGTTTCTTGCATAGATGTGGTGTTGGCAGCGATGTCACTGGCTTGTACAGCGGGGTTCAGCATCCTATGAGCACCCGCCCATTGTCTTTTCGGTTTTTGACCAGACTGTATTGCTGTCTGCATGGAGGACACAGGGGGCTGGTAAAACGTGGCCCTGGATGGCTCAGCTATCTCCAGTTGTTGCATTGGAGTAGCTCCATTAGCCTTTGCTCTCTTTTGTGGTGGAGGCACACATTCTTCAAAATTGTCCTTATAAAGAAGAAAAAATTTAGTATAGAAAAACGATTCCCCATTTTACAGAAGAAAAATTAGTACCCCCCCGCTCCTAACCAGAATTTATTTTCAGGTATAATTTTGTCTAGAAAGCATTCATCTCCCTTTTCAGCAGAGCAAAAGTAAAAATTTGCGAGAAATATACTAGGCTTAGAAATCAAACGTTTTTATTACAGAACTTGTTAAAAATAAACCTTGACAATCAGTAGTCTGTAGTGTTAGGATAGAAATCAATGTTTCTATTTTTTACCATTTAGAAAAAAGATTTAAAGAAAAAGCATTATTCTTTAGAGCCAACAACTGCATCAAATCCAATACAATGATTTAAAATATAGATATCAAAATAGTCAACCATAAATATGGTATAATTAAAAGCTAACCAAACACTAAACTTCAGTGTTACGTGTCGGAATGACCACATTAGTTTTGTTGTCAAAAGGGAGTACATGTCTGCATAAGAATCCTCCCCCTTACTATTCACGCGATGAAACAGTTTGTTTTCACCTTACAACGAAGGTGTTAGAAGCGAGGCATTGTCCCTCCCCCCCCCCCTTTCACGCTCCCTCCTGGGAATATAAAAGAAACTTTATCGAAAGAAAGCTAGAAAAATGGAATAATGGCTCTCGTTTTCCTGCGAGACATTTCAAGATTTATCTACAAAATATGCACACTAAAGGGCTGTTAGCACCCCCTCTCCCTTTTACATAATTCCCACCCCCCTTTACATAATGTCCTAAAAAAATTTGTTTGGCATTAATTTTGGAAATAACTCGTTTCCCTCTCCAATACAACATAGAATTTCGCAAGGTCTGTAGCCTTACAAGCTTAATCAACAGCAATCTCTTTCTGGGTGAAACTGTTTTTAATTTGACGGGAAAAAGTATCATTTTTTGGAAGCTTTGCTATCCAAATTCATAAGGATTTAGCGAAGTCGGATTTACTTTAAAGGATTCAATAATTACACCTGTTTAAATCTTTGCGGAAATGCTTAAGTCAAGTTAGCGGCATAAATGGAAACTTAATAGCTAAGGGTTGACAGAAAGTTGGCTGTCACTTTTAGATAGGATACAGAAAGAATAAATTTATCAAAACAGAATTATTTCCAATGAAAGAATTGAAGTCGTAAACAGGGGGAGGGGGGGGGGTTACATGGTAAAAAAGAGTGTATTTTACGCTTTCTATCGACTATAAACATCATATAGTGTAGTTTGTATTGTGGGGGGAGGGGGTATACCCTGAATTTGAATTTACTGGAGGGGTGACTATGTAAAATAATTTGATTTGGAAACAAACTAAGAAAATTTACTAAGTAGAACTCACGTTATAAATCATTGTAGCCAAAGTTTCCAACTCATCAATAATCAATGCTTTATCCATGATGTCTTAAAACTGTATGATAGTTTAACCACAACGCATGTCCGTTATATACAAAATCTCAAGGGCAAATTGTGATGTAATGGGAAACCTTACATAACTTCCCTTATTGGCTTAGAAAGAGATACGTGATCCTGTTCCCGTTAGAATGAATAATTCATCGCCGATTAATAAAACAATTTTTCAGAAATCCAGTTCCCATCGAGTTGATCAATACATTGTTCCCGTTAGAATTCAATGCGCATGTGCAAACTTCGTCCCGGAGTCATTACACCTAGAAACAACAAATAAATTGACCTTGAAAAAGGGGGCATTGATCCGTTAATGGATCAATAAAATGACTGTGACGTCACTCCCCCCGGATTGGCACCCCCTTCCCTACTAATGTTTACATATAGTATTGGTTATTGGGAAGTATGCAGACATTTTCAAGGGGAATTTTTTTCTGGTAGTGGGGGAGGGGTCAGGGGCTATGTGAGAGGATCTTTCCATGGAGGAATTTTTCATGGGGGAAGGGACATTGCTATGAAGGGGGCACCAGATTTCCCAGCATAATTTAAAAAAAAAAACGATCAGAAATTAAACAAAAAATAAACAAGTTTTTCAACTGAAAGTAAGGAGCAACATCAAAACTTAAAACGAATAGAAATTATCATGTATATGATTGGGTTCTCCCCCTAGTCAATACCTCGCTCTTTAAGCCAAAGATTTTTTAGTACTTTCATAAGAGCTATTTATTCTAATTAACGGCCTTTGTGATTAAGGGGTCATTTTTAAAGAAATGGGACAAAATTCAAACTTTAGCTTAAAGAGCGAGGTATTGACTAGGGGTTGAACCCCCTAATATGCGTATTAAAAATATATGGATATAGGAGTTCGTTACGTAAGTTGATTCGTAAGTAAAGTATATTTATTACTAATAAAAATATTCGTAAATAAAACTAAACAACTTTCGAGAAAGCCATTTAACCAAATAAAAGTAAAATTAATATGCATTTTTTTTAATTATTCATGTACGGTGAGCCAAAATGAATCCTCCATTAATTCAAAAACGCTGAAAAATTAAATTAAAAAAAAAGTTTTTTTAACTGAAAGTAAGGAGCAACATTAAAACTTAAAATGAACAGAAATTATTCCGTATATGAAAGGGGCTGTCCCCTCCTCAACGCCTCGCTCTTTATAGGTAGGGACGTTGAAACAATTTAAAACACAGTATATTTATTTAGGTTTTCAATGAGGCGTATCTCTAATTTACGAGCGGATAAGGTTATTAAGTTTAAACTTTCTGGTAATGTTAAACTAAATCAACCGACACCATATATCAAGATAGTTAGAATGGTGTATCTTTAACAATTTGGACTGGTCAAGGGTATTGAGTAGAAATTCCCAGGCAATGCGAAGGGGATTGCTGAACTAAATGAAAAGAGACAATTTACATTTCCAGGTTGTCATAAGGGTATATCTGCAATGTCTCAGGAAAAGCTGACGGTATAATCTGAAGCTTTCAGTGCATGTCCAGAGAGATATAAAAAAAGATACTACGTGCATCCAAGTTGTCAAAGGGGCGTATCTGCAATATCTCAGAGGTTGTATTTAAAATAGCTTATGAACGGCTAAGGTTATAATCGATAGGTTAAATCTTTCACTGAATGTTGAGGGGGATATCAAACTGAATCAAAAGACACCACTTGCAACAAGCTTGTCAAAAGGTGTATATGAAATATTTTGGGAACAGCCAAGGGTAGTTGAAACTTTCAGGACATGTTGAGGAGGATGCTGAACTAAATCAGAAGGTACTATATCCACCAAAGTCACCCAACACGCATATCTGCAATGTATCATGAACAGATAAGGTTACTAAGTTTAAAGTTTTAGGGAATCTGGAACTAAATGAAAACGCACTATATGCCTCCAGGTTGTAAAATGGAGAAACTGCATTATTTCGGGTATTAAGTTCAACTTCCCGGGAAATTTTGAAGTGATGTTGAACAAAACTAGAAAACATTATGTGTATTCAAATTGTCATTTCTTTTTTTTCCAATCATATATACATAACATACTAAGTATGCCAATATCTGGATGAGGGACAAGGTCGTTTTGCACAGATAAAACAACTAAAGTAATAAATAACAAATTATGTGAATGATTAATCAAAGTAAGAAGAAAGAGAGAAATAAAATAATAGACATAATATTAATTACTCACCATGCCACAGCAGACATTCCACCCGACGATAAAAAAGAAAGAAAAAAAAGATCAATTTCTTAACCAGCAACGGGACAACAAGAGGAAAATGAAGACCCGAGAAAAAGACCCAAAAACAAAAAAAAACATCAAATGAATAATAATAATAAATATATAAGTAGAATAACTAATAACTATCCAAAAGGAAAGACTTTAACTTATTTTTTTTTAAATTCCTAACGACAAATCAAAATCGAAAGTAGACTCTTATTGGTTCCATACAACCACACTATTTCTTAGAGAAAAACGGGACCTCTCTGAAATTATTAATGGCCGGTGTAGTTTGCGTGCATTGCAAGTTAGGCGCGAAAATGGCACGGCAATTGGGAACAAATCAAAAGAAAGAAATAGCTAGGCAGTGTCAGGAGATTGTGCGTAACTTTGAATAATAACGAATGAAAAGTAACTGCCTGTTCAACAGGAAGAAAATTCAATAAAGAATATAAACTTTTTGTAGAGAACTTGCTTGGAAGAGACGCTGGGGAAGGAGGAAAGCCTTTTGAAAAACGAAGCGCCTTATTTTGTTGTCTTTGGAGTGGAATAAAATAGGATCTGAAGGTATTCAATTAAATAAGTGGACAGTGATTTAGGTAAGAATGAACAAGAGTAAAATAAACAGAACGCATAGCTTCCAGAGGCAAAATCAATTTCATTCGGTGAATAATACCTATGTTCCAACCAAGTTTCAATCTTAGACTATTAATATGTGGTTTCCAACTTAAATTCGGGTCAACCAGTATACCTAGGTAACAAAAAATATCAACACGTCATATCTCTGTACTTAACACAGAAGACTTAATCAGCTTAAGACCTGGAAGAGCTTGTGATGTAACGTGAATATACTATAAGTTTAGTTTTTGAAGTATTCAAAGCTAGCCTATTTGCCGTAAACCATGCTACTAGTCAATCAACTGCAAGAGTTCAATTATGTTTTTCACTATCCTCATCAACTCCAGAAATAATACAGGCTGTGTCATCAGCGAATAGTGCGGTCAGCCCAGGGCCGCAATTCAATTACTAATATCATTAGCCTAAGTTAGAAACAACAAAGGGCCTAGGATTGAACCTTGGGGTACCCCAACATCATTTGACTGATTTGAACACAATGGTGTAACATCGCCCAAGTCAATACAATTAGCTTTATCTTCCAATTATGGCATTATTTACGCATTAGCCTGACCCTTTATGCCACGATTCGATAATTTTTCGTTTAAAATTATTTTGCTTATAGTATCAAACGCTTCCCGTGTCATAGGCACCATGTATGAACTGGGTTACTGCCAAAATAGTATGTTCTGTGGAATGGCCTTTGCGAAACCCAAATTTGGACTTACTTAAAAAAAAACTATTCTCTTCAAGGAAATTAACAATTCTTACATACAAACAACGTTCAATAATATTTCCAAAAGCAGATAGGATAGATATAGGCCTATAGTTAGACGGGTCACTCACATCTCCCCCTTTATGCAGTGCAATGACACGGGTTCATGCTAAAAGGAAAGACACCATTCTTGAAACAAAGATTAATTATATGCACAAGAAAATTAACTATACTAGGCATAATCGATTTAAGTAAATTCATAGAAGATCCGTCAGTTCCTTCTGATTGTCGATTTTTGAGTTGAGGAGGTACCATCATCAATTTAGCAGATGGCACTGAGCTGAGGAATATGGATCGGTGACTAGAGGGGGGTAAGAAAAGCTTTTGAAGTTTGTAGAATTTGTGCAAAAAATGAACTATATGCATCTAGGTCGCAAAAAAGGCGTAACTGAAAAATCTTAGGAACGCTTGAGTGTATTAAATTAAAACTTTTAGGGAATGTTGAGGGGACGTTGAACTAAACTAAACGACATGAATTCAGGTTTTCAAAAGGGCACATTTGCAATATATTAGGTACGGCTAAGGGTATAAATTAACAACTTCAGAGTACCGAGCTAAAACTTTAAGAGTAGTATTAGAGGTACTAGTCCCAGATAGATCGAGCTATACCGCGATCGCAATCCCTTTTTCAATTATTTTTAGTGGCCGTAGGAGGAAGTCTTTTAAACTGGGGAAAAGCGGGGGTTAGGAACGGATAATTGAAAGCAAAGGGGGAAAATAGTCGCTGCGTATACGGGATGATGGTCAAATCGTAACATCTTTCTAATGACTAGGAGCCCCTCCATTTTCCTTTCCAAGGCATACTGTCCTAATCAATCAACCCTCTGAGCCTAACTTTTAACTTTGATAAGCGTCTCATATTATCGTCATCTTGGCAATCCGTCTGGTTTAAACACGTGTAACTATTAAGGCAATATTTTAAAATTGCATTTCACGGACAATAGCTTTGTTTTGTCATTACGTTCTTATTTCTTTCGGTTATGTTTTGTTCATTATACCTTGTTCATCTTAGCATATATTTATTATTTTTGACGAAAAGGGTGAGATTATACGGTTCTGTCAAAAGGACTCTGGCCCTTCTGGATTTTGGGAGGCCGCGCCCTATTCAACTTTCTTTAATTTAAGCCTTTTTACTTATATTTTTACCATTTATCTGTTTTTTAACGTTCTGTTTTCACTTATTAAGTTATAACTGCTTATTTTCTGTAATTTCATCTTTTTAACACCTCAGTTTTTGTTTTTCGAGTTTCAACTGCTTTCTTTTTTTGTAATTCCAACTTGTAAGATTTTGTTTTTTAAACATTTAAACTTTTAAATGTTTTTTTTTATATCTTTTTTTCAAGATTTGTGTGTTTCATCAGGGACATACGGACACACAGCATTCTTGAGACTCACAGTCTTGACTTTTCTAGATCTAGGGGGCTCCTATCCCTCACTCTATTACAGGGTGCCTTGAGGCCGACTGTCCTCTTCAACTTTCTTTAATTTAGGCCTTTTTGCTTATATCTTATCTTACCGTACATTTTTTTTAAGTCGTGAAGAAAATTGGCACTTCACGACATGGTATAAGGACATAGGAGACGCCTCGCCACATGGCATGAGGCTTTAGGATGTGCCTCACCCATCTTGGGGTCCTTATTGGGTTTGAGGCCACCGTCCTTTTAGATTTACTTTTATGCCTTTTATTTTAAACCTTTTTGCTTATATTTTACCATTTATTAGTTTTTTTATTTTTTCCGTTTTTAAGTTTTATTTGCTTATTTTCTGTAATTTCATGATTTGAGCATTGGGTTTTTTAAATTTCAATTACCATGTTATATTGCTTATTCTAGTTTACTTTCGAGATTTAAATGCTTCACAGAGGTGTTGTCTATTCCGGAATCGTGTTGTCTTTTTTTTAGCTATTTTTAGTGGCCATAAGAGAGTTTTTCATATATTGAGGGGTAGCGGGGGGAGTTAAGAACAGATAATAGTAGTGACCCCTCAGAGGTTTCTACGACACCCAAACGGACTACTCCTTTCTTCCATAGGTTCGACGGCGAAAGAAGAAGGTTTAACAGCGCATCCCTCTTTTGGCAACCAGGTGCCACATTTTTAGGTGAAATTCCAGTCATCGCAAGATTCCCAGATGCTATGACATAATTACTCTAAGTGTGGTCGGTATAGTAGGGAAATTATCATTGTATCATTGTGAGTCCTGTTTCTAGCAGGATTTCAAGCGCATGTTTCGTCATGTGACCTTTGAATTTCTGTGACAAGCTCTCTGACGACATGGCACAGGTAGGAAAAATAACATGGAATTTCGGTTCCGTTGAAAGCGCTCTGGTAGGTTTTAGTTATGATGACCCCACTAGATTGAATAGAAAAGAATCCAGAAAAACAAGTATTAAAGCAACACATACCAAGATATATCCTTAAAGTAATAAAAACACTAAATATGAGAAATACACTGATATCTAACTTGCGTAAGCCTAGTGACAATCTTTACACTATATATAGGCATGGTAATGTCAATATCCTCATTAGTATTGATTTGATTCTTAAACGTGCTAGAACTCTAATAAAAAATAATGGACAACTCCTACAATGAAGTGAGTGCCTTTCTCTATTAGAACTTTTTTCTGTCTCCGGGTTTTTGTTAACCGAGTCCTACCCCCCCCCCCCGAAAAAAAAAATCTTTCACTAAGCGTTGTTTATAATCATTTTAAAGCATAAAATATGCTCTTTTTACTGTGTAAAAACCTACCCTCCCTCAATTCATTACCAATTTGTTCTTTTTTACTCAAAATAGTGTCTTTTCCATTTATGCATTGAAACCAAAAAATCATTAAATTTGACACTTCCCTTTGTGGTCTAAACAATGGCATATTTGAATAAAGCTGTTTTTGTAAACAATCACAGGCAGCGCAATAGCGCTGCCTAAGTAAAGAACGATGTTGGCACAATGTATTATTTTTTTTGTTTGTTTTTTTTTTTGTTTCCATACCCGGGCACTTCGTATCGAAGGAAATGTCGTAGAAAAATCATAAATTTTTTTTTTAGTTAATTTCTGTTCGTTTTATATTGACAAATTCCTTTCAGGGAAGAAGAAATAATACTTTAAATCTTTTCGTTTTTTAAGACTTTCTAGTTTGGTTTGCTATTTGTATGCTGGAGAAAATTTTTCAGCAATTTTTAACAAAATACACCCTTTTAAGAATCTGGACACAAAAAGTAGTGTTTAGTTTCGTTTCATATCTCCTCTAGTTCGCCTGAAATGGAAAACTTGATACCATTCGCAAAAAAATCTGCTTACTCTCTTTGATAGGTTGGATATCCTTACGCTATTTTGACTTGGTTAAATTTTAAGAGCAGAAGTAGCCCCGAAAGTTTGAACATAATACCCTCAGTCGTTCTTGAGATACTGATGAGATGCCTTATTGGGAATTAGCATTGACACAGTGCATTTTGATATAATTTTAAGGCAACATTTAGTATTTAAACATAAAGGCAAATGGGAGGGTGGGAGTGGGAGGGGGATTAGTTGCCCTCCAATCACTGTCTACTATTAAAAAGGGCATCGGCCCATTCTATTTTCAGTCAAATGATCCCTTTTCGAAGTTCCTACGACAACACCTTCGATACGAACTGGCCTGGTCTAAACAACAACGACAACAACAAAAAAATCATACATTATACCCACATCGATCTTTACTATAATTAAATAAAAAAACAAGTTTTTTTAACTGAAAGTAAGGAACGACGTTAAAACTTAAAACGAACAGAAATTATTCCGTATATGAAGGGGCTGTCCCGTCCTCAACGCCTCGCTCTTTACGCTAAAGTTTTTTATTGCTTAAAAAAATAGAGTTGTGAGAAAGTCAAACTTTAGCGTAAAGAGCGAGGCGTTGAGGAGGGGACAGCCCCCTTCATATACGGAATAATTTCTGTTCGTTTTAAGTTTTAACGTCGTTCCTTACTTTCAGTTAAAAAAACTTGTTTTTTTTATTTAATTTTTGAACGTTTTTGAATTAATGCAGGTTTTGATTTTGGCTCACCGTACATGAATAATTAAAACAAAATTTGCATATTATATTTGGTTAAATGGCTTTCTCGAAACTTGTTTAATTTTATTTACGAACGTTTTTATTAGTAATAAATATACGTAACTTAGAATTAACTTACGTAACGAACTTCTATATTCATAAATTTTTAACACGTATATTAGGGGGTTCGCCCCCTAGTCAATACCCTGCTCTTTAAACTATAGTTCGAATTTTTTTTCCAGTTCTTTAAAAATGACCTCTTAATCACAATCAGTTGATCAGTTGAAAAACTTGTTTTTTTTTTATTTAATTCCTGATCTTTTTCTTTAATAATGCTGGGAAATCCGGCGCCCCCTTCATAGCAATGTCCCTTCCCCCATGAAAATTTCCTTCATGGAAAGATCCTTTATTATAGCCCCCGACCCTCTCCTTCCCCCACCTACCAGAAAAAATCTCCTCTGAAAAAGTCTGTATACTTCCCAATAACCAATACTATATGTTAACATTGAGTAAAGTTCATAAATTTCAGCCCTCTCCCTGGGGACTTTGGGGGATCAAGTCATCCTAAAAGACATTTTTATCATATTTTCGACCATGCTGAACAAAATGGCTATCTCAAAATTTTGATCGGGTGACTTTGGGAAGAAAATGAGCGTGGGAGGGGGCCTAGTTGCCCTCCATTTTTTTGGTCACTTAAAAAGGGCACTAGAACTTTTAATTTCCGTTCCAATGAGCCCTCCTACGATATTCTAGGACCACTGGGTCTATACGATCACCCCTGGGAAAAAAAAAAAAAAACAAACAAACAAACAAACAAACAAACAAATAAACACGCATCCGTGATCTTTCTTCTGGCAAAAAATGCAAAAATCCACATTTTTGTAGATAGGAGCTTGAAACCTCTACAGTAGGGTTCTCTGATACGCTGAATATGATGGTGTGATTTTCATTAAGGTTCTATAACTTTTAGGGGGTCTTTCCTCCTTTTTTTGAAAATCAGCCAAATTTTCTCAGGCGCGTAACTTTTGATGGGTAGATCTAAACTTGATGAAAGTTATATATTTGAAATCAGCATTGAAATCTGATTCTTTTGATATATCTATTGGTATCAAAAACCCGTTTTCTAGAGTTTCGGTTACCATTGAGCCGGGTCGCTCCTTACTTACAGTTCGTTACCACGAACTGTTTGAAAATTTCAAGCCTTCCAATCACTTTTGACTATTAAAAAGGGCACTAGGCCTTTCGATTTCCAATCGAAAGAGCCCTTTTTTCAGTTTCTACGACAACACTTTCCATAAACACCTTATATACCCCCAGGACATAAATTACAACCCTTACCCTAAGGGCTGTGAGGGTGGTTGTCATCCTTTAAGACCTAATTTCAAGAACTTTTAACTACGTTAAAGAAAATGGCTATCTCAAAATTTTGATTGGATGTGTTTGGAAAAATGGTTAGTCGCTCTCCCATCACTTTCAACTATTAAAAAAGACACTAGCCCTTTCAATTTCCAATCAAATGAGCCCTTTTGAAGCTTCTACGACAACGCTTTAAATAAAAACCTTATATATCCCCATGGTATAACTTACAACCCTTGCCCTGAGGGCTGGGGGGGGGGGGTCGTCACCCTCAAAGACCTAATTTCCAGAACTTTCTACTACGTTGAACAAAATGGCTATCTGAATATTTTGATTGGATGTGTTTGGGGGAATGGTGCACGTGAGAGGGGGTTTATTTGCCATCCAATCACTTTCAACTGTTTAAAAGGGCACTAGCCCTCTCAACTTCCAATTGAATGAGCCCCTTTTGAACTTTTCACGACATCTCTATCATTGAAAACCTTATATGTCACCAGGACATAACTTACCAGCCTTTGCCCTGGGGACTCTGGGGGTTTGTCATCCTTAAATACAGAATTTCCAGAACTTTCAACTACGTTGAACAAAATGGCTATCTCTAAACTTGGATTGAATGTGTTTGGGGAAATGGTGGGCGTGAGAGGGGGGTTAATTACTGTTCACTCACTTTTAACGTTTAAAAAGGGCAATTTCAATTTCCAATCAAATGAGCCCCTTTTGAAATTTCTCAACAACTTTTTATATAAACCTTAAATGCCCCCAGGGTATAACTTACAACCCTTGCACTAAGGGCTCTTAGGGGGTTATCATCCTAAAAGACCTAATTTCCAGTACTTTCGACTACGTTAAACAAAATTTATATTTGAAAATTTTGATTGGATGTGTTGGGGGAAATGGTTGGCGTGAGAGGGGGGTCAGTTACCCTTCAATCACTTTCGACTATTAAAAGGGCTCTAGCCACTTCAATTTCTAATTGAATGAGCCTTTTTTGATGTTTTTACAACAGCACTTTCTATAAAAACCTTACATGCCCCCAGGGCATAACTTACAACTCTTGCCCTGAGGGTTGTGGGGGGAGGGGTTATCATCCCTAAAGACCTATTCAACTACGTTGAATAAAATGGCTATCTAAAAATTTTGATTGGATTTGTTTGGGAAAAAGATGGGCATGAGAGGGGTTAGTTTGCCCTCAAATCACTTTCTACTATTAAAAAGGGCGCTAGCCCTTTGACTTTCCAATCAAAACATCTCTTTTTCCAGTTTCTACGACAAAGATTTCAACAAAAACTTATATGCCCCAGGGCATAACTTATAACCCTTGCCCTGAAGACTGTAGGGGGAGTGTCCTGCTCAAAGGTATAATTTCCTGAACTTTACACTGCGTGAAACAAAATGGCTATCTATAAATTTTGATTGGATGTGTTTTGGGAAAGGGTGGGCGTGAGTGGGGGGTTAGTTGCCCTCAAATCACTTTCGACTATTAAAAAGGGCACTAGCCCTTTAAATTTCCAATCGAATGAACCCTTCTTCAAGTTTGCAATTTCAATTTCCAATCAAGTGAGCTCTTTTTGAAGTTTCTACGACAACGCGTTCTATAAGAACCTTATATGCCCCCTGGACATAACTTACAACCCTTGTCCTGAGGGCTGTGGGGGAGTTTTCTCCTCAAAAATATAATTTTTATCTGGAAATGAACTACACTGAACAAAATGGCTATCTAAAAATTTTGATTGGATGTGTTTGAGGAAAAGGTGGGTGTGAGAGGGGCTTAGTTGCCCTCAAATCACTTTCGACTATTAAAAAGGGCTCTAGACCTTTGAATTTCCAATCGAATGAGTTCTTTTTGAAGTTTCGACGACAAAGATTTCAATAAAAACTTATATGTCCCAAGAGCATAACTTATAACCCTTGCCCTGAAGATTGTGGGGGGATTGTCCTGCTCAAATGTATAATTTCCTGACCTTTAAACTGCGTGGAACAAATGACTATCTCAAAATTTTGATTTGATGTGTCTGAGGAAATGGTGGGCGTGGAAAGGGTGTTAGTTGCCTTTCAATTACTTTTGACTATTAAAGTGGGCACTAGCCATTTTAATTTCCAATCGAATGAGCCCTTTTTGAAGTTTCTACGACAACGCGTTCTATCGGGCTGTTGGGGGGGGGGGGTTATCTTCCTCAAAGACCTAATTTCTAGGACTTGAAACTACGTTGAATAAAATGGCTATCTCAAAATTTTGATTGGACGTGTTTAGGGAAAAGGCGGGCGTGAGAGGGGGTTTAGTTGCTGCCCTCCAATCACTTTCGACTATTAAAAGTGCACTAGCCCTTTGAATTTCCAATCTAATGAGCCTTTTTTGAAGTTTCTACGACAACACCTTCTATAAAAACCTTATAGTCCCACAGGGTATAACTTACAACCCCTGCCCTGAAGGCTGTTGGGGAGTGTCCTCCTCAAAAACATAATTTATATCTGGAAATCAACTACGCTGAACAAAATGGCTATCTCAAACTTTTGATTGGATGCGATTCGTGCAATAGTGGGCGCGGAAGGGTTGTTAGTTGCCTTTCAATCGCTTTCGAGAATTAAAAAGTGCACAAGCCACTCCAATTTCCAATTGAATGAACCCTTTTCGAAGTTTATACAACTTCTTCGATACGAAATGCCCTGCTCTAAAGGAAAAAAATAAATAATACATTGTGCCAACATCGTTCTTATGTGCCCTCAGAGCATAACTTAAAACCCTTGCCCCGAGGGTTGTGTAAATAATACATTGTAAATAATAAATAATACATTGTGCCAACATCGTTCTGTGCCAACATAAGTCCTCAGAGAATAATTTAAAAACGATTGCCCTGAGGGTTCTGGGGAAGCGTCCTCCTCAAAAACATATTTTCTATCTGGGAATCAACTGCGCTGAACAAAATGGCTATCTCAAAATTTTGATTGGATATTTTTGGGGAATGATGGGCGTGGGGGGGGGCTAGTTGCCCTCCAGTCACTTTCGACTATTAAAAAGGGCATTAGCCACTCCAATTTCCAATCAAGTGATCCCTTTTCGAAAGTTCTACAACAACTGCTTGGATACGAAGTGCCCGGGTATGGAAAAAAAATATATATAAAAATAAATAATGCATTTTGCCAACATTGTTCTTTAGGCTGTGGGGGAATATCCTCCTCAAAAACATAAATTCTATCTGGAAATCAACTACGCTGAACAAAATGGCTATCCCAAATTTTGATTGGATGTGTTTCGGGAAATGGTGGGCGTGGAAGGGGTGTTAGTTGCCTTCCAATCACTTTCGACTATTAAAAAGGGCACAAGCCACTCCAATTTCCAATTGAATGAGCCCTTTTTGAAGTTTCTACGACCACTTCTTCGATACGAAGTGCCCTGCTCTAAAGGAAAAAAAAAAATAAATAATACATTGTGCCAACATCGTTCTTATGTGCCCTCAGGGCATAACTTAAAACCCTTGCCCCGAGGGTTGTGGGGGAGTGTCCTCCACAAAAACATATTTTCTATCAGGAAATAAACTACGCTGAACAAAATGGCTATCTCAAATTTTGATTGTATGTGTTTGGCGGAATGATGGGCGTGGGGATGGGGGCGCTAGTTGCGCTCCAATTACTTTCGACTATTAAAAAGGGCACTATGCCTTTGAATGTCCAATCGAATGAGCCTTTTTGAAGTTTTCTACGACAACGCCTTCTATAAAAACCATATATGCCCCCAGGGCATAGCTTACAACCCTTGCCCTGAAGGCTGCGGGGGATTGTCCTTCTCAAAAACATAATTTGCACTTTACTGAAAAAAATACAAATGAATGTGCATTGTCAGTTTAATATACATACACTGATATTTAGTAATCAAAATATTAATAATATTTGATTTATTGAAGTTATAAAAGTAAGAACATTTATTTTTTTTCAGTAAAGTGCTAATTATGTTCTGGCCTTGGGAAGGCATAGGGTTTTGAGCCCGACTTATGTTAATTTCTGCTTGTTTTGAATTTGATTCGGTATTTATTGTAATTTCTGTTCGTTTTGGGTTTTATTTATTTATCATTGCTGATTTGCGGTAGTTTCACGCTGCGTAGATTATTTGATTTTATTTTGCTCATTTTATGTTTAATGGGGTTCTTTACTTTTCTTTGAAAAACTTATTTTGTGGAAAAAGTTGTTTTAATTAATCTCACAGAAGGGTTAACTAAGCTTGCTGGGGTATGACGGGTTAAAAAAGTCTAGACTGTCTGAAGTCCTGTTTTCTCTGCAAAATTAATGCATAATAGGAATATTTAGAACATGGAAATTGCTTATAAGGAAGGGGGGGGGTAGTAAAAAACGTCTGTAAATTGCTAATTCTACTTTATGCTGTATTGGAAAGGGGGCTTTACATTCTTGCCATGAGATGGTATTTCGAAGCATGGGTCCATTTAAATGATCTAAATTGAAACACCTTATGGTCCTAGAGAAATAACGATAGTTTTTAAGCTTTAAAATGCAGTTCATTCTGCTTTAAATGCGTTGCATCTCTAGGCATGTATTGAAAAAAAAATTTCTAAATGGTAATAATATGAACAACTATTTCTATCATAAAGCTACTTATTAGCGGCTTTATTTCTCACAATTTTTACTTTTTGCTTTGCTGAAAAGGGGGACTTATTTAAAAGCTGACCAATGTGTGAATATTTATAGCAAAAAAGTATCCTGTTTTCTATGACTTGTGTAGGTAGTTTCTAGAAGAGAGTACTAATTTTTTTCTTCTGTAAACGGGGGATGTTATTTTTATATTGAATTTTCCCTCTTTTTTAGAATTTCCCCACTCTCCCCCCTCCAATTAAGAGAGCTAGGGTACCGAGCCGACCCCTGTGCAACGAATGGAGATGGCTGGCTCTTCCATCTCCCCAAAACCCCACAGAAGGAATGCAGGTCCATCTGCACTCCGCGAGCAAGGCGAGAATGCGACCATCTCTGCCCAAGATCCAAGCCATCGAGTTATCATGCTGCCAACCCAAGCCCACCGCCATTGAGCTGCCGTGCAGACTACGCAAACACCCGCCGCTCGAGCTGCCGAGCCACCTAGGTGAGCTCCCGTCCATAAAGCCGCAACCCCATCTGACGCTGCTGCTCTGTCTGCACAAAGCCGCTACGTCGCTGACATGATTGGACAAAGCTGCTAAATCGCCGAGCATTACGCGCTAACAGGGTCATCCGGCACCCAAGTGCAGCCCGAATCTGAAGAGGTGAGTATTTCTTCAATCTAATTTTTACCTGCCTTTGAGCCATTTTACTCTTATGTCATTTCACTTTTTTTTCTAAGTCATGGGACCAAGTTATAGAAATATCTAAAGGAGACCACCTATTTTTTCACTATTTAGTTATTACCTTATATTCTCTGCCTACTAATGGCTTTCTATTCTTTTAATTGTCTACCTTTGACTTTTCAGGTTCCATACCCCCTCCAGCCTTAGTTTTAAAGGACTCTAAATAAGGCTCTTATCAACTTTTTAGGCTAATTTTACACTTGTCAGAGCCATTGTCAGCTTTTTACTCTAAATTCTATTATTCATTTAAAGGCATATTCTTTTTGTTTACCATGTTTTACCTTGTTGCTAGAATATTGAAGTTTCAGGTTAAATCCCAACCCCTCTAGTTTTAAAAGACTCTTCCCTTCATAAATAAGTAAAGTAAGGTTGTTCTTAGCCATTTCACTCTAATAATGTAATTTTTTTACTTGTCAAAGAAACCACTCCTTTCTAATCTTTAAGTGTCTACTTATTTACCCCTCCCCCAGTTTCAAGAGATTAGCCTCCCCCTCAGAAATAAGTAAATATGACAGTTTTCATCATTTTTCAAGCTAATAAAACTATTTTTTACCTATCAGAGACATTAAAAGGTTTTCCTAGCTTTTCACTAGAATGTTGAAGTTTCAGGTTACATGCCCCCTTACTTTAATAGAGATAATGTCATTTATTCACCTTTTCTAGCCTTGCCGGCTCTTTTATTCGCTAGCTTTTGGCAGGGTTTATTCAATAGGAAGAATATTTCAGGGGGGTCATAATAATGGGGGGCCATTCATTTTATAGCTAAGAACATGACTCAATAAGTTTAGGGGGTTCCTGCTAGTTCCATTCACACCTAAAAAATTCCTTTATCTACGACGAAATTGAACCGTTCATGGCGCAACTTATTCGGAGAGGACGCTTATCCCCAGAGGAAGCCTCCGAGGAATTGTTGGACTGGGCCAATGCCTTTATTGCAAAATGGCCAGAACCAAATCCCACATCGGTAAGTTTCCCATGACGATTTTTTTTAAACATTCAAAAGGGTTTATCAGTAGTGTGTGTGTAGGTGGGCTTACAGTACAGGAGGTACCTTTCATAACACAATGATACATTCCAATGAGTAGTAGAGGGTCTACAGTTCTAAGAGGACATGGTACTCATAATACAGTGAGTAGTGGGGGTCTATGAGTTCAAGGGCCTCATGGTACCCATAATACAATTACCTAATATATACTCATTCTCTGTTTTTCATATGGTAATACCTTCTAATGAGATATTATGCTCTTATTATTCTTCTAGGTTCACACAGCGATATCGCCGGAGAACATATTGCTGTCTCCATCTCAAATCCGCAATAATGTACGGGAAAGTGAACACGAGGGGGTTTTAAGTCTGAGGGTGATTTTGGCTAGTGTGGCTCCCTTTAATTTAGACAGTTTTGTGCATGGTCTCGGCCTCGATATTAACTATGAATGGTTTGAAGATCAGTTACCATCGAGTAAGGTGGATTTAGGGGAGCAAAGTGGAGCTGGCTCACCTCCAGTATTGCCTAATTATTATTTAGCTGTTACCGCTTTGCGCGACATTCACGTGTAAAGGGCCGAGTTTGGTGATCCATTCAATTTCCTATCAATTGGTAGTATTCACACGGATCCTATAGACACTGCACACTCCTAAGTCTGCATGATTCGGGCACTTCTCGAAAAACATATACGGGAGGCGGGCAGGTGAGACTCTTTAAGAGCATCCATCACGTTTAAAATAATTTTTTTAAATGCAAGTTCGGGTGTTTTGCGTGACCATCATACACAAACAAGATTGCAGACGCTGCACCCTTTTGACATGCATAGTTTTTAGGGTGTGTTTTTGGATTGAGTGGGTGAAATTTTTAATAGGATGGAGGGTTACAATGAAAATGGTAGTGGGCTATCAGTTTTATTTATAGAAAAAATAGAACTTAACATTCATAACTTAAAAAAGAATTTGTTTTAAGAGATGGGAGGGGGCAGGGTGCAAAATATAACAGTAAATTAAAAGCTACTAAAGGTGTACAACGCTTTCGTTTTGACGTGGGCTTGGAGTGTTTCAAATATTCAGTCCTTGTCGCGGGACATAAGCCCGAAAGAGATGCTGTTAGTAAGACAATGTTGGACGATTGGGCAGTAAATGGCGGTGCGGAGGGTTCAAAATTTCCAAAAGTAGATTTCAATTTTTTAAAGAGGGAATATCCGGTTACGCTTAAGGGAATAGAAAATTTTGAAAGGGCATATGAACATTTAAAGATTTGGGGCACAGTTTTACAGTTTGATGGAGACTATAAAGAAGGGGAACTTAGTGTTAAAAAGTGGTAATTTATTCCTTAACGGTACCGTCCATTACTACAGTGAAACACTGGGTATGGCTTCTTTACGAGCCTGCCAAAGATCCTGAAACAATTGGGCATTTCTTTCCAATTCCACATCTTAGCAGGGTTTTAAGTGAAGGTAAAAATTATAATGATGGGAGGACCTGCTATTACTGCCCAATGTGTCTTTCAAGATTTCACAGTGAATTGAGATTAAACCATCATTTGAGACAGTGCAAGCGTCATGGGTACCAGTCTGTGGAAATAGTTTCAGGGGACAATGCTACCTTGCTGTTCAAAGCTTTCAGAATACGCTGTTGCAGAGCAACAACGTATCATTGAACATTGAGGCTGCGCTCACGGATGTGTCGGATCCATCAAATTTGAATCATGTGAAAAAACATGAAGCCATTGCAATCTCTTTTGTTGACGTGCGGAGAGACTCAAGTAATACCATGCAATTGGTAGATTTTATTGAGACGTTGGGTGCGGAAGATTGTGTTTTCACAGCTATGGTTGCTCTTACTAAAACAGCAAATGAGGCAATTCCACGGCTGTGCCATACACAGTATCCAATGATTTTATCACCAGAAGACGAGTTGGCTATTAAAAATAAGAAAATTTGTTGGGTTTTCAAGAAAAAACTAATGAGGGGGAAGTAAAAGCCCGGGACCTTGATCATTTATGGCAAGAAATTTTAACACGGGAAAGTAACTTTTGGGGGTTGCGCAAAAATCGTGTAATTTAAATGTTAGACAGCAATACTTTTTACAGGTTTACATGCACAATTCCAACTACGATTTAAAATTTTCATTACCAGCGTTGGCATGATTGCAGAAAGGTGAAGTTGTAAATGGCGTATGGGTAGATGGTTTTTATTTCTTATAATATCATACCGAAATAATCTGACATGCTGCTAGTCTAAGAATTTAAATTTCAAGCAATTAATAATCGTATAGGGTACTTGAATAAAATACGCTTCCTTGATTCCTTTAATTTCTTCCCCAAATATCTAAGTTAACTCATTCAAGTACAGAAAAGTCACGATTTTAATAGTTTCCCCCTCCTTAAACAGCGCTTCCCAGGTGAGGAACTGTATGATTTATTAATGTGTAAGAGCATATACCCATACGAGTACTAAAGCTCCGCCTCGAAGCTAAGTGAGGAAAAATTTCCGCCCATCGCAGAGTTTTATGATTCACTTTAGGATCGTCAATGCACCACTGCCGATTATTAATTTTCCAAGAGATTTTGGGAAAGGGAGGGTTAAAATGGGTGGGATTATTGTAAGATATACCTGGCAAGTGATGTATTAACGTTGTTGGATATTGTCTGTAAAACACGGAAAAAATTCATGAAGAATTTGGGTTGGATTTGGGGTATTATTTTTCCAATCCTCATCTGGTGATGGATTTAAGTCTTAAAATCAATGAAACAGAAATAGATCTGATTGCCGACGTGGATCAGCACCTGTTTTTAGAGAGATCCATGCGCGGAGTGTATGTTTTCCATGGGGACTTTATCCTTGAAACCGACCCGACTGGACAACGCACCGGTGAAAAGACGGATGCCGTTTTCCTGGATATGAATTCCCTTTATCCATCGGCAATATCTCACTTTATTTACTGTGTGGGAATTACCAATGGCTTGACAATCCTTCTGTTCCAGATTTCCCCAATATTCACACTGTTGAGGAAAATGGACCACAAGGATGGTTTTCAAAATTGACGATGAAATACCTCTGTAACTTCATGACTTGGTAATAGAATTTTTCCCCTGCATAAATAGACCGGTGGCTAGGGACTCTTTGAATCCCTACAATTTATCATTAGTAGAGAATAAAGGTATCTATTGGACACCTTCAAAACAAAAGCTTATTGCCGACCTGGAGCCGAAACAGAATCTTGTTGTACACCACGTTCTTTTGCAGAGTATGCTCGTCAGCGGTTTCAATATCACAAAGATTCATAGAGCCCTCTGATTCGATCAAAAGCCTTACAGGAAGAAGTTTGTTGACACCTTTGTCAATAAATGGTCTCAAGCAAAACAAAGGTCGAAAAAGAGATCTTTAAACTCATTTTAAATTCGGCCTTTGGTAAGATGTGTGAGAATGTGCAAAACAGGACTCGTTGTGACGTTGTGACTGACCTAAAAGAATGTGCCCGAATCATTGCGGATCCAAACTTCACATCATTCACGATAATAAACTCCAATATGATCCTATTACATAGAAAAAAGAGAAATGTAGTTTTTATATAAAACATTGCCGCTGGCAGTGCCATTTTAGAATTTTTGAAACAACTCATGTTGGAGTTTTATTACAATGTGTGTAAGTGCCAATGGCTGGGGATGGGACAAGTTCAAGTTTATTACGGGGGTACAGATTCATTATTGTTAAAAGTTAAAACTAATAATTTATTAGAAGAATTGGAAAACCGAGAGTACATTAGCCTTTGGATGGATTATACAAACTGGAATAAGTCCCTCTATCGGGAGCTGGTGAAACGCCAGGCCTAAATTCAGTTGTTGAAATTAAAATCAAAGACAGGAAGTGACTTGGTATCGCATGGTGTATTTTCCGGTCCGAAGGTGTACTGCGTGGAAACGCAAGATGAGACTACCAAAAACGTCTGCAAGGGGATGCCCTCGCATTATGTAAGGGAAAATTTCAACATGAGTGTTTATAGGAACTGTATAGAACATAATGTAGTCCCCAGAGTTAGTGTCACGACCATTCGCTCTTTCAAATATAAAAACTATACGGTTCGAGTAAGAAAAAAATGCCATGTCCACCATATCTGACAAAGTCTATGTACTCGAGGGTGGTGTGAAAGTACTACCACCCGGCCACTATCTTACTTCAGATCAAGTTGAATGTGTAAATTACAGAAAGCAACTCTGTCTGGAGAATGCTCCAGAGATGTGGAAGGGGAGGGGGGCATTTTTTGGGGGAGAAGGGGTATTTTTTCCGTCACCAGTTCGAAACTATATTTGAAAAAAAAAATGGTTGCACAAAGTGGTAATTTTCAAGTGTTTTTAAGTGTTTCTTTATATTCCTCCAAGGGGATATACAGGTGCCAGCCCGGCCACTCGTGTTCAGTGGCCGCTGCATGTGTCAGTCGCAGCGCGGGACTTTCCGGTTGCTGGCCGCCCCCGGTCGTTAAAAGGGTATTATTTAAATATTTAAGTGTTTATTTAAATATGTATTTTATTTGTTGTATATAAATTGGAATTAAATAAACCATGAATATTCTGTTCAACAAATTGAAGTTAGGTTTGGTTAGTTGCATTTTGACATTGGAGGAGCATGTATCAATTTAAACACCATTCAGATCCTTTCTTTAAGGAGCGTCCATGTCTGGTAAAACAACACTTTTAATGAAAATAATTCAGAATCGTGATAAAATGTCTTTAGAGAATCCGAAAAATATCTATTATTGCTATAGTACATGGCAAGAAGCTTATGATAAAATAAAGAAGATTGATCCAAGTATAAAATTCATACAAGGACTTGACGTGTTTACTAGTATTGCGCCAAACTCGTGGTTGATTATTGATGACTTAGCTGAATCTATTGAAGAATGGTCGCAGGAAATGTTGCAATTATTCATGGTATGATCCCATCACGAAAAAATGTCTGTAACTAGTGTGCTCCATAATCTTTTTCATCAAAGTAAATGTATGAGAACAGTTGCATTGAATTGTACCTAATATATCATCTATAGAGTTGTTCGCGATTCAAGTTCTCTTATTGCTCTAGCTTTGGCTCTAGGTATTGCTCTAGCTCTAGCTATTGGTTTTGCTCTAGCTTGCAAAAAGAAAGCAAATTGTAAAAGAAAACGTTCTGTTCAAGCGTGTTGTAATTTCTGTTGATTGTTACTACCGATAATCGCCGGACTTGTAAACACCATACACTAGAAATCTCTAAACCCTAAAAATTAACACCTATTGAACTTGCTCTTTCACCCAAGAGCACTTTGACATATAATCTTGATAAATTTATTAACAATGAAACAATTGCCGAGGATAAAAAATCAATTTTGCTTCAAAATGCCCTTCGTCGTGTCAACAAACATAAACCTTATTGTGAAAACCAGGTCAAAGTCAATGTCATTGATCAGCCTTCTGAAAATAGTGAAAGTTTTGAAACTTTGAAAACACCGAAAAAAGACGATTCATTAACAAGTTTTGTAGACTTGTTGCCTCAATCCTATCGTGAAGAAGGTAAAAGACTCTTTGCGTATCTCACTGAAAATGAACAAATTGATGAGAAAAAGAATGAAGTTATAATCCAGAACAAGCCCAAATTTAATTGATTTCTTATCGGATCTGATTGCAAATCGTAAAAGAGTCGAATCCTTTGATATTCATCTATATAATTTTTTGAAGTCGTCAAACTTTCCTAAAAGTCTTATTAGCAATAAGCAAATTCTAAAGAAATTAAAAGAACATAGTCCATCAAGTACATTAAAGGTAGAAGATGATGATTTTAAATCTTTCTTGGAAAGCCAGTGGCAATTGGACACCGGTAGCTAGACAAAAGCGAAGACGTGTTGATTCACCCGGTAGTATGGAAAAGGGTCGCGGACGATTTACACCACGTTTACGGTCAAAATGAATCAAGCTTTGGAAGGGGTTTCTGAAAATATTGGAGAACAAGGAAGCTTAAGTTCTCCCTCGACACTGACTCAGATTACAAGAATTAAAAAGAAGCTAGAAAAAGAGTATTTACAAAAAGAATCCAGCTATATTCTACATCGAAATCATAGAACTAGGGGTCGTGACTATCGAAAAACCAAAGCCTTTTACCATCTGCATATATTATAAGGAGATCTTTTGACTCTAGACGCGATTCGAAGACGTCATAATAAACCCTACTTTACTTGCAATAAATGTTTTTAGTTGGTATGCATATTGCGTTCCATTGCAGTCAAAGAGAGGTAATGAAGTTGCTAAAGCCCTTGAATCCATCTTTGAACAAGATTCATATAATAAATTCATACATACCGTGGATGTGAATTTGTTAATCCACATGTAGAGAAAGTTTTATTGAAATATAATACAACGCTCCATCAAAGTCATAGTCCTATAAAGGCGGCATTGGTTGAACATTTAATACGAACTATTCAACTTTTAATTTCAAGATATTGTACATTGAAAAATACGGCTGCATTGTTTCATGATTTACATAAAATCATGTGGATTTATAATCAACATCCTTATTGATCCTTGTTCAATGCTAGTTCTCAGGAAGTCCATCATAGTGACAATACACATTTCCTTAAACAATATTCTAATGAAAAGGTGGGAAAAATACTTAATGTTGGTGATACTGTTCGAATCAATCGTACAAAAAATATTTTTGAAAAGGCAAATTACTTGTAATCCACAGGACTTTTTAAAGTGTCAAAAATCCTAGATACTTAGCTTGTAACGTTTGTCTTTGTGATATGAAAGATAAAGAGATTCTTGGCAGTTTTTTATGATTATGAATTACAAAAAGCTGGAAATAGTGAAATTTATCAAATTGAAAAGGTATTAAAGACTCGTATTCACCATGGTAAGCAAAAGTTGCTTGTCCGCTGCTATGATACAACTCTGATTTTGATTCGTGAATACCCACTGATGACGTTCATAATGTCTGAAGGTTTTTATGTGACTTTCATGTCCGATGTTTTCGATCCTCTTTATCACGATTTGAATAAAACGACTGATTTTTGGACAAAACTTTCCCCCGCCATTAAATTTCAGGGAAGGTATGAAGTTGCTCTTGTAGATTGTATTCTTAAAAATACATATGATATCCTGAGAAAGGATCATGTACACAATATAAAAATTAGACCCCATGATTGGCCAATCGTTAGCGATCAATATGTAATTGAAAATAAGAATTTATTTGAATACCCCTTTGCCACAAATCCATATAAAGAATTTAGGACTATGAATAAATTGTGCCGTGCTATCAACAAAAAATGTCATATCTTAAAAATGGAGCCTTTCAATTCAATTATTCAAATGAAGAGGGCAAAATCTACATTAGTTCACCAATTGACTTTTAAAAGGTTATTCTCAACGATAATCTACGAGAAGTGCATAGTTTTAAACATAATGTAATCAACGGTAAAAGTGCAGGAAGTGCCAGTGGCATGAATCGTGTTATTTTCACAGAATATCTGCTCGCCTTGTCCTCATCCAGTTGTATATTTCTTTATGCATCCTTTTTCTAGAGATCAAGAGTTGATAATACCAATGTCCCCCTCCTACGAGTTCTTGAACGAAAAATCTCTAATGATCATATTTATCACTACAATACAAAGCACCTTCAATACATTCCAGTCGACACTTCGTTTTTGGAGCTCTGTCAGTTAACATTAAGAAGCAAATTGGGTGATCCTCTAGCAAAATTAAAAGGTTTGGCTGTAATTACATGTCATTTTGGACCCATTCAGTGAAATGGTTAATAGAACTCAGTTTGTATGTCCTGATATTGATTGCTATGTTGCTACTCTAGGACCACGACAGTTGATACATGGAATGGACTATTATAGGTGTCGTTCGTCAATGTCTGGGTACAGTCTCGGCAGTTGGTTTGCTAAGCTGTTTCGTTCTGCACTACCCTTGGCTAAAAATATGTTGCACGGGTTGCAGCGGAATTTGCATCCTCTACATTACATTATTGGGGTTCTGGAAAAGATGTTCAAGAAAGTGTTTCACAAAATTTCAGGTCGAGCGCGTGATTCCTCGGCGAGCGATTGAAACAACGCGTAAAAGGTTAAAAAAGGAGGAGAAAGACCCTATCATTCATCAGTCTCAGGTGAACCCGGAAGCGTAAAGCATCATACAAAATAAAAAGATCCTAAAAGGATTTCTTTTCCTAGAAAATGGCATATCTACCACACAATGATTCTCAACCTTCAGTCGATTCTTCTCTATATCTTTGCAATACGGAAAATGTAGATGTAAGCGTAAAATATGGATACTATGAACAATTTTATCTGCAACAACTGCTTTCTAAACATATCCATTTTCAAATTTATTCCAATGAAGACTACTTTATCGATTACAACTCGACATTTATAGATTTAAATTTCATTTTTCAAAAAAAATTAACAATGAAAAACCAAGTGCAGTCGAGGGGTTATCGTATGAAAATTGTGTACTACACAATTTATTTCGACAAATAAGTGTCTATATAAATGGAATATTGGTGAGCGCAAGCAATAATCTTCCAAATTATGCAAGTTATATACAATTCATGTAGATGACTCCAATGTCCTATACGCAGTTGAGAGGTATGGCTATCGGATATGATTGTAAAACAAATACTGATACTACCAATACTCTTAGAGATTCGACAACTAAAGGTTTACATTTAGTCGGGAAAGTAAATCATGAGATATTTAATATACCCCAATGGCTGCCTCCTAATTTAAAGATTGATATAAAGCTATCACTTGCACGGTCAAATTATATTATGCGGAAAGTAGTGGACGCTGCATCCGATGTAACAGTCTCTCTCGCGTCGGCAATACCTCATGTATGAAAACAACAAGTTATGAGTTCTGTGGCTTTGGCAATTGAAAAAGTAAGAGCCTCTGGAAATAATATCAAATTGCTCGTGCCTCATAAAATCACGAATTTACGCTGTATTGCTACAAATATGTGTACCTATCCCGATTCACCAGTTATCAATGGCGAAATTCCTTCAAAATTGACATTGGCTTTTGTAAAAAGTGCTAGCGCTGTTGGCTCATGAGCAGATTCCCCGCATAAATTTGAACTGTTTGGTGCTTCGTCGTTTGTATGTAAAGTAAATGGAATTCCACTCTACAATTTATCCTTCCATAAATCCTACAGGACCCTCTATGAATTGACAATTCAATCCCTAGATCGAGATTTTCAATTATTCGAAAATGGTATAAGTGAAGAGATTTTTGCGAAAACGCATGGCATCATTTTTATTGGCTTCTTCCGGTACTCAAGATATGAGTATTGTCCGGACGGGAAATGTGCGGTTAGAGTTTACCTTTGCCAAACCATTGGAGAAAAGTATTGTAGTATTCTTGCTAAATGAATTTGAAACGTATTGGGATATAACTTCTGACGGCAGTGTTTTATTAGTCTTGGCACCATGAACACGAATCAAATAATCGATGTGTTTAACATGGACCCCTACATGTCCAAATATAAATCCTATTGCATACCTTCAGATCTATAAATACCTTCAGATCTACTGGAGCATATTCAACATGTTGACAATACCCTTATTATTGTTAATAGCAGTTCTTCCAGTGAAAAGACGGGGCATTGGGTATGCATCTTTTAAACAAGAAGCAATATAGAATTTTTGATCCGCTCGGCCTACCTTATACATTCTACACACCTCATATTAAAAATTTTCTTGAGCAGAGTGGAAAATCTGTTATTCAAAATTAGAAGCGGGTTACAAGACTTATCAACGAAAAGCTGTGGTTTTCGTGCCTTATTTTATTTTATTTTTCGAAGTTGTGGACATACATACATGGAATTCATCAAGATTTATGACGACAATCCTCGATTGAACGACTTTCTAGTTGAAAATACTCTTTCCTGCCTCTATAATATAAATTTCGGTGCTCTAAAAGTGAAATACTTTAAGAATGTATGTAAATTTGTTTATTAATAAAATTGGTATATATACAAAACATTGTGTCCTTTAGATTTCTTCTTCTACGTATAGGTAATTATCAGAAACGATAAGTGGTAACAGCTTGTCAGCATTCAACTTGTATTCGTCTTGACGTGCAAAGTCAGGGTTACATTTTCTACAATATAGTGTAACTTCATTTTTATTAAATCTCTTTTAAAAGTCAATAATACTGCTCAGATTCATATTATAAAATTCACGTGTTTCAATTTGCTTATTTGAAGCAATTTCACATACAAACTTCTCATATGAAAAATCACTTTCTGTAACAGCCAAATAAACGTCTCAAAGTTTATAATCATAATAGCCACTATCTTCACAGCGAAATCGTAACAACCAGACTCTTTTATTATTCCAGCAATTGAAGCATAGACCAGGTTCTTTTTCCCAAAACAATTTAAAGCCGCGATGATACCAGTCTCTTAAAAATAAACTGAACTCACACTTAGGTTTTCGCAATCATGCCAGGGTAAGTATTTTCCCATTGATCGCATTTATCATAGTGACAATTGGAGCATAAGAATCCTCTATTATGAGAGTCACAGATCTCTTCTAGACAAGAATTAAAGTCTTTAATTTGCACTGCATATCCTCTATCCAATTTACATGGATTGCAAAATTTACACTTTTCACTATAGTCATCAGCAAAAGTACAATTCTCAAAGGATGACCAGCTGCCTAAGTATAAAAGCATAATAGGCTTGTGTAAAACATTTTTCGAAGTTGACTGTCTCACTTCTATAAAGAAACTGACTCTCAAACAATAAAAATGTCTCCTAGGAGCGTTAAAAAATGCCAGTCTATTTAGCAGTTAAGAGGAAAACCCCAATATCATTTTTTTTGTCTCGATTAAAAAAATCTATAAATTAAGTAAGAGCTCGGGGTTCACGACGACAAAGTTTCATACAATAGATCAAAGATGGGGAATCGGTTCCCGTTATATCGTTAAGCATATCTTGAGAAAATATCTTTCTTTAAAGAGATTATTCCAGAAAGTCATCTTCTAAAACTAAACATTGTTCCAATTTTACAAGATTACGTAAGATTTTCTGGTTCTCAAATATATCAATTTTAACACTCTCACTAGCAAATACAGACTAAGCCCTTTCTCTAAATTGTTCTCTTCAATATATTTCGCCAGTGCAGTTAATCCATCTTGTATTCTCTATATATGTACTATATTCACCTTAGCCGCAAAGCATATTTGTTCTTCCGACTTGAATTTGCTTGATGTTACAACATACCCACCATATATCTTGTTTTAATATTTAATAATTTATAAGCATCCATTTTGATGTTGAGTGTCCCGATTCCACAAAGAAACTAACTCGAGATCAATAAAATGGCTTCTACCACCTAGGGATGCATGTTTGGACACGATTTTGCCTAGAAATAATGCATGCTCCGAAAAGGGATGTGTCACACGATGCAACAATGCATGACCAAAACATGTCAGACCGCTTTCTGGGGTCACGGAACCGGAATTCTATGCTGTCATTATGTCACAGGTTTGTGCTTGAAATACAATGCTAGATTACCTACTATCCTGACCACACTTCAAGTAATTATATTGTGTCATAGCATCTGGGAATTTTGCCAGACGAGAATTTTGCATAAATGCAGTGTCGTCAGAGAGCTTATCATAGAAATTCAAAGGGGGTGTGTCACATGATGAAACATGCACTTAAAATACACACGATAACACGGTACACACATGGTGTGTACCGTGACCTCACAGGGTACAACAAGAAACAGCTGACCAAATTGTACAGGTGCGAGAGACTAGAAGCTCCACTTATACATTCCCTATAGGACTCACGGAAATATAATGCTAATTTCCCTACTATATCGACCACACTTCAAGTAATTATGTCATAGCATCTGGGAATCTTGTCAGGCGAGAATTTTGCATAAATGCAGTGATGTCAGAGGGCTTGTCTTTAAAATACTATGGAAAAAGAGAGGGCATGTCATAGAAACTGGACATTTTGCAAGGACTGGAATTTCACCAAAAAATGCAGCACCCGGTCGCCAAAAGATGGATGCGCTGTTAAATCTTCTTCTTGCACCGTCGAAGTAATGGAAGAAAGGAATAGTTCGTTAGGGCGTCATAGAAACCTCTGAGGGGTTACTACTGATAATACGGGGCACAGGGGGAAAATTACCACACAATATAGCGGGATAACGCGTGATGAATGCTTACTTTGTTGATTTGGAGTTTTCTATGGTGGGTTTCTCAGTCTTTCGTAAATGTATTGTCAGAAATTTACATTTCTATGGTTTCTATGGTATATTTCCTAGAATTCCAAAGGTGCGTGTGGACAGGAACTTATAAATTGTGAGGTTTATTCTAGTATTTCATAGTTTGACTTGTGTGAAGCTTTTGATTGGGGTGTTTATATTGCAAATTTGGGCTTTTCCAAAGTAATTTTCTTCAAGTTTAAAGAGACAGAAAAGTGTAGGGGCTCCTTGCAAGATACAAAGTGTTAAGAATCAACCGCTAACCCGCTATACGAAGCGATGAATTTTCCCCTGTGGCTCTTATTATCCGCTCCTACCCTTCTGGTGTCCCCTGATAAAAAAAAAACCCTGCTACGGCTACTAAAAATAGCCAAAAAAGAGATTGCGATCGGATCAAAAACCAAAAAAGGGGACCAAAAAACTTCATCAAGGGCAACACATTTTTGAAGTAAATTTTGTCAAATTAACAATTAACACAACATATTTTTTTTATGCTCATACGCTTTAAATTTCAGGCTAAAAAGACACCTCAATAAAACTTTCCGAACCAAGAGAGCATCAACTGGGAAGAAAACTAGATGCATTGGTTCTTGACGGCCTAGTTTCATTTTTATTTTTAAACACAAAATCAAAATTTTCTAATACATGAGCTCCAAACACATTTATCAAAACAAAGAAGTAGTTAAACAAAATATAATACAATGAGATTCTTATAATAGAATGGATAACCAAATATTCATCTATGTTCGAGGTTGTAACAGGATGTGGGTAAGGATGGTTTAAGCCCTATTGAAGACCAAAATTGTGAAGATATCAATCAATTTATTTGAATAATATTCTTCTTTTCCATCTCTTGAAAATGGTACAGTAAAACTATATTGAAACTGTTACGGAATACTGTCCAAAATATAAACAGTACGCCGAAATCTTAAAATTTTAAGCAGAAAAAACAAGAAAATCTTTAAAAATATTCCTTTACTAACCAATTAAAAAATAAATGTCAATTGAAAACGAAGCGGAATTAATTACTAAGATTTTTCTCGAAAGAAGTAGAGAAAAATAAAGAGCTACATGAAACCAAAGGCCAGCAGGAACAAAGTTAAACTTATTCAAGTTTAAAATGAAGATCAATTATTAAATGAGACCCAAAACGACTCTTAATTACAGAAAACAATTAAGCCAAACCTAGAACGAACATATTACCGCAAACACAAGTAGAACTAACGCCCCCAAAACCTTCTAATGGTCAGAGTGTCGTTTGCGCTTTACCCAAAGTAATTTTTATTTCGGTCAGTGTGGCTTCCATTTGTCAAAACATCAACAACAACAAAAACAAAATTACCATAATTACCAAGATATTAGAAAATAACTAACGAAACAAGATTGTCTGTCTAAAATATATAATAATATTCATTCCTGGATCTATAAGCGATTTTGGATTTATTAACGTTATACAAGAGAAAACATTTAAATATGTTTTGTTGTTAGTAAAGTGCAAATAACATTCTGACATTTAGAAAGCTTGTGGGGTTTCAATCCTATTTCTTATTTTCGGTAATTTCTGTTCTTTTTAGGTTCGATTTGATAATTCAATGTAATATATATTTCATTCGGGTCCAATTTATCCATTGATAACGATTTCTGTTCATTTTAATTTGGATCAAGTAACTAGACCCCGGTGCCGCGCCGATGAGGGAAGACCAGCGGCGGTGGGGCCAAAAACAGCGCGCCGCGCCGCCGGTAAGATGTCGGTGGCGCGCCGCCGGCTCGATCAATTTTGACCGCAAACATTAATGTTTTCATCAGTCTTTCTCAAATCACAGCTTAAATTTACAACAGATTCGAGCCTATTCATGAGTTCAAAACTTCACAAGTCGCTGTCTGGAAACTGGTCTTCTTTGTTATTCATCAAGAGAAGTAGAAACCTGGTGGAAGTGAAATGGCTGTGGCGTTTCAGAACCCTTGCATAATAGTTGAAGCATCTATTAGCTATGTATTCTTAACATAAATAATTATCAAAATTAGTAGTTTTTTTCATCAAGCATTAGGCCTACTGCATACAAAACTTCAAATACCGTATCACAAAATTCGTCAGTTATCTGGGTAAAAACTTTGAATATAAGTTTGAACTTAGAAGCTTAATTCTTTCATAATGCCCTTTGCCAATATCTGCTTTGTCACAACAGTTGAAATGGGCGACTTTGATATTGATCGTTTTTTTTGCTCTTTAGATGCCCCCAGGGCAAAACTTAAAACCCTTGCCCTGAGGATTGTGGGGGAGTGTCCTCCTCAAAAAAATATTTTCTATCTGGAAATCAACTACGCTGAACAAAATGGCTATCTCAAAATTTTGATTGGACGTGTTTGGGGGAATGACGGGCGTGGGGGGGGGGCTAGTTGCCCTCCAATCACTTTTGACTGTTAAAAAGGGCACTAGCCACTCCAATTTCCAATCGAATGAGCCCTTTTCGAAGTTTCTGCGACGACTCCTTCAACACGAAGTGCCCGCGTATGGAGAACAAAACAAAAAAAAACAAAAAAAAACAACACATTGTGCCTACATCGTTCTTTACTTAGGCAGCGCTAACACGCTGACTATGATTGTAAATATTGTTTTATGTTTTATGTATGGTATATTTCGACAGTTGGATAGTGAAATATGAAATATGAATCAACACACGTAAACTAAAGAAGGAAGAAGCCAAGCAAAAATACTCCGTACAGCATATTTGTCCAACCCCTATGATAATGCAAAAATTAACAAGATTTTTGTGAGTTATACTTGATGTATTTTTTTTAAATTGTTATTAAAACCCATTTCTAATACATTGAAAGTGATTGGATAGCGACTAACGCCCATCTCACGCCCACCATTTTCCCAAACACATCCAATCAAAATTTTGAGATATTCATGTTGTTCAACGTAGTTGAAAGTTCTGGAAATTATGTCTTTTAGGATGATAACCCCCTCAGAGCCCTCAGTGCAAGGGTTGTAAGTTATGCCCTGGGGGCATTAAAGTTTATATCGAAAGTTGTTAAAGAAATTTCAAAAACGGCTCATTTGATTTGAAATTGAAATTGCCCTTTTTAATAGTCGAAAGTGAGTGGAGAGTAATTAACCCCCCTCTTACGCCCACCATTTCACCAAAAATATTCAATCAAAGTTTAGAGATAGCCATTTTGTTCAACACAGTTAAAAGTTCTGGAGATTATGTATTTAAGGATGACGAACCCCCGAGAGCCCCAAGGGCAAAGGTTGTAGTCTATGCCCTGGGGGCATATAAGATTTTATAGATAGAGTTGTCGTAAAAATTCAAAAGGGGCTCATTCAATTAGAAATTGAGAGAGCTAGTGCCCTTTGCAATAATCGAAAGTGATTGGAGCGTAACTAACCTCCCTCTCACGCCCATCATTCCTCAAACACATCCAATCAAAATTTTCAGATAGTCATTTTGTTCAACGTAGTAGAAAGTTCTGGAAATTAGATCTTTGAGAATGACATTAGGGTAAGAGTTGTAATTTATGCCCTGGGGACATATAAGGTGTCTACAGAAAGCATTGTCGTTTCCAAAAGTGCTCATTCGATTGGAAATCGAAAGGCCTAGTCCCCTTTTAATAATCGAAAGTGATTGGAAGGCTTGACATTTTTATAGTAAATATCGATATGGGTATAATATATTGAATGAATGAATGAATGAATTTGAATGAATGAATTTTATTAATAACCTGTCTTACAATAAACAGAAAAAGACAGAGCACGAACTAGAAAAGAAAGAAAAAGCAAAAACTGGCAAGAAAAACAAATACAAACAGAAAGAACTACATAATAACACAACTATTTGAGAAGGTGGGCCCACTCGTGATCCAGGAGCTCTAGTTTTTTCACGTAATTCTGAATTACCTCCTCCACGGCACTAAGAGGCTCAACAATTCCATATTTCACAGCAATATGGCGGTTTCTAACAAAAGGCGGTACTTGAAGAAGATATCGGGCATACTTGAAAAATACCGACCTTATGTCTTTCTTGTTTCGTGCACTCAGGAGCTTCCAAACAGGAGACAGGTGCAAGACATGAGGCAAAGCTACTGCATTATAAAGACGAGCCAAATATTTACGGCTTGAATTGCGACGGCTTGTGACAACACCCGCATAGGCAATGCGCACTTTTTTAGAAAGGTGTTCAATAAGCAAAGACTGGGTCTCTCGAAGATTACGACCAATCGGGAGGCCAAGGTACGTAATGTGACTAGACGGTGTTACGGTAATTCCACCAAGCCTGACTGTAGCATTATCTTCAGGGCAATTAAAAAACAAAACAGCAGACTTTTCTACATTAAACTGCAAACCAATATCAGCATAACTTTTTTCAAGACGCGAGAAATTATTTTCTAATGAAGAAAGCAACCGAGACAGATTTAAAAGATCATCTGCAAAACCCAGAAGTGACAAGTCAATATGCTTGCAAATATAACTCGGAGAGATAACCTGTTGTGCATCATTAACACTGTTATTATACAAAGTAGGAGAAGTTATAGCCCCTTGCTTAATTCCCTTATGTACGGATATCTCCCCACTAAGCTCACCATCTTGCAAACGAACACGAAGCTTGAGGTTCCTATACATATCACGTAGTGACCTTACAATAGAAGAACGCACGCCTCGCTTACACAGCTCAACCAAAATCTGGGCATGAATCCCAGAGTCAAAAGCTCTCCTGACATCATACTGACCTAAGATCAAAGTTTCTCCCGAGAGATGAGCATCAAGTAATATGTTAGCAAGAAGATAAAGTACATGGGTGCACCCGAGGCCTTTTCGAAAACCAAACTGGTGTGGAGGCATCTCACACTTATCATAAATCTCATCAAACAAAACAATCTCGAATAGTTTACAAAATACTGAAGATATGGTTACTGGTCGATACGAAGAAGGCTGTTCGGCTGGCTTCCCCTTCTTTAATATCGGTATAACCATACCCAGACTAAAGCAACTCGGGACTATCCCTTGTGTCAAAATCATCTGAAACAGGAGGGCAATATGATGGTAAAGAAACATAACCTCCTAAAGAAATATGTAGAGCACAAATACTATCGCAGCCTTTTGAGTATACCTTTTTTAGCTTTTTAACGGCCTGGCAAATTGTGACCGGTGACACTGAGAAATATTATTTTTTGTTGTTGTTATTGTTTAGACCAGGGCTCTTCGTATCGAAGGAGTTGTCGTGGGAACTTCGAAAAGGGCTCATTCGATTGAAAATAGAAAGGGCTGATGCCCTTTTTAATAGTCGAAAGTAATTGGAAGGCAAGTAGTCCCCCTTCCACTCCCATCCTCCCATTTGCCCATTATCTTTAAAAACTAAATGTTGCCTTAAGATTAAATCAAAATTTACTGTGATAATGCTAATTCCCAACAAGGAAGCTCAGCAGTATCCCAAGAAGTGGAAGTCCCCCTTCCACTCCCATCCTCCCATATGCCCATTATGTTTAAAAACTAAATGTTGCCTTAAGATTAAATCAAAATGCACTGTGCTAATGCTAATTCCCAACAAGGCATCTCAGCAGTATCCCAAGAACGACTGAGGATATTATGTTCAAACTTTCGGGGCTACTTCTGCTCTTAAAATCTAACCAAATCAAAATAGCGTAAGTGTATCCAAGCTATCAAAGAAAGTAAACATATTTTTTTGCGAATGGTATCAAGTTTTCCATTTCAGGTCAACTAGAGGAGGTATGAAACTAAATTAAACAATACTATTTGTGTCCAGATTTTTAAAAGGGTGTATGTTGTTAAAAATTGCTGAAAATTTTCTCCAGCACACAAATAGCAGGCCAAACTATAAAGTCTTGAAAAACAAAAAGATTTAAAGTATTATTTTCTGTTTCCCTGAAAAGACTATGTCAATATAAAACGAACAGAAATTATTTAAAAAAAACTTTTCTACAAAATAAGTTTTTCAAAGAAAAGTATAGAACTCCATTAAACAAAAAAAGAGCAAAAATAAAATAAAATAACATACCAAGCGTGAAACTACCAAAAATCAGCACCGATAAATAAATGAAACCCAAAACGAACAGAAATTACAATAAATAACCGAGTCAAACTCAAAACGAGCAGAAATTAACATAAGTTGGGCGCATTTATAATAATTCCCCCCCACCCCCTCTGGACACCACCTTGATAGCATACCGTCTCCACTTTAGATTAAAAAAATAGATTTTTGGCATCCCTGCTTTCAATAAAAAAAAATCAAGGTACAATCACTTAAATATAATAGCTCCCTATACCCCCCCCTTCTGGATACCATCATCTTGATAGGATACCGTCTCTGCTTTAAAAAAAATAATTAACTTATTGGCATTCCTGCTTTCAAAAAAAGAAATTTGAGGTACTATTATTTAAATAGGATAGCTCCCAACCCCCCTGCTCTGTATACCACCTTGATAGGATGCCGTATCTGCTTTAAACTAAAAAAAAAAAATACTTTTTTGCATCCCTGCTTTCATTAAAAAAAAATTTCGAGATATTATCATTTAAATGTAACACCTCCCCCCCCTCTGGACACCACCTTGCTAGGATACCTTCTCAGCTTTACATTAAAAAAATAATTTAGTTATTTAAAATAACTAAAATAACTATAAATAACTATAAATAACTATAATAACTATAAATAACTATAAATAAATAATATAATAACTATAAAATAACTATAAAAAATAACTATAAATAATTAACTTATTGGCATTCCTGCTTTCAAAAAAAGAAATTTGAGGTACTATTATTTAAATAGGATAGCTCCCAACCCCCCCCCCCCTTCTCTGTATACCACCTTGATAGGATGCCGTCTCTGCTTTAAACTAAAAAAAAAAAAAAAATACTTTTTTGCATCCCTGCTTTCATTAAAAAAAAATTCGAGATATTATCATTTAAATGTAACACCCCCCCTCTGGACACCACCTTGCTAGGATACCTTCTCAGCTTTACATTAAAAAAATAATTTAGTTAATAATTAACTAGGTCACTATATGGTTCAAACAAACACGCAAAATAATGTTAAACAGCTTAGTGTTCCTTGAAAAAAATTGAGGGTATGAGTATAGGGGTACAAAGACAACAACAAAAAAGGCGAAATTATTCAGATATACCTCAAATTATTGGAAAACTGAGTCATAGAGTTGCCGTGGCATTCAATAAGATCCAAAGAATCTAATTAAAAGGGAGCACACACAAAAGCCAAATTAGGCCAGTAGCCTACGAGAAATCGCAAAATACCCAAGACAATGAACAAGTCCCAATGGGGGGCCCTGGGTCTATCAAAATATTTCAATGGTTTCCCAGGGTATTTGATAGTATTTTCTTCCATCTCCGCTTTAAATGAAAACAATTAATATCTTTTTAGCATCCCTGCTTTCAATATAAAAAATGAGGTATTATCACTTAAAAATGACAGCCCCCTACCCCCCCCTATAGGCAATAGTTTACAATTTTTTATAAATCATATTTTTGGGGTAACTTCCGTTTCAATCTTAATTCCCCACCTTGTTCATAGCTTAGTCTATAGCTAAACTTTATCTCGATAATTTTTTTTTTTGGGGGGGGGGGGGGGTAAAATATTTTTCAGACAGAAGATTGTATTTTCTTTAATCTACCAAGCGTTCAACAATTGAGTATTAAACATTAAGAAAATCTTATCTAAAAACAGCAAAAGAAAAAAAATTCGGCAAACTTACAATTCAGCTGTAGAAACAATCCGTCGGCTATCAATTTCAAAATCCAACTGAAGGCTGAAGCTGTATAGTAGAGAATGCGTTCTATAATTCTATTCAACTTGAAAATAAAATTCTTGACCACCAAACGAAAGATGTAGCAATTGGGAAACTGTATTCGAAATGATTTAAACTCACTTCCTAAAGACGATACTTTTTTTGTCAACATATGAAGCACTGTGTATATTGCAATATTTGCAATGCAATTGCATATTACATCTTTCTGGTTTTTATGCAAAGTAACAAAAGAGACGAAAATTAACGAATAAGAGAGTATTGAAATATTATGGTATGCAAAGTAATATTTGGCAGGGAAAGTCACTGGTGATAAATCACTAGGGGTGGCACCGTGATTGCGTGATTTTCGGGGATTCGGGGAACCAAATTTTTTTTCGGGGTGACGCAAAGATTTTCGGGGAAATTCTCGAAAATTCGGGGATAGTGCAAGCCCTGCTTGATTTCTAATCAGGAAAATCGAAATACTGAACCACAGAAGAAGGAAAAGCTCCGACTTTGCGGTTGACACAATAAAGAATTGCCGTAAAATTAATTTAATGTCGACCGAACGCCGCCACCTTTACCGGCGGCGGCACGCCTGCGGCGCTCCTGTGGCATTGCGACACTTCGGCGGCGCTCGACCGGGCCTCTTGTCGGCGGTGTTTGGTCGATCCGCCGGCGCGGCGCCGGAGTCTACAAGTAACATACTATTAGCATTAAATGAAATTTCCCGATAAATCACAAATGGGCTTACTGAAATTTACGGTATGCTTCTGTTCTATGCTAATGCATCAGAAAATCTACTCCAACTACTAATTTGAATTACACTGATGTTCTATGTGCTACATAAATCCTATATAATGATGTTAAAATTATTTGCAAAAATAATTTTTAAAATGCCCTGCCTAAAATACTGAGCTAAGGATCTAGGGATTTCAGTATTAGTTCATGTATACTTTCATTTTATGTTTTAAATGTGAAGTTATATAGATGAATGCTATTCAATTTACAAACAACACTAACAATTTGAAAAAATAAACATTTATGAGGAAAAGCTCTCCACAACCAATGGCTCTAGCAAAATGGAAAACAGCTTCACCATTGAAGGCTTACCCTCCGAGAATTTAGATATTTCCTCTAAAGAGATTGGACTACATATAGACACCCAGAAATCCCAAATAGGACACTCTTTTACATTTTCACCAAGTGTCATCGAGACCCCGGCCTCTTTCGGTACAAGTGCTTATCCCAACATTCCAAAAAATCCTTAATCCGCTCCCTCCTCCAACTATGAGATGAATCCTAGCTCGAGATCTACAGCCCATTTTTGAGGCTGATTTTGTTTCCGCGTAAAAAATTTCGGTAAATTCCTGGAAATTCAGAATTTTGATCTCAGGTACTCGAAAAGGGCTGTAGTGTTCTGGAAAAGGGCTGTTGTGTTTCTGGAAAAAGTAACTAAAATTTTGCTATCTACCAAAGAGCTTTTAATATCTATTTTACACTAAAAATACCTGAGAAAAGTTGAAAGTTTTAATCTCTTGCTACTACCTAGCTGCTTAAAAACAGTAAACGATAGCAGAGCATTTTTCCGTAACACACTGATCCGTAAAACTTTTCTGAAAGACGTTCTTTCTAGAGAAAGTGATAGAAATTTTGCTAATTTCCAAAGAGCATTCATAGCTATTTGACACTCAGAATACACGAGAAAAGCTTAAAGTTTTTTCTCGCTATTACCAAGCTGCTGAAAAACATTAAGCGGTAGAAGAGTACTTTCCCGCAGCGCAGTCATCCTTAAGACTTTTTCCAAAGACTTTTTTCTAGAAAAATTGATAGAAATTTTGCGAACTTCCAAAAAGCTTTCATATCTATTTGAAACTCAGAATACCTGCGACAAGTTTAAAGTTTTCCTCTTTGCTACTACCACGCTGGTGAAAAACAGTGAACGATAGCAGTGTGTTTTTTCACAACACGATCTACCGTATACGAGGATAATCTTTATGCATAAGATAATTCTTATTTTAATGTTTAATAAAACTCTTTACTTTCAACTCACACACACACACAAAAAAAAATCCGATTTTAATTATCAAATACAATTGACCATGTTTAGGATCAAGGAATTTTCCCCCTTTGATAGAGATTTTTACTAGACATGGTTTAAATGTTTTTTGTTTTAAAAAGGAAGGGTTTTTTTTATTTTTAAAAGAATAATAAATTAGAGTAAGGACACTTCCTACTTTTTATGTTTTATTTAGGGGAAGAGGGACTTAAATGCTGATGTTGGTCCTGTTATAAGCTATTGAAATGGTTAGACCAAGAGTAGTAAGAGTATATAAGATTTGACGACTACATTGACGGTTACAAGAATATACAGTGCAAAGGTTTGACGCCTACAAGAATATGCGGTGTCATTTGAGGTATGCATTGTAAAAAGCGAGCAATCGTTTACCTACAAAGTGGCCAAGGTTGTATAAGAGAATTAGACTGTTTTTTTGTTTTTTTTTGCTATTGATATCAATTGCACATGGAATTACACACGAACCCTACAAGAAAACCCACGTCTGAGGCACTACAGTATCACATGGACATTGCAAAAAGCTGGCAAGGTATAATGTGGTCTAACATGTTTTGAGAGTATGGTCGAAATTATATATAACTCAACCAGACTGGTTTTTGTTATTGTTGTCAATTGCACAAGGAATTGCACTTCAGCTTCACGTGGACATTTTATTTAAAAAAAAAGCTGGCAACATGTGAAGTTGTTCAACATGTTTTGAGAGTATGGTCAAAATTATATAACTCAACCAGACTGTTTTTTTTAGTCAACATCCGTTTTTTAGGAGCCAATCAGAGACATCGGAGGTCGTTCAATATACGGTAAGTTCATTGGTGATTGGTTACAAATAAAAGGACTGATTTTTTATTCGTCCTTGAGATTTTGTATAAAATGCTCTTACCCTACGATTTAATTTTCATAATGATTTGATATATCATAGATAGTACATTGAATATTATTAACTTTAAAGCAATGGATCCGTCAATTCGCAATGTGAGTACAGTTTACTAAATTTCTTAATTTATTTCCAAATAAAATCATTTTACCATTCCACTAGTAAATTCAAATTTCAGGGGGCATAGCCCCCTCCCCTCCAACAATACAAACCCTACAATAGTACGAGTATACTCGCTAGAAAACGCAAAGTTTTCTAGCTCCCCCTGCTCTGTTTACGAGCTCAATTCCTTAGAAATAGTTATTTCGTTCCAAATATTACTTTTCCCATTATCAAAATAGAGTTTCCGCTCTAAAAGTATCTGTGTCTAATCCTCTTAACAAGAGTGAAAATTTCCAAACAGCCTTTTACATGCGTTATCTGAAATTATTAATACCACATGTTTAAGGACAGTGCCAATGGTTTCCTTGAGAAATAGATTCTTTTTATGGTCAAATTAGGCATGAGTAAAGCCGTTGAAATGCGAAGCATAAGTGATGTTTGAAAAATGTTGTCAATTTAAAATAGGGTCTAGCGTTATGGTATACTAAAAAAAAATTGATATTAAAATCGTAAATTAAAGGATACTATACTAAACTCAGAATTGACTTTAGAGGACAAATTATGTTAGGGGAAGGCGTTTTTTGAAATCCCCCTTCCCCCCAAAATCAAAATTTTCCAAAATTTTACTTTAGAAGCCTTTTAAAATATTTCTAAAGCGCTAAGACATAGAGCGCTAAAAACATCATAATCAACTTTAAAGGACAAATTATGTTAGGGGAAGATGTTTTTGAAATCCCCCTTCCCTCCAAACTCAAAAATTTCCAAAATTTTACTTTAGAAGCTTTTTAAAATATTTCTAAAGCGCTAAGACATAGAGTGCTACAAACATCAGAATCAACTTTAGAGGACAAATTATGTTATGGGAAGATGTTATTGAAATCTCCCTTCCCCCCAAACCCAAAATTTTCCAAAATTTTACTTTAGAAGCCTTTTAAAATATTTCTAAAAAGCTAAGACATAGAGCACCACAAACATCATAATCAACTTTAGAGGACAAATTATGTTAGGGGAAGATGTTTTTGAAATCCCCCTTCCCTCCAAACTCAAAATTTTCCAAAATTTTACTTTAGAAGCCTTTCTAAATGTTTCTGAAGTGCTAAGACATAGAGTGCTACAGACATCATAATCAACTTTAGAGGACAAATTATGTGATGAGAAGATGTTTTTTGAAATCCCCCTTTCCTCCAAACTCAAAATTTTCCAAAATTTTACTTTAGAAACCTTTTTAAATGTTTCTAAAGCGCTAAGACACAGAGCGCTACAAAAATCATAATCAACTTTAGAGGACAACTTATGTTATGGGAAGATGTTTTTTGAAATCCCCCTTCCCCCCAAACTCAAAATTTTCCAAAATTTTACTTTAGAAGCTTTTTTAAATATTTCTAAGGCGCTAAGACATAGAGCGCTACAAACATCAGAATCAACTTTAGAGGACAATTTGTCTGTAAAAGAGGAGTTATTATTTCCATACTGAATTTTTCTTCTTTTTTAAGGAGGAGGAAGATTCCTACAATTACTCCCCCCTGAAGAGAGAACAAGATGGAACGATGCCACATTGATGCAAGCTACAAGGCCTTCCATCATCAGATATGCTAGTTCCATTACAAGTTCTCTGAACCAGGCAGGAGCCTCTCAAGCCACTGTCAGCTCTGCACAAACCTCTATGCAACCTGGCAGAAAATTCAAGAGGGAGTGGATGGATTCTCATAATGCATCAGCCTCATCTAGTCAAGATCGGGAGGGCACCCCCCTTCATGCTTTGCCAGGGGCTTCAGGCGTACAAGTGCACTCTGAATTTGGAAATGTGGGTATTTTATCTCTACCTTATACACGATTATTTACTTGAATAATTCTAGGAGGAATTGAGTTTTGTGGGTTGGGGTAAAAATGGTACTATTAAATATCCAGGTAAACATACGATTAGAAATGCTTCAGCATAAATAAGGCTATTGTGTCTTTCTGAACTTTCTGTGGGATGTGGGTGGCGGGGGTAAGTATTTAGTTTAAATAATTCTAGAAGGAATTGAGTTTTGTGGGTTGGGTGAAAAATAGTACTTATTAAATATCCTGGTAAACATACGACTAAAAAAAATGCTTCAGGGTAAATAAGGCTACTGCGTCTTTTTGAACTTTCTGTGGAAGGTGGGGGGGGGGTAAGTATTTATTTAAATAATTCTAGAAGGAATCGAGCTTTGTGGGTGGGGTGAAAAATGGTACTTATTAAATATCCTGGTAAACATACGAGTAGAAATGCTTCAGTATAAATAGGGCTATTGCGTCTTTCTGAAATTTCTGTGGGAGGTGGAGGGCGGGGGTAAGTATTTAGTTTAAATAATTCTAGGAGGAATTGAGTTTTGTGGGTGGGGCGAAAAATGGTACTTATTAAATATCCAGGTAAACATACGAGTAGAAATGCTTCAGTATAAATAAGGCTATTGCGTCTTTCTGAACATTCTATGGGAGTTGGGGGGAGGGGGTAAGTATTTAGTTTAAATAATTCTAGAAGGAATTGAGTTTTGTGGGTGGGGTGAAAAATGGTACTTAAATATCCAGGTAAAATACGATTAGAAATGCTTCAGCATAAATAAGGGAATTGCATCTTTCTGAACTTCCTTTGGGTGGGGAATGGAGGCAAGTATTTAGTTTAAATAATTCTAGGAGGAATTGAGTTTTGTGGGTGGGCTGGAAAAATGAACATTTTTTTAACTTTATAAAATAATGGTTATTTCACATAGAAAATAAACCTTTTTTCTATAGATTAATGAAATAGCAGCGCAATCTTCATTGGGTCATGAAACATCAACATTTAGTGGACCTGAACCAATTCTAGCACCACCAATGGAGTTTAGAGATGAACCTACATTAGTTCTAGACAATATGGAATGGCATAGGGGTTTTCTAAATGATTGTTTTGGGGACATGGCTAGCCTAGACGATTTAACTTGTGACATTGACATGATGGAGGACCCGGAATGGACAGATAGATTTATGCGTGAGCATTTAGGCGATGTTACTAGTGCATCTGAACCGGGTCCTCATAAAGAAATTTCGTCACAGGACAATACAGGCTGGCTTGATCAGCTATCCCCAAACACATTGGAATACGTACTAACTGACTTAGAGGACTTCATGCCATCTCCATCCATTGCAATTGAACAGACTGGGGGTGGTGCTATTGACAATTCTATGTCACCCCCCACCATTCCGCTTAATGATACAGCTAGTATAGTAGTAGTAACGATACAGCAACAACACAAGTATCCCCTCTTCCAGATTTTTTCTTTCCAACTCTGCCTTGCACCACACAAAGGTCTACAGCGCCAAATTCGGTGACCCCTTTAACTCTCTAGTGTCGGGGGATATAATAACAGATCCCTCGGCCATTACACATTTATATACTAATAAGATTCGAGCCATTCTTGAACAACAGATGGGGGTGTGGGGGATGGGGGTCAGTTTAAAAGCTTCAATAGCACTAAAAATATTTTTTTAATGAAAATGCGGGCGAGATGTATTCGAAATACTTGCACACAGAGATGTTGGCAATTCGCCCGCATTTATCAAATTATGAGGAGGTTTTTCTAAATTGGATTAATAGTATTCAAAGTAAGTGGGAAAATTATACGAGGGGGGTAGTGGGTCGGTGGTTTTATTTATTGAAAGTTTAAATGTTAATATTTGTAGATTTAAAAAGGATTTTATTGTAAGAGGTGGGCATGGGGAGAGGAGTATAGTTTTAAAATATCATTCAGATTTAGAGGGATGTCAGGGGGTACAACGAATCTGTTTCGATACGAGGCTACAGTGTTTCAAGTATGCATTTTTAATTGCGCATACAGACCTCTGCGAGATAGATGCATCTAAGAAAAAGTTGGATGAAATGGCAGTTAATGGTAGGGAGGGTTCAAAGTTCCCCAAAGTAGATTTTAATTGTTTAAATGGTTAATTTCCCGTGACACTAAAAGGAATAGATATTTTCGAGCGGGCTAATGCACATTTAAAGATTGGTGTCACGAGTGTTACAGTATGAAACAGAATTTGAGGAGGGTCACCGTTCCGATAAGAAGGGCGTATTATTTCCAGCGAGGGCTCCTTCAATTGAATCAGTCGAACATTGGGTGTGGCTTCTATACACGCCACCCACAGACCCCGATTCAATTGGTCATTTCAATCCATTACCGATATTAGTAGGGTTTTGGGGAGGGTAAAAAGGGGAATGTGTGTTGTTACTGTCCAACATGCCTCTTAAGATTTCGCTCTGATTGAAAGTTAAAGCATCACATGAAACACTGTAAACGTCATGGATACCAGGCTGTGGAGACGGTAAGTGGAGATAGAGCGATCTTACATTTTAAAAATTTCCAAAACACGCTCCTGCAGAGCAATAAGATCGCTTTAGACTGCGAAGCGAAACTGAGAGACGTGTACGATTCGTCAAATTCAAATCGTATTAAAATACATGAAGCCATAGGGTCTCTTACGCTCATGCGCAACGAGATTCCAATAATATCATGCAAGTGCTGGATGTAGTTGAGATGTTGGGTGACGGTGAAGACTGCAAGCGCTCGGCATTGGTCAGTCTAATCAAAACAGCGAACGGTGCAATTTCAAGCCTTCGTTACACAAACTATCCTATGCTCCTATCACCAGATGACATAACGGCTATTAAAAATCGTAAAATGTGTTTGGTTTGCAAGGGAGAATTTGATGATGGTGTTGGGAATGGAGGGAGGAGGAAGGTGATCGACCATGATCATTTATGGCAGGAAATTACATCGGGGGGGGGGGAGTATCTTTAGGGGGTAGCACATCAGTCGTGCAATTTAAACGTTAGACAGCAATATTTCGTACCTGTTTCGATCCATCGTTCATCGTTCCGATAAGAAGGGCGTATTATTTCCAGTGAGGGCTCCTTCAATTGAATCAGTGGAACATTGGGTGTGGCTTCTATACACGCCACCCACAGACCCCGATTCAATTGGACATTTTAATCCAATTACCGATATTAGTAGGGTTTTGGGGGAGGGTAAAAAGGGAATGTGTGTTATTACTGTCCAACATGCCTCTCAAGATTTCGCTCTGATTTAAAGTTAAAGCATCACATGAAACACTGTAAACGTCATGGATACCAGGCTGTGGAGACGGTAAGCGGAGATAGAGCGATCTTACGTTTTAAAAATTTCCAAAACACGCTCCTGCAGAGCAATAAGATCGCTTTAGACTGCGAAGCGAAACTCACAGACGTGTACGATTCGTCAAATTCAAATCGTGTTAAAATACATGAAGCCATAGGGGTCTCTTACGCTCACGCGCAACGAGATTCCAATAATACCATGCAAGTGCTGGATGTAGTTGAGATGTTGGGTGACGGTGAAGACTGCATGCGCTCGGCATTGGTCAGTCTAATCAAAACAGCGAACGGTGCAATTTCGCGCCTTCGTTACACAAACTATCCTATGCTCCTATCACCAGATGACAGATTGGCCATTAAAAATCGTAAAATGTGTTGGGTTTGCAAGGGAGAATTTGATGATGGTGTTGGGAATGGGGGAGGAGGAAGGTGATCGACCATGATCATTTGTGGCAGGAAATTACATCGGGGGGGAGTAACTTTAGAGGGGTAGCACATCAGTCGTGCAATTTAAACGTTAGACAGCAATATTTCGTACCTGTTTTTATACACAATTCCAATTACGACTTAAAGTTTGTTCTACCGGCGTTGGCCCGCATTGCCAAGGGTGGAGTTGTAGATGACGCATGGATAGATGGTTCTTTTTCATATAATATCATACCCAAATCATCGGAGAAGCTACTGCTGCTAGAATTCATGTGGAAAACAGTTGACAAGGGTAACACGTGCCTGAATAAAATCCGTTTTTTAGACTCTTTCAGCTTCTTCCCCAAATCTTTAAGTCAATTGATTCAGGTACAGAAAAGTGACAATTTTGATAGCTTCCCCCTCCTCAAACAGCGCTTCCCCGATGATGAAATGTATGATTTATTAACGTGTAAGGGTATATATCCATATGATTATTACAACTCTGGCTCGAGGCTAGATGAGGTGTCACTACCGCCCATTGAAGCTTTTTACAATTCTCTTACTGAGAGTGAGTGCACCACTAGCGACTACGAATTTGCTAAGAGGGTTTGGGCAAAGGGCGGATGTAAAAATGGGTGGGATTATTGTAAACTATACTTGGCAGTGACGTACTCACTCTTCTGGACATTGTGTGCAAAAATACGGATAAAATCTATGGGGAATTTGGGTTGGATTTAGGTTATTATTTTTCCACTCCTCATCTGGTGATGGACTTGATACTTAAAATCAGCAAAGAAGAAATAGGTCTGATCGCCGATGTGGATCAGCATCTGTTTGTAGAGAGATCAATGAGGGGTGGGTATGTTTTTCACGGGGACCGTATCATGAAAACTGATCCGACCGGACAGCACACCGATGAAAAGTCGGACGCAGTTTTTTTGGATATGAATTCTCTTTACCCATCGGCAATGTCTCACTACTGTTTGCCGTGTGGCAATTATAAATGGCTTGACAATCCGTGTGCTTCGAATTTCCCCGACATTGCTAGTGTTGAGGAGAATGGGGCACAGGGATGGTTTTTTTGAAATTGACGGTGAAATACCCATGGAAATCCATGACTCGGTAAAAGACTTTGTTTTTCCGTGCATAAATAGACCGGTGGGTAGGGACTCTCTGAGCCCCTACAATTTATCTTTAGTAGAGGATGGGAGTATGCACTGGGTACCTTCAAAACAAAAAACTAATTGCCGACCTCAACCCGAAACAGAATATCGTCGTTCATCACGTGCTATTGAAATGGATGGTGTCCAATGGTTTCAAGATCACAAAGATTCATAGAGCCCTCCAATTTGATCAAAAGCCTTACATGAAAACGTTTATTGACACCTTTGTCAGTAAGCGTTCACAAGCGAAAACGAAAGTTGAAAAAGAAGTCTATAAACTCATTTTGAACTCAGCTTTCGGTAAAATGTGCGAAAGCGTACGAAACAGAAGTCGATGTGACATTGTAACCAATCCCAAAGATTGTGCTCGAATCATTGCGGATCCAAACTTCACATCGTTCACAATCATAGACTCTGATATGGTGCTCCTACACCGCAAGAAAAGAAACATTGTTTTAAATAAAAATATTGCAGGCGGGAGTGCAATAACTGAAATATCTAAGAAACTCATGTTGTCATTTTATTATAATGTATGCAAGGTACAGTGGCCGATTGAGGGACAAGTTCAAGTGTATTACGGGGACACTGATTCACTCCTGTTAAAAGTCAAAACTGAAAATCTATTGAATGATTTGGAAAATGGTGAGTACATTAGCTCACGAATGGACTACACTAATTGGGATGAATCCCTCTACCCAGAGCTAGTGAAACGCCAGGCCCCAAATCAATTGTTAATGCTAAAATCTGAAACGGGTAGCGATCTGATATCCAGTGGTGTGTTTCCTGGGCCGAAGGTATACTGTGTGGAAACGCACAACAAGGATATCAAACAAGTTTGCAAGGGGGTACCTACACACTTTGTAAAAAATAATTTCGACATGAGTGTGTATAGAAACTGTGTGGAACGTAGTTTAGTCCCAAGAGCGAAAGTCATGGCGATTCGCTCTTTACAATTTAAAAACTACACAGTTAGAGTTGAGAAAAACGCCATGTCGGCCATATCGGACAAAGTCTATGTACTTGAGGATGGTGTGAAGGTACTACCACACGGTCATTATTTAATTTCAGACCGAGTTGAATGTGTAGAGTACAGAAAACAACTCGGTCCAGAAAAATTAACTTAAATTCATTTAAAAAAAGTACAAATTGGGTGGGAGGGTTTTTTTTGGGTAATGGGTGTTTTTAAATTCTTTTTTTTTATCACAAACAATTTTCAATGTGTGTGTGTGCAAGGCAGATCAATTTCCACTATTTAATGCCAGCCCCGGCCCGCCGCAGCGGGCCCCACTTCCCGGCCCCGACGGCGCTTCCCGGCCGCCCAGCGGCCCCGGCCATCGCAGGCCGCCCCCGGGGGGACCCCATTTAAAATGCTGTAAATAAAAGTGATATATTATTTTAAGTGGTGCATATTCTAATAAATGTTGTATTTTTTATAAATAAATAAAAAAAGTGTATTTATTAAAGTGTTTTTTTTCTAGTGCCTATGTAAATGTTGTATTTTTTATTATAAATAAATTAAAAAAAGTGTATTTTTTCATGTTTAATGTGCTTTCATTTCAATGTAGTATTTTTAAAGTGTTGTTACTTTTATTCGTATAATAAAAGAAAATATGATTCTTTATTCGTCTTCTTCTCATTATTCTTGAACGGAGTAGTAGTAGTAGGGAAATTATTTGGTCATTAGACAGCTATAGTCTACAGTTAGTTGTCTAGGTGAACTGTTGAAGGGAACATGTATCAATTTAAAACACCATTCAGATCGTTTCTGTGTGGGCCGTCAATGTCAGGCAAAACAACACTCTTAACTAAAATAATTAAAAATTGCGATAAAATGTTTGTGGAAAAGCCGAAAAAATCTACTATTGTTACAGTATTTGGCAGGAGTCATACGATAAAATAAAAGCAATTGCCACGATGGGATTGGTGCAGATACAATTCATACAGGGACTTGATGTTTTCAGCATTATTGAACCAAACTCTTGGCTGATTATTGACGATCTGGCTGAATCTATTGAACAATGGTCCCAGGAAATGCTACAACTGTTCACTGTTCGCTCTCATCATGAACAGATTTCCGTTACTCTGGTTCTACACAATCTCTTTCATCAGAGCAAATGTATGCGAACACTTGCATTGAACTGCACCTACTATATCATCTACAGAGTTCTTCGTGATTCTAGGAAAAGGTAAAGGTAAAGGATGCGGCACTAGACCCTTAAGGTCCAAACCGGCGGTGCTGATCTCCGTTTCGTGGCCCTTCAACCAGGAAGTGCAATGGGGGGCTGGGCGCCAGCCAACTATGCTTTCGCAAACCCTTCCTGTTTACCTTCCCCAGATTTCTCCAGTGACCCATTTAGAGCTGGGTTGACTCTGGCTAAGCTTACAGGGTCACACCACTGACCCGCGTCCCAAACTAAGAAACTGACCACACCAGGGATCGAACCCGAATTCACGGATTCTCAGCCCAGCGCGCGTCCACTTTGCCAGAACGGCTTTTTTTTGCTCGTGATTCTAGCTCGCTAGTAACTCTCAATAAACAGATATACACTGGCGCCCCTAAATTTCTACTCTCAGCATACAATCAGGCAACTAATAAACCCTACGGCTATATCCTATTGGATCTTAATCAAAATACACCCGAGGATCTGCGTGTGGTCACAGATATTTTTGACAATGAAATTACAGTATATCTCCCCGTGAACACTAAAAAGACCTATTAGTTGCTATCATGACACTGAAGAAACTACATGAAAATAGACATTTATTTCAGTTCTAAGCACTTCAAAACCCTCGCTTAGGAAAGCCATACTCAAACATGGTATTGACAATGATTTCATTAATCTAATATCTGAACTTTGTTTAAATTTGACCGAGGGTAATGTTCAACTGCCAGAAGTAGTTAAGCAACAGGCAAAGCAACATCGTTCCATTGTACGTACATTGGCCTCTAAAAGAAAGGAAAGAATTTTAAAAAGAAATGACTTCTTCAGGCGGGCGGTAGCTTTTTCACGCTTTTACTGCCAATAATTGCAAGACTTGTAAACAGTTTTCTCTAGAGACAATGGCAAAACCCTATAAATTGACTCCAATAGAACTCGCTCACTCACCCGTGGAACACTTTGAGAACAATCTGAGTAAATTCATTGACAACGAGAATATTGAGGATGATAAAAAACTGCTTTTACTTCAAGATGCACTTCGCCGAGTGGACAAACATAAGCCCTATCGGGCGAAGGCCACTGGTATTGATCACAAAAAAAAAGAATCATCTTCTCAGGATTCTGCTGCTGCTGCTGCTGGAACACAATTAAAGAAGGAGGAATCGGATTCAATTGTATTGAAAATTGGAAATCTAATGCCCCACTCATATCGTGAACAAAGTAAACGACTCCTAACCTATCTCATGGAAAATGGTCAAGATCATATTCAAGTTGAAGGCAATGGGAAAGGGATATAATTCAGGGCAAGAGCTATAATCTACTTGATTTAATCTGTGATATGGTTACAAATCGTAAATGACTACTATCATTTGACGCTCATCTATAAAACTTTCTAAATACATTAAACTTCCCCAAAAGCCTTATTAGCAATAGACAAATTCTAAAAAAATGAAATGAACATGCATCATCATCATCATCAACAACACCATTAAAATATGAAGAGGAAGAAGAAGAAGAAGATTTTAAATCAATCTTGGAAAATACTAGCACACCTAGTGAAAACTTGACAATGGTGGCGAGAAAAAAGCGAAAACGTATCATGTCACCATCACCCCCATCACCATCCACAACTAGTATACAAAAGGGTAGCGGACGTTACACTACGTGTTTACGTTCAAAATGGTTGAAGTTCTGAAAGATGTTTATGAAAATATTGGTGAAAAGGGTAGTTTAAGTTCTCCCACCACTCTTTCCAAGGTCACTGGTGTTCACACTAAAAGTGTACAAGACTATCTACAAAATGAATCAAGTTACACTCTGCATAGAAATCATAGACTTCGTGCTAATCAATATCGAAAAACTAAAGCCTTTTTCCCATTGCATATAATGCAAGCAGATCTTCTAACTCTAGATGAGATTCAACAACGTCACAATACACCTTACAAGTAGATTCTACTCGCAATCAGTGTTTATAGTCGTTATGCATATGCAATTTCATTGCGGTCAAAGAGAGGCGTTGAAGTTGCTCAGGCAATAGAAAGTATTCTCGAACAGGATTCGTATAAAAAAATTCAAACGGATCGTGGTAGTGAATTTGTTAATCCCCATGTTGCAAAAGTACTAGCGAAACATAATACACTGCTCTATCATAGTCATAGTCCTATAAAGGCTGCATTCGCCGAACGATTGATAAAAACTATTCGGCTTTTAATTTCAAGATATTGTACATTGAAAAATACACCGGCTTTTATTCATGATTTAGATAAAATCAGGTTGATTTATAATCAAAGACCTCATCGATCATTGTCCAACTCAACCCCAACGGAAGTTCATCATTCTGATCATGAAACAATTGACGCCTTTTTAAACAATATTCCAATGAAACGACGTCAAGAAGAAAAATAAATTCAATGTTGGTGATACTGTTCGAATTAATAGAACAACTAATGTTTTTGAAAAGGGGAATTACTTGTGGTCCACAGAACTTTTTAAAGTGGCAAAAATCCTAGACACTAAACCCATAACTTATCGTTTGCGCGATACCAAAGATGAAGAAGATTCTCGGCGGCTTTTATGACTATGAACTACAAAAGTTAAAAATAATAGTGAAATCTATCAAATTGAAAAGATATTAAAGACTCGTACTCGCAGGGGTAGGAAACAGTTACTTGTTCGGTGGCTAGGATACAACTCTGATTTTGATTCTTGGATCGGTGTTGAAGATATTGACAATGCCCAATGATTTCTATATAACATTTATGTCCAATGTTTCCGATCCTCTCTACAACGACTTGAATAAGACAAGTGATTTTTGGACAAAACTCTCCCCCGCCATCAAATTTGACGGTGCATATTAAGTGGCTCTTGTCGACTGTATTCTCAAAAATACCTATGACATCCTGAGAAAGGATCGTGTGTATGATATAAAAGTTATACCATTCGATTGGTCACTCTTTGTCGACTATGAATGGGTTGAAGCACTTAAATCTAGTGAATATCCACATGATAAATTGAAATATATTGAATACGATAATATGACAGATCTGTGTCATACAATCAATAGAAAAATCTCATATCGTAGGAATGGTACATTCCATTTTAATTATTCATTGGAACACGATAGGATTTACATTACCTCACCTGTTGACACCGAAATAATTATTCTCAATGATAATCTGAGAGATGTTCTTGGCTTTAAACAGAATATGATCAATGGAAAAATGCTGGCATCGTTTACGGGATGGATCAAGTTATTTTTGCTGATTATCCACCTGGTTTCGCCTCGGACTCTTGCATATTTCTCTATGCATCCTTTGTGGAAACATCGAGAGTTGGTAATTCAAATGTCCCCCTCCTACGTGTTCTTGAACGAAAAACAACTCATGAACTTGTTCATCACTATAATATAAAGCATCTTCAGTATGTTCCTGTAAACACTTCGTATTTGGAACTCTGTCAGTTAACACTAAGAAGTGAATTGGGTGATCCGCTAGCAATAACAAAAGGCTTAGCAGTGATAACATGTCATTTTCGACCCATTGTCGGCGACAGCACAATCACCTAAAATGAACAATAGAAGAATTCCATTTGTCTGTCCCGATATCGATTGCTATGTTGGTGCTCTGAGTCCACGTCAAATAGGCAATGGATTGGACTACTACAAGGGGCGTACTACAATGTCTGGCTATGGTCTTGGTAGCTGGTTTGCTAGGCTATTTCGTTCTGCACTACCCCTTGCCAGAAAATATCTTGTACCTGCTGCATCAAATTTTGCTGCCTCAACGCTACAGGACTGGGTTCCGGGCAAGAATTTCAAGAAGAGTGTTAAGGAAAATATTAGATCTTCAGCAAGAGCCGTTGGTGAGCAATTAAAATCTCGACAAAATGGGGAGGGATTGAAAAAGATGCGTGCGCGTCATTCACTCATCAGTCTCCACCCAGGCGGGAAGCTAAGGACATCAACAAGGACTTTGAGGAATAAAACAAGGAAGACCAATAAGCAGAAGAAGAAAAAGAAAAAGACTGTTAGATCAAAGAAGGATTTCTTCTCTTAAGATGACTTATCTCCCCCACAAGGAATCATATCCATCAATCAGTTCCTCATTGAATCTATTCAATGCTGAAAATGTTGATGTCAGTGTCAAGTACGGCTACTATGAACAATTTCACCCCAACAACCCCTCTCGGAAAATATACACTTTCAAATATTTTCCAATGAAGATTATTTCATTGATTTGTCATCAACATTTATTGATTTAAATGTTGTGGTGAAGAAAAAGTCAGATAATACAACTCCAATTGTTGCCGATGGTCTCTCCTACGAGAACTGTATTCTACACAATCTGTTCAAACAAATTAATGTATTTATTAATGGAACATTGGTGAGCACTAGCAATAATTTATCCAACTATGCAAGCTACATACAATTTATGATGATGACACCAAAGGCATACAAGGAGTTGAGAGGACAATCATTGGGCTATGAATATCAATCAGGTGTTGATACTGACGGTGAGTTGACTACTGCAGTGACCCAGGAGTATCATCTGGTTGGAAAATTAAATCATGAGATATTCAATATATCCCAATGGCTACCCCCGATGTCAAGATTGACATAAAGTTACAGCTGGCCCCATCGAATTTCATTTTGAGAAAAACACTTCCTGCAGCACCCGATGCAAATGTCATTATCACATCGGCAATTCTCCACGTCCGAAAACAACAGGTTATGAGCTCTGTTGCATTGGCAGTGGAAAAGCTGAGAGCCAATTGCAACAACATTAAACTTCTTGTCCCCCATACGATCACCAATCAACGTCACATTGCCACCAGCTCTCTTAGCTATAGCGATACATCATTTATCAATGGAGAAATCCCATCAAAATTTGCTTTGGCCTTTTTGAAGAGTGGCAGTGCCGTTGGATCCTGGACTGAATCCCCCCATGATTTTAATTTTTTTGGTCTATCTAGCCTTGTGTGCAAAGTGAATGGTATTCCACTGTACACTCTATCATTTGACAAAAAATCCTATAGAACTCTGTACGAGTTGACCATGCAATCTCTAGATCATGACTCTCAACTATTTGAAAATGGAATAACCGATTCAATGTTTTCAAAAAATCATGGGGTAATTGTTTTGGACTTGTCGGGGACTCAGGATATGAGCATTGTACGAACAGGGAATGTACGTTTAGAGTGTACATTTGTCGATGCTTTGAATGAGAGCATCACGCTAATATCATTGAGTCAATTTGAAACCTATTGGGAGATCACACCCGACGGCAGTGTTCTACTAGACCTAGCACCATGAACACAAACCAAATAATCAACGTATTTAGTATGGATCCATACATGTCCAAGTACAAGTCCTATTGTATACCATCGGACTTCATTGAAAAAATTCCAAGTGTTAACAATCCCTTAATCATTGTTAATAGCAGTCCATCGACATTGAAGAAAGGCCATTGGCTATTCATCTTTGAAACAGCGAAGAATATTGAATTTTTTGATCCTCTTGGCCTATCGTATAAATTCTATACTCCATACATCAGCAACTTTATTGAGAGCAGTGGGAAAACTATTATTCAAAATCAACGAAGAGTACAGGATTTAACGACTAAGACATGTGGCTTTCATGCACTACTCTTTTTCATGTTCAGATGTCGTGGCTATACCTACAAGCAGTTTCTCGACATCTACGTTGACTTACCTCGATTGAATGACTTTCTAGTGGAAAATATACTTACAAGCGTATTTAATATTGATTTTAGTGCCCTACGAATAAAATGTTCTAAAAATGTATGTGAAATTGTTTATTAATAAATGAAAAAATGTATATACATGATAAAAAACGACTTTTCTACTCTTTAGATTTCATCTTCTACTAGGTATAGGTATTTGTCGACAACAACTAATGCAGGTAGATTATCTGAATTCACAGTGTACTGATCCTGATGTACTGCAATGTCAGGGTTAAATTTTCTACAGTAGAGTGTAACTTCACTCTTGTCATATCTCTTTGTATAGTCAATGATACTATTCTCATTCATTCTATAGAATTCACATGTTTCAATTTGCTTATTTGAAGCAATTTCACAAACAGTGTTCTCAAGTGTCGAATCACACTCCGTCACAGCCAAATAAAAATCAGTGGGCCTATAATCATAACACCCATTGTCTTCACAACGATGACGTAGAAACCATATTCTTTTGTTGTTCCACCACTTGAATCGTTGACCCGGCTCCTCCTCCCAGAACAATCTAAAACCACGACGAAACCAATCTCGTAGCAATAAACTAAAATCACGCTTAGGATTCTTTCCAATCATACCGGGATATGTATTGTCCCACTGATTATATTTATCATAGTGGCAATTGGAGCATAGGTGGCCTCTAGGATGAGAGTCACACACCTCTTCAAGACAGGAATTACAATCTTTAATTTGTACAGCATATCCTCTATGCAATTTAAACGGGTTGCATAATCTACACTTTTCATCATACTCATCAATCATTGTGCAATTCTCACATGATGACCAGCTGCCCAGTGTGTACATGCATAGCGGGCATGTATGGAACATTTTTTCATGTGGTGACACTCTCACTGCCACAATGAAACTGAGCTACCAACAACAAAAAATTGACTGGGATAGAGAGAGAGAGAGGAGTAAATCATCCTTGAACGTCATCTTTCTCATGAAAAAAGTCCTAAATTTCTAAACTAACGTTTAAAAGCATATCCACAATATCATTTTGCCGTGTCGTGATCAATATATCAATAAATTGTGTAAATGCATTTGGACCACGACGTAGAAGCTTCATACAATAGTCTAATGATGGAGAATCAGTTTTCATTATATCGACAAGCATTCCCTGAGAAAATATCTTCCTTTGAATAGACAGCTCTAGAAAATCATCATCTAGAATCAAACTTCTTTCCATAAGCACTAGATTCCCCATGATTCGCTCTTTCTCAAATCTATCCATTTTTTTAGTCCTAACACTCTCACAACCAACTTCAGACTGACCAGAATTTTTTCTACTCTAAAAAATATACGCTAGTCTACTATAGAAAGAAAAATACCTTTGATTTAGAAACAATTTTATTGAGCATAATTACAACAATAACATTCACTGATGCATTTTGTTCTCATCAATATATTTCGCTAGCACATCTAATGCTGCCCGAAGTCTATTTATATGCACAATATTCAGTTTCGCAGCAAAACATAGTTGCTCCTCCTGCTTAAATTTGCTTAATGATATCACGTATCTAGCATACATATCGTCCCATTCAAGGCATAGTCTACAGCCTCCGGTTATTTCCACAGCCACATTGGGTACTCGTATATCGTTGCTGCTGCTGCCGGCTCCATCATTAATCTCCAATAATGTAAATGCACCACTCATTTTCTCTACTAATATCCTCTCAAATAAACTATTCTCTCTGAATTCAATTCTCTTACTAATATGAATTGTAATGAAAACCATTCCTTTTATTCAAATCCAATCACCAATCAAGTTATCGTATATTGAGCGACCTCCTCTGTCTCTGATTGGCTCCTAAAAAACGGATGTTGCCTCAAAAACCACTCTGGTTGTGTTATACAATCTCGACTATACTCTCAAAACGTGTTTGACCACTGTATAGGTAAAGGATTGGTCGCTTTTTGCAATGTGCACGTGAAACTGTACTGCATATTCTTGTAGGCGTCAAACCTTTGCACTGTATATTCTTGTAACCGTCAATGTAGTCGTCAAATCTTATTTACTCTTACTACTACCAAGTTTAAAGTTTTTTTTGACATAAAAAATGACAAAACAAGCCATTATTCAAGTTTTTTTTCATTTGGGGGCATCAAAAGTAAATTGAAACTCAACACTGAAACACCAGGGACTTCGAAAACTCCATAATTATCTACAGGGGGGAGTAAAATCTACAACAGGGACTTGTCTTTAACCTCTTTTTCTTACAAGACAAAAGTATAAAAATTTTACTATATTCGAATAATATGACACTTTTCGGTAAAATATAGTTTCTAACAAACCCAACCGCTTTCTGAAAATCTTCGCGTTTTCGCCCAACTGCTCTTTCACCAAAAAAAAAAATCTATAGAGCTACCCACCAGAAATATCCTGTTTTTACTTTATTCAAAACTTTCATTTCTTATATATATTTTATTGAATTTTTAGTAAATGGGTGGCCATTGCTCACTGGCTCTTTTTAACAAGGTCCTTGTTTGAAGAAAGAGTTCAAGAAGAAGAATATCTTATAGTCAATTATTTCCTTTCAACTAAATACTTGAAACTAACCTTCTATTATAGACTATTAAAACATCTTCAGACGAGGTCGTGTAAAATTAATAAAGTATCAATTTCTCTAACTGCCATTATTCTTTGTCAGCTAATTGTAGTTTAGGGAAAAACATAGAACATTCTCATGATAGATCTAAAATGACTTTAGACTCTGCTACCTGATTGTGGCCACAAGGAGTTTCCATTTATTGGTACTCTGGGAATAATTTGTTTCGCAGATAAAATGTTGAAGCGCTCTTCTGTCTAAGTAAATTACAATCGGATGTTATGAAAGACGAATGTTCCTAGTACGGAATGCTCAATAAATTACGAAAAAACAACACCGATGATAAATCTTGACTTCAATATGTCAAAATATTTTTATAAAGCATCATTTGTGATGCCGTCAACTGCTTGAAGAATCAGCACTAAATCCATAGCAACCGGTGACATGGTTGGTTGGTGCACAACAATTATTCAGCATAGGATCGCTTGAAAATTTGAGAAAGGAGCAATGATATACTTATCTTAAGAAAAAGACATGGTAACTTTCAAAAAGGGGTGGAGTCAGTTTCTTGCAACTCTTACGCACTACAGTTCCCCACCATTACTACTATGAGCATTACTGCCATTACTACTTTAAGTGTAGCATATTTCATTACTTTTAGCTCAACGACTACCTGACTCCTCTTATGAGCTAGGTATCCAATGCTTCCATACGATTCAGATGAACTCTATGATATTTATAGACACTTTTTTAGTAAATTCCTAAAGTAAGAACTCTTGATGCAAAAAGATAGAAAAATCGTGTTAACCTTTCTGTAAAGAGTTTTTACAACCTTCATTCAGTATTTTGTCATTATCAAGGCAGCCATTAAACAATTCGCGTTTGACATTCCTTGCAAAAATGTTTTTCCTATCTATAGTACTCATATTAATTTAGATCAAAGCAAAGAAATTAAATAAGAAAATATGATGCATAGTCATAAGAACACTTGGTTAGAAAAATTAGAAAGCAAAATTAGTTGTATCAGTAAACTTCTTTTTTTTAGAATTCTCATTTTCAGCACCTCAAAATGTTTTATTCAACACACAAAAGCTGTGTTGCTAAACATTTTTTTTTTGTCTATTGCTCATGGCTTCGATTTTATAATCGTTTTGTCAAGTAAAAAGTTTCTTTTTTCAAGTAAAAAGCTAAATTTTGTGACAAAAATTTAAGGTGGTCCCTTGGTACCCAGGTCAGACCTCTATAATTCTAAATTTGGGGCAACAGCTGGCTAGCTTTGGTACCCAATAAATCGGAAGCTATCTAAAATTGGGTTTGTCGTCTTATAATTTTGATGCATAGAAAAAATAACGTTCTGATGGGTTCATTGCAAAGACAATTTTCGATATATTTCACCTTCTTGTACCCTTCAAAAAGACTGTCTTTGAGGGAAACTACTCGATTGGATTCTTGATTTAGGAAGTTCAATCCATTAAAAAAAAAAAAAAAAAAACACTTTTTTAGTCCTACTTTCAGGTGAAAATTCTTTTATTAAATCATTTTATATTACATTTGAAGTCTTTAGGGGAAAACATACACCTCTTGAACAAATACTAAAATTCTGAAGCGTTTAGTCAAAAAAACAAGTCACCCGTTTCAAATTTTTCAAGAAAACAAATTTAGTGGTAAATTGCAAGATGAAAATGAGAGATACCTATTTAGGTTGGTTTTTCATGACGAATCGACTGAACTTACTCACACATGCTGGGATGAAAGGACTTTAAAGGTATGAAAGTAACCCCTTTTTGGCATGCTGCTTTTCTGAGGTTTCTCAGCCGAAATTAGACTAACTAACCTAGCGATTAGACCAAAGATTTTGAGGAGAGAAATTACTTGGTGCGTGCAACTCCTTCTTGACAAAAAGGAGACATGTTTACTTTTGGCTAAATGCCACAGAATTATGATTCTTTTTATCATCAATCTTGAGGCCACATCTATGCCAACCTAGGTAAAAAAGCTTTCTTTTCAAGTTTCAGGTCTAATTTCTTTTTAACCATTCATGGATCAGTGGACCATTCTTCTTTCTTCATAATCACTTTTAGACACTTTGAATGTCGAAACCATCGATCCCCCAATCCGGAAGAGACAGGCGGAACTTGCTAGTAAAATTTTACTCGGTGCCTTTCTTATATATAGTATAACATTCTTTTTTTTTACTTATTTTCTATTTTCCCTTCTAGACTTTTATGACCTTTCTAGACTCTTCTTATATATAATGCGAAATTAGTTTTTTTGTGCCTGTTTTCTATTTTCCCTTCTAGACTTTTAAGACACATTTCTAGTTTTAGTTCTTTCAGATAGAGTAATTCCTGATTCTAATGCCATTTTTACCTCTAGATCTAGACTATTCAGTTGTAAGTATATTCCTACACCCAACTATACTATTTATGCACACTCCCATGCCTCCATGCTAGTCAAATGCTTTTCTTTTATTTGCTCAAACATGTTTTTTATTCCACATTTCACTCCTAACCTTAGTTTCAAGACTTTACGTACACTCCTATGACTCCTGTGACTGCTAAAAAGTTTCGTTTTATTAATTTGTAAACGAGGTTTTTTCTTTATATTGCTCCTTACCCTTGTTTTCTCACGTTTACCTAAACTCCTATAACACCATAATAGTCCAAAGCTTTCCTCTAAATGTTTTAAGCAGTTTTTTATTTTTTTTTTTACCCCTAACCTTAGTTTATTTAGTTTAAACGTACCCTCCTTTAAGACTATAATATCCGAAAGGTTTTTTTTTAATTCCAAAATACTTTTTCCGTATTCCACTCCTAACCATAGTTTATTCAATTTTTAAATACACTCTTATGCCTCCATGCTATTCCATATTTCACACCTAACTTTAGTTTATCCAGCTTTACGCACACCCTCATCCCTCAAACTATTCAAGAGCGTTTACTTTATTAGCTTCTTAACACTTTTTACATATTTCACTCCTAAGACTAGTTTAATCAGTTGTTTTGCTTACACTTCTATAGCTTCTTGCTATTAAAAAACCTTCCTATTAGTTGCTAAAACAAGTTTTTATTCCATATTTCACTCCTAAACCTAGTTTATTCAATTGTTTTGCTTACACTCCTATCGCTTCATGCTACTCAAAAACCTTTCCATTAATTGTTCAAACTAGTTTTTTTTTTATTCCACATTTCACTCCTAACCTTAGTTTATTCACTATCTGGCATCATATAACAACTTTGCTGAATGCTATCAGCTTTGCTGAATTCTGCAGTATACTTCCACACCAGGCCATTTTACTCAAAAGACTTCATTTTGTTAATTTCAAACTTTTTTTTTCTTTATAATGTTCCTTAAACTTTCTTTTCAGATCTGTGCAAGCTCTTATAATACCGTACTAGTCAAAGTGTTGCTTTTAATTTTAAACAAATTTTAACTCTGTTCCATGTTTCACTCCTGACCTTAGTTTATTCAGCTTTACGTACACCCATATAAAATTTTGTTTAACCCTCATACTATTGAAAAGCCTTTACTTTATTAGCTGAGTAACAACTGTTTACTCAGTTATTTGGCTTACCCTCCTATAGCTTCTTGCTTTTCAAAAACCTTCCTATTAATTTCTCAAACAAGTTTTTTTATTCGATATTTCACCCCTAAACCTAGTTTATTCAGTTCTTTTGCTTACACTCCTATAGCTTCATTCTATTCAAAAACCTTCCTAGTAATTGCTCAAACAAGTTCTTTATTCCATATTTCACTCCTAAACCTAGTTTATTCAATTGTTTTACTTACACTCCTATCGCTTCATGCTATTCAAAAACCTTTCCATTAATTGTTCAAACTAGTTTTTTTCTTATTCCATATTTCACTCCTAACCTTAGTTTATTCACTATCTGGCATCATATAGCAACTTTGCTGAATGCTATCAGCTTTGCTGAATTCTGCTGTATACTTCCACACCAAGCCATTCTACTCAAAAGACTTCATTTTGTTAATTTCAAACGTTTTTTTTCTTTATAATGTTCCTTAAACTTTCTTTTCAGATCTGTGCAAGCTTTTATAATACCGTACTAGTCAAAAGTGTTGCTTTTAATTTTAAACAAATTTTACCTCTGTTCCATGTTTCACTCCTGACCTTAGTTTATTCAGCTTTACGTACACCCATATAAAATTTTGTTTAACCCTCATATTATTGAAGAGCCTTTACTTTATTAGCTTCATAAAACTTTTTACATATTTTACTCTAAGCTTAGTTTACTCAGTTGTTTTGCTTACCCTCCTATAGCTTCTTGCTATTCAAAAACCTTCCTATTAATTTCTCAAACAAGTTTTTTTTATTCGATATTTCACTCCTAAACCTAGTTTATTCAGTTCTTTTGCTTACACTCCTATAGCTTCATTCTATTCAAAAACCTTCCTAGTAATTGCTCAAACAAGTTCTTTATTCCATATTTCACTCCTAGACTTAGTTTATTCACTATCTGGCATCACATATCAACTTTGCTGAATGCTATCAGCTCTACAGATTTCTGCTGAATACTTCCACACCAAGCCATTCTGCTCAAAAGACTTCATCTTTTTTTTCAAACGATTTTTTTTCTTTATAATGTCCCTTAAACTTTTTTTTCAGGTTTGTGTAAACTCTTATAACACTATACTAGTCAAAAGTGTTCCTTTCAATTTTAAAAAAGTTTTAATTCCATTCCATGTTTCGCTCCTTACCTGAGTTTATTCAGCTTTAGGTACACCCATAGAACAATTTCTTACCCTCGTACTATTCAAAAGCGTTTATTTTATTAACTTCGTAACAATTTTTCCATATTTCACTCAAAGTTTATTCAGTTGTTTCGCTTACACTCCTATAGCTTCACGCTATTCAAACATCTTCCTACTAATTGCACAAACAAGTTTTTTTTTATTCCATATTCCACTCCTAACCTTAGTTTATTCAGCTTTGTCTATACTCCTACACCAAGTTACGCTACTCAAAAGGCTTCACTTTTATTAATTTCAAACCAGTTCTTTTTCATTATATTTATTCGAAACCTAATTTTCACATTAGCGTACGCTCCTTTAATACCATAGTACCGAAAACATTTTATTTTAATAATTTTGAAAGAGTTTTTTTTTCCTTTTGTTGCTCCTTAATGTTATTTTTCACCTTTGCGCGCAATCCTTTAATTTAATACTTTCAAAATATTAAAAACCTATGCTTATTAATAAATGTTTTTTTTTCCAAAAATTTGCATTTTATTCTAATAGTATAATCATATAACATACAGATAAAAACATTGATCTTTTAGATCAAAATGTCTAATAGAATCTATTCTCTACTGTCATAAAATAAAGAGGTTGGGAGGACATATTCACGGTACATCTATAATTTTCCGTCAATCCCTGCCACTTCCCTTGTTACAGCATCACTTTTTTTTTACCAAGAAATATTTGTGGCTGCGCACTTTACTTTATTAGCCCAGAAACTTTTCTAAAACCAAGTACTTTTTACTCTTTAAATATCCTAAAAAAGTATTTTCAAAATTAAGACTTAAATGAGAGTTGAGTTGCACAGGGTTCAGTAATTCGGGTTTCCTTTTCACGAGGATTCAACTAGGGTTGAGTTGCACAAGGATTTAGTTGCAAGGGGATTCATTAACACAAGGATTCAGTTGCACGGAAGTAGTCTTGCACGAGGGTTTAGTTGAATGGTGTTAGGGTTCAGTTGCACGAGGGTTAAGCTATACGAGGTTGAGTTGCCTTTAATAATACTATGAACAGTGTGAGTTTAGTATCTGAACTAAAAGGAACTAACTTATGAACCTAATCGGATTATCTTTTGTACTGTACTGCGTTAGATTGCGCCATTAACTTGCGGATTTAATTGTGAGGGATTGTTCACTTCATACAAAGTGAGTTATTATTTATCATAGTTAATAGTTTAGTTCCATAACTGAATATTTACTTTTGTTCAAGTAACCTTGAATTAAGACTGATTAACAGTTCGTGAATCTGCAGTATCTCGTCACAATAAATGTCAGGATAAAAGCAGCCCCTAAGGCTACCACCCGAGAAGGATGCTCCCACTGAAGCCCTTGGCCAGTCGCCCTTCCAACCTACTTCTAAAACTCTTCCTAGAACCCCCCCCCCCCCCAACTACGTGGTCCAAAACAGTTAGCCACTTGTCAGGAATTCAGGCCTTAGCCGCAACTAACTCTAATGAAAGAGGTGAGACGCCTGGCAAAAAGAGGAAAAAGGATGAAAATCGTTCGCCAGTGATAGTGCAACCCCTCCCTTCAAGTGTCCCAGAAACTAGTACTACAGATTACCCCAATTATTATACTGTCTCAATCAAGAAAACCAATGGCCAACCCTTTTCAAAAGATCGAATAATGCAAATTAGGAAAGCTGTCTTTTTGATCGCCATTGTAAATTTTGAACTTGTTTTCAAGCAGGTGAGTCTAATGATATATACTATACGTCTTCTTAGGCGACAGACCGTGTCCTGTCAAAATCCAAAGAAATAATTCTTGATGGCTCAAAAATTTTAGCCCCAAAAAATGATGTGGAAAAGTTAGACAAGTATGTGCATTATGTTGTTGATACCATTGTAAAAGTGGAGGAAATACAAACTGAACTAATAGATTCTTCAGGCCTTCTCATAAATCCTTCAACTGCAATAAGGCTTTGTCTAATAAGACAAAGAAGGAGTCCTTCACCCAAGCTGTTCAATCCTCATTTCCTGCAAAGTTCAGCTCAATAGAGAAATATTCTTGTACGATATATCCCTTTTTACAAGATTTATAAGCCTAAGCCCCTACAAAGCTCCACTTGTCCGGCCCACGGCCACAGCAAAAGACACTGCAAACAGTACCATCTGTCTTGCCTTAAGTGTGGGAAAACAGGCCACGCAATTAGTGAATGCCCTGATTCAAACCCTTTCTGCAGAAATTGTAACTGTAAGGGACACACAGTCCTCCAAAAATGATCTTGCCCGGCTCACCAAAAGTGAATCGTAATCCTTATAGCATCTGATAAAATCAACTTACCCTACTCAGTTGTAGCTGCAAGAAACCCTCGGCAGCCCACACCCCATCGGCCCAGTAGAAGCCAAGCAACAGTTGCTGTAGAAGATGCAAATACAGTATCATTTCCTAAAGAGGCAAACAATGTTCATACTCAAGGTTCTAGTCAGTCCCCACATCCCTTACCTAAGTCTGCTTCAACATCTTGCTCTCCAAAAGATTCATCCGAAAGTTGCCAAGAATGGCAAAGGCTTGCGACTTATCTTACAGTCAGTCACTTAATTGAGGTTAGTAATGAACCTGAGGAAACCAAAAATATTCTCAAGAAGAGAGCTATCACGAAGCTCCTAGGTGATGGCATCTTACAAACAGCTGTAGCTCAACTATCTTCTATCAAAAAGGACATAGATTCCACATCAAAGCTAGTTAAGCCTGTTGACTCAAATGTAAATAAAATTAATACAGTCTCTGACAATGCCACAACCCCCAAGACGGTAGTCGGTACCACTCTCCTAGTCAAAGGCAAGAAATCTAAGAAAAACCGGCAAACTTTCCATCCCAGTCCAAAATTACCAGCAATGATATTTCGTCAGCTGAAGAAGAATTCCAATATTCAAATCAAGGAAATGATGAAACTCAGACCACAATGGATATTTAGGGGGAACGGAATAGAAACAATCCCGGCTATCTCTTCCATGTTAAATATTTTTAGCTTGTCTGGCGACAACAGACGCATTAAGGCATCGATTTTGGTTTCTATCTGTTCCCCTGATCTAGCAATATAATCTGAGTTTGCTATATTTTTCAATATTTTTTACTTGACTTTCTAGATTAGACTTTTTCGTGCAAATTCCATTTCAACTTGTCTGAGGAGACGGTAAATACAAGTTTAATAAATTTAACACGGACTTGTAGAGGATTTTGAAAGGATTTTGAAAGAGGATTTTGACTTTTAAGTTTTTTTCCTAATTAATTCAAAAAAGACATTTTCATCAGTTTATTTAAAAGTTGTTACCATCATTTTATATTAGTAACTCCTAAACTGTTGCATATTTAGTTTCAATAGGCGGGCATAATTACCGGTTTTCAGGTGATAAACGTTCAGGGTTTCAACTTGTATGGACTGAAATCAAAGGTGAATGTTTCAACATATTATGCAAATAGGAATGCTCCGTCTAATTAGGTTGCGGTCAAAGATTTTGAAAGAAGAGAAAGGCAATTAAAGAACTTGGCCTTGTTAGTTCACAAAAGTGCTTTGTGAAAGATGGTAAAGAAGCGTAATAAAAGAGGCATTGGCTTGGTTACTGTACAGAAGCACAGGGAAAAACTAAAGCAAAAATACAAAAAGCTTGGAAGACCACGACTTCCAAAACATTTACTCGACTTGAATGAAACATCTCTTCAAGAAGAGCCTGCAGCAGAAATCCCAAGACTGAAAGGTATAACTGGTGGTCACAATTTAGAATCGGATATTTTAAAAAATTCTCGCTGGATGGTTAATGTGCCATATTTTCTAAAGAGCTACGAAGAATTGGTAATCAAACATATGTAAGTACCACTTGATTAATTTTGTAGTATGAACCTTTCAAAGACCTTAGACTTATTATAGGTTTGTATGCTTTTAGGGGCTTTGATCCGAATTCTCATACTTCTCTTAGGAAGTTGTTCGGATGAATTAATAGATTCAGACTGATAAACAAACCAACACGGGCAACGGAGGAGAGGGCAAGTACACATTTTGTGTTTAAGTTTATTTAATGGTTTTCTTTCTTTTTTAATTCTATTCACTTAGAGACTTTCAAATTAAAACACACTGAATGTGCCTTATGAAAAAGCATGTGACTTTTGACCCTTCAATTTTTATCGCACTTTGTCCCTAGTAGGAAAAATGTTTAGAAATGTAGGATAAATCAAAGAAGATACAAATTTTTTGTCGCAAGGAGAAAGGCAGGGGATTGTAGCCCCCTAACAAATAGTGCAATTTCTAGGCATACAACTATAATTCATTCTATTCTATAGCGTAAATCTTAAGAAATAGACTTTGATCTATGACCGTCTATTTAGTCATTGGCAGATCCAGGGATGGCCCCACTATCGTACGGGCAAATAAAGTGCTTAATAACGATTTATGGAATGTAGTTTTTTTTTTTACTTTTGCTTTATATGTTTTAGTGCATAATTTTACATAATATTTTACCGGGAGATGCATAAGACTCTATAATCTTTTGACAAAAAAGTTTAAAAAAATGAGGGGGGAGGGGAGGTTATTGAAGCTTCAAAACTTATAACTCTTTAGTATCTATCCCACTTAGTCCTAGTAGAAATTTCTTTTGATAATACGGGATAAAGATAGGAAGTAAAATATTATTTGTCGCAAGAAGAGGGGTAGGGGATTGCAGCCTCCTAACAAATAACACTTTTTCTAGGCATGCAACTATCATTCATTTTATTTTGTAGTGTAAATTAAAAAAAAAACTAGACCTTGATTTATGACCTTCTGCTTAGTGATATTAACGATTTCTTCCACATAGTTTTTTTTTCTTTTGCCTTATATATTTTAATGTATTGTTTTATATAATATTTTACCGGAATATGCATAGCTTCACATAATATTTTGACAGGGAAGTAAAATTAATGTGTGTCTGAGGGGAGAGGGGGGAGGGTTGAAGCTACAAAAACTAGGTTTCTAGGCCATAATTTTCGTTCTTATTATGAGAAGCAGTTCAGGTCGTCGACTTTTTGTCGTAAAGTTCAGCAGATAGTTCTAAAATAAGAGCAGCGAATTTAGTTTCTTCAATTCATACTCCTTGTAAAAAAAAAAAAAAAAAAAAAAAAAAAAAAAAAAAAAAAAAAAAAAAAAAAAAAAAAAGTACAATAAAATGAAACGAAAATAAATTTAAAAAGGGTTTTATTTCTATTTTGTTTAATTGTAAATGTAAATGTAGAGAGGTAAAAGAAAATTTTTATGTGTAGGCCTATTTAATCTGGTAAATAAAAAGTAAATGTCGTAATAAGAAGTAAAGAAAGCGATGGTAGTATTTCATAGGTGTTGCTTAATTAGTTTTGTAGTGTCGTTTTGACACATTTTTTTTTCTACTATTAAGGCCTTACACTTCTTGCAGTCGTAACAACAGAAACTCGAGTCTTATATAAGCAAGGCTGTATCCAGGGAAGGGGTATATACCGGGTTTGAATCCCCCGCCCCCTCCAAAAATTGTAGCAAAAATGCGCAAAAAAATTTTTGTATATTTTTTAAGTTTTGTACCTCCCACCGCCAAACAGAAATACTGGATACGTTCTTGCTTGTAAGTACAAATAAAATCTTATGAACATCTTTGCTCACAATTTCCGTCACGTAGTTTTGCCACATATGTTCTAATGCATAGCTTTTTTTTTTTTGCTTTTTTTTACGGGGAGTTGAAAAGAAACACTGTATGACTGGTCGAAGATTTCGTAAAGTAGGTTAATAGATATATTTTGATGGATTTTCTAGTGAACTTTTCTAGATCAAAGTGACAAGGAGCGCTGGAGGGTTGGGACCACCATTAATTCGTATACCATTTTTTCTGACAGATTTTTCTCCTTTTAATTTCATTCAAATGATAGCCTTTTCAACAAACATAGCTAAAAATGAACAGACACGGAAAAATCAAAACAAAAAACATCTTTTTTGTCAGAATTTAAAAGACACACAAATAATATTACGTAGGAATAGCCCTGGAACTTACAATTCTTTCGATTTTTCATTAGGTCGCTAGTCAAAACAAGCTTGAAAGTGTATTAAATCTAGGTTAAATAAATCTTTTATTTATCGAAAGTAGAAGGAGATGATATTGTATGAACTTTAAATAGAGTGTAGTTCATGTGAATATAAGGATTTTTTTAACTCAATTGATTTTGCAGGGCAAATATTTGACAAATATTAGACTTTTATTGCAGTTTTTGACTTATATGATCTTTGATGTGTTTATTGAATATTACTTATTATTTCCATAAAAATAAATAAACTATATAGAACTAAAAAGGAACAGATATGATTGTCTTCAATCACTTTTGACTTGTAAAAAAAAGGTTAAGAACTCTCACTTTCTGATCGAATGAACACCCTCCGATGTTTCTGCGACCATGAGACAGAGGTGGGAATGAGGAAGAGGTAGCCCTCTTCCTCATCCCCAGATTAAATTTTGCTCATTTTGGGGTGTAATGTTATTCTTTACTTTCATAATAATAGCATAGACCAGAAATCAAGAGGGATTAAATGTTAATATCGTATTTTGATGCGTTTTTTAAGGTTTTTTTGTAGCCCCCCCCCCTAAAAACTAACCCCCAACAAAGTCCTTGATATGGCCCTGGGAACTATATATCAATTTCTACCTCCACCCTCCCCACGTCTCTCCCCTAGAACTGATTCTGTGTTAATCTGAAGGCTCAGTTAGAGCTGAGGATGTTTTGGTTTTAAAATTTACCCTTCGAGGGATTTCCCTCCCTTGCTAGCTATAAAACAATCAGAAAACACCACTGTAGTGATTTAAAGCCCTTACATGTAAATGCTTGGAATTGTAAAACAACAGAGAATTTACCGAAGACGGTGAAATTTGTGTTGAAACTGGAAATTGGACCTTAAAAATATTTTGGCTAGTTAGAGATGGAGGGACATGCCTCAAAGGATGTTTTCTGATGCCAAAAGATCCCAACTCTTATTGAGCATTCAGATAAATACAGAATTAGTTCTAAGAACGAGACAAGGGGAGGGTGGGGGTAGAGATTGATGTATAATCCCTTGGGCCGTATTCAGGACTTTTGTTTGGGTATTATTTTTTTTTTTTGGGGGGGGGGGCGGGGTTTGCCCCCTCCCCTCCCCAAAAAAATTCACATCAAAAATGTGAAACTGATATTTAATCTCTCTTGATTTCTGGGGATACCTCCATCTGCTCTGTTATTATGAAAGTAAAGAGTAATATCAAACCCCGAAATGAGCAGAATTTCTTCCTTATAGGAAGGTAACTGCCCCTTCATCATCCCCACCTCTGCCTCATGGTCGTAGAAACTTTGGAGGATTCTCATTTGATCAGAAATTGAGACTTCTAGTTTTTTATAAGTCGAAAGTAATTAGAAACCAACCAGCAGCGGGAGGGGGGGGGGTATTTTCCTTGATTTTTTTTTCTGGGGGATCTTCCTTGCCCTTAGTATAAAAGTGGGTGGACAAAATAGCTAGGTACCACTCAAATACGGGTACGGAAATTTACCGCAGGACAAGGTAATGTATCGTGGGAGGCAGAGACTCTAATAACAACAGAAATAGGGGAATGATAGGTGCTCGTGGAGGGAAACGATGATTCTAAATCATAATCATTCGTAAAACGTGTTTTCCGTTGAATGCAAATATTTACACAATCTTTTCCCATAGCTTACTTGGTTGGGATGATTATCAGCTGTAGAATGCTTGGGCACTTCTAATTTACAGGAGCTTGTACCGATGATTTGTTTGTTTATTGTAGATGTCAAGCCTGCAATCTTATTTCAAACATGATATTCGACAGAGAGTATATTGTTGGTTTGCGCTCCCGCTTTATCTTCAAATGTGAATCTTGGCAAGAAGAAGCTACGCTTCATACTGATATTCCAGTGAAATTACAAAAGGATACGAAAGCTAGCAGCAGTAACATAACACAAGAGGAAAAAACAGAACTGTCAAATAAACGCCCGCTCAGCCTGAAACGGAAAAAAAATCGACTGGTCAATTAGAGGTATGGACAAAAACAGGCAACAAAAGGAACGGGGTCTAGAAATATCAACAAAGAAGTTGTAGTTGCTGCTATAAACGCCAGCATGACTCATGCCCAGATTCAAGAACTTTTTTCTACAATTGGAATTAACTGCCCATCGCAAAGAAACATTTACCAAGCACGAAAGCATTATCGGGGAGTCCATAGAGAAAATCCTTCATGATTATTTGCTAGAAAACGGCAAAATAGAGCACCGAATGGCATTGAAGGCTGATGGAAGATCGAATCCAACGGAATATTCGATACGTGTCTTATAGTTGATGGAAGTTGGTGCACACGAAGTTATGGTAATAGATACACTGCATTATCTGGTTGTGGTGTTGTAATTGGATTCTATTCAAAAAGACTCCTTCATGTACGAATTAGAAACAAGTATTGCTGCGTATGCATGGCAAATCGACAGCAAGAATCTATTTTAGTTCCTGAACATAGATGTTTTATGAATTGGAGAGGTTCTAGCACTGCGATGGAATCAGATATAATGGTAGAGGCCTTTCGTGTTGCACCAGCTATGTATAAACTAAGATATACAAATTATATAGCCGATGGTGATTCAAGCACCCATTCAGAAATTATTACAAAGGTTTCATATGGTAGGATAGTGGAAAAAATTGAATGCGCCAATCATGCTTGTAAGTTTTTGAAAAAGAAGCTTTATAACCAATGCAAAGAAAGCGCAGAATGTAGGAAATTTCTCAGCGGTCCAGTAATAAAGAAACTTGTGCGATTTTGCAAGAAAAGCAATTGTGCGAACTACTATGCACGCAATGTCGTCAAAAGATCTGATTAGAGAGTTAAACGCAATTCCTTTACATTTTTTTCGTGGGGACCACAGACAGTGTCCATTTTACCACAGACAGCAGAGCTCAGACAGTGAGAGTCACAGACAGCATCCGGAAAAATCATGGAACTGGAAACTGAAAAAATCCCAAGCAGTGCGTTCATTAGTCATATATATGAAGCGTTTGACACCCTCATTAGACGAGCTCGCTTACTGATCGGAAACGGCACAAGTAATTTGGTGGAGTATTTTATGTCCATTGTTGGTAGGTTTATAGGCGGAAAAAATATAATGGTAAGCAAAAGGGGACGTTATAACACCCGTGTTACTGCTGCAGGACTACGGTATGCAAAGGGGCATTTAGGTCGCCAACAAATTTTTAGGAAAGGCATAGGAGCAGCCCCAACTCGTCAATTGAAAAAACTTACACGTGAAAGAATTATGGCTAGCTTAAGGAAAAAAAAAATGTAAAGCCAAAAAGCGCCTATTTGGCAGTGTTTCAGGAGAGATTGCTAGCCGAGGAGATAAAAACTATGGTCCTAACACAATTGCTCCAGATCTTGACGTAGAATCTTTTGAAAATGCAAAAGTGGCTGTTTTGCAGCGCTTAGTGCTCAGAGTCAGAGATTTTCCGGATCGAATTAGCCACACGCCTTCAGGGACTCTGTATCGACAATAGTTGGCAGCTGCACAGAAAAAATAGAATTACTTCTTCAGTAGCAGGGCTTATTTGCAAGCGGCGTGTTAAGACAGTAGCTACAGTAGTGAAACAACTTCTGTATCCTAAACAACCCAGAATAAAAGCAATGGAATACGGTCATATCCATGAACCGAAGGCAAAATCGTCTTTTGAAATAAAGTTTAACTGCAAAATTAGTCCTGCTGGCTTATATATCCACAAAAGTTTTACATTTTTGGCTGCTAGTCCTGACGGTATAGTACTGTTCCCATCTGGTGAAAAAGCCATAATAGAGGTTAAGTGTCCCATAACAGCCAAAGAGCTGTGTATCACTGAATGGTTGGAATCACAAAAATCCAGTTGTATTGAAATCATTGACAGCAGTGAAATGAGACCAAAGAGAAACCCCAATTATTATTACCAGATTCAGATGCAACTTGAGTGCTCATACATCGAAATTGCATATTTTGTGTTATATTTTGGTAAAGGTTCAATATATACGGAGCGAATAGTTCACAAAAATTGGTCACAAAAAATGCTACCAAAGCTAGAAAGATTCTTCTTTGAAGCACTTCTGCCAGAAATAGCTGATGGTAGAGTTCCAAGAAGCATGGACATTCGGGAACCATTCCTTTGAAGCAATTCACTTAGTTTCGTATAGATAAATGATTTTTTTGTTCAATGAATTCAGCTTGAATCAATTTTTACTATCATATAAAGCATTTTTACTATCAGCTTGAATTAATATTTACTATCATATGATAGTATCGCGTACCATCATATAAAAAAAATTTAATAGCCGTACCTCCACAATTCTTACTGTTTGACGATTATAATTCGTTTAACTAAGGTTTCAACATAAGTGAGGAAGCAGCTGTTTTGCATTTTTTTTTTTACTGTTTTATTAAGATTATTTTTAAAAGATGTTGTCATTTACAAAAATGAGTTCCTTATCCTTTTGTTTTTTTTTTAGTATTTGTCATGTTCATTTTTATTTTGCAGAATTTGGAAGCTTTTTAAAATCAATACATCGATTCTGTAGTTGGACTTTTACGTTATCATTGGGATAATAGGGAGACAGTAGTTGTCTTGGACAGCCTTTTTTGCTCTTTTGGAGGGAAAAGGGATGCATCTGAAGAAATATACTCTGTCTGGCCTTTCCAGTAATTTATTCTACCTCTTTATAGGTTTTGTTTTAAACAATGCTTTACGCTGCAGTTCAGCACACTTTTTCTAATGATTATTTAGAAAAAACTTTCCGAAAAATAAGTTTTTCAAAGAAAAGTAAAGGCCATTTTAAACTTAAGCTCAGGAGATACAAATACCTGTTAAAATTCAAACTCAAAAAGACCAGAAATTACTATTAAAGAATAAATGAAACCCAAAACGAACAGAAATTAAATAAACAATCATAGCAAACAACATAAAACAAGTAATAATATAAATGAATAAATAGATCTTAAAGCGAGTAATGCTTAGATTGAATATAAAAATCAAGCTTAAAACGAAAACAAATATTTTGCTATTAAAGTATAAATGAAACTTAAAACGAACAGAAATTAAATAACAATCAATGCAAACAAACATACAATATATATTAATGTAAATGAATAAATAAATCTTAAAACGAGTGAAACTTAAATTGAATATGAAAATCTAGTTTGAATCGAATAAAAGTAACTACATACAAGAGTTTGGGTATCGCCTCACTGCAGAAGCCTAAAACCTACTGCGTCATTGACGCTTTACTGAAGACAATTCTTTCATTAATTAAGATTTTAGGGAATAAATATCAGCATATGTATATTAAATTGACAATGCACATTTTTTTCCAGTAAACTCATTTGAATTTTTTTTCAGTAAAGTACAAATTATATTCTCGGTTTTAGAAAGCATAGGGGTTTTGAACCCTACTCATATTAATTTATGCTCGTTTTGAGTTTGACTCTAATATTTATTTTAATATTTGTTCGTTTTGGGTTTCATTTATTTATTGAAACTGATTTGGGGTAGTTGTATACTTGGTAGATTATATGATAGTCCGGACGCCAGGTGTCGAAAGTGTGAATCATTCCACGACGGAATGGGGCTGCTACAAGAATTAGCCTACCCTCCACCCCCTAAATTGACCATGTGGATTCAAAAATACCAATGGCACTTGCTTGCGAGCGATGGAACACTCCGAAACTTGACATTTTATTATATTTTGGTGTTTCATGCAAGAAAATGCATGTTCCACAAAGATTGAGGTGCAGTTTTCCGCTCAAATAGAAATGCCTAGAAGCCATAGAATATTTTCATAACAAACCAACACGATTAGTTAGAAAAAATGGCAAAGTTAAAAAATGGCAAAACTTTATGAGTCTTGAACAGTCTTGGAAAGAATAAACAAAATCAAATTGAATATTAGATATATAATGATATTAATTGTTGAAAGATCCATCAGTTTAAGATTTTTTTTTCAATGTAATTTTATTTTCATTTTCAATGCTGTAAGAACTGGAAAATAATAAATTTGTAATATACGAGTAATTCGTTTTCAGTGAAGCACCAATGACGAAGAAGGCCTTAGGTTTTTACAGTAAAAGAAGGGGGCAGTATCCAAACTTGGTTTGTAGTGAAACTATATTTGTCTTGACTAATCTTGAAAAGAACTAATAAATTAAACTGGATATTTGATGCATAATTATATTAATTGCTAGAAGCTCTACAGTTCAAAATGTTACTGTAATTTTAATATTTATTTTCAATATTAAGTACAAAAGAAAACATTTGTAATATAATTCGTTTTCAGTAAACAGCCAATGACGCAGTAGGTTTTAGGCTTCTGCAGTGAGGCGATACCCAAACTCTTGTTTGTAGTTACTTTTATTCGATTCAAACTTGATTTGCATATTCAATTTAAGTTTCACTCGTTTTAAGATTTATTTATTCATTTACATTAATATATATTGTATGTTTGTTCGCATTGATTGTTATTTAATTTCTGTTCGTTTTAAGTTTCATTTATACTTTAATAGCAAAATATTTGTTTTCGTTTTAAGCTTGATTTTCATATTCAATCCAAGCATTACTCGCTTTAAGATCTATTTATTCATTTATATTATTACTTGTTGTATGTTTTTTGCTATGATTGTTTATTTAATTTCTGTTCGTTTTGGGTTTCATTTATTCTTTAATAGTAATTTCTGGTCTTTTTGAGTTTGAATTTTAACAGGTATTTGTGTCTCCTGAGCTTAAGTTTAAAATGGCCTTTACTTTTCTTTGAAAAACTTATTTTCGGAAGGTTTTTCTTTAATTAATTTTTGTTCGTTTTTTTATGCAAAAAGTTTCAAGTTTTTATGGCAGGGGGGGGGGGGTGCTTACTGTCCGATTATTTTTGACTTTAAAAAACGGATCTAGAACTTTCAGTTTAAATCGAATGAGGCTTTTTTCAAAGTCTGTACGATTACCTCTTTGATAAAAACCTTATAAATGAACAACAGACAGCTTGCATAACTTGTGGACAGCGATTGACAACAATGAATGGATTGAAAAAATAGCTCCAATAAGAGGGTTTAGACCATTTCACTTGCTGACACAAAGGGATCACGACTGTTTGGAATTGACCTTAATAGGATTTTGTGTGCCATAGCAATTTTACATCTATCTCAGAGTATGTATTTTAAAATTATAATTGGATAATTATAATATATTTCCTATGTGGTCATACCATACAAAACACCCTCCCCACAAGTTATAAACCCCCTTTAATAAGTTATGCCCCAGGGCATAACTTACTATGCCTACCCCCGGGCCCTGGTGGGCTGTGTCGACACCGGAGTTTTTTGTTATAAGAACTTTGAACTATTTTAACAAAATGTCTATATCATATTTTTACCTGATGCATTTAGGGCGTGGAGAAGGGGGGGGGGGGGGCTAGTCACCCTCCAATCTCTTTTGACTCTTAAAAAGTGAACAAGAACTTTCAATTTTCAGTTAAATGAGACGTCTCCAAAGTTTATATGAGCATCCCTTCCATAAGAAATAATTGGAAGGATTCGGAGAATCCTTAAATTACAACTCTTGCCCTGAGGGCTATGGGGGAGTTGTCATCCTCAAAGACCTAATTTCCAGAACTTAAACCTACATTTAATAAAATGGCTGTCTCGAAATTTTGATTGGATGTGTTTGGGGGAAAGATGGGCGTGGGGGGGGCTAGTTGCCCTCAAATCACTTTTGACTATTAAAAAGGGCACTATCCCTTTGAATTTCCAATCCAATGAGCCTTTTTTGAAGTTTCTACGACACCACCTTCTATAAAAACCTTATATGCCCCCAGGGCATAACTTACAACCCTTGCCCTGAGGGTTGTGGGGGATTGTCTTCCTCAAAAATATATTTTCTATCCGGAAATCAACTATGCTGAACGAAATGGCTATCTCAAAATTTTGATGGGATGTGTTTGGGGAAATGATCGGCGGGGGGGGGGGCAGTTGCCCTCCATTCACTTTCGACTATTAAAAAGGGCACTATCCCTTTGAATTTCCAATCGAATGAGCTTTTTTTGAAATTTCTACGACAACGCCTTCTATAAAAAAAACTTATATGCCCCCAGGTCATATCTTAAAACCCTTGCCCTGAAGGTTGTGGGGGAGTGTCCTCCTCAAAAACATATTTTCTATCTGGAAATCAACTACGCTGAACAAAATGGCTGTCTCAAAATTTTGATTGGATGTGTTTGGGGAAATGATGGGCGTCGGGGGGGGGGGGGCTAGTTGCACTCCAATCACTTTCGACTATTAAAAAGGGCACTAGCCCTTTAATTTCCAATCGAATGAGCCTGTTTTGAAGTTTCCACGACAACGCCTTCTATAAAAACCTTATATGCCCCAGGGCATAACTTAAAACCCTTGCCCTGAGGGTTGTGGGGGAGTATCCTCCTCAAAAATATATTTTCTATCTGGAAATCAACTACGCTGAACAAAATGGCTATCTCAAAATTTTGATTTGATGTGTTTGGGGAAATGATCGGCGTGGGAAGGGAGGGGGGATAGTTACACTCAAATTACTTTTGACTATTAAAAATGGCAATAGCCCTTTAATTTCCATTCGAATGAGCCTGTTTTGAAGTTTTTACGACAACGCCTTCTATAAAAACCTTATATGCCCCCAGGGCATAACTTAAAACCCTTGCCCTGAGGGTTGTGGGGGAGTATCCTCCTCAAAAATATATTTTATATCTGGAAATCAACTACGCTGAACAAAATGGCTATCTAAAAATTTTGATTGGATGTGTTTGGGGGAATGAAGTGCGTGGGGGGGGGGGAGCTAGTTGCCTTCCAATCATTTTCGACTATTAAAAAGGGCACTATCCCTTTAATTTTCAATCGAATGAGCCTGTTTTGAAGTTTCTACAACAACGCCTTCTATAAAAACCTTATATGCCTTTAGGGCATAACTTAAAACCCTTGCCCTGAGGGTTGTGGGGGAGTATCCTCCTCAAAAATATATTTTCTATCTCGAAATCACCTACGCTGAACAAAATTGCTATCTTAAAATTTGAATGGATGTGTTTGGGGAAATGATGGGCGTGGGGGGGGGGGGCTAGTTACACTCCAATAACTTTCGACTATTAAAAAGGGCACTAGCCCTTTAATTTCCAATCGAATGAGCCTGTTTTGAAGTTTCTACGACAACGCCTTCTATAAAAACCTTATATGCCCCCAGGGCATAACTTAAAACCCTTGCCCTGAGGGTTTTGGGGGAGTGTCCTCCTCAAAAATATATTTTCTATCTGGAAATCAACTACGCTGAACAAAATGGCTATCTCAAACTTTGATTGGACGTGTTTGGGGAAATGATCGGCGTGGGAAGGGAGGGGGGCCAGTTACACTCCAATCAATTTTGACTATTAAAAAGGGCACTAGCCCTTTAATTTCCAATCGAATGAGCCTGTTTTGAAGTTTCTACGACAACGCCTTCTATAAAAACCTTATATGCCCCCAGGGCATAACTTAAAACCCTTGCCCTGATGGTTTTGGGGGAGTATCCTCCTCAAAAATATATTTTCTATCTGGAAATCAACTACGCTGAACAAAATGGCTATCTCAAAATTTTGATTTGATGTGTTTGGGGAAATGATCGGCGTGGGAAGGGAGGGGGGATAGTTACACTCAAATTACTTTTGACTATTAAAAATGGCACTAGCCCTTTAGTTTCCATTCGAATGAGCCTGTTTTGAAGTTTTTACGACAACGCCTTCTATAAAAACCTTATATGCCCCCAGGGCATAACTTAAAACCCTTGCCCTGAGGGTTGTGGGGGAGTATCCTCCTCAAAAATATATTTTCTATCTGGAAATCAACTACGCTGAACAAAATGGCTATCTAAAAATTTTGATTGGATGTGTTTGGAGGAATGATGTGCGTGGGGGGGGGGAGCAAGTTGCCTTCCAATCATTTTCGACTATTAAAAAGGGCACTATCCCTTTAATTTCCAATCGAATGAGCCTGTTTTGAAGTTTCTACAACAACGCCTTCTATAAAAACCTTATATGCCCCCAGGGCATAACTTAAAACCCTTGCCCTGAGGGTTGTGGGGGAGTATCCTCTTCAAAAATATATTTTCTATCTCGAAATCAACTACGCTGAACAAAATTGCTATCTCAAAATTTTGAATGGATGTGTTTGGGGAAATGATGGGCGTCGGGGGGGGGGGGGCTAGTTGCACTCCAATCACTTTCGACTATTAAAAAGGGCACTAGCCCTTTAATTTCCAATCGAATGAGCCTGTTTTGAAGTTTCTACGACAACGCCTTCTATAAAAACCTTATATGCCCCCAGGGCATAACTTAAAACCCTTGCCCTGAGGGTTTTGGGGGAGTGTCCTCCTCAAAAATATATTTTCTATCTGGAAATCAACTACGCTGAACAAAATGGCTATCTCAAACTTTGATTGGACGTGTTTGGGGAAATGATCGGCGTGGGAAGGGAGGGGGGCCAGTTACACTCCAATCAATTTTGACTATTAAAAAGGGCACTATCCCTTTAATTTTCAATCGAATGAACCTGTTTTGAAGTTTCTACGACAACGCCTTCTATAAAAACCTTATATGCCCCCAGGGCATAACTTAAAACCCTTGCCCTGATGGTTTTGGGGGAATATCCTCCTCAAAAATATATTTTCTATCTCAAAATTTTGATTGGATGTGTTTGGGGAAATGATGGGCGGGGTGGGGGGGCTAGTTGCCCTCCAATCATTTTCGACTATTAAAAAGGGCACTAGAACTCTCGATTTCCAATCAAATGAGCCCCCTTTGAAGCTTCTAGGACGACCCCTTCCACATGAAGTGCCTCTGGGGAAAAAAAATGATAAATAATAATAAAAGATTGGAGCCGTATGGCCTTTACTATAGGCAACGCTACTGCGTTGCCTCTGATTAATATAACTATCAACAGGGAATATCGTGCGCATATACATTTTAGGGATCTATCTTTCACACATATACAGGGTTCCTGAATGGGGGAGAGGGTACAAGGAGGTCATATACAAGATCAGGAGACGTTGACAGTACTAGTAGAAGAGTTGGTATTCGTAAGAGTAATAACAGTAGTAGCAACATCACTAGTAGTATCAGCAGAAGAAGCAGTTGCAGCATGTACATAGTACTCTTGAGTAAGTCAAACCTCCCCCTCAACATATCCCATAAATTTTCAATTAAATACACGACATCGGTCTTGTGATATTACTGATAGGCTCCTTTGACAGCTTGCATGTAAATAGTGTGTTTTGATTTAGTTTAATCTTTTTTCTCAATATTCCCTGAAACTTTCACCGTAATACCTTTATACCACCATAATACCGTAATAGCCTAATTAGTAGCAGTAGGAGTATTAGTAGGAGTGGTAGTACACTCTAAAAAATAAATTTGATTTCCAACTAATTTTTTGCTGGAATTTAAACCGGTCAATTTTTTCGTTGAAATTTCGATTTGTGTTTTGGGTCCATCAAATTTTTGAAATTACTAAGATTTATATATTTTTCAGCAGAAAAAATTTAATTCCCAACGAAAATAGGCTTTATTAATCCATATTGATGGATTTGTAATGCTAGATCAAATTTTTTAGAAGATCATATTGAATTTGATTAAGGTAACATTTAAATTAGTATGTTATATAGTAATCCGAATCAAAGGTTAGAATTACAACAGAAAAAAAGAAGCTAATTGTCTTTTTGAGTAAAAAAGAGAGTATAAAATTTGGGTTGATATGAGTTGAAAAAAGTTTAATTTACACGTCTAGAAAGTGCTTACACAAAAATTTGTCAATAAATATTATATTTGCATAAAACTTTTATAGGCGATTTTGTTTCGTAATACATTTGTTTTGTGATTTTCCTTAACTAGAAAATTTTTGAAGCTGCTATACTATTCTTATAAATGCCAATTTTCAACATATTTTACCCTCTGAATCCAATGTTTTTCTAACTAATACCGAGAACCCTTGTGAGATTTTTGCTGATAAACATAACAAAAATTTTTGTCGAATCTCAAACATTTTTTTTAAGTGTAGTTGTATTTAAGTATTGCCTTAATGTCAGTTGAACATCCCCCTCATCATGTCCTGAAAGTTTCAACCTAAAAGCCTAATAACTAAGCGAACTTCACAGCCAACTTTGACATTTTAGTTTTTATCCTGATCCTCAGTATGAAAAGAGGATAAACATAATAGCTAGGTCTCACTTGAGGACATTAACAGAATTTTACCTCAGGAGACACTAACATTTCATGGGAGGCAAAGATTTCAAGAAGGTCAAGAATGGGAAAGAACTTGTGCCCTTGGGGAGGAAAGATTCTTTTAATTCATCATCATTCATAAAGCACGTTTTTTGCTGAATACTATATTACATATGTTTTCCCAAAGCTAACTCTGTTGGGATACTTTCAACTGTAGAATCCTTGCGTACCCCTATTTTCACATTATTTTGGACAGAGCTAAATTGGAAGCAACTCTAAAAACTCAGTACATATATAAATTTTCGAAGAGTAATAAGAGTTTCCTGGTAAAGAGTTTAAATTAGAAGAAAAGATGAATTGCTACTGTTTTTATATCTTTTTTTCATGCCATACCAAATAATTAATACTAACAAAGTATTTTTTTTTTAGTTACTAACATTTTTTCTACTTGATCATGCTATGTAGGGAAAGAGGTATAAGATGTGCTTTGCGCAGTATGTTTTGTTACGACCTAATGATTTACGTATTTTTATTTCTATAGGGTGTGTTGTTTCTCTCCACTCACTGTGTTCAATTTTTGCGTACCAGAATAAATCCTTTTATTACCATTTAATTAGCCCTCTTTAAATTTTGTGTTGAAATGATGAAGTTGTTGGCGGTTTTCAATAAGAATTTCTGAAACGCAATATAAGTAGAGAGCAATAGGGTTTCAATTTATTAATCTTTTTCGGCATGGAAGGAGTTGTCGTAGAAACTTTGGAAGGTGCTCGTTCAGCTGAAAATTTAAAGTTTTAGTGTTTTTTATAAGAGTCAAAGGGATTGATGCCAACCCGTTTCCCTCCCAAACCTTTTTTTCGCCACCCTTCTTCCAAAGACATTTGATCAAAATTAGGCATTTTGTTCAAAATAGAAAAAAGGCATGAAGTTTCACCGTAACACCCTCATCCTTTTTTTTGTTATACCCAGGATATAGCCCTCCCCCTCCTCAATCATAAATACTACACGGAAAAAAAATCGATAAATTGTGTAAATTTTCATTCTTGCCCCAGGGTCTGTTAGGGATGAGGCACCACAGATATATGAATCTGAGTTGTCAGATTTGTAGCCCCCCCCCCCTCAATTACTTTCCAACACCCCTTTCAATAAGCCATGGAAGTTTCAACTTAATACCCTCAGCCCTTCTAAGGCTATTGCTGATAGAAATTTTTAACAACCCGCATGCAAATAATATGCTCTGATGTTGATCAATAACCCTTTTAAAATGACCTGAAAGCAGTCACAATTGTGAGTGGTCACAGTCGCAAGTAGTTGCAATCAAATCAATGAATGGTCGCAGCTGTTGCAGAAGTGGCAACAGTAGGGGGCCTGAAAGTTTCAAGTTAAAACCCTTAGCAATTCCTAAGGTATTACAGGTACGCCTTTTTTATAAGCCATATGTCCATAGTGTCCTTTGATCTAGTTAAAAATTACCCCTCAACATTCACTAACGTTTCACATTGACACCTTTACTCTTTGGAACATATGTGGGTTGAATCATCCCCCCCCCTTTCTCAGTGATAAATCTTGTGTGTAAACAATCGAAAATTTGCATAATTTTTAAATTGCCAAATAATTTACCCCAAAATAACCGTATTCTTTATTGTCAATATTTTATCAATTATCCTTATGTTTTTGTCTCTAAATAATTATTTTCAAATTTTATTCTTCCTTCCATATAACCAGGATGTACACAGTGGATTTTTATTTAGCTAGAAATACCCCTCAGCATCCACTGAAGTTTCACATTTAGACTCGTGCTCTTTTGCGACACAACCAGGTTAGAACATTTTTCCTTTTCCTAATGACACATCCTGCGTAAACAATCAAAAATTGCATAACCTATAAATTGTCAAATAGTTTACCCTAAATAAGCGTATTCTTTCTTGTAAATGTTTTATCAATCGTCCTTACGTTTTTCTTTAATTGATTCTTCTTCCTTTTTTAAATTACTAGTCTTTCCTCAACTTGACTGAAGGCTAGTGCTGAGAGCGAATATGATTCTTCAAATCTGTCCACTTTTTTTGCGATTTTGTCTCTTAAAATCAGGTGAGAGCTTGAAACCCTATTATTCAAATTTTGCAGAATCAAGTTAAGGACCGCTTTCTAAACCCGTTTGTATTCATCAAAAGATAACCGCCTGATTTTTGCACAGTAAAATCTCTTCTGCATAGATAATTTTCGGTTTTCATATCGTCCAGCCTTAAATGTGTGCTATGTAAGATATTACGTTTCTCACAAATTTATCACTGTGCAATAATGTTGTTTTTAACTATTACGATGACCAAAATAACTTGCCCACCAACCCTTTCGCTAGCCCCGATAGCTCCTTAAAACAAATTAACTGTGAATATTTCGACACTTTTGATTTTGTAAAAAATGTAAACCTAAGCTAATGGACGAGACCAAACTTAATGTAATTTGCTTTAACATCAGAAGCATACGGGATAAGTGGGCTAATTTTAAAGATTTAATCTTAATTAACGGCTACTGCCCTTTCGACGTAATTGAAATAACGGAGACGTGGCTTTCAGAAATTGATGACACTAATGAATTTTCCTTCCCTAGCTTTCAAGCTATTCATATTGAAAGAAAATCAACCAAGTCCTCTGGCGGCATTTCTCTTTACATCCGGTCAAGTGTAAAATTCACCAGGCTATTACACTGTGAATTCTTATTCTCGCAACCTATAAATAATAGAAGCATTTATTCAATAATTGTAGACATAAGTGTTGACGACATTTATTTTTTATTTTTTCATTGTTTTATAAACCACCCTCATTTCCGACACCTTTCTTTTGTAATCTGTTTGATGACTTTTCTAGTTTTATTAATTTACCACAAAAGAAGGCAATAGTTTTTGGGGACTTCAATTGTAATTTACTTAATGTTAGCAATAATAATGATTGTGATACCTTCTTTGAAACATTTACCTCAAATGGTCTTCTTCCCAAAATCCTTTTTCCTACTAGAGTTGATCCTATGAGGTCTACCGATTCTGTAATTGATAACATTTTTGCATCCACTTTCCTGGGAAACCACCTGTCATTCAAAATAATATTTTCTGACCTGTCAGACCACTTTCCAATCTATATCTCCCTACCGACTACTCAACCCTCTAGAACTAATGCCCCTACGTCTAATAGAATATATAACACTGTGAATATGAACTGGTTCATGGATCGTTTGAAATCTTTTGACTGGTTTTGGATTGTCAGGATGTTAATTCAGCCACAAATGGTTTTACACAAGGATTGAGTGATCTTATCAGTTCAACCTTTCCAGTCCGTAAATCAAACCGAAAACCTACCCATATACGCCCCTGGATGTCCAATAGCCTGATAATCTCTTGGTACCGTAAAAATGACCTATATAAGTTAGCTTGCAAAACCAGTAGCGTTAATGACCTAACTAATTATAAAAAATACAAAAACTTATATACCAAACTCGTCCGGGAAGCAAAAAAAAAATTATTATTATTCAAAAATCTGTCACTGCAAAGGGAACTAGCAAAAAATTTGGTCCACAATAAATGAAATTCTTTAAAAAAAAAAAGCAATTCAAGATCTATACCTATGAACCTTAAGGACATCAGTGGCAGATTAATTGACCCAATTTCAGTACCGGATGCTTTTAGTAATTATTTCACCAATATTCCAAATGCTAACTCCTGTTCCCCCTCCCAGTCAGTACACCCTAGCAAGAATTCCAGATCCATGTTTTTCTCTCCAACTGATAGTAAAGAGGTACTTCAAGTTATCGAATCTCTCTCTAATAGTAGTACATCTGACTTCTGTGGCATGCAAAATAAGCTTCTTAGGACCGTATCTTCCTATGTTTGTGAACCCATTTTGCACATAGCAAACCTGTCTATGATCAATGGAGTCTTCCCAGAAATATTTAAATCAGCAATTGTTATCCTGACTCATAAAAAGGTGATCCGTCTGAGATAAGTAATTATCGTCCAATCTCACTTTTCCCAGTTATATCTAAAGTGCTCGAGAGAATGACCTTCCGACGTCTTTTTTTCCTTTTTATTTGGGATTCATCGTTCAGATAAGTTGATCTCTCCTCATCAATATGGCTTCCGTTCCAAAGTTTCAACTGCCCATGCACTAATCGACGCCACACAGTTTATACGTTCCCAACTTGACCTTAAAAAAACGGCATTGGGCCTATTTCTGGATTTCTGTAAGGCCTTTGACATGGTTGATCACAGTGTTTTATTAAGTAAACTCAAGAACTTAGGGATTCTTGGAATTCCTTTCCCATTGTTCGGCTCTTATCTCTCTGGTAGAGTGTGAGTTTGGGTGGCGTGACTTCGCATCCCCTACCTGTCCGGAGGGGCGTCCCGCAGGGCTCTGTTCTTGGTCCAGTACTTTTTCTCCTTTATATTAATAATTTGGTTACGGACCTGGGTCCATAAGTGCACCCAGTACTTTTTGCTGACGATAGCAACTTTTTCATCACCGGCCCTAATTTACCATCCGTCGTGACCTCTACTCAAATCCTTCTGAATAAAGTACAGGAGTTGTGTCTCGTTAACTGCATGACCATTAACAGCAAGAAAACCAAGGTGTATTATTTTGAACCCCTTACAAACAAAAATGAAGCTCAGCAAGCACTTGGCCTAAAATATTCCAGCAATCTCCTCCCGCAGGTCGAAGTTGCCAAGTTTCTTGGTGTCCACATAGACTCCTCCCTATCATTTGCAGCACAAGTTTCCTACATCAGAGTCATAATCTTGCGACAGGTAAGTATGATTAATCTTGTGAATTATTCTCTGCCTCCTGATATCCTTGTCACCCTTTATTACTCTTTTATTTACCCATACAGCTCATACTGCGGATCGGTTTGGGGCAACACCCATCCTTCAGTTACCAATACATTAAAATCTACCCAAAATCGTGCCATCAAAGCAGTTTTTCGGCTGCCCCGACTATATCCCACCCGGGACTTTTACTCTGATTTAGGTATTATCCCTTTTGAACAAAATATCAAAAAATTAAATTGCATACTCCACTTACCATAAAAATCTGCCTCCCCAATTATTATCTTATTTTAATTGTAATAATTCTGAAGGCCTCTGTCTCCGTTCATCCAACCGTCCCTTTATTGTCCCCAAGTGTGTCTCTAGCTCTGCCCAGCAATCCCCCATTTATAAATCTATACTTCAATGGAATATAATACCCTCCAGCGTCGAGCTATCCACAAGTTTTCGCACGCTGTATAACAATGTTACTAAACTTTGATATTATAGTTCTCTAAATTTCTAATCAATTTGCCTTAATTTACCCGTGTTCACTCTTTCTTTTTTCCTTTTTTTCTTTTTTTTCTCTCTTCTTCATTTACATTTTTTGTTGTTATGGTCCTCAAGAAGTTCGCTTCTAGGATCCTTATTGTTATCGGTGTTATGTTTTATTTTTATTTGAATAAATTAAATTGAATTGAATTGAACATCTAGAGATTGAAAATTACATGTTTCTGCGAAATAAAAACATAAGTCATTTATGCACAAAATCCAGACTTGAATCACTTTGGGAGCAAGTCTCGGCTCAGCTTGTTTTTGCACCGTGTACGATGGTGTTATCAGCACTGGTGTCAATTGAAGGGAATCTGGGGGGGGGGTGATAAGACCTAGGAGAGGGGGGCAGACCTGTTATATTTTCTATGCAAACACGAAAAGGGGCATTTTTCAATGAAAATACCCGCAAAGAAGAGACTTTTTTCAAAATCTAGGGCATTGGGGCAAAAAAATATAGGAGCATATGCCCTCTCCCAATCAACGCCATTGGTCGTCAAGTAATGTATACTAAATATGGATATGTAAGCATTAGCTTTCAAATCAGCTATTAACAGGTCTCCATGGTGGGTCAGCGCCCCGTTAGTGCTGGAGAAATAAAAGACAAAAAGAGACGTATCAACGTTGCAAGGTCTTTTTTCAGGATTCCCAAAAATTAGTTTTCATAATTGACTTTTGTTGTTAAGGTAAACATAAATAACATCTGTTATTTTATGAATTAAATTTAATGAATTTTTGTCATTAGGCAGTTTTTATCAAAACGTGTTTTTTAATTTCTACCTAATAAAGGGACTGAGAGGGTGAGTATACGAAAAGGGGCACTACAAACCTTTCGTGGTGGGTTTCCAACTATATAAACTGTTCTGTACCCTTGTTATGCTTCCCGGCCTAAAAGACTCAGGGATGACATTAAAAATTGACATTTTGGGGGCTATATAGCGCTTTAAAATTGCGTTTCTAAAACGAATTTTCGTAGATATGATCAAGAGCTTATAAATAAGTAATTAAATATCTCTCTATGATGTTGTACTGGCCTGATAACCCTGGCACGAAGAAAAGAAACAAAGAAGGACATAAGTTTCTTCTGCCCATGAAAAAAAACCATGTTCCTTGTTTTTCAAGATAGAGGGCTCCAAACTTCCAGTGAAGGGTTTTTGAAGACTATGATTCCAATAGTAAAATTTTCCTTTCGATCCTACCATATCTTTGAAAGGTTTCAAGCTCTTTTCTAGAACTCCCAAAATTTTCGCAATAAACTTTTACTATTAAGATGAGCCTGTATAATACTTATCATTTAGAAAAGCTTTTAAATAAAGAATTTCCTTCACAGGACAGCCTTTTTCAAAGGGTATTCTTCAACTTTAGGTTGTTATTACCTTTTGGTCACTCTTAGCTGTGTAGCAGCTATTGCTGCAACCATGAAATAGTTCAAGAAACTTCAATATCCGATCAAACTAACTCTCTTTCAAGTTGCTGAGGTTTTTATTCTCTAGGAAATGGACGAAAGGGAAAATAGAAAACACACTTGCTTAACAAATTTTTGGAATTAGTATTAAAAAATAAAATTGACTTTAAAAAAGAATAAGAACAAGGGCATATATTTCCGAACAGAAGATGCTAATTTAACCAGAATCTTAATATTCAAATAAAATGTTCACAAGCTATACGCAGCCGTTCCAGAGATAGAAAATGTTAATATTTTGTTGAATCAAACGTGATAAATGAAGTTCAAATTGACTTCTTTAGTCAAGAAAATAACAGATACCTGATTTTATTTATAAGTTTCAACGTAGAGCATATTGCGTAAAATTTAGGAATTACTGTAAATTATACTTAGCAAAAAAAACTTTCTAGGTAAAATATGTAAAACATACAATAAATCAGTGAGAATGGCAACCCTGGTTATACATATATTTTCTAACTGCAGCAATTAAAAAGCCCATAGCTATAAAGCATTTTATTGTTGACTGGAGAATTCTAAGTGTATGACCTCTTGAGTTACTTTCTTGTGACATCTGTCATCAAATCTCCCTGTTTAAATCTCTCTTGAGACTTTAAATGCCATAGAAAATAATTGATGCAGAAATAGGACTATTCTTACTTTTAGAGAAACAAATTTACCACGGAGATTAAGCACCTCCATGGGACTAAACTAGAATTCAAAACTTGTGTTTGTTTAAAACAATTATGAAGGGAAATAAATCAACGAGTGGGGTTTAAGTGTAATTCATAACAGTGGAATATTATATCTATTTCCAGATTTAACGGTAATGTTTAGTTGATCGAGTACTCACAGCTAATTTTTTAAATTATATTAGGAGTAAAAATTAAGAGCAATATTTTAGTCCTCAAGAAAATCAGTGTACAAATGGACATAACATGATAGTTCATACACTTAACATGTACCGATGGGATCACTGCTTATGCAAACCGTTCTTCTACGCAAAACACAAGTCAGTTAAAGTAGACGGAAGGAAACTGGAAACACTGTTTGATAATAAAATACCTCAACCCCACCCCCCACCCCAAAAAAAATGTACCTTCACAAGAATAAAAAATTGCGTTTTATTTAAAGCAATAATAGGTGCACTAGTCGAGGAAACTGTGGAAAGTATTCCTAAAGGCCCCAGCGTCGGAAGCAAAATTTAGAAATTTCTGGAGCTGAAATCCAGTTTCTTGAAACCAAATCTATCTGGGGGGGGGAGGTTTTGTAGTATCTATTTGTAGGTTTTTTTTTGGGGGGGGAGGTAACAATTGAATTTGAATGTGGTAATTCAAGCAATTCAGCATGGATTATTGGTTGAACATATGTAGCAAAGATGAATAAACAAAACATGACAGCGATTTATTTCAAAATATATAAGATCAGTATTTCCTCTGAAATATTAACCACATTTTTTGTTTAAAAAATACAACCTGAACAAAAACTTCAGAGCATCAAGTCATCAAGGTCTTTTTAGCTCTTCCTCTTTAGTATCTTTATTTTGTCAAGTATCTGTTTGGCTTCTCTTTTCTTTTTTTCTTAAGGATTCCAAGAGAAACCATGTTCCGTGTTCGTGGATGGGTTTTCTATGTTGAATCAGCAAGGAAACCATCTCAACTGCAAGGTGGTTTCAAAGCTCAGGTTTAACAACTGGCACCACTCTAAAAAATACGTTCGACACAAAATGGACGAGGACGGAATGGACTTGAAGAGGACATGAGTGTACATTATACATAGTTCTGAATACTAGATACTGAGTTGGCAAACAGTCGGATTCGTCAAGGAATGATTAACCACTGAGTTCGTTGATTGTCCATGTTAGGAAACATAACTAGAACAGGTATTAAGTCTTTTTTTGCCTAGGACAGTCACAACCAAAAAACTACTTGCAGTTTACTCAAAACGTTTAAGCTTGAATTTCATTGCAAGCGAACGTAACATTTGTTTACTAACTTCATATAAAGCTTCTTACAAAATTTTACTAAATTCACGCGCTGTTTGGGAAGAAATATTTTTTCTGCCACATCAACTTCCATGGTTGCTCCCACATAGATTTGTTCGAGACAGAACGTTTTCATCAATGGGCCAGTAATGCATATCTAAAAGCTTGTTATCGTCTATGTCTGGAAGTAGAAAATTCCTAAGCATGGTTTCAAACAACATGGGGACAACGTTTCAAAATATTTTAGCCTAATCCCTTCCATTTGAAACAAAACACATAACTTGTGGACTTGTGGCAATATCAAACAAGAAAACTGTTAATACATCTTGATATTCGCGTTTCCCTATTTTTCAGGAGCTTTTTCCTCAGAAACGACTTTGCGACGCTGAATTCCTCGTAAAGTAGTCTAAACTCTCAGTGCTGTCAAATCTTCTAAAATACGAAAAACTAGTGACTCAAGGGAAAACAAATAGACATCACAGACTTTGAGCAGTCTATTGAGCAGTCTATTTGAGCAGTCTTGAGCAGTCTATAATTTTTACTGGTGGACCTCCAAGAAGATTATGCGTACGCGTCTGTATCCCACCGTAATTAACACTACGACAGCTATTCTTATTTTGCCAACACCTACCCTGACTTTCATATTGCTAATTATCATATTTTATAATTGCTAATTAACATTAGTTTCTATTTTAATCAGACTTATTGGCTAATATTACTGCAATCAATGTAAAACAAAACTATCTAAGTTAAAAAGGAACAGGAATCAAAATTCAAGAAAAGTATTGTCATTAAAAGTAAGCAGCAAATGAAGGACTATTTCAGGAATTTGTCTTTTAATTATAAAAAAATACATTTTGAGCAGTTCCCTTTTTAAATTCTGTCAAGAAAATGAAAAAATTTTTACTTACAGGAACTCAATGTTAATAAATCGGTATATTTATAATAACCAATATAGTTTAATCAGCCTATTATGCAATAAATTTCTGTCAGTACTTTCTTCTTTTTGATCCATTCCTTTTGAATGTATGGAAATTTTTATTCTTTGATTATGTTTTGTAACAATAATATATTCATTTATTCCATTACATATTTGAAATCATAATGTTTTTTAAGTTTTTAATAATAAGCTAATGATACTCTAACTTTCTTGTCTGATCGGCAGACCAAACTTATCAAACAGTTCGTGGTAACGAACTGAAAGTAAGAAGCGACCCGGCTCAATGGTAACCGAAACTGTAGAAAACGGAATTTTGATACCAATAGATACATCAAAAGAATCATATTTTAATGCTGATTTCAAATATATACGTTTCATCAAGTTTTGTTCTACCTATCAAAAGTTACGCGCCTGAGAAAATTTGGCTGATTTTCGAAAAAAAGGGGGAAAGACCCTCTAAAAACTATAGAAACTTGATGAAATCACAGAAACTTGATCACACCATCATATTCAGCGTATCAGAGAACCCTACTGTAGAGGTTCCATGCTCCTATCTGCAAAAATGTGGAATTTTGCATTTTTTGCCAGAAGAAAGATCACGGATGCGTGTTTATTTATTTTTATTTTTTTTTTTTTTTCCAGGGGTGATCGTATCGACCAAGTGGTCCTATAATATCGTGGGAGGATTCATTAGATCGGAACTTAAAAGTTCTAGTGCCCTTTTTAAGTGACCAAAAAAATGGAGGGCAACTAGGCCCCCTCCTACGCTCATTTTTTTCCCAAACTCACCTGATCAAAATTTTGAGATAGCCATTTTGTTCAACATGGTTGAAAATATGATAAATATGTCCTTTAGGATGACTTAATCCCCCGAAGTCCCCGGGGGAGGGCTGAAAGTTATGAACTTTGCCCAATGTTAACATATAGTATTGGTTATTAGGAAGTATACAGACGTTTTCAGGGGGGATTTTTTCTGGTAGTAGGGGGGTGGGTGGGTTGGGTGTTATGTGGGAGGATCTTTCCATGACGGAAGTTTTCATGGGGGAGGAACATTGCTATGAAGGGGGCGCCGGATTTCCCAGCATTATTTAAAAAAAGATCAGAAATTAAATATTAAAAAAACAAGTTTTCCAACTGAAAATAAGGAGTAACATCAAAACTTAAAACGAACAGAAAATATTATGTGTTTGATTGGGTTCACCCCCTAGTCAGCACCTCGCTCTTTAAGCCAAAGAATATTTAGTACTTTCATAAGAGCTATTCATTCTAAATAACGGCCTTTGTGATTAAGGGGTCATTTTTAAAGAATTGGAACAAAATTCGAACTTTAGCTTAAAGAGCAAGGAATCATAGGCAGTGCGCTAGCGCTGCCTATGTAAAGAACGATGTGGGCAAAATGTGTTTTTCTCCACCCGGGCACTTCGTATCGAAGGAGTTATCGTAGAAACTTTGAAAAGGGCTCATTCGATTGGAAATTGGAGTGGCTAGTGCCCTTTTTAATAGTCGAAAGTGATTGGAGGGTAACTAGCCCCCCCACGCCCATCATTCCCCCAAACATATCCAATAAACATTTTGAGATAGCCATTTTGTTCAGCGTAGTTCATTTCCAAATAGAAAATATATTTTTGGCGTTGTCGTAGAAACTTCAAAAAAAGCTCATTCGATTGGAAATTCAAAGGGCTAGTGCCCATTTTCATAGTCGAAAGTGATTGGAGGGCAACTAACCCCCCCCCCCACGCCCATCATTCCCCCAAACATATCCAATAGACATTTTGAGATAGCCATTTTGTTCAGCGTAGTTCATTTCCAAATAGAAAATATATTTTTGGCGTTGTCGTAGAAACTTCAAAAAAAGCTCATTCGATTGGAAATTCAAAGGGCTAGTGCCCTTTTTCATAGTCGAAAGTGATTGGAGGGCAACTAACCCCCCCCGCCCATCATTCCCCCAAACATATCCAATAAACATTTTGAGATAGCCATTTTGTTGAGCGTAGTTGATTTCCAAATAGAAAATATATTTTTGAGGAGGACACTCCCCCACAACCCTCAGGGCAAGGATTTTAAGTTTTACCCTGGGGGCATATAAGGTTTTTATTGAAATCTTTGTCGTAGAAACTTGAAAAAGGGCTCATTCGATTTGAAATTCAAAGGGATAGTACCCTTTTTAATAGTCAAAAGTGATTTGAGGGCAATTAACCCCCCTCTCACGCCCACCTTTCCCCCAAACACATCCAATCAAAATTTTTAGATAGCCATTTTATTCAACGTAGTTGAAAGTTTTGGAAATTAGGCCTTTAACGATGACAACCCCTCCCCCCATAGCCCTCAAGGCACGGGTTGTAAGTTATGCCCTTGGGCATATAAAGTTTTTATTGAAAGTGTTGTCGTAGAAACCTCAAAAGGGCTCATTCAATTGGAAATTGAAAGGGCTAGTTCCTTTTTTAATAGTTGAAAGTGATTGGATAGCGACTAACGCCCCTCTCACGCCAACCATTGTCTTCAGCACATCCAATAAAAATTTTGAGATATCCATTTTGTTCAACGTAGTTGAACGTTCTGGAAATTAGGTCTTTTAGGATGATAATTCAGAGCCCTCAGTGCAAGGGTTGTAAGTTATGCCCTGGGGGCATATACGGTTTATATAGAAAAATGTTGTATAAATCATAGGCAGTACGATCGCGCTGCCTAAGTAAAGAACGGGGACACTCGAGAAAGAGACAAGAAACGGGGACTAAGTAAAGAGGAGGACACTCCCCCACAACCCTCAGGGCAAGGGTTTGAAGTTATGCCCTGGGGGTATATAAGAACGATGGTGGCACAATGTACTATTTATTAATTTTTTCAGCAGGGCACTTCGTATCGAAGAAGTTGTCGTAGAAACTTCGAAAAAGCGCTCATTCAATTGGAAATTGGAGTGGCTTGTGCCCTTTTTAATAGTCAAAAGTGATTGGAAGGCGACTAACACCCCTCTCACGCCCACCATTTCCCCAAACACATCCAATCAAAATTTTGAGATAGCCGTGTTTTTTAACGTAGTTGAAAATTCTGGAAATTTGGTCTTAGAGGATGACAACCACCCTAACAGACCTTAGGGTAAGGGTTGTAATTTATGCCCTGGGGGCATATAAGGTGTTTATAGAAAGCGTTGTCGTTGAAACTCAAAAAGGGCTCATTCACTTGGAAATGGAAAGGCCTAGTGCCCTTTTTAATAGTCGAAAGTGATTGGAAGGCTTGACATTTTTATAGTAAAGATCGAAGTGGGTATAATGTATTATTTGTTGTTGTTGTTGTTGTTGTTTAGATCAGGGCACTTCGTATCGAAGGAGTTGTCGTGGGAACTTCGAAAAGGGCTCATTCGATTGAAAATAGAAAGGGCTGATGCCCTTTTTAATAGTCGAAAGTGATTTGAGGGCAACTAATCCCCCTTCCACTCCCACTCTCCTACGCCAACCCTCCCATTTCTGCTCTTAAAATTTAAACAAATCAAAATAGCGTAAGTGTATCCAAGCTATTAAAGAAAGTAACCAGATTTTTTTGCAAATGGTATCAAGTTTTCCATTTCAGGTCAACTAGAGGAGGTATGAAACTAAATTAAACAGTACTATTTGTGTCCAGATTTTTAAAAGGGTGTATGTTGTTAAAAATTGCTGAAAATTTTTCTCCAGCATACAAATAGCAGGCCAAACTATAAAGTCTTACAAAATGAAAAGATTTAAAGTATAATTAACCGGGTCAAACTCAAAACGAGCAGAAATTAACAAAAGTTGGGCGCAAAACCCCTATGGCTTCCCAAGGCCAGAACAAAATTTGCACTTTACTGAAAAAATACAAAAGAATGTGCATTGTCAGTTTAATATACATATACTGATATTTAGTAATCAAAATGTTAATATTATTTGATTCATTAAAGTTATAAAAGTAAAAAAATTTATATTTTTTCAGTAAAGTGCTAATTTGTTCTGGCCTTGGGAAGGCATAGGGGTTTTGCCCCCAAATTATGTTAATTTCTGCTCGTTTTGAGTTTGCTCGTATATGAAAGGTGCTGTACCCTCCTCAAAGCCTCGCTCTTGACGCTAAAGTTTGACTTTCTCACAACTCTATTTTTTTAAACAATAAAAAACTTTAGCGTAAAAAGCGAGGCGTTGAGGAGGGGACAGCCCCTTTCATATACGGAATAATTTCTGTTCGTTTTAAGTTTTAATGTCGCTCCTTACTTTCAGTTAAAAAAAAACTTGTTTTTTAATTTAATTTCTGAACATTTTTGAATTAATGCAGCTTTGATTTTGGCTCACCGCACATGAATAATTAGAATGAAATTAGCATATGGCTTTCTCGAAAGTTTGTTCTGACGTAACTTACGAATTAACTTACGTAACGAACTTCTATTTATATATTTTCATTGTGTATATTAGGGAGTTTACCCCTAGTCAACACCTCGCTTTTTACGCTAAAGTTCGAATTTTGTTCGAATCACAAACCCCTGATTCACAAAGGCCGGTTAATTAGAATAGATAGCTCTTTTGAAAGTACTAAAAAATAACTTTAGGGTAAAGGGCGAGGTGTTGACTTGTGGGCTAACCTCCTCATATACGTAATAATTTCTGTTTGTTTTAAGTTTTAATGTTGCTCCTTACTTTCAGTTGAAAAAACTTATTTTTTTTATTTAATTTCTGATCCTTTTTTTAATAATGCTGGGAAATCCAGTGCCCCCTTCATAGAAATGTCCCTTCCCCCAAGAAAACATTCTTCTTGGAAAGATCCTCCCCCGTAACCTCCTCCTCAGACCCCCCCCAACCAGAAAAAAACCCTCTTCATACGTCTGTATACTTCCCATTAACCAATACTATATGTAAACAATGGGCAAAGTTCATAACTTGCAGCCCTCCCCCCCGGGAACTGTGGGGGATTAAGTCATCCTCAAAGACATATTTATTAAATTTTCGACTATGCTGAACGAAATGGCTATTTCAAAAAATTGATTGGGTTACTTCGGGGAAAAAATGAGAGTGGAAGGGGGCCAAGTTGCCCTCCAATTTTTTTGGGTCACTTAAAAAAAGCACTAGAACTTTTAATTTCCGTTCAGATAAGCCTTCTAACGATATTCTAGGACTATTGGATCCGATGCGATTACACCTGGGGAAATAAAATAATAATAAAAAAAAAATAAATAAACACGCATCCGTGATCTTTCTTCTGGCAAATAAACACAAAACTCCACATTTTTTTCAGATAGTAGCTTGAAACTTCTATGGTAGGGATCTCTGATATACTGAATCTGATGGTGTGATTTTCATTAAAGTTCTATGACTTTTACGGGTTGTTTCCCCTTTTTTCAAAAAAAGGCAAATTTTCTCAGGTGCGTAACTTTTGGTGGGTAAAACTAAACTTAATACTACTACTACTACTACTAACAACTCATCGCAGCACCAAGCCGCCTGAGGCCAACACAGCTACGCACGCTCCTCCTCCACCCCAATCTATTCAAAGCCTCCCTTTTTACAGCCGCCCACGAAGTTCCCATTTCCTTTAAATCTTTCTTTATGACGTCCTCCCACCCCAGACGGGGACGACCTGCTTTCCGTTTAGCCCTAGATGGTTGGCCGAAAAGAACAATCTTTGGCAATCTGTCATCCTTCATCCGCACAACATGCCCTAACCACCTCAACCTTTCTTTCATTATAGACCTAGAAAGCGGTATTGAACCACATTTTTCGTATAGCCTATTGTTTGAAATACCGTCAGTCAGCCGGGTACCCAGAACAATCCTTAAGCAATTTCTCTGGAAAACATCTAGCAAATCTTCATCCGCTTTTCGGAGCGTCCATGCTTCAGAGCCATATTTGACCACTGTCATCACTGTAGCTTCTAAGATTCTAATCTTGGTTTGCAGACTTATCTTCCTATTCTTCCAGACTTTTTTTAACTGTGAAAAAAAACACCCTGAGCCTTGGCTATTCTATTTTTAACATCTTCACTGCTCCCACCATCTTTACTAATAATACTACCAAGGTAAGTGAAGCTGCCCACCTGATCAATCTTTTCATTACCCAACGTCACCTTTTCATCTTCACTTTTCCTAGCCTTAGTGACTTAGTCTTCCTAACATTAATTTTCAAACCAATACTAGCACCCTGAACTCGCAAAACCTCTAAAACTTCATTCATTTTGCTCACACTTTCATCTAGGATGCTTAAATCATCAGCATAATCCAAGTCTAGGAGACTTTTTCCTCCCCATTTGATTCCGTGGTCTCCCATTGCCTTTCCTGTGCTCCTTAAAACAAAGTCCATCAAAATAATCCATATAAAGGGGGATAGAACACAACCCTGCTTAGCTCCTGATTTAATACAAAACCAGCTGCTAACCTCATTTCCTACCTTAACCGCAGCAGTGTTATTCTCGTACATAGCACTAATCACTTTATTGTATTTGTCTGGTATACCATACAAGGATAAAACCTTTACTAAAGCTCCTCTATAAACAGAATCGAACGCTTGCTCATAATCTATAAAACTGAGGACCAAAGGTGTTTGAAAACTTAGGCACTTCTCAATTATTAACCTAAGAGTGAAAATTTGGTCAACACATCCTCTACCTTTTCTAAAACCGCACTGCTCTTCTCTTAAAACTTTGTCTACAGCATCTCTCAGTCTAAAAAGTATCATATTACTAAGCAATTTGCTACCTACAGAGACCAGACTAATGCCTCGATAATTACCACACTCACTTTTATCACCTTTCTTATAAAGTGGCTTAGTTAAGGTTTTCCTAAAATCGTTAGGTACTTCCCCTTTTTCAAAAATCATATTCATAATCTTCAATAACTTATTTCTAACCTCAGAGCCACCATATTTAAGAAAACTCATTTACTACCCTATTAGCACCTGGAGCCTTATTATTCTTTAATCCATTTAGTACTGTTGCTACTTCCTCCTCACAAAACAAATCTTCCTTCACATCCAAGGTATCACAAACTTTTTCATTTTCCTCTATATTTTTTCCTGCAACTCTATCTCGGTTAAGCAAGTTCTCAAAATGTTCGGCCCATCTCGCTTTAGCTTTTCCTTATCGCTAATTGCCACCCCATTCCTATCTTTAACTGGGACAAGTCCGAATTGACTACTACCTCTCAATTTGTTAACGTGCCAGTACAATATTTTACTATTATGCCGTCTAGCTGCATCTTCTAAATCCTCGGCAATTTTATCCATGGCCTCCACTTCACACCTCCTTAGTTCATATTTCAATGCTTTCTCCACTTTCTTTACATTTCTTTTTTTTTCATGCGATCTATCACTCAGATAATTCTTGTACAAGTCCTTTCTCCTTTCTATTAAACATAAAGCTTTTTCACTAATATTCTTAGCTGCAGTTCTAGCTTTCTTCCCTAATACACCTTCAGCAACTTCACAAATTATTTTTCTAAAATTATTCCAACCATCTTCCACATTATCAAATTTTAAACTCTCAAGTTTAGTATTCAACTGTTCCTGGAAAGTTTCTCTCAAATTCTCATCCTGGAGTCTACTAACATCATAACTTCCCGGGAGGTAATTACCCTTCCGATATTTCAGCTTTAAATTAACCCTTGACACTACTAGATGGTGATCTTTACTTTTAACATCAATAACAGCACTCCTATAAGTAGTAAGCTATCTAGTACCACGAGCAGTGATTGCGTAATTTGTCTTACCTCTCGCCTGAGGCATGAATATACAGTGTAGTCTAACCAGTACATTGGCTTACCACGGGTCAGTCGCCTATTACTATGAATGGTAGTTGCCCTACCAGACGGGTTTTCTAATGTGACACTCATTTTTTTGGGGTCAATCGGTTAGAGAGAGCGCCGGTTAGTCCATATGGTAACTTGATTAGTTGGTTTTTTAAAAAACTTGGTAAGGTATAATGTACTCAAGCAAAAACCCTATAAAATGTTCATACACTGCATTCCAATTTTCATTATGTTTTAACACATTGTTTATAGTACACTACATATTATTAACTTTGAAAACAATGGATTCGTCAATTTTCAATGTGAGCACACTTTTCATTCTTTTATTTCCCCCAAAAGAAATAAAAAAAAAACGTTTTACTAGTAAATTCAAATTTCAGGGGGACTTAGCCCCCTCCCCTCCAACAATACAAAATCTTAAGAATGTAATGACTATATTCGATAGAAACGGCAAAGCACGCTTTTTTCTATTATGTAAATAAAATCTCTCCTCCACAGCTATGTTTACAAGTTTTAATTGTTTTGAAAAACCGTTCTTTATCATTCAGAAACAAGCTTTTTCCAAACATGCTGTATTTTTCCGGTTTGAATGAAAAGCTTGCGTGTTACAAAGAGAGTGACAGTTTTGGGGGTCAAATTTCAAAGGCTCTTGCTATAAACGGGCTTTGTCTAATTCCGATGTCGCGGCTATACTTACAAGCAGTTTCTCAACATTTGTGGTGACAATCCACGTCTGAACGACTTTCTAGTGCTAAATGATGAATGAGGCGCTGATTCCCCTATCCCTCCCCCTAATGATTTTAATAATAATTCTTTTGGGATTTCCTTGAAAAATATCATTTTTTTTTATTTTCAGTGAAAAAATAGTGCCTTCATGATTCTGAGTAACTCATTCCACCCCCATATTTTTCGAGGGGGTGGTAACGCACGGATGACATTGTGACACTTTGGTGGTGGTTAATCGAAGCTCTCGTTGACGGTGTTCGGTTGATGTGCCCTCAATTTCGTTAATGTCACTTATTTACTAAGGAAATTAAATCTCGTACAGGCTTTTACTGAGGACATTAAATCTCGTATATGCGTTTACTAAGGACAAAATTTTTTTATCAATATTAAGGTTCTCTTTAGCCCTGTTTAAAGTTTTATGTTAAAATCTCTCCTCCACAGCTATGTTTACAAGTTTTAATTGTTTTGAAAAACAGTTCTTTATCATTCAGAAACAAGCTTTTTCCAAACATGCTGTATTTTTCCAGTTTGAATGAAAAGCTTGCGTGTTACAAAGAGAGTGACAGTTTTGGGGGTCAAATTTCACAGGCTCTTGCTATAAACGGGCTTTGTCTAATTCCGATGTCGCGGCTATACTTACAAGCAGTTTCTCAACATTTATGGTGACAATCCACGTCTGAACGACTTTCTAGTGCTAAATGATGAATGAGGTGCTGATTCCCTTAGCTACGAACTGCTAAGAATCTTGATATGTGCTATAAAAAAAACTTCATTCTAAACAAATTGTAGGTACAAAAGGATTTATAGGCTCTTAATTTAGGTATCTGACTATCTCGTAATGGCTACGAACTGCTAAGAATCTTGATATCTGCTATAAAAAAGCACTTCATTCTAAACAAATTGTAGGTACAAAAAGATTTAAAGGCCCTTAATTTAGGTATCTGACTATCTCGTAATGGCTACGAACTGCTACGAATCTTGATATCTGCTATAAAAAACACTTCATTCTAAACAAATTGTAAATACAAAAAGATTTCTAGACCCTTAATTTAGGGGTCTGGCTATCTCGTAATGCCTACAAACTGCTAAGAATCTTGATATCTGCTATAGAAAACACTTCATTCTAAACAAATTGTAGGTACAAAAAGATTTATAGGCCCTTAATTTAGGTACAAAAAGATTTATAGGCCCTTAATTTAGGTATCTGACTATCTCGTAATGGCTACGAACTGCTAAGAATCTTGATATGTGCTATAAAAAAACACTTCATTCTAAACAAATTGTAGGTACAAAAGGATTTATAGGCCCTTAATTTAGGTATCTGACTATCTCGTAATGGCTACGAACTGCTAAGAATCTTGATATTTGCTATAAAAAACACTTCATTCTAAACAAATTGTAGGTACAAAAAGATTTATAGGCCCTTAATTTAGGTATCTGACTATCTCGTAATGGCTACGAACTGCTAAGAATCTTGATATCTATTATTAAAAACACTTCATTCTAAACAAACTGTAGGTACAAAAAGATTTATAGGCTCTTAATTTAGGTGTCTGACTATCTCGTAATGGCTACGAACTGCTAAGAATCTTGATATCTGCTATAAAAAACACTTCATTCTAAACAAATTGTAGGTACAAAAAGATTTATAGACCCTTAATTTAGGTGTCTGACTATCTCGTAATGGCTACAAACTGATAAGAATCTTGATATCTGCTATAAAAAACACTTCATTCTAAACAAATTGTAAATACAAAAAGATTAACAGGCCCTTAGTTTAGGTATCTGACTATCGCGTAATGGCTACGAACTGCTAAGAATCTTGATATCTGCTATAAAAAAACACTTCATTCTAAACAAATTGTAAATACAAAAAGATTTCTAGGCCCTTAATTTAGGGGTCTGGCTATCTCATAATGGCTACGAACTGCTAAAAATCTTTATGTCTGCCATAAAAAAACACTTCATTCAAAACAAATTGCAGGTACAAAAATATTTATAGACCCTTAATTTAGGGGTCTAGCTATCGCGTAATTACATTGAACTGCTAAAAATCTTTATATCTGCCATAAAAAAACTTCATTCTAAACAAATTTTAAATACAAAAAGATTTCTAGACCATTAATTTAGGGGTCTGGCTATCTCATAATAGCTAAGAACTGCTAAGAATCTTGATATATGCTATAAAAAATAAAAAGCTTCCACTCCAGTTTTAAGTTCACCATGACATAAAAAATTTAAAGTTCAGTTCTAAATTTTTACTTAGAAGATAGGAAAAGTTATACTATGATTGTGATTATTTCCTATGAAGATTAAAAGTTTCACTTCAATTTTTAATTTTTCTCAAAGAAGTGACGAAAAGTTCAACTTCGATTCTGAATTTTCTCAATGAAAATGAAATAAGTTATTGATCATTTCTATTTTCCCAAAATAATATAAAAATTTTCCACTTCAGTTCAGATTTTTCCCTAACAGATGAAAAAATTTAAAATACTGTTCCAAATTTTCCATAGAAGATAGAAAAGTTCAGGTTCTCTTCTGAATTTTACCAAAGAACATAATTCAATTCTAATTTCTCCAGAGAAAATAAAAAGCTTCCACATCAGTTTTAAGTTCACCAAGACATAAAAAATTTAACGTTCAGTTCTAAATTTTTCCATAGAAGATAGGAAAAGTTATACTATGATTGTGATTATTTTCCATGAAGATAAAAAGTTTCATTTTAATTCTAAATTTTCTCAAATTCAATTCCGACCTTTCTCAAAGAGATGAAAAAATTTAAAGTTCTGTTCCAAATATTTTCCCGGAAAAGAAAAGTTCAACTTCGATTCTGAATTTTCTCAATGAAAATGAAATAAGTTATTGATCAATTCTATTTTCCTAAAATAATATAAAATTTTCCACTTCAATTCAGATTTTTCTCAAAGAGATGAAAAAATTTAAAGTTCTGTTCCAAATATTTTCCCGGAAGAAGAAAAGTTCAACTTCGATTCTGAATTTTCTTAATGAAAATGAAATAAGTTATTGTATTGATCAATTCTATTTTCACAAAGTAATATCAAAATTTTCCACTTCAGTTCAGATTTTTCTCAAAGAGATGAAAAAATTTAAAATACTTCCAAATTTTTCATAGAAGATAGAAAAGTTCAAGTTCTCTTCTGAATTTTACCAACGAACACAATTCAATTCTAATTTCTCAAGAGAAAATAAAAAGCTTCCACTTCAGTTTTAAGTTCACCATGACATAAAAAATTTAAAGTTCAGTTCTAAATTTTTACATAGAAGATAGGAAAAGTTATACTATGATTGTGATTATTTCCTATGAAGATTAAAAGTTTCACTTCAATTTTTAATTTTTTCTCAAAGAAGCGAAGAAAAGTTCAACTTCGATCCTGAATTTTCTCAATGAAAATGAAATAAGTTATTGATCATTTCTATTTTCCCAAAATAATATAAAAATTTTCCACTTCAGTTCAGACAAAAGTTATACTATGATTGTGATTATTTTCCATGAAGATAAAAAGTTTCATTTTAATTCTAAATTTTCTTAAATTCAATTCCGACCTTTCTCAAAGAGATGAAAAAATTTAAAGTTCTGTTCCAAATATTTTCCCGGAAAAGAAAAGTTCAACTTCGATTCTGAATTTTCTCAATGAAAATGAAATAAGTTATTGATCAATTCTATTTTCCTAAAATAATATAAAATTTTCCACTTCAATTCATATTTTTCCACTTCAATTCATATTATTGTCATGGTGAACTTAAAACTGAAGTGGAAACTTTTTATTTTCTCTTGAGAAATTAGAATTGAATTGTGTTCGTTGGTAAAATTCAGAAGAGAACTTGAACTTTTCTATCTTCTATGAAAAATTTGGAAGTATTTTAAATTTTTTCATCTCTTTGAGAAAAATCTGAACTGAAGTGGAAAATTTTGATATTATTTTGGGAAAATAGAATTGATCAATAACTTATTTCATTTTCATTAAGAAAATTCAGAATCGAAGTTGAACTTTTCTTCTTCCGGGAAAATATTTGGAACAGAACTTTAAATTTTTTCATCTCTTTGAGAAAAATCTGAATTGAAGTGGAAAATTTTATATTATTTTAGGAAAATAGAATTGATCAATAACTTATTTCGTTTTCATTGAGAAAATTCAGAATCGAAGTTGAACTTTTCTTTTCCGGGAAAATATTTGGAACAGAACTTTAAATTTTTTCATCTCTTTGAGAAAGCGGATTTGAATTTAAGAAAATTTAGAATTATATCAAAGTATAACTTTTTCTATCTTCTATGAAAAATTTGGAACAATATTTTAAATTTTGTCAAAATAGAATTGATCAATAACTTATTTAATTTTCATTGAGAAAATTCAGAATCGAAGTTGAACTTTTCTTTTCCGGGAAAATATTTGGAACAGAACTTTAAATTTTTTCATCTCTTTGAGAAAGGTCGGAATTGAATTTAAGAAAATTTAGAATTAAAATGAAACTTTTTATCTTCATCGAAAATAATCACAATCATAGTACAACTTTTGTCTGAACTGAAGTGGAAAATTTTTATATTATTTTGGGAAAATAGAAATGATCAATAACTTATTTCATTTTCATTGAGAAAATTCAGAATTGAAGTTGAACTTTTCTTCACTTTTTTGAGAAAAAATTAAAAATTGAAGTGAAACTTTTAATCTTCATAGGAAATAATCAAAATCATAGTATAACTTTTCCTATCTTCTATGTAAAAACTTAGAAGTGAACTTTAAATTTTTTATGTCATGGTGAACTTAAAACTTAAGTGGAAGCTTTTTATTTTCTCTTGAGAAATTAGAATTGAATTGTGTTCGTTTGTAAAATTCAGAAGAGAACTTGAACTTTTCTATCTTCTATGAAAAATTTGGAAGTATTTTAAATTGTTTCATCTCTTTGAGAAAAATCTGAACTGAAGTGGAAAATATTGATATTATTTTGGGAAAATAGAATTGATCAATAACTTATTTCATTTTCATTAAGAAAATTCAGAATCGAAGTTGAACTTTTCTTCTTCCGGGAAAATATTTGGAACAGAACTTTAAATTTTTTCATCTCTTTGAGAAAAATCTGAATTGAAGTGGAAAATTTTGATATTATTTTGGGAAAATAGAATTGATCAATAACTTATTTCATTTTCATTGAGAAAATTCAGAATCGAAGTTGAACTTTTCTTTTCCGGGAAAATATTTGGAACAGAACTTTAAATTTTTTCATCTCTTTGAGAAAGGTCGGAATTGAATTTAAGAAAATTTAGAATTAAAATGAAACTTTTTATCTTCATGGAAAATAATCACAATCATAGTATAACTTTTCCTATCTTCTATGGAAAAATTTAGAACTGAACTTTAAATTTTTTATGTCTTGGTGAACTTAAAACTGATGTGGAAGCTTTTTATTTTCTCTGGAGAAATTAGAATTGAATAATGTTCTTTGGTAAAATTCAGAAGAGAACCTGAACTTTTCTATCTTCTATGGAAAATTTGGAACATTATTTTAAATTTTTTCATCTGTTAGGGAAAAATCTGAAATGAAGTGGAAAATTTTTATATTATTTTGGGAAAATAGAAATGATCAATAACTTATTTCATTTTCATTGAGAAAATTCAGAATCGAAGTTGAACTTTTCGTCACTTCTTTGAGAAAAATTAAAAATTGAAGTGAAACTTTTAATCTTCATAGGAAATAATCACAATCATAGTATAACTTTTCCTATCTTCTATGGAAAAATTTAGAACTGAACTTTAAATTTTTTATGTCATGGTGAACTTAAAACTGAAGTGGAAGCTTTTTATTTTTTATAGCATATATCAAGATTCTTAGCAGTTCTTAGCTATTATGAGATAGCCAAACCCCTAAATTAATGGTCTAGAAATCTTTTTGTATTTACAATTTGTTTAGAATGAAGTTTTTTTATGGCAGATATAAAGATTTTTAGCAGTTCAATGTAATTACGCGATAGCTAGACCCCTAAATTAAGGGTCTATAAATATTTTTGTACCTGCAATTTGTTTTGAATGAAGTGTTTTTTATGGCAGACATAAAGATTTTTAGCAGTTCTTAGCCATTATGAGATAGCCAGACCCCTAAATTAAGGGTCTAGAAATCTTTTTGTATTTACAATTTGTTTAGAATGAAGTGTTTTTTTTTATAGCAGATATCAAGATTCTTAGCAGTTCGTAGCCATTACGAGATAGTCAGACACCTAAATTAAGAGCCTATAAATCTTTTTGTACCTACAATTTGTTTAGAATGAAGTGTTTTTAATAGCAGATATCAAGATTCTTAGCAGTTCGTAGCCATTACGAGATAGTCAGATACCTAAATTAAGGGCCTATAAATCTTTTTGTACCTACAATTTGTTTAGAATGAAGTGTTTTTTATAGCAGATAGCAAGATTCTTAGCAGTTCGTAGCCATTACGAGATAGTCAGATACCTAAATTAAGGGCCTATAAATCCTTTTGTACCTAAAATTTGTTTAGAATGAAGTGTTTTTTATAGCACATATCAAGATTCTTAGCAGTTCGTAGCCATTACGAGATAGTCAGATACCTAAATTAAGGGCCTATAAATCTTTTTGTACCGAAATTAAGGGCCTATAAATCTTTTTGTACCTACAATTTGTTTAGAATGAAGTGTTTTTTATAGCAGATATCAAGATTCTTAGCAGTTTGTAGGCATTACGAGATAGTCAGACACCTAAATTAAGGGCCTATAAATCTTTTTGTACCTACAATTTGTTTAGAATGAAGTGTTTTTTATAGCAGATATCAAGATTCTTAGCAGTTCGTAGCCATTACGAGATAGCCGGACCCCTAAATTAAGGGTCTAGAAATCTTTTTGTATTTACAATTTGTTTAGAATGAAGTGTTTTTTATAGCAGATATCAAGATTCTTAGCAGTTCGCAGCCATTACAAGATAGTCAGATACCTAAATTAAGGGCCTATAAATCTTTTTGTACCTACAATTTGTTTAGAATGAAGTGTTTTTTATAGCAGATATCAAGATTCTTAGCAGTTCGTAGCCATTACGAGATAGTCAAATATCTAAATTAAGAGCCTATAAATCCTTTTGTACCTACAATTTGTTTAGAATGAAGTGTTTTTTATAGCACATATCAAGATTATTAGCAGTTCGTAGCTAGGGGAATCAGCGCCTCATTCATCATTTAGCACTAGAAAGTCGTTCAGACGTGGATTGTCACCATAAATGTTGAGAAACTGCTTGTAAGTATAGCCGCGACATCGGAATTAGACAAAGCCCGTTTATAGCAAGAGCCTGTGAAATTTGACCCCCAAAACTGTCACTCTCTTTGTAACACGCAAGCTTTTCATTCAAACTGGAAAAATACAGCATGTTTGGAAAAAGCTTGTTTCTGAATGATAAAGAACTGTTTTTCAAAACAATTCAAACTTGTAAACATAGCTGTGGAGGAGAGATTTTAACATAAAACTTTAAACAGGGCTAAAGAGAACCTTAATATTGATAAAAAAAAATTTTGTCCTTAGTAAACGCATATACGAGATTTAATGTCCTCAGTAAAAGCCTGTACGAGATTTAATTTCCTTAGTAAATAAGTGACATTAACGAAAATGACGGCACATCAACCGAACACCGTCAACGAGAGCTTCGATTAACCACCACCAAAGTGTCACAATGTCATCCGTGCGTTACCACCCCCTCAAAAAATAGGGGGGTGGAATGAGTTACTCAGAATCATGAAGGCACTATTCTTTCACTGAAAATAAAAAAATGATATTTTTCAAGGAAATCCCAAAAGAATTATTATTAAAATCATTAGGGGGAGGGATAGGGGAATCAGCGCCTCATTCATCATTTAGCACTAGAAAGTCGTTCAGACGTGGATTGTCACCATAAATGTTGAGAAACTGCTTGTAAGTATAGCCGCGACATCGGAATTAGACAAAGCCCGTTTATAGCAAGAGCCTGTGAAATTTGACCCCCAAAACTGTCACTCTCTTTGTAACACGCAAGCTTCTCATTCAAACCGGAAAAATACAGCATGTTTGGAAAAAGCTTGTTTCTGAATGATAAAGAACGGTTTTTCAAAACAATTAAAACTTGTAAACATAGCTGTGGAGGAGAGATTTTATTTACATAATAGAAAAAAGCGTGCTTTGCCGTTTCTATCGAATATAGTCATTATATTCTTAAGATTTTGTATTTTTGGAGGGGAGGGGGCTAAGTCCCCCTGAAATTTGAATTTACTAGTAAAACATTTTTTTTTATTTTTTTGGGGGGGAAATAAAAGAATGAAAAGTGTACTCACATTGAAAATTGACGAATCCATTGTTTTCAGAGTTAATAATATGTAGTACTATAAACAATGTGTTAAAACATAATGAAAATGGGAATGCAGTGTATGAACATTTTATAGGGTTTTTGGTTGAGTACATTATACCTTACCAAGTTTTTTAAAAAACCAACTAATCAAGTTACCATATGGACTAACCGCCGCTCTCTCTAACCGATTGACCCCAAAAAATGAGTGTCACATTAGAAAACCCGTCTGGTAGGGCAACTACCATTCATAGTAATAGGCGACTGACCCGTGGTAAGCCAATGTACCGGTTAGACTACACTGTATATTCATGCCTCAGGCGAGAGGCAAGACAAATTACGCAATCACTGCTCGTGGTACTAGATAGCTTACTACTCCTATATATCCTAGTATCTTGTATTGATCCTGCCAGTCTTCGGTTTACTATAACATAATCAATAAGGTTTGCTGTCTTACCATCACGTGAATACCATGTTAGCTTATGAGCCATTTTATGACCAAACACCGTATTGGTTATAACTAGATTGTTATACCTACAAAATTGCAAAAGTCTGTATCCATTACTGTTTTCTTTTCCTACACCAAATTTACCTAAGCTGGGATACCATCTATCCTTATTTCTACCAACCTGGGCGTTAAAATCTCCCAGTAATAACATCATATTTCTACCTGGGACCTTGTCTATTTGCTCCTGTAACTGTAAGTAAAATTCATCTGAGTCACTAGTATCTCCATCAGTCGGTTCTACAGGGGCGTATACTACTATAACTGATACCCTGAACTTTCTAGTCATAAAATGAGCAATTAGTATTCTATTATTAATACATTCCCAGCCTAAACAAGACTTAGCAGCTTCCTTATTCATCATGAGCCCTACTCCCTGTCTATATACCCCATCCTTCCTGCCTGAGTAAACAAATTCTATATCACCTAATTTCATGCTTCCTACCCCTGGGATATGAGTTTCTGAAACTCCTAATAAATCCAGTTCGAGTTTCACTAAACTTAATGAAACTTATATATTTGAAATCAGCATAAAAATCTGATTCTATTGAAGTATCTATTGGTGTCCAAATTTCGGTTTTTAGAGTTTTGGTTACTATTGAGCCGGGTCGCTCCTTACTTACAATTCGTTACCACGAACTGTTTGATTATATTACTTTTACAATAAGCTTATGGTATACTTTGAAAATTTAATTTACTTTCTTATTTTCTATTAAATCTTTTACTCCCAAATATACAGCAATATAAATTGGCTCAACAAAACTTTTATTTTATGAGGTCTTCTTATTTTTAGTAAAGGACAAATTGAATTTCCTCCGTCGGGGGATTCTAAGAGTGGCAATAGAAGCATAGCTAGAAGTGCAATATGCAACAAAGTAAATGAGTATATTATTGTTACAAAACATAATCTAAAAATAAAATCCAATCTCTGGGCAATTGTTAAGGAAGAGTGGGATAGAAACTCACATCATTGTCAGGTGCTGCAAGACTTGCTTGTGCCTTTGGGTAGCAAAATAAAATTTATTTGTGGATTTATGCTGGTTTCACGTTTTTTCTTTTTTTTTATTCCCAATCTTGTGTCAGCTTGTTTCAGGTTCGACATCACGTGATCCTAAAATAAAGGCTACTCGTTCCAAGTTTTAAAATGTTCGTTAACTCGCATTCAAAATTATTTAATTTTTGCATAAGTGAGAGAAAACGGAACCCCACCTTAAACCTGACGAAGAAGAAAATTGAGAAGCAATGGTGGATAGTGAATAATCAGCTCTATCCAACGGCTCGTGGCAACGAACTGTAAGTATGGAGCGACTAAGCCAAAAGGTAACCAAATTTATGAAATATAAAATTTTGATAATAATCAATATATTAAAAGAATTGTCTTTTTATGCTGAAGAATCTCAATGAAAATCACATTATCGGCTTCAGAATATCAGAGAACTCTACTGTGGGTGTTTCAAACTCCTATTTGCAAAAATGTGGAATTATGTATTTTTTGACAGAAGAAAGATCATCAGTTATTGTTTTTGTGGGGGTGATCCGACAATGAGCCCAGAAGATCCAGAAATGGTACTTTCGAATATAAATCAGAAGTTCTAATACCCTTTTTAATCGACCAAACAAACTGGAGGCCAACTAACCCCCCTTCCACATCCCTATTCTCCCTAAAGAGATGTGATCAAAACTTTGAGATAGCCATATGATTCAGTATAGTTATAAGGTCCAGTAAGTATACCTTTGGGGATGACATAACCTCCATAATCACGGTGGAATGGGATGGAAGTTGCACAATTTGACCATTGTTCACATCCAGTGTTACGTGTTATTGACTTATTTTTTACTTTTTTGACTTTGTATGACTCTTCGAGGGAGGGGGGAGGATCAATGTACGGAGGATTTACAACGGGTGAGTTTTCCTCGGAGAATGTTTCAGGGCGATTTTCTAGGGAGTAATTTTTGCAGGGGTCGGGATTTCCAGGTAGGATTTCTAAAAGAATAAGAAAATTAATAAAAAAAAATTCAACTGCAAGTAAGGAGCCAAAATAAAACTTAAAAGGAACAGATATTATCCGTATGTGAGGTGGCTTCTCCTTCCTCAATCAATCAATTTATTAGTACTAAAAAAAACAATTACAAACGTAAGGTTTTTACACGCCAAAGAAGCTCAGCTTGTAAAGGGCCAACAAAACAATATAAGACACTATTATAAAGCACATAAAAAAAAATATATATATACATATACAAAAAAAAAAAAAAAAAAAAAAAAAAAAAAAAAAAAAAAAAAAAAAAAAAAAAAAAAAAAAAAAAACTGGACCAAGAGACATTTATGAAAATAGGGGATTTAGAAGGAAACTTAATATATAACTGAAAAAAATATTTAAACGAAGAAAAGAAATTAAAAATTAGGGTTGAATAAAAAAAAAATTAAATCAGAAAAATATATTAAATGAAGAAAGAGAGACATATAAATTTGGATGGAATTCAAAAAAAAGAAAAAAGGGGAAAAAAATTACTATACTGGAAAGACCCGGTGAGAAACTGCCTTTGCAGAAAGAGATAGACGGACATCAGGAGGGATGGAGTTCCATAGTTAAATTAATTGATAAGCAGGACACCTATGACCTGCTGTTGATGACCGTTTAGGTTAAATGAATCTGCGATAAGAGCTACGTAAAAAAGAAGAGTACCTACCTGAGCCTGACAGAAAGAAAAACTGCTGCAGAGACGGTGGAAGTGTACCTAGAAAAGCAGAATGCGTTAAATAAAGGTAACTTTTACCCACAATACGATCCAGCGGAGCTATTCCGGTATCATTATAAAGATCAGAGGAAGGGTAAAAACGAGGTAGAAGAAAAGTAGCCTTCACTGTCCTATTTTGGGCTCTTTGAAGTGAGCAGAGGAGAGATTTATTACTACTACCCCAGACAGAACAGCAGTAAGAAAGGTAAGGAAAAATAAAAGCATAATAAAGAGAAAGCATAACATCTGAGGGAAGAAATGAGTTAACCCTGTATAACATTGAAGATTGTCGGAGGACAAGGGAATGGGTATTAGTTATATGGGGTTTAAAAGAAAGAAAACAGTCAAGATACACACCAAGAAATTTCACTATAGCAGCTTGCGGTATAATATCATTCCCATAAGTCAGGATGGTTGGCTTCCTTGCGTCTCTCATACGATAAGGGGTCCTGAAGTGTACAATGGCACTTTTTGGCTGTTGAGAGTCATACGATTTGACCAGCACCATTCTTTTACTTTATCAAGAAGACCTTGAGCTAGGGAAGTGGCAGATGGCAGGTCCACTGCAGCAATGAAAAAGTTACTGTCGTCAGCAAAAAGAATAGGGTGCACAAGGGGATGAAGAACATCAACAACATCATTAATATAAATTAAAAACAAAAATGGTCCAAGCACAGAGCCCTGTGGTACACCTTTCAAAATAGGCAAGGAAGAGGAAGAAGTACCATTAACCGAAACATACTGAGATCTCCCTGAGAGGTAAGACCTAAACCATTCAACTGGGACTCCATGCACTCCAAATGAAGATAATTTAGACAAAAGAATAGAGTGAACAACCATATTAAATGCCTTTGAAAAGTCAAGAAATAGACCCAAAACACACAAGCCCTTGTCAAGATTAACACGCGCAAACTCTGTTGCATCTGAAAGTGCATGCAAGGTAGAAAAACTGGGACGAGAGCCATACTGATGGTTAGTTATGAGAGAGTCTCCTGCAGTCATATTAGTACTAAATACAAATGAAGAGAGTCTACAATACACTTCTTTTTCAATAACCTTGGAGGTTACAGGAAGGAGAGAAATAGGTCTATAGTTTGAAGTTAGAGATGAATCACCTTTTTTAAACAAAGGTACAACATTAGCAACTTTAAATAAATAAGGAAAAACATCAGAATAAGCAATATCAGACTTTATAAATAAAGAAATTCCCCTGAGCACTTTGTTACCATTCTGAGGATAAGGACAGCAACATAACCATGCATATCATAGGCTGTAAAATTTTCACCATCAGAGAACCATGTTTCTGTTAAACCTGTTACATCAAAAGGGCAAGAATCATCAGACCACAAATACGATTTCAGACTATCCCACTTATCTCTTATCCCACGCACATTCAAACAATATACATTGAAGCAACTATTTAAAGACAGTGAGGGAATAATTTTATCACAATAATCAACGGTAGTGTGATAATTGCAGCTAGAATTAACCATAGATTCAAGGAGAGGGTCAAGTGTGTGAGTCTCTTGTTTACCAGCCGTACTTGGTTGATCAAATATAACTGAATTAAGAATATAAGAATTCAAAAGAAAAGAGAAATCACCCATAATTATCACACATAAAAAATGCACATATAGAAGTATCAGTGGGATGACAAAAATCCCACTGTTGCTCATGTAATCCCGCAATTACATGAGCTGTAGGTGTGCTGGGCTGACAAGCAAATAATAGAAATTAGTCTACATGAAGGTGAGAGGATCACAAACAAACATAAAGAGATATCAGTAGGATGGCTAATTTTATTCAAAGTATTGGCCCAATTTACAATGTGGGACCAGTATAAATTATGTAAGCTGTAAGTATGCTGACATGAAAAAAATATAATAGTAGTCAGCCTACCTGAAGGTGACAGGATCACAAACAAATATAAATAAATATCAATAGAATGACATATATTATTCCAAATATTAGGCCAAAGTATAATATGGGTAGTAAAAAATTATGAGAGCTGCATATATACTGACATGACAAAAATATGATAGATTCAGGGTACACAAGGGTGATAGGATCACAAACAAAGATAAAGAAATATCAATGAGATTGAATATATTATTCAAAATTTTGGCCCAAAGTATAATATGGGACCAGTCAAAATTATGTGAGTTGCATGTGTGCTGACATGAGAAAAATATGATAGAATTCAGGCTACAGGAAGGCAATAGGATCACTAACCTGGATAAGAAAATAATAGTGGCATGGCACATATTTATCAAAATATTGGCCCAAAAGTATAATGTGGAACCAGTCAAGACTATATGAGCTGCAATTATGCTGAAATGACAAAAATATGAAAGAAATCAGCCTGCATAAAGGTGATAGGATCACAAACAAACATAAAAATAAATAAATAAATAACAGTGGGATAGCATATATTATTCATAATATTTGCCCAAAATGTAATATGGGACCAGTGAAAATTATGTGAGCTGCAAGTGTGCTGACATGACAAAAACATTATAGAAGCCAAGCTACATGATGGTGAAAGGATCATAAACAAACATAAAGAAAAATCAGTGGGAAGGCACATATTATTATATGTATTGGCACAAACTATAAAGTCTGACCAGTTGACATTATGGGGGTTACAAGTATATTGACACGACAAGAATATAATGTAAATCAGGCAACATGAAGGTGACAGAAACACAAACAAACATAAAGAAATATTAGTGGGAAGGGACATATCATCCGAACTATTGGCCCAAAGTGTAATATGGTACCAGTCAAAATTATGTGAAGACAGTAAAGAATAATAGAGGAATATTTTAAGAACATCAAGTAAATTCCTACAGAAACAATTCAATATATTATAAAAAAATAAATCTAAATCCATCACTTTAATTTTCTGCATTTGCAGCACATAAATCAATTTCATTCTAATCATTAAACATAACCACTCTTCCAGATTGTGTTTTATACAGGATTAATTAAAAAAAATTTCCGAAAAATAAGTTTTTCAAAGAAAAGTAAAGGCCATTTTAAACTTAAGCTCAGGAGATACAAATACCTGTTAAAATTCAAACTCAAAACGACCAGAAATTACTATTAAAGAATAAATGAAACCCAAAACGAACAAAAATTAAATAAACAATCATAGCAAAAAACATACAACAAGTAATAATATAAATGAATAAATAGATCTTAAAGCGAGTAATGCTTAGATTGAATATGAAATTCAAGCTTTAAACGAAAAAAAATAGTTTGCTATTAAAGTATAAATGAAACTTAAAACGAACAGAAATTAAATAAACAATCAATGCAAACAAACATACAATATATATTAGTTTAAATGAATAAATAAATCTTAAAAGAAGTGAAATTTAAACTGATAATGCAAATCAAGTTTGAATCGAATAAAAATAACTACAAACAAGAGTTCGGGTATCGCCTCACTGCAGAAGCCTAAAACCTACTGCGTCATTGGCGCCTTACTGAAAACTATATGAGACTTAAACAGTCTTGGAAAGTATCAAAAAATCAAATTGAAATATTAGATATATAATGGTATTAATTGTTGAAAGATCCATCAGCTCAAGATTCTTTTCACTGTAATTTTTATTTTCATTTTCAATGCTGTAAGAACTGGAAAAGAATAAATTTGTAATTTACGAGTAATTCGTTTTCAGTGAAGCGCCAATGATGCAGAAGGCTTTAGGTTGTTACAGTTAAAGAAGGGGGCAGTATTCAAATTTTGTTTGTAGTGAAACTATATTTGTCTTGACCAATCTTGGAAAGAACTAATAAATTAAACTGAATATTTGATGTATAATGATATTAATTGCAGAAAGCTCATCAGTTCAAAATTTTACTGTAATTTTAATATTTATTTTCAATATTAAGTACAAAAGAAAACATTTGTAATATTATTAGTTTTCAGTAAAGCGCCAATGACGCACTAGGTTTTAGGCTTCTGCAGTGAGGCGATACCTAAACTCTTGTTTGTAGTTATTTTTATGCGATTCAAACTTGATTTGCATATTCAATTTAAGTTTCACTTGTTTTAAGATTTATTTATTCATTTACATTAATATATATCGTATGTTAGTTCGTGTTGATTGTTTATTTAATTTCTGTTCGTTTTAAGTTTCATTTATACTTTAATAGCAAACTATTTTTTTTCGTTTAAAGCTTGACTTTCATATTCAATCTAAGCATTACTAGCTTTAAGATCTATTTATTCATTTATATTATTACTTGTTGTATGTTTTTTGCTATGATTGTCTATTTAATTTCTGTTCGTTTTGGGTTTTATTTATTATTTAATAGTAATTTGTGGTCGTTTTGAGTTTGAATTTTAACAGGTATTTGTATCTCCTGAGCTTAAGTTTAAAATGGCCTTTACTTTTCTTTGAAAAAATTATTTTTCGGAAAGTTTTTTTTTAATTAATTTTTGTTCGTTTTTTATTGCAAAAAGTTTCAAGTTTTTATGGCATGGGGGGGGGGAGGTTGCTTACAGTCCGATTACTCTTGAATTTTAAAAACGGATCTAGAACTTTCAATTTAAATTGAATTAGGCTTTTTTCAAAGTCTATACGATTACCTCTTTGATAAAAACCTTAAATATGAACAAAAGAGAGCTTGCATAACTTGTGGACAGCGATTGACAACAATGAATGGATTGAAAAAATAGCTCCAATAAGGGTGTTTTAACCATTTGACTTGCTGACACAAAGGGATCACGACTGTTTGGAATTGACCTTAATAAATTTTGTGTGCCAAAGCAATTTTGCATTTATCACAGAGTATGTATTTTAACCTTATAATTGGATAATTATAATAGATTTACTATGTGTTCTTCCCACACAAAACTTTACCTTATTAAAGTCTTTGGGGTGGGGATGGCGTAGTTGGCACAAAGAAGAAAACTTTAGCGTAGACAGTAGGAGAGGGGGAGGGTGAGGTTGGAGACTCATCCAATACGGGGTGGAACTTCACTTATCTCCTCCTTTCCCGATTTAGGAGATTAGACAGACTCATTGGGCTGTAGAATGTTGGACCGTTTGAGTTGTGGAAGACGTTAAAATACTCAAAAATACTTTATATTTTCAGTTATTGCAGGATTGATTTCATAGATTGTGGAGGGGTGAGCCCCCTGGCCTATCATTTGGGTGAGCCTCAACTCATAATATGCAATTTTGATTAATTGTTCCGTGTTATGTGCATATATTATTCTATATATGTTATTTTGAGTTATACTTTTATCGCATTACGTTCATTTTTAAGCCTTGAGATAAAAACTGAAACCTTAGCGAAGACAGTGGTGGGGTGAAGTCTTCCCCCTCACATGCATAATTGAACAGCGATAGAGAAAGTAATACAAATGAAATTAATCTGTCTTTTGAAAATGTCTTTTTTCAAAAGACACGAACAAAATCGTCTAAAGGAACCTGAAGTGCTATCTCTGACATTTCCGTTGATTCTTTATTCCCATTACTTTCAGATGTAAAATTTAGAACATTATCGAATGGGTTTAGTCGTCCCCTCCCTGAATAATTCACATTTGGAAAACCCACCCCTGGGAAATTCCTCCCCCTCAAAGAACATTTTCTTTTCCTGCTGATAATTCCCCCGCGTTAAATTCCACCCAGCAGAAATTTCCTATCCGTGGAATGTGCTCCTCCAAACATATTCCCCTCAGATAATGTCGGATATTCATAAAAATGGAAGCTGAAATTTCTACTCAACTTTTTAGGTCCAGGGCGTCGGGTTTAATGCTAAGGGGTGGGCGGGCAGGGCAAGACCCAACAAAACATTAAAGCCTTATGGTCTTTTTGACCTTTTGTTTTCTATTGTCTAAAACTTAGTAACAGAAAAAAATTAATTAAAAAAAACTAGAACAACTTTACAAAAGAGATAAAAATTAACAAGCACTATATAAGGCTATCCTAACATTCGCGCTACAGATGGGAGGATATTAGCGGGTCGGGTTTAATCCTAAAGGGTGGGCGGACGAGGCTGGCTGTCCACAACCTTCCCGTTGGTGGCCCTGTTTTACTAATCTTAGTCCACAACTAAAAAACAATAAAACATCGAAACCTTATTGCTTTTATGACCTTTAGTTTTCTATTGTCTAAAACTTAGTAACATAAGAAAACTAATTTAAAAAACTAAATTTATTTATTAATTTATATTAATATCTATTGTATGTTTGTTTTCATTGATTGTTTATTTAAAGATTGTTAGATTATATATATGCCCCTAGGGCATAACTTACAACGCCTACCCCTGGACCCTGGTGGGCTGTGTCGACACTGGAGTTTTTGTTATCAGAACTTTGAACTATTTTAACAAAATGTCTATCTCAAATTTTTATCTGATGCATTAAGGGCGTGGAGGAAGGGGGGGGGGCTAGTTGCCCTCCAATCTCTTTTGACTCTTCAAAATTGAACAGGAACTTTCAATTTCCAATCAAATGAGCCCTCTCTAAAGTTTATACGAGCATCCCTTCCATAAGAAATAATATGAAGGATTCGGAGAATTCTTAAATTACAACCCTTGCCCTGAGGGCTGCGGGGGAGTTGTCATCCTCAAAGCCATAATTTCTAGAACTTAAAACTACGTTTAATAAAATGGCTGTCTCAAAAATTTTGATTGGATGTGTTTGGGGAAAAAGTGGGCGTGAGAGGGGGTTAGTTGCCCTCAAGTCACTTTCGACTATTAAAAAGGGCACTAGACCTTTGAATTTCCAATCAAATGAGCCTTTTTTGAAGTTTCTACGACACCGCCTTCTAGAAAAACCTTATATGCTCCCAGGGTATAGCTTAAAACCCTTCCCTTGAGGGTTGTGGGGGAGTGTCCTCCTCAAAAACATATTTTCTATCTGAAAATCAACTACGTTTAACAAAATGGCTATCTCAAAATTTTGATTGGATGTGTTTGGGGGAATAATGGGCATGGGGGGGCTAGTTGCCCTCCAATCACTTTCGACTATGAAAAAGGGCACTAGCCCCTTGAATTTCCAATCGAATGAGCCTTTTTGAAGTTTCTACGACAAAGCCTTCTATAAAAACCTTATGTGCCCCCAAGGCATAACTTAAAACCCTTGCCCTAAGGGTTGTGGGGGAGTGTCCTCCTCAAAACATATTTTCTATATGGAAATAAACAATGCTGAACAAAATGGCTATCTCAAAATTTTGATTGGATGCGTTTGGGGGAATGATGGGCGTGGGGGGGGGGGCTAGTTGCCCTCCAATCACTTTCGACTATTAAAAAGGGAACTATCCCTTTGAATTTCCAATCAAATGAGCCTCTTTTGAAGTTTCTACGACAACGCCTTCTATAAAACCCTTGTATGCCCCCAGGGCATAAAATAAAATCCTTGCCCTGAGGGTTTTGGGGGATTGTCCTCCTCAAAAATATATTTTCTATCTGGAAATCAACTACGCTGAACAAAATGACCATCTCAAAATTTTGATTGGATGTGTTTGGGGGAATGATAGGCGTGGGGGGCTAGTTGCCCTCCAATCATTTTCGGCTATTAAAAAGGGCATTTCCAATCGAATGAGCCCCCTTTGAAGTTTCTATAACGACCGCTTCCATATGAAGTGCCTTTGGGAAAAAAAAATAAAACATTGGAGCCGTATGGCCTCTACTATAGGCAACGCTACAGCGTTGCCTCTGATATCATCTTTACTGGACCAAACATTACGTAAGCCAAGCTTCGACTTGGCATATAAAAAGAAGTTGTAAGCGTGGTTTTTTAAGCGTCTCAGAAAATAGAACCCTAGATCCTTTCAAATCCTTCTTTTGTCTGAGAAGCAGATGACGAACTCGTAAGTTGCAAAATTCTACAACTATGGGTCTGGGTTTTGCAGATGGTTTGCCAATTCTTTTGGCTGATGCAACATCAGACTGAATAATTGGTATGCCAGGAGATTTCCCAGTACATAGTGACTAGAATCGACTTTCAGTGTTTTCAATGGAGGCATCTTCTTTCACCCCAAAGACAATAATTTGGTTGCTCAAAGCCTGCTGTTCAAAACGGTCATTTAATATTGCCAGGTTGGACTGGATAGGCTGGAAAGAGTTTTTTAGGTTCTTCATGGATGACTCCTAAGCAGCCAAAGAAGATTCAATAGAAAATATGCGCCTGTTATAGCTTTCAAGGGTTTTATCCACTAGATTACTAAGATCTAGGTTGAGGCCAGCATGTACCTCCTGCTTGATTGCATCCAGCTTATCTGAAGAGAAAGTGACATTATGTTGCATGAATGTCTATTCCTCTTTCATTTTAACCACTGCCTCATCTACCTGGGAAGAGATCTTAGTCAATATAAGGTCATCAAGTAACCCTTTCACTGAAGATTTAAGGTTGTCAGGATGCGGTGAATCTGCTAGCATTTTATGTTTGATTTTTATGCTATTTATGTGGTTAATGAGCATGAGTAGTTGCTCTGAAACAGATCCTGATCCAGAGAATTGGATTGAGCTGTCAGACCTTAGTTCACGAGGTGGCTTGAGTTGACTTTTCATTTCTTATCTGAAGTAAGCAACAAAATAGGAACAGAATAAGCAGTGGTATAAGACGGTTTGGGTATGAGGCAAGATATTTTCCACAATCTAGTAACAAATTTCAAATAGCAAAGCAGGGGATTGTGAAATTTGAAGAATATAAAGCAACCAGCACAAAACATCAAGCATCAACAGCAGCAGTGGCGTAAACCCAAGGATTGATTACTGTAGGCAAATTACGAGTTAAAATTGGTATAGGTCTCACCTGATGAGTCCCCTCTTACACCCCAGGGGTGGGGGCTGCTAAGTGTGCCTGCCTTTACCCACTGGTAGGCAGGCAGAGCCAGTACTCCAGGACGCTTAAAGTGTTGCTGGTTATGCCAGAAAACCTCAAATTTATCCCACTAATTTTAACCACGTCTTTTCAAATTTCCACTTTCGCTCTTTATGCTAAAGTTTAGGTTTTTGTCAAAAATCATTAAGAAAGACTGCTCAGACATAAGGGTCATTGCATATAAATGAGAAGTATTCTTAAAGAGCCTTACGACTTAAAGGTAAAGAACGAGGGTCAAGGAAGGGTTAGCCCCTCTTATACCAAATTATTTTCTGTTGGTTTTATGTTTTAATGCTTTTTCTTACTTTCAGCTGAAAACATTTGTTTTTTTGTTTATAGCAAATGTTTTATTTAGCTATTGTAAAAACTATTTGCGGAGTAAAACCGTTCATCTCTTTCTGAAGGAGGTGAGTACTTCAAACTTTGTTTGAAGCACTGTAGTGCTTTTTGAGAGTCCTGGAATGAACCAACAGTTTTAATCGGCTGCCATTCTCATCAGCTATAAAAGGCTAGCGAGAAATAAAAGTGCCAGCGTTTATTAATTTTCAGGAGCGCCTTGCAATGTCGACCGGCAACAATGTTGATCGCTCAAAAAGCACTCAAAAAGACATACATCAATTCGTTGGTTTTGCTCTAATTTAACAAATTCATTAGCAACCTTTCCTTTATTTACATATCTTAGCTTCCAGTTTTTAAAACAGACCTTATCTTTTTATACCCTAAGAGTTCTTGACAGATGTCTCGCCATGTAAGCTACTAAATTCTTAAAAGAGTGACTGATTACACTAAAATGCAGTAGATTCCCAGTTGACAAATCTTATTCATATTGAAGGAGCTGAAAAAGAAAACTGTCAGAACTATGACAGTCCAAGAAAAACCAAAACAGGCTGTCATAAAGCAATCTAAAGGGAAGTGTCAAAGACCATTAGAAAATTTCAAGAGATGATATCCAGGAGGAGAATAATATCTAAAAAAGTCGTATGAATAATAAATATCTCCTTTGTAGAATGTATAGAAAGGGACTATAGAAAATATCTTTTTCAAGAAATCCTTTTCTTGTTGCGTACAACTTGTCCATTTGTTGATTCCCAAATTCAGATGGAAACACACAATGCAATAGCTCATCATTGTTTCAGTCATTTACTTCTTTTAAATAAGACGTTTTCAAAAGGAAATCTCTATTCTAAACAAGAACCAACTCAAATACCTTTTCTTCTGTGAGTTTTCCTTCGCTCTTCTACTTTCCACTTCCTTTCCAAGGGGAGGATTTTCGTCAATTATGTGCCAATTTATAAGCAGTTTTAAATATAATAAAGGGTTGTAAAGTTGTTTTTTAAAAATAAGAACAAAAGAGAAAAAGGGAAATTTTTTGGACATATTTGTGTTTGATTGCTGAGCGAATTAGGGAAATTTGAAATAGAGGGATTGACAAACTGCGATTAGAACAATTAAAATTGTTTGTTTTCTTGTACAATTTTCTTCTATAAAATATGAGAGAAATTAATGTTAGGCCGAAGACAACAGGCCGCCACGAAATGTACACTTTTCAAATCGGTGGATTTTATAGCAACAGACAAAAAAAAATTGGAAAAAGATAAAAATTTGGTCTTTCTGGACAGGGTTTGGTCTTGTATGATGATCCGACTAAAATGTTTTTCAGAAAGTTTTATTATGTTAAACTTCACTTAAAATTCACTTTTGTGTTTTAGACATTAAGTAGTTTGAGGATCATAGTTCTATCAAATGCTTTTAGGAACCTTTAATTACATACGATGATGAATATTGAACATCATTTGTGAAATATTAAGTTTTGTGTTTTACTTTCAGGCTCACCCGTTTTAGTTTTAGCCTCAGATTTGTAATTAAGAATCTGAGGCTAAAATTAAAGTAGATAAAATTGAAAATAAAACGCCAAAAAAATTAACAAAGCTTGTTAATCAACAAACTTTGTTGAAATGCTTTATTACAAACTGTTGTTGAAACTGGAAGCATGAACGTATAATATTAGGTACATTAATTGCATGAGCCACATAAAAAAATAAATTGTTTCATGTGGTATATAAAAAAATTTATTTTTCTTTAGTAAATTTTTTTATATATTTTTTTCAATAAATTTTTTTATGAAAAAAAAATTCATAAAAAATAAATTATCGATACAAGCAGATACTGTAGCGATAGTTTCTGGGTGTTAGCCTATGTATCTATATGGTGATCTAGAAAAAGAAGAAAATAACTTTAACTTAAGGAAGTGAAATAGATAGATTAAAATTTCAGAAAGATGAGGCAGATTTAATTCATGTTAATGCAACTCCTGGCCTAAAGGAAAGAACGTCTTCTGTAAAGAAGGCATCTAGATTTTGTAGATTAGTTTTTTTTTTAAAATAAATCTTCCATTAGACCTGTCAACAAAGAAGCAGTAAAAAGTAGAGTGGAGGAAACAATGTCAAATAAGAAGGAGGGCTCCAACACTTTCAAGGTACATTTTTTAAAAGGAATTGTCAATCCAGATTTGTAAAAAAAAAAAAAAAAAAAAAAGGAGCAGCAGTAAATAACGAAATATAATCAGTGGCAAAATTCAAGAAAAATTTGGGGGAGTGTTTTCTAAATCAATGGGGGTAATTAGACGTTTTTCAAAGAAAATACCGAAGAAAAAAACTAGTTTTCAATGAATTGCCAAAAATCATATTTTCGAAATCTAGGATAGTTTAAAAAATTGAGGGGGCAAATACCCCTGTCCTTTATATTTGCAGACTTCTGAAAAACTTCCGATTAAAAAAAAAGTTGACGGAGCAGAAGAATTGAATTCGCTTCATTAAGAATCTTACTTACTTAGACTTAGTTCCTCCCATGCATCTCCGTGGTGACCTCTGAAGAGCTTGTTACTACAAGTCTTCCAAAGATATTCCCGCCAGTGAAGGATCCTTTTATAGGCATCGGTCTGCGTCGCTTTCTGATATCCGAGTTTTATAATTCACGACGTGGAAATCATGTCACCCTCGCAGAAGGTGAATTTTTGAAAAATACTTGACTGATTCTTCTAATTGTTATAAGATTGTTTACACTTCTACAGCGTAAGTGTTTTACCAACAACAAAGTTGATGAAACTCGAATTACAAAATAAAACTATGGTTCAATGAATTAAGGTTAGGATTTCTGAAATATCATTCGTTGAAGTTCCACATCGATCAAATTATGAACGATATCCAATATTTATTCAATTTGATACAAGGAAGTAAGCGTTTAAAACTGTGCTGTTAGTGAGGACCTGATCGATGGCAGTACTTCTAGAAATTAAAGTTTCACCAAAATCCACAAGCAGTGACCTATGTAAACTTTTTAAATATGTTTCGACGGCAACGTATTTAGATTAGTTTAAAGTATTTAGAAAAGTATTTAGATTAAATCTTAGTTAATAATCTAAATTACCAAATAAAGGATGTAACCTATGCACATCTATACTAGATCCAGAAGCGGTTTTAGGGAAGGGGCACAGGGAACATATGGACATTTCCTCCTCCGGTGTAGGCTGCTTTCTCATTTAAGGGCATCAATTATCCAGGATGGGGAAGATAGGCTGCTTGGTGGGTTAATGAGGTCTAGGACTCCAAATTATATTGTGGCAGTAGGAAATTTTGTATTGAAGGGAAGGATGTCAAAGGGAGTGTAACTTTTTTTTAGTATTTGTCTTTTTTGTATATGACTTTAAAAGGCTTTTAAATACAAATTATTATTATTATTATTATTATGATTATTATTATTATTATTATTATTATTATCATCATTATTATCATTATTATATTATTATTACTATTATTATTATTATTGTTACTATTACTATTATTATTATTATGCTCTAGACTCAGAAATTTTAGGGGTGGCAAATTTCGAATAGATAATCAAACGATTATAATCATTTTTTAATTCTTAAATTTTTACTGTAATTAAGATAGAGTAGAATGCACAGTTAATAGATAAAAGTAATTAATAAATTACCAATTAATTACTAAAATAATTTATAAAACAAAAAAATTATTGAATAATAATGATTGCATAATAATAATAATTAGAATAATTAAATTAAAGTGATTATAATAATTGAATAATTTATATAATAAATTAAAAATAATTTATTGATTAATTATCAAATATACATTTCTTATAGATGAATTTTTGTTTTTAAACTTGGCACGCAAATTATTTGGGAGACAGGGGGGGGGGGGCACCAACCTAAATCTTGCCCGGGTGCAAGAGAAGCAAGAACCACCAGGGTCCGGCCTTAGTTAGTATTGTCTTGAGGCAACTTTCCGACAGATGTCACAAAATACCTTACCTTTCTGAGCAAATATGATTTGTAGAGGTTGAATATTAGTGGTATGAGATGTGTTGTTAGGCAGTGCAGGATTATGAGTAAAACTTCCTTAATTGTCACATTTACTTTAATACACTTTCAATACCACAATAAATTCCTAGAATATCCGACGACATGAAATCAGGAGAAATTTGAAATTTCTCAGTTGTAGGTGAATGGTTTGATAGAAACATTGCTAGTTGCGTAAATATGTTAAAACTTTAGACTTGCAGAAATTACATTAAATTTAAAGGGTTTTTCACCCTAGGTAGATCACTATTTATTCGAAAGTTCAAGTTTCGAGTTACAAGAAAGAGCAAATCTAAAAAAGAAACATACTTCTTTTTCTAAAATATGTCAATTTTCTTATCCAAAAATCCATTATTCATTGTTCTCAGCAAAGCACAAGTTGTAATTCCAGCAAACCTATATATAGCATATAAGCCTCTTTATCTTTATCTCTCTCTCTCTCTCTCTCTCTCTCTCTCTCTCTCTCTCTCTCTCTCTCTCTCTTCTCTCCTCTCTCTCTCTCTCTCTCTCTCTCTCTCATCTCTCTCTCTCTTCTCTCTTCTTTCTTTCTTTCCCTCCGTCTCTCTCGCTCTCTTTGTCTCATCTTTGACATTACAAATATTATCGACAGACACAGATGTAATTTGACTGAGCCTAATCAGCAATCAAGACAGGTATTTCCATTGTAAAATTGACCTGGGACTCCACTAAAACTTCCCTTATATCAGCATACCGAGAATATACTTTTCAAATTTAGTTTTATCCAAGTTACATTGATATCTTTTTAGCTTCCTCTTTTTGGCCAATCTCTTGCTGTGGCAATGTCTATTGACAAAATGTTCCGTTTATATGGGAGCTTTATCAGGCAACAATATTGCACCTAGTTTTGAATTTTATATCAGTTCCTTATAACAGGGAAATATTTAGCTACAAAACGTTTTAGTCTTCTCAAATTATTCTCTATTCAAACTGTAAATAGCCGTAACTAGATTAGATAAATCTTTTTCTGTCTTTAGGTTTAAGCCCTACCGCAATCAGAGTTTTCAAATCATGACTAGAATAAGCCAGACCTTCAAACAAGGAACTTCGAGAAAATTCAATTAAGTGCTTCGCCAGGCTCCAAGAACTACTGTTCTGTTTACAAGTTGATTTCTCATTCTGATGCAGAATACGGACGACTAACTTTATACATAACTATAGAACAAAACAAAAGCAAATTTCTCACGTAAAGACTGGTTGTTCAGCTACTTCAAGTCCCACGATTTTTTTGGATTTTTAAAAATAAACTATATCCAATGCTTTGGTTATACCCCAAATTTCAAGAATTCCTGCAAAAGAAAGCTGTTTCCCCGTCAATTAAGTTCACAACGTTGAAAAAAAAATTATAAGATTTCCTCTTATTTTTGGAGAATTTATTCAATATTTTTTAGGAGAGAAATCCCCGTCTTCCATCCGTGAATGTGTAGTCCCGACAAAATATGATTGTCGAAATTCGGGGAGAATCTTACCACATATCAGATGAAATGTTAGGTTTTAAGTCGTAAAAAAGAGTTTTCGTACCTTTATTTTTTCTTCTCAATTCGTTTTCAACAAAATTTCCCTTTATTTCCTCATAAATCAAGCCATTTCCCCCAAATTTTCAGAACTGAGAATGTAAGGCCTGCCTAGGCCTACCTAATGCGGTCAAGCTAGTAGCAGCCTGAAGGATTTTGCACGAAACCTGCTTCCTTAAAAACCAGAAGTTGTCTGTAGGCTGCCCGCCAGCTGCAGTTTTCCCATTCTTTCTGTTGAGTAACTACTTGTTTGATATTTTGATTTACTCTATTTTCAGATAGCTTTCACATCTTTGAGTCAAATTAATAATATTATATAACATGCTAAAGAATGATGCATGTAACTACATAAGGCTGCCGCTAGCTACCATGTGACCTTTGCAATCAATGGCGATGTAACGTTACAATCCATTGATATTTTTGGGAGCAAGTGTACCCCCCCCCCTCTGGAAAATTGCCTTCGGTTAATTTACCGTGTAGTAAATTCTTCCACACGGAAAACTGAGCAGCCACAGAGAAGGTACAAAATAGGTACCTAAAAATCTCAATCATATGTCTTAAAGAAAACAAAAGGATCAGCTATCAGAAACAATTTAAGGACAGAGGATGGCTGGTCTTTAATCATTGTCAACTTATGAAAAAAAAACTAGAGACTCTCAATTTCCGATCGAATGAGCATCTTCCGAATTACTACGACCATGAGGGCGGTGGGGTTGGAGATGAGGAAGGGGCGGCCCTTCTCCTATAGCAATAAATTCTGCTAATTTTGGGGTTTAATTTCTTGCACATCAAAAACTTGTATAGTTTACAGCTCTACCCTGGAGACTGGGAAGGAGTTTTCCAAATCTGGAGGCATGAATAATTGACCTTTGGACTGTTTGAATAAATGGCTATCTCGAAAATTTTAGGGGATTCATCTGGGAAAAATAGTGAGGAGGGAGTATTTTCAATGGGGGGGGGATTTTTTCCGGAGGATTTTCTGCAGTAGGGAATTTTCCGCGGTGAGAATTTTTCAAGGAGGGGGAAATTCCCCCATACCCAATTTCTTGGTATTATTTGAATTGTTTGGCAGGTTCAATTTATCGTTATTAATTATATGGTTGCATTTTTCTTGCTCCCTGAATGCTGATATAATAAAAAATTAATATTTAGACTCATTGAACATTCAGAACATTTCTCTTATAACTTCAAATAGCTTTCATGTTTCAAAATTGGACCACAAATTCAAGGGAAGCAGATGAAAAATAGCACATTCTCAAGAAAAGAAGTATTGAACTGGCGGATATTAGGCATGGTCGTAGGTTGGTGAAGGGGATCTATTAGACCGGAGCATTCAACTGTTCCAGTGTAAACTTGTTTTGCTTGTTTTTTTCTGAAAATGTGTGTTACATATTAACTGTTTTCATTTAATTCGTAACCTAGTCAAATATGTTTAGTTAACGTTTCTGCAGGATTGATTTTTCCGCTGAATACAAAACAGCATCCTAAACCGGGGTTGTCAAATAAACATTGATATAAATATTTGCTATAGTACAGCATTCAAAAATATAATCGGAGAAGAGGTCCAAGAGAATGCTGCACGCCATTCACCACTTCCGATACCCGAAGTCACTAATTTAACCTCTCAGATATGCTGTGAAAAGAAAGCAGACAACACAAGGGAGGGGGCTCAAATAAACTTGTCTCTGATGCCCGTCATTGACCTAGGGCGTTCTTGGGTCTTAATCTAGTCTTCCAGGAAAATAGTCAACATGATTTAGGCTATGCAACTTATGATTTGACTGTTTTTTCTAATAAACCAGCCCTATCAATTATCTTTTCAAGCTGCATAGCTGCTGCGAAATTCTGACTTATAGTTATTACGAAGAAAAATCTGAATTGAAATTCCTACAGCGGCGCAGTGGGTCAAACTTTGCCTGAATATATGCACCACAGGGTAAGGATTTCATCAGTAGTCCAGGCCAACGCATGGACTACTGTGGTCGAAAAACGTCGTTAATCAACATGTTTTTATTTCACAACTCCTTTGTGCAGAAGGAGTTGTCAAATAAACTAGGAAGCATAATCATTCCATTGGAAATTGAAATTTTCAATTCTCTTTTAAAGATTGAAAGTGATTAAAGGGCAACCTGTATCCCTCCTAACCCCTTTTTGCCGTGGGACCCCTTGTAGCCTTCCATAGAATCAGATCATAATTTTGAGAAAGTGCTTTCCCTAAGAACTAAAAAAAATTTTAAAATGTGCTTCTATTTTGGATATCCCCTTAAGAAGCACATTTTAAAACTTTCTTTAATTATGAGGGAAAGTACTATATGATACCATGGAAGGTTAAAAGGGTTCCCATAACAAAAGGGCAATGGAAAGGGCCTGGTTAACCTCTAATGACTTTCAGTCCTCAAGAAGGGCAATGGGAATACCAGTGTTCGATAGAATGATCATGCTGCAAATTTTGTTGTGGCCACTCCTTCTGCACAAGTGGTTGGGAAAGAATAACAACACATGGTAGATTACTCTCTTTACTTCATCAAAACAACTGCATTAACTGTAGAAGATCTTACATATTAATTTCAAATATGCCTTTTTTTACTTAGAGAGGTTGAGGGCTAAGGGGCAATTTTATTTTATCAGGCTAGGCTGAATAAAATATTACTTTTAACAATATTCTGGAAGCCTTTCTTTTATAGTCCATACTTAGCAGATTTTTAACCCTGGGGAGAGGGCAAGCTCATTCAAAACAATTCCCAAATAATATTCCTGATTTCAGACAAAGTAATTCCATAATAACTAGAAAGTTGGTTTTCAGTATTATAAAAAAACATGATACAAATAAACAAGTCGTAAATTGACACCACTAATTACGCTGTATTCAGGCCTCATAATTAAAAACATATGTTGTCGTAAAACACAGTCCAATCCTTGTATTTTGACAAAGGAAAAAAACTGACGCCTTGACACGTCTAGAAAAAGAAGTCACTAATTGTTAACATAACTTTCATGAGTGATGATGTCGCAGAAACGAGACGGTTGAAGATTAGTGGATTTTCTCCCCAAACGGTTATAAGCTGATCAGGGTGATGTCTGGAATCCTTATCGGGAAAGGGAACGGGGTGGGGGCTAATCCAAAAGAGGAGTTGGAATTAATTCATATAAATAATTTTTAACCCAATAAATTGACGAATTAGTGCGTATTTTACGTAACTGATTAGATTCTGAATGAAGGGGATTTCCCTGAAAGTCCTGAAAAACAATCAATTCTCCTATTTAGGCCTTTGTCAAAAACAACAAAAGTTGTTGCGGAATTGACGCTTATACTATTTTAATCAGCGTTAAAGGCGTACCCCGCATTTCTCTTTAGTCCTAAGTAGAAAAGTCTAGCAAAGTGATCAAAGAACTAGCAGGAATTAGAAGTATTTAAAGTTGGTTTGATAGATGGCTTACAAAAAAGATCATCATGAAAAATCTGAGGTTTTTAAATACAATACATAGGTTTAACAGAGCAAATTATCTCTTCGATTAATCAAATTTTCATAGTCAGCTTCAGAGATATGAATTACTAACAGGCAGGATTGCCACTTCAGTTAAATTAACAGTACTACTCACGGTCACTTAAAATTACCTCCGTGCATTAAAAAGTACTACCTACCAAAAATTGGTGGAAAGCATCTTAAGAAGCACATTTTAATTGAGCACCAAAGGTTTTTTGGGGATTACCCTTTAAGCTATAGTCATTTTTTTTTTTTTATAGCTAGTTTCCTCTCAACTAACCTCTGATATGACAGAAAAGAGTAGCTTATACAGGATTCAACTAAAAGCAAAAACTTCTTATCTCTGGATGTTCACTTTAAACGGTCCATGATTGCCTGGTATGATAATACTGCGTTCGGACTATCTATTCTCTAGAAAAATGGGACGGAAAACTGGAAGCAGCAAAAGATGTCGAGTTATGCAGTTTTTAAAAATATATTTTAAATGGTTATCCTTATCAAATCTTTATTTCTAAATCAAAACCAGGAATTTTTTTTAAGAATTAGTCATTTTGACAGTTTACCCTTTATCGGTACTTGTATGATGTACCCCCTGCAGCTCAAGAAGCGGAGTTAGGTTAATCCTAATAAAACATACCTAATATGAAAAAATCGAATACTTTGGAAACAAAGTTTGGCTATATATTGGAAAATTAGGGGGGTGGGGGTAAAGTACAGCGGGTCTGCATGCAAAATGTGCTAGCAACAATTATTCTGATATTATGAAGTAAGAATTGTAAGCTGAAAGAAACTAGCAAAAAAAAAAACGGTATACAGTGCGTCAAAGCATGAACAACTTGAGCTGCAGGGGGTATATCATTCATGTGCCCCTTTATCTATTGAAATCACATTAAAAAGCCATTTTTATTTTACTTATTTAAAATCTATCTTGTAAATTCGGCTGTAATAATTAAAAGTGTGGCATATACCATTTTGGTCGAAAATGAGTTATGTATGTGTCGTGGGTAAACTCAAAACGAGGAATCGAATGGTGCTTGGTGCAGTCAGAATTGCCATATCTCATACCGTTACGAAGATAAAAAAAAGAAGACATACACCACTTTTAGACGCGAGTTACATAGCCAAAAAGAAGACACATGCAGAGCCTATGTCTCTTTTTTGACCCTGATCCTTCGGACTTTAATATTTGGCATTTATCTCCTTTTTGGCTTAAGAATCAACCAAATTTCAGCATGATCATGATTTAAAGAAAAGAAGGAAGTATTTGTAGTGTGATAAAGAATATGCTCTCAATGTAATTCAATGTAATTTGTAATTTAATTCAGCATGATCATGAGCATAGGCAGCGCAATCGTGCTGCCTAAGTAAAGAACGATTTTTGCACAATGCGTTGTTTTTTTTATATTTTTTTTTTGAGGTTTTAGACCAGGGCACTTCGTATCGAAGGAGTTGTCGAAGAAACTTCGAAAAGGGCTCATTCGATTGAAAATTGGAGTGGCTAGTGCCCTTTTTAATAGTCAAAAGTGATTAGAATGCAACTAACACCCCTTCCACGCCCACTATTTCCCCAAACATATTCAATCAAAATTTTGGAATAGCCATTTTGTTCAGCGTAGTTGATTTCCAGGTAGAAATTATGTTTTTGAGGAGGACACTCCCCCACAGCCCTCAGGGAAAGAGTTGTAAGTTATGCCCTGGGGACATATAAGATTTTATAGAAAACGTCGTCGTAGAAACTTCAAAAAAGGCTCATTCGTTTTGAAATTCAAAGGGTTAGTGCCCTTTTTAATAGTCGAAAGTAATTGGAGGGCAACTAACCTCCCTCTCACGTCCACCTTTCCCCCAAACACGTCCAATCAAAATATTGAGATAGCCATTTTGTTCAACGTAGTTGAAAGTTCTAAAAATCAGGTCTTTGAGGATGACAACGCACCCACAGCCCTCAGGCCAAGGGTTATAATTTATGCCCTAGGGACAAATAAGGTTTTCATAGAAAGCGTTGTCGTAGAAACTTCAAAAGGGGCTCATTCGATTGGAAATTGAAAAGGCTAGTGCCCTTTTTAATAGTCAAAAGTGATTGGAAGGCAACTAACACCCCTTCCACGCCTACCATTTATCCAAACACATCCAATCAAAATTTTCAAGATAGCCATTTTACTCAACGTAGTTGAAAGTTCTAGAATTTTAGATTTTTGAGGATTATAGCCCTCTCAGAGCCCTCAGGGCAAGGGTTATAAGTTATACCCTGGGGGCATAAAAGTTGTTATTGAAAGCTTTGTCGTAGAAATTTGAAAAAGGGCGCATTCGATTGGAAATACAAAAGGGCTAGTGCCCTTTTAAATAGTCGAAAGTAATTGGAGGGCAGCTATCCCCTCCCTCTCACGCCCACCCTTTCCCCAAACACATACAATGAACATTTTTAGATGGCCATTTTGTTCAACGTAGTTGAAAGTTCCGGAAATAGGTACTTAAAGATGACAACCCCCCCCCCCCCCCCACTACAGCCCTCAGGGCAATTGTTGTAAATTATGCCCTGGGGGCATATAAGATTTTTTATAGAAGGTGTTGTCGTAGGAACTTTAAAAGGGTTCATTCAATTGGAAATTGAAATAGCTAGTGGCCACAGCACAGGAGCACAGGAAAGGCAATGGGAGACCATGGAATTAAATGGAGAGGAAAAAGTCTCCTGGAAATAGATTATGCTGACGATTTAAGCACCCTAGATGAAAGTTTGAGCAAGATGAATGAACTTTTAGAGGTTTTGCGAGTTTTCAGGGTTCTAGAATAGGTTTGAAAATTAATGTTAAGAAGACTAAGTCACTAAGGCTAGGAATATGTGAAGATGAAAAGGTGACGTTGAGTAATGAAAAGATTGATCAGGTGGACAGCTTCACTTATCTTGGTTGTATTATTAGTAAAGATGGTGGGAGCAGTGAAGATGTTAAAAGTAGAATAGCCAAGGCTCAGGGTGTTTTTTCACAGTTAAAAAAAAGTTTGGAAGAATAGGAAGATAAGTCTGCAAACCAGGATTAGAATATTAAAAGATACAGTCATGACAGTGGTCAAATATTGCTCCGAAGCATGGGTGCTCCGAAAAGTGGATGAGGATTTGCTAGCTGTTTTCCAGAGAAATTGCTTAAGGATTGTTCTTGGTACCCGGCTGACCGACCTTATTTCAAAAAAAAGGCTGTAAGAAAAATGTGGTTCAATAGTACTTTCTATGGCTACAGTGAAAGAAAGATTGAGATTGCTAGAGCACGTTAGTAGTAACCTATTAGGGAGTCCAGAGCTTACAAGACCTGTTAGAGGACTTTCTGCATCTACACCCATTCCTGGACCAATCAGAGATGTTTTTACGAACGCTACACCATTTAGGGTAAGGTGAATATCGTAGCTATGATGCCATAGCAACCAGATTCAATATAAGGAGTGATTTTCCTTGTAGCTCGTATTAGAAAGAGAATTGAATTCAGAGAGAGAATAGTTTGTTTATTATACTCTATTATTTGACAAGATATTAGCATGGAAAATGAGTGCTATGCTTACACTATTGGTGTTTGATGGTGGAGCAGGTACAAACAATGATACAAAGACGAGAGTACCAAACTTAGCAGTGGAAACTACACGAGGATCTCGAATAAGCCTTGAATGGGATGATATGTATGCAAGATATGTGATATCATTGAACAATTTTAAATTGGAGGAGCAGCTATGCTTTGCCGCGAAACTAGATATAGTGCATAGAAATAGACTTCAAGCTTCTTTAAATACACTAGTGAAATATATTGAGGAAAATAAGTTGTATCAGTGATAATTATTGTTATTGTAATTATATTTAATAAAAATGTTTCTAAATCGAGATATATTTTTTTGTAGTAGGTTAGCGTATATTCTTAAAGTATATTCTCAGAGAATACTTGTTGATATAATTAAAACTGATTATCCGTCATTAGACTATTGTATGAAAATTTTACTTCGTGGTCCAAACGCATTTACATAATTTATTGACACATTAACCGAAACAAAACAAAATGATATTGTGGATTTGCTTTTGAACACACTAATTTAGAAATTTAAGACTATGATTTTTCACGAGAAAGATGTTGCTCAAGCAGGATTTACTCCTCTCTTTCTCTCTCCCTCTCAATTTACCAATCGTATGCCAGTTTCATTTCGGCGGTGAGAGTGTCCACACATTAAAAATGTTCTCTACATGTCCACTATATGCATGTTAACAGATAAAAAATTTTCTCTCTTAAGTTAATAATCAAGGGTTTTCTTTACCCAGGGGAACCCCTGGAAAAAACATAAACAGGTATCCATGATCTTTCTTCAGGCAAAAAATAAACTTTTCCACATTTTCGCTAACAGGACCTAATACAGTAGGTCCTATTACAGTATAGCATATGCTACGATTTTTTTAGGTGTCTAAATCTCTATGCTAGTTCGAGGATCTCGAACTAGGATAGAGACTGAACAGCGGGTCATCATGTGAGAATTGTACAATGATTGACGAGTATGATGAAAAGTGCAGATTATGCAACCCGTGTAAATGCATAGAGGATATGCCGTACAAATTAAAGGTTGTAATTCTTGTCTTGAAGAGATGTGTGACTCTCACCCTTGAGGACACCTATGCTCCAATTTTCATTATGATAAATGTAATCAGTGGGAGAATACATATCCTGGTATGATTGGAAAGAATCCTAAACGTGATTTTAGTTTATTACTAAGAGACTGGTATCATCGTGGCTTTAAAGTGTTTTGGGAGGAGGAATCAGGTCTACGATTCAACTGTTGGAATAACAAAATAATTTTTTTTTCTCCGTCATCGTTGTGAAGACAATGGTTACTATGATTATAAGCCTACTGATTTTTATTTGGCTGTTACAGAATGTGATTCACCATTTGAAAACACTGTATGTGACATTGCTTCAAATAAGCAAATTGAAACACGTGAATTTTACAATATGAATGAAAATAGTATCATTGACTATACAAAGAGACAAGATAAGAGTGAATTTACATTATACTGTATAAAATGAGACCCTGACATTGCAGCACATCAGGATCAGTATACAGTGAATTCAGATGATCTACCCACATTAGTTGTTCTCAACAAATACCTATACGTAGTAGAAGAAGAAATCTAAAGAGCAGAAAGTCGTTTTTTATTATGTATATACATTATTTTTATTAATAAACAATTTTACATTCATTTTTAGAACATTTTATTCGTAGGGTGCTAAAATCAATATTAAACACATTTGAAAGTATATTTTCCACTAGGAAGTCATTCAGACGAGGAATGTCAACGTAAATATTGAGAAACTGCTTGTAAGTATAGCCACGACATCTGAACAGGAAATAGAGTAGTGCATGAAAGCCACAGGTCTTATTCGTTAAATCCTGTACTCTCCTCCGATTTTGAATAATAGTTTTCACACTGCTTTCAATAAAGTTGTTGATGATTGGGGTGTAGAATTTATATGATAGGCCAAGAGGATCAAACAATTCTATATTCTTTGCTGTTTGAAAGATGCATAGCCAATGACCTGTCTTCAAAAATCGGCGGACTGCTATTACCAATGATTAGGGTATTGTTAACACTTGAAATTTTTTCAATGAAGTCCGATGGTATGCAATAGCATTTATATTGGGACATGTATAAATCCATACTAAATACGCTGATTATTTGATTTGTGTTCATGGTGAAAGGTTTAGTAGAACACTGCCGTCGGGGGTGATTTCCCAGTAAATTTCAAATTGACTCAACGATATTAACCGTGATACTTTCAGTCGAAGCATCGCAAATGTGCACTTTAAACGTAAATTCCCCGTTTGTATTATGCTCATATCTTGAGTCCCAGACAAGTCCAAAACAATTACACCATGATTTTTTGAAAATATTGAATTGGTTATTCCATCTTCAAATAGTTGTTAGTCATGATCTAGAGATTGCATAGACAATTCATACAGAGTTCTGTAGGATTTTTTTATCAAATGATAAAGTGTACTAGGGAATTCCATTCACTTTGCATACAAGGCTAGATACGCCAAAAAATCAAAATCATGGGGGAATGTAGTCCAGGATCCAATGGCACTAGCACTCTTCACAAAGGCCAAAGCAAATTTTGATGGGATTTCTCCATTGATAAGTGATGAATCGGTATAATTGCTAGAACCAGTGGCAATGTGACGTTGATTGGTGACTGTTTGGGCGACAAGAAGTTTGATATTGTTATCATTGGCTCTCAGCTTTTCCACTGCCAATACAACATAACTCATAACCCGTTGTTTTCGAACATGAAGAATTGCTGAAGTGATAATGGCATTTGCATCAGGTGCTGCAGCAAGTGTTTTTCTAAAAATGAAATTCGATGGAGCTAGTTGCATGTTTATGTCAATGTTGACATTGAGAGGCAACCATTGTGATATATTAAATATCTCATGATTTAATTTTCCTATTAAATGATACTCCTGGGTCATTGCATCAGTTAACTCACTGTCAGCATCAACGTTTGATCTATATTCATAGCCCAGTGCCTGTCCTCTCAACTCCTTATATGACTTTGGAGTCATCATCATAAATTGTATGTAGCTGGCACAGTTAGATAAATTGTTGGTAGTGCTCACCAATGCTCCATTAATGAATATATTAATTTGTTTGAACAAGTTGTATAGGATACAGTTTTCATAGGACAGACCATTGCTAGCAATGGGAGTTGTATTGTCTGATTTTTTCTTCACCAAAACATTTAAATCCGCAAATTTTGATGATAAATCAATTAAATAATCTTCATTGGAACATATCTGAAAGTGTATATTTTCCGACAGGGGTTGTTGAGGATGAAATGTTCATAGTACCCATACTTGACACTGACATCAACATTTTCAACATTGAAAAGATTCAATGACGAACTGATTGATGGATGTGATTCTTTGTTGGGGAGATAGGTCATCTTAAGAGAAGAAATCCTTCTTTGATCTAACAATCTTTTTCTTCTTCTCTTATTGCTCTTCTTCCCTTTTTTCCTCAAAGTCATTGTTGACGTCTTTTGCTTCCCACCTGGGTGGAGACTGATGAGTGAATGATGAACACACACCCTTTCTAATCTCATCCCATTTTGCTGAGATTTTAATTGTTCGCCATCGGCTCTTGCTGAAGATCTAATATTTTCTTTAAGACTCTCGTTGAAATTTTTCCCCGATCCCCAGTCCTGTAGTGTTGAGGCAGCAAAATTTGATGCAACAGGTACAAGATGTTTTCTGGCAAGGGGTAGTGCAGAACGAAATAGCCTAGCAAACCAGCTACCAATACCATAGGCAGACATTGTAGTACGCCCCTTGTAATAGTCCAATCTATGACAAATTTGACGAGGACTCAGAGCACCAACAGAGCAGTCAATAGCAGGACAGACAAATGGAATTCTTCTATTGTTCATCTCAGGCAATGGGTCGAAATGACATGTAATCACAGCTAAACCTTTTTTTATTGCTAGAGGATCACCCAATTCACTTCTTAGTTTTAACTGACAGAGTTCCAGATATGAAGTGTTTACAGGAACATACTGAAGATGCTTTATACTATAGTGATGAACATGATCATGGTTGTTTTTCATTCGAGAACACGTAGGAGGGGTACATTTGAATTACAAACTCTTGATGTTTCCACAGAGGACGCATAAAGAAATATACAAGAGTCCGAGGCGACTCCAGGTTGATAATCTGCAAAAATAACATGATTCATAATGCTAACAGTTCCAGCGTTTTTAACACTGATCATATTCCATTTAGAGCCAAGAACATCTCCCAGATTATCATTGAGATGAATCATTTCATTGTCAACAGGTGAGCTAATGTAAATCTTATGGTGTTCCATTGAATAATTAAAGTGGAATGTACCTTTCTTACGAGATGAGGTTTTTCTATTGATTATACGACACAAATCAGTCATACTACCATATTCTTTGTATTTCAGAGGGACATGAGGATATTCACCAGATTTAAATGCCTCAATCAATTCATACTCGACAAAGAGTGACCAATCGAATGGTAAAACTTTTATCTCATATGCACAATATTTTCTCAGGATATCATATGTAGTTTTGAGATTACAATCGACAAGAGCAACTTCATACTTTCCGTCATCGAATTTGATGCTGGGGGAAAGTTTTGTCCAAAAATCACTTGTTTTATTCAAATCATTGTAGAGAGGGTCGGAGATGTTCGATATAAACGTTACATAAAAATCATTGGGCATTGTTAATGTCTTCAATACCAATTTAATAATCAAAATCAGATTTATATCCTAGCCAACGAACAAGCAACTGTTTCTTGACCATGCGTGTACGGCTCTTTAATGTCTTTTCAGTTTGATAGATTTCACTATTATTTTCAACTTTTTGTTGTTCATAGTCATAAAAGCCGCCGAGAATATCTACATTTTTGGTATCTCGTAGACGATAAGTTATGGGTTTAGTGTCTAGCATTCTTGACACTTTAAAAAGTTCAGTGGACCACAAGTAATTCCCCCTTTCAAAAACATTAGTTGTTCTATTAATTCGAAAAATATCACCAATATTGAATTTTTTCTTCACAACCATTTCATTGGAGCTGGAATACTGTTTAAGAAAAGTATCAAATGTATTTTGATCAGCATGATGAGCTTCTGTTGGGGTTGACTTGGACAATGATCGATAGGGTCGTTGATTATAAATCAGCATGATTGTATCTAAATCATGAACAAAAGCAGCTGTATTTTTCAACGTACAATATCTTGAAATTAAAAGTCGAATATTTCTTATCAATCGTTCAGCCAATGCAGCCTTTAGAGGACTGTGACTATGATAGAGAATTGTATTATATTCCCTGAGTACTTTTTTGACATGTGGATTACCAAATTCACTACACCGATCCGCTTGAATTTTTGTATAAGAATCTTGTTCAAGAATACTTTCTTTAGCTTGAGCAACTTCAACACCTCTCTTTGTCCGCAATGGAATGGCATATGCATAGCGAATAAAAACACTGATTACAAGTAGAATGTACTTGTATGGTTCATTGTGACGCCTTTGAATATCATCTAAAGTTAAGAAATCTGCTTGCATTATATGCAGTGGGAAAAAGGCTTTAGTTTTTCGATAATGATTACCACGAAGCCTATGATTTCGATGTAGAGTTTAACTTGATTCATTTTGTAGATAGTCTTGTACGCTTTTAGTGTCAACACCAGTTACCTTGGAAATAGTAGTGGGGGAACTTAAACTTCCTGCTTCGCCAATATTTTCATAAACATTTTGCAGAACTTCAACCGTTTTGAACGTAAAGACGTAGTGTAACATCCACTACCCTTTTGCATAGTCAAGGGTGATGATAATGACGTCGAGTTGATATCAATAAGTCTTAAATTTTGTCTAGCTACCACTTGTCTCGTCCTCGTCAAATCAATGTTTCCACTTGGTGTGCTAGTATTTTACGAGATTGTTTTAAAATCTTCACCTGTTTCTTCTTTTTTTTTCTTCATGTTTTAATGTTGATGATGATAGACTATGTTCATATAATTTCTTTAGAATTTGCTTATTGCTAATAAGACTTTCGAGGACGTTTAATGTATTTGAAAAGTTGTATAGATGACTGTCAAATGATAAAAGTCCTTTACGATTTGTAACCACATCATAAATTAAATCAAGTAGATTATAGCTCTTCCCTTGAATTATAATTCATTTCCTATTGCTATCAGCTTGAATATGATCTTGACCACTTTTCATGAGATATGTACTGAGTCGTTTACTTTGTTCATGATATGAGTGTGGCATTAGATTTCCAATGCTCAACACTATTGAATTCAATTACTACTCCGCCTTTAATTGTGTTAATGTTCCAGCAGCAGTAGAATCTTGAAGAGATGTTTTGCTTTTTGTGATTAATGACACCTACATTGACTGTTCTCACACGATAGGGCTTATGTCTGTCAAAAATCGAAGTGCATCTTGAAGTAAAAGTAGTTTTTTATCATCACCAATATTCTCATTTTTAATGAATTTAATCAGATTGTCCTCAAAGTGTTCCACTGGTGAAAGATCGAGTTCTATTGTGGTCAATTTATAGGGTTTAGCCATCTAGAGAAAACTGTTAACAAGTCCTGCAATTAATGGCAATAAAAGTGTAAAAACGCCTCCACCCGCTTGGAGAAGACGTTTCTTTTTAAAATGTTTTCCTATTTTTTTGCAAGCCAAGGCACGTACAATGGAAGGATGTTGCTTTGCCTGTTGCTTAACTACTTCCAGCAGTTCAACATTGCCCTCGGTTAAATTTAAACAAAGTTCAGATATTAGATTAATGAAATTATTGTCAATACCATGTTTGAGTATGGCTTTCCTAAGTGGTGGTTTTGAAGTGCTTAGAGCAGAAAATAAATGTCTATTTTCATTTAGTTTCTTCAGTGTCATAATGGCAACTAATAGCCTTTTTTACAGTTCACGGGAAGATGTACTATAATTTCATTGTCAAAATATCTGTGACAATACGTAAATCCTCGGATGTATTTTGATTAAGATCCAATAGAATGTTACCGTAGGATTTATTAGTTGCCTGATTGTACGATGAAAGTAGAGACTTTGGAGCCCCAGGATATATTTGCTAATTGAGAGTTATAAGAGAACTAGAATTGCGAACAACTCTGTAGATAATATAGTAGGTACAGTTCAAAGCAAGTGTTCTCATACATTTGCTCTGATGAAAGAGATTGTGTAGAACTAGAGTAACGCATATCTGTTCATGATGCGAGTGAACAGTAAACAATTGTAGCATTCCCTGGGAACATTCATCAATGGATTCAGCTAAATCATCAATAATCAGCTAAGAGTTTGGTTCAATAATGCCGAAAACATAAAGTCCCTGAATTAATTCTAACTGCACTCCCGATGTAGCACTAGCTTTTATTTTATCATATGACTCCTGCCAAACACTTTAGCAATAATAGATTATTTTCGGCTTTTCCATAAAAATTTTATCACAATTTTTAATTATTGTAGATAAGAGTGATGTTTCGCCTGACATTGATAGACCAAACAGAAACGATCTGAATGGTGTTCTAAATTGATACACATTGCTGTTCGGTTCAACAGATCGCCTAAAACTAACTGTAAACTATAGGTATCTAATGTATAAATAATTTCCCTATTACTATTCCGTTCAAAAACAACAAGAACAAGAGCAAAACCAATGAAGAATCAAATTTTCTTTTATTTTTATCATAAGAGCATTTACAATTAAAACAATACGAAAAAAAAGCACTTTTTATTTAATAATAAATACACTTAATCAAGATTTTTTCTTAATTTATTTACCAAAAAAATTTCATACAATAACAGCAAAAACAACAACAACATTTATTTAAAATACGCACTAGGAAAAAAACACTTTTTTTGTTAAACAATAAATACACTTAAAATAATATCATAGTTTTTTGTTTTTTTTATTTACAAATAATTTTTACAACACATTTCATCAACAACAACAAAATTTTTAATTCTAAATGGGGTTCCCCCACAACCCGAGGACGGCCCCCTGCGGCAGCCGAAGACCGAACCTGAAAGCAAGGGGAGCCCGCTCCGGTGGGCCGGGCCGAAAGCGTTAAATTATGAAGAAATAACTCTACCTTGCACTAGCACACAGAAAACTTATAAATTTTGATAAAAGAAAATAAAATGTTGAAGAAGGAATTTAAGTTAATTTATCCAGACCGAGTTGTTTTCTGTACTCTATACATTCAACTTGATCTGAAATCAAATAGTGTCCGTGGGGAAGTACATAAACTTTGTCTGATATGGCCGATATGGCATTTTTCACAACTCTAACTGTGTAATTTTTATATTGTAAAGAGTGAATAGCCATGACTTTTGCTCTTGGAACTAAACTACGTTCTACAGAGTTTCTATAAACACTCACATTGAAATTATTTTTACAAAGTGCGTAGGCACCCCCTTGCAAACTTGTTTGATATCCTTATTGTGCGTTTCCAGACAGTACACCTTCGGATCAGGAAACAAACCATTGGATATCAAGTCGCTTCCCGTCTCAGATTTTAACATTGACATTTGATTTGGGGCCTGGCGCTTCACTAGCTCCGGATAGAGAGACTCATCCCAGTTGGTGTAATCCATCCGAAAGCTAAAGTACTCTCCATTTTTCCAATCATTCAGTAAATTATCAGTTTTAAATCTTAACAAGAGTGAATCAGTGTCTCCATAGTACACTTGAACTCGTCCCTCAATCGGCCATTGCACCTTGCATACATTGTAATAAAATGACAACATGAGTTTTTTCGATATTTCCGTTATTGCACTCCCACCTGCAATAGTTCTTTTTAAAATGAGGTTTCCGTTCTTGCGGTGTAGGAGGACCATATTTCAGTCTATGATTGTGAAAGATGTGAAGTTTGGGTCGGCGATGATTCGAGTGCATTCTTTGGGATTGGTTACAATATCACATCAATTTCTGTTTCGTACGCTTTTGCAAATTTTACCGAAGGCTTAGTTTAAAATTAGTTTATAGATCTCTTTTTTAACCTTCGTTTTCGCTTGTGAACGTTTACTAACAAAGGTGTCAATAAACGTTTTCATGTATGGCTTTTGATTAAATTGGAGGGCTCTATGTATCTTTGTGACCTTGAAACCATTGGATACCATCCACTGCAATAGCTCATGATGAAGACCAATATTCTGTTTCGGATTAAGTCCAGCAATAAATTTTTGTTTTGAAGGTACCCAGTACACCCCGTACTCCCATCCTCTACCAAAGATAAATTGTATGGACTCAGCGAGTCTTTAACCATCGGTCTATTTATGCACGGGAAAACAAAATCTTTTACCGAGTCATGGATATCCATGGATATTTCACCGTAAATTCTAAAAAACCATCCTTGCGCCCCATTCTCCTTAACAGTAGCAATGTTGGGGAAATTTGAAGCACAAGGATCGTTAAGTCATTTGTAATTGCCATACGGATAACAGTAGTGAGATATCACTGACGGATAAAGGGAATTTATATCCAAAAAAACTGCATCTGACTTTTCATCGGTGTACTGTCCGGTCGGATCAGTTTTCAAGATGCGGTCCCCGTGAAAAACATACCCTCCCCTCATTGATCTCTCTAAAATAGATGCTGATCCACGTCGGTGATCAGACCTATTTCTTCTTTGCTGATTTTAAGAATCACATCCATCACCAGATGAGGAGTGGAAAAATAATACCCCAAATCCAACCCAAATTCCTCATAGGTTTTATCCGTGTTCTTGCACACAATGTCCAAATGAGTCAATAAAACATTATCCAAGTACATTTTACAGTAATACCACACATTTTTACATCCTCCCTTTGCCCAAACCCTCCTGGCAAATTCATAGTCGCAAGTGGTGCATTGACTATCGGTTAGGAATTTTAAAAAGCTTCGATAGGTGGTAATGACACCTCATCTAGTCTCGAGGCAGAGTAGTAGTAATCATATACGTATATGCCCTTACACGTTAATAAATCTTACATTTCATCATCTGGGAAACACTTTTTAAGGAAGGGAAAACTGTCAAAATTGTCGCTTTTTTGTGCCTGAATCATTTGGCTTACAGAGTTAGGGAAAAAACTAAAGGAGTCTAAAAAACAGATTTTATTCAGGCAAGTATTACCCTTATCTACTGTTTTCCATTGGAATTGCAGGAGTAGCAGCTTCTCAGATGATTTGGGTATAATATTATAGGAAAACGAACCATTTACCCATGTGTCATCTACAACTCCTCCCTTCGCCATGCGGGCCAGCCCTGGTAAAATAAACTTCAAATCGTAATTGGAACTGTGTGTAAAAACAGGTACTAAATATTGCTGACTAACGTTTATATTGCATGATTGATGTGCCACCCCGTCTAAAGTTACTCCCTACCGATCAAATTTCCTGCCATAAATGATCGTGATCGATCACCTTCCTCTTTCCCCCATTCCCCGTACCATCATCAAATTCTCCCTTATAAACCCAACATATCTTACGATTTTTAATGGCCAATCTATCATCTGGTGATAAAATCATCGGATAGTGTGTATAGCGCAACCGTGAAATTGCACCATTTGCTGTTATAATGAGATTGATCAATGCCGTGCGCATGAAATCATCCCCACCCAACGACTCAACTACATCTAACATTTGCATCGTATTATTAAAGTCTCTTTGAGTGTGAGCAAAAGAGACTCCTACGGCTTCATGTATCTTAACACGATTTGGTTTTGACTAATCCTATACGTCAGTGAGTTTGGCCTCGCAGTCCAAAGCGATCTTTTTACTCTGTAGGTGCGAGTTTTGGAAATCCTTAAAACGCAAGATCGCTCTATCACCGCTGACCTTTTCCACATCCTGGTATCCAAGACGTATACAGTGTCTCAAAGTGAATCTTTAGCTTTAAATCACTACGATGTCTGGACAGACATGTTGGAAAATAGTAGCATAGACCATCCCGATTTTCACCCCCCCTCAAAACCCTACTATTATCTGTAACTGAATTCAAATGTTCAATTGAAACAGGCTCTGAAGGAGGCATGTATAGAAGCCAGACCCAGTGCTTCACTGATTCAATAGACCGAGCCCTCACTAGAAATATTACACCCTTTTTATTACTGCACTCACCCTCCTCAAATTCTGTTCCATGCTGTGACACCATAACAACAATCTTTAAATATTCATTAGCCCACTCAAAAATATCTATCCCTTTTAGTGTTACGGAAAATTGACCACTTAAACAATTGAAATCTACTTAAAGAAACTTTGACCCATCCCCATTGGCTGCAAATTTGTCCAACATTTACTTAGAAGCATTATTTTTCGGAGGTCGATAGGCCACAATCAAAAATGCATACTTGAAACACTGTAGCCTAGTATCGAAACAGATTCGTTGTACACCTTTACAACCCTCTAAATCTGAATGATATTTAAAACCATAGCCCTCTCCCCCGCTCCCCTCCTCTTAAAATAATTTTTTTAATATACAAATATTAACGTTTTAATTTCTCAACAAATAAAACCACCGACCCACTACCCCCCTCTTTATAATTATTCAGTTTAGTTACGATGCTATTAAGCCAATCCAAAAATACCTCCTCGTAATTTTCCAATTGCGGGCGAATTGGTAGCATCTCTCTACGTAAATATATTGAATATAGTTCACTCACATTTTCATTTAAATAGAACAATTTTAGTTCTATTGAGGCTTTTAAACTGTCCCTCTCTCCCCACTCTTGCTTCTGTTGTTCAAGAAGGGCTCGAATCTTAATAACGTAGGCATGTGTAATAGCCAGGGGATCTGTTACTATATTCCCTGACATTAAAGAATTAAAGGGATCATTGAAAGCGCCTGCATAAATATTGGAATGGTGCAAGGCAGAGCTAGACAAGAAAAAATCTGGTTGTGTTTTTACTTGTGGTGGCGGTGATGTTCAACATCAGCATCACAACCACTCTGTTCAACCTAAAAAATGGAGATGGAGGGTAGCGTAAAATCTCCAAATTCAATACCACCTCCACTAGTCTGTTCAATCTCAATAATGGGGATGAGGCTTGGCGTGAAATTTCCCAATTCACTAAGTATAACTTCTAGTGTGTCGGGGCTAAGCTGATCAGCTATTGCGAATTTATCTTGAACTTCAATATTGTCCATTAAAATAGTGGTAGGAGGGTTTTCAATTAACCCACGAGTAAAATCATCCAAAATAATGCATGTGTTTGGGGATTGCTGATCAATCCACCCAACATCGTCTTTTGACAAAATTTGATTTCCATATGTATCGGCATGAATAAAATTACCATGCGAACCCAGTTTAAATGTACTTAGGGAGAAATCCCCTAAATATTCGTTTATAAACTTATTTGACCCTTCCGGGTCTTCGGTCATGTCTATATCTCAGGTTAAAGCGTCTAGGCTTGCTATATCCCCAAAAAGATCGTTTAAAAACCCCCCTTTGCCATTCTATGTTATCGTCAACTAAAGCACTATCTCGAAAATCCATTGGTGGTGTTAGGATCGATGTAGGCTCATTGAAAATAATTGATCCTTGAGCTGATGTTGATGGAAGAGTCGATAATTCACCAATGTTAATCTATAAAAACAGGATTTATTTTCCATGTGGAATATCCACTATTTTATAAAGTCAAAATAATAAATTATTAATCAGCTCTATGCTCATTTAGGTAAAAAAAGATTTTTTTTTGTGCCCCTCTACCCCTTCTCTTTTTTCTACAATTAGCCCATTACTTAATGCACACACAACTAGTTGATTTGAAATTATTAAGACTAAAAAAAGAAGAATCAATGAATGCTATAACATAAAATGTAACAAGGAGTATCTGTCCCCTTAGGTTGACGCTAATTTATCGCTCGTGATCTATTTTTCTTGCGAAATTGTAAGTGTATTATAAACTTGAAGAAAAAAGATTATTAAGGATCTTCATTTATGTAAAATAGAAATGGTGTTTTTTTTGCCCCTCCACCCTTGTTCTTTTTCCTATAATTAGCCCATGACTTAATACACACAGCTAGCTGATTTAGAAGTATTAGGACTAAAAAGAAGAATTTACGAATGGTATAACATAAAAGTAACAAGGAGTGTCCATCCCCTTAGGTTGAAATTAATTTATCAATCGTGATCTATTTTCCTTGCGAAATTGTAAGTGTCATATAAAGTTGAAGAAAAAAGACTATTAAAGATTTTTATTTATGTAAAATAGAAATAGGGGTTTTTTGTGCCCCCTCTACCCCTCCTCTTTTTCCTACAATTAGCCCATGACTTGATATACGTAACTAGCTGATAAAGCCACTTACAGTTGTGTCAAGAGAGTCATTGGTTGGCTTCATTTGAGACGCATCGTTAACTAGCTGTTAACAGATTACCTGGTTACCACGTGGATGCGCATACATGATCACTGATTCCCTGGACATTTTCCTTGAGACAATCAAGTCTAGATAATCCATATCAGGTCTGGATCTATCATTCTCATCTAGCTTTAGTCTTTTCTGATCTGGATATTGACCACCACTTTCCTTGAATATACAATTAAATTTAGTTTTTTCATCAGGCAACACCCAAAGAGGGAGTCAAAGAATCTCTTTCATCCCACAGGATTAAAAAATGTATGCTTTTCCAACTAAAAATAAGGAACAAGATTAAAAATTGTAGGGGTAGATTATTTTGCTCAAATTTCCATCTGGTTAAATTCTTAAATCATAAAAAAGAATCATGGGCCCCCTAAGACGATCTCAACCCATAGAATAATATTGCAAATACGATGCACAAAACAATATAACACAATTTACGTATTAGTTTCAACAGATTTTATTCCGAATATGACGGGGGCGTAACCCCTCCTCAATACCAAACCCCCTACATTAAAGGTATTTTGCAATTTCAAAACTCCCCCTGTATTTTTTTTTACAATTTTTAAATCTAACATAGGCTATACAATTTCTTCACGAGAAGTAAACCGATTACAAGCATTAGTCAAAAGGTTTTAAATCCCTATACCGGAAAAGATAAATGAAAAAAAGTATGCTTTTTCAACTGAAAGTAAGAGACAAGATTAAAACTTATTGGGGTAAATTATTTTGCTCAAAATTCTATCTGGTTAAATTCTTAAATCATAAAAAAGAATCATGGGCCCCCTAAGACGATCTCAACCCATAGAATAATATTGCAAATACGATGCACAAATAAAAATAACATAATTTGTGTATTAGTTTCAACAGATTTTATTCCGAATATGAAGGAGGTGTCACCCCCCCCCCCCCCCCAATACCAAAGCTCCCTACACTAAAGGTGTTTTGCACTTTCAAAACACCCTTTGTATATTTTTTAGCAATTTTAAAATCTAACATAGGTTATTTTTTTCACGAGAAGTAAGCCAATTACAAGCATTAGTCAAAAGGTTTTAAATCCCTATACCGGAAAAGGATAAATGAAAAAAAATGTATGCTTTTTCAACTGAAAGTAATGGGACAAGATTAAAACTTATGGGGGTAAATTATTTTGCTCAAAATTCCATCTGGTTAAATTCTTAAATCATAAAAAAGAATCATGGGCCCCCTAAGACGATCTCAACCCATAGAATAATATTGTAAATACGATGCACAAATAAAAAATAACATAATTTGTGTATTAGTTTCAACAGATTTTATTCCGAATATGAAGGAGGTGTCACCCCCCCCCCCAATACCAAAGCTCCCTACACTAAAGGTGTTTTGCACTTTCAAAACACCCCTTGTATGTTTTTTAGCAATTTTAAAATCTAACATAGGTTATTTTCTTCACGAGAAGTAAGCCAATTACAAGCATTAGTCAAAAGGTTATAAATCCCTATACCGGAAAAGGATAAATGAAAAAAAGGTATGCTTTTTCAACTGAAAGTAATGGGACAAAATTAAAACTTATGGGGGTAAATTATTTTGCTCAAATTTCCATCTGGTTGAACTCTTAAATCATAAGAAAGAATCATGGGCTCCCTAAGACGATCTCAACCCATAGAATAATATTGCAAATAAGATGCACAAAAAATATAAAGCAATTTGCGTATTAGTTTCAACAGATTTTATTCCGAATATGAAGGGGGCGTCACCCCTCCACAATACCACGCTCCCTACACTAAAGGTGTTTTGCACTTTCAAACACTGCCTGTATTTTTTTTAACAACTTTAAAATCTAACATAGGCTATACAATTTCTTCACGAGAAGTAAGCCGAATACAGGAAAAAGACTTAAGCCGGTGACAGTAGAAGCTACTCACAGAAGAATTAACATATATTGAATGTTAATCATTGCTATTCCACTATGTGATATGAACCTATTCACATACATGTCAGATAATGATGATATAATGGATATATAAAATGGTTTCTTTTTTATTATAACTTAAGAAAACATTTACTCATCAATATTTGCTTGGAATTCTCCATGTCAGTGCGAAAAATTAATCAAAAAGCAAATATTCTATTCGACTTGTTGAAAGAGTTTTTTTAAAACTTTACAAAATCGTAATCTACACCTGTATTTTATACTCAAAAAATTAAATATATTACCCTCTGGTCAAACTGAACAGGTATTTTTTTTCCTTTTAGGATATTCAACTCTAAATAGTGTACACTTGGTATATATTAAAGCAGGAAATCTGACCGGTTTGGGTCATGACCCCTGAAACCTGTCCGAAATGGGTGTAACTCCCAAAGAAAGCCTTCTAACAGGTCTTGTAAGCTCTGACTCCCAAATAGGTTACTACTCACGTTTTGCGGATGACAGATTGCCGAAGATTGTTCTTTTTGGCCAACCGTCTAGGGCTAAACGGAAAGCAGGTAATCCTCGTCTGGGGTGGGAGGACGTCATAAAGAAAGATTTAAATGAAAATGGAACTTCTTGGGAGGGTGTAAAAAGGGAGGCTTTGAATAAATTGGGATGGAGGAGGAGCGTAGGTGGCTGTTATGGCCTCAGGTGGCTTTTTGCTGCGGTGAGTTATTAGTAGTAGTAGTAGTGGCCTTTTTAATAGTTGAAAGTAATTGGAGGGCAACTAACCCCCCTCTCAACGCCCACCATTTTCCCACACACATAAAATCAAAATTTTGAGATAGCCTTTTTTTCAATGTAGTTGAAAGTTCTGGAAATTATGTATTTGAGGATGAAAACCCCACAGTCGTCAGGGCAAGGGTTGAAAGTTATGGCCTGGGGGCATACAAGGTTTTTATAGAAAGCGTTGTCGTAAAACTTCAAAAAGGGTTCATTCGAATGAAAATTGAAAGGACTAGTGCCCTTTTTAGTAGTTGAAAGTAATTGGAGGGCAAGTAGCCCCCCCTCTCATGCCCACGATCGAGCTAGAGGCCCGCTATCAAGTACACCAAATTGCTGTAATTGCCGTAACTGAGGTCCAAGCAGAGAACCCTGATTTATCGAAATTTAATAATCACTCCCAATTCATAAAATTTCGTCCTCATGATCACCCCCTAGGTAAAAAGGGAGGTGGAATACTATTATTTTTAAATTATTATCTCTTTCCTAAATGAATTTATGCTCCCATCCTTTCAGATTACGATGAAATCATTTGGGTAAGTGTAAGACCCAAAGTTTTACCACGCCCCTTTAATTTGATTGTGTTTTACTGCTTCTATTATTGCCAAAATCAAAACGCTGCACAAAGACAGTGATTCTACTAGCAACTGAATAGTAGTGCCGACTTTGTCCTCTGCAAATTACCGAATGCCGGTATTTTCTTAGTAAGGTAATGCTAATGATATAAAGTTAAATTCCCTTTGTAGTTCCCTAAACTTAAAACAGATAGTAAAAATACCAACAACAAAAGGAAATTCTAGCCTTGATTTGATTTGCACCAATATGCAGGCTTTCTATGCCCCTTCTGTCCCTTTGCCCCCGTTAGGAGGAAGCTACCATTTTTGTTTATTAATGAAGCCTCTCAACAGCTTTAATCATACTTTTTCTGTTACTGAGGAGTTCTCTTATCGCCCAATTTCCAATGATGGCCTTTTCACATTTGGATCTTGTATTACTAATGAAAACTGGCTGGCTTTCAAGGGGAAAAATTGAATTAATTTTAAAGTCTTTGACTTCCAAATCTGATTAAAACAAAATACATAGATTCCTTCCCTGAGAAAAAAGTGAAAACATGTTCTAATGACAAACCATACATTACTAGCCAAATGAAAAAACTATTTAGAATTGCAATGAATCTACTTAAGAATGGTAAAACATCTGAGGCTAATTCATTGCGTAAACATATGAAAAAGGAAATACGTGAATCTGCTTCTTCATATTACTAATGTATATTCCAGGATTTATCAAACAGTTCGTGGTAACGAACTGTAAGTAAGGAGCGAACCGGCTCAATGGTAACCGAAACTCTAAAAAACGGAATTTTGATACCATTAGATACATCAAAAGAATAAGATTTTAATTATGATTTCAAATATATAAGTTTCATCAAGTTTAATCTTACCTATCAAAAGTTACGCGCCTGAGAAAATTTGGCTGATTTTCGAAAAAAGGGAGAAAGACCCCCTAAAAGCTATAGAACCTTAATGAAAATCACACCATCATATTCAGCGTATAAGAGAACCCTACTGTAGAGGTTTCAAGCTCCTATCTACAAAAATGTGGAATTTTCCATTTTTTGCCAGAAGAAAGATCACGGATGCGTGTTTATTTATTTTTTATTTTTTATTTTTTTTTTATTTTTTTTTTTCAGGGATAATCGTATAGACCCAGTGGTCCTACAATATCGTAAGAGGGCTCATTGGGACGAAAATTAAAAGTTCTAGTGCCCTTTTTAAGTGACCAAAAAAAATGGTGGGCAACTAGGCCCCCTCCCACGCTCATTTTTTCCCAAAGTCACCCGATCAGAATTTTAAGATAGCCATTTTGTTCAGCATGATCGAAAATATTATAACTATGTCTTTTAGGATGACTTAATCCCTCGAAGCTCCCAGGGGAGGGCTGAAAGTTATGAACTTTACCCAATGTTAACATATAGTATTGGTTATTGGGAAGTATACAGACGTTTTCAGGGGGAATTTTTTCTGGTAGTGGGGCGTGGGGGTGGGTCGGGGGTTATATGGGAGGGTCTTTTCATGAAGGAAGTTTTCCTGGGGGAAGGGACATTGCTATAAAGGGGGCGCCGGATTTCCCAGCATTATTTAAAAAAAGATAAGAAATTAATTATAAAAAAAAACAAGTTTCTAACTGAAAATAAGGAGTAACATCAAAACTTAAAACGAACAGAAAATATTACGTCTATGATTGGGTTAACCCCCTAGTCAATACCTCGCTCTTTAAGCCAAAGATTTTTTAGTACTTTCACAAGAGCTATTTATTCTAAGTAACGACCTTTGTGATGAAGGGTCATCTTTAAAGAATTGGAACAAAATTCGAATTTTAGCTTAAAGAGCGAGGTATTGACTCTGGGACGAGCCCCCTAATATACGTATTAAAAATATATGAAAATAGAAGTTCGTTACGTAAGTTAATTCGTAAGTTACGTATATTTATTACTAATAAAAACGTTCGTAAATAAAATTAAACAAGTTTCGAGAAAGCCATTTAACCAAATAAAAGTAAAATTAATCTGCAAATTTTGTTTTAATTATTCGGCCTTTGTGATTAAGGGGTCATTTTTAAAGAATTGGAACAAAATTCGAACTTTAGCTTAAAGAGCAGGGTATTGACTAGGGGGTGAACCCCCTAATATACGTATTAAAAATATATGAATATTTATTCATTTGTTTCCTCTTTAAAACATTAGGAACTTGTTGCTTTTTGTGTTTTGCATAAATGTAATTCCTTGCTTTTGCAAATATTCTTTAGTTTTATTGCCTTCTATGTCAAAAGGCACTTATCGCCATAATTTGGCAAAGTCCGTGTCTACATTAAAACTAATAGTTTTATAGTTGTGCCATACCCATGTAGTATCACTGTAGTACCCAAATACACATGATGGCGTATATATTTTTCATGATTGCTGTTTTTACAAAACGAACAGAAATTATTCCGTATATGAAAGGGGCTGTCCCCTCCTCAACGCCTCGCTCTTTACGCTAAATTTTTTTTTGTTTAAAAAACGAGGGCAACTCGGCCCCCTCCCACGCTCATTTTTTTCTCAAAGTCACACAATTAAAATTTTGAGATAGCCATTTTGTTCAGCATAGTCGAAAATCTAATAAATATGTCTTTTAGGATGACTTAATCCCCCACAGTTCCCAGGGAAAGGGCTGCAAGTTATGAACTTTGCCCATTGCTTACATATTGTATTGGTTATTGGGAAGTATACAGACATTTTCAGGAAGAATTTTTTTCTGGTTGGGGGCTGGAGGAGGGGGTTACTCAGGAGAATCTTTCCGTGGAGGATGTTTTTTGGGGTAAGGGATATTTCTATGAAGGGGGCGCCGGATTTCCAAGCATTATTTAAAAAACGATCAGAAATTAAATTAAAAAAAAACAAAATTTTTTCAACTGAAAGTAAGAAGCAACATTAGAACTTAAAACGAACAAAAATTATTACGTATATGAGGGGGTTCTCCCCCAATTCAAAACCTCGCTCTTTACGCTACAGTTTTTTTTAGTGCTTTCAAAAGGTTCGTGAATTAAATTTTTTTTAACTTTTAACGTAAAGAGCGTGGTATTGACTAAGGGGAGAACCCCCTCATCTACGTAATAACATATACGTAATAAACGAAACAATAAAAAAAAACAAGCGATACGGCTCAATAGTAATCGAAACTTTTAAAAATGGAATTTTGATGTCAATAAATGTATCAAAAGAATGGGCTTATAATGCTGATTCTAAATATATAAATTTTATTAGGTTTAGTATTACTCATCAAAGGCTACGAGCCTGAGAAAATTTACCTTATTTTTTAAAGAGAGGGGAAATAACCCCTACAAGTGAAATAATTTTAATGAAAATCACACCGTCAGATTCAGCGTATCAGAAAACCCTATTACATAGGTTTGAAGCTCATATCTGCAAAAATCTGCAACTTTGTATTTTTTGCCAGAAGAAAAATATACGAATATAGAAGTTCGTTACGTAAGTTAATTTGTAAATTACGTCAGAATCAAATTTAGAGACAGCCATTTAGCAAAAGAAAGGTAAAATTTTTATGCAAATTTTGTTTACTTATTCAATGACGGTGAGCCAAAATAAAAGCTGCATTAACTAAAAAACGATCAGATATCAAATAAAAAAACAATTTTTTTAAACTGAAAGTAAGGAGCGACATTAAAACTTAAAACAAACAGAAATTATTCCGTATATGAAAGGGGCTGTCCCCTCCTCAACGCCTCGCTGTTTACGCTAAAGTTTGACTTTCTCACAACTCTTATTTTTTTTAAACAATGAAAACCTTATTCCTTATATGAAAGGGGCTGTCACCTCCTCAACTCCTCGCTCTTTACGCTAAAGTTTTTTATTGTTTGAAAAATAGAGTTGTGAGAAAGTCAAACTTTAGCGTAAAGAGCGAGGCGTTGAGGAGGCAACAGCCCCTTTCATATAAGGAATAAGGTTTTCATTGTTTAAAAAAAATAAGAGTTGTGAGAAAGTCAAACTTCAGCGTAAACAGCGAGGCGTTGAGGAGGGGACAGCCCCTTTCATATACGGAATAATTTCTGTTCGTTTAAAGTTTTAATGTCGCTCCTTACTTTCAGTTTAAAAAACTTGTTTTTTTATTTAATTTTCTACAAAGCCAAAACAATGGTATAATAGAATAAAGAAAATTAGTGGGAAAAGACATAATAATATATATTTATATTACCAAGAAGGCCCTTCAGTTACAGCCAATGATATGAACAAATTTCTTTCCTCCATAGTTCAGAACCTCCCTCCCCTTTCTTTTGATACTCCTTATGATTTGTGCTCTCTCAATTTTCCCGTTATTTCGCCCTTGGATGTGGAGGCAAAAATTAAGAACATTAAAAAGCGGTGTACTTGTCCACTAACATCCCGATTGTAATAATTAAAGCCTATGCCGACAATCTCTCAGAGCCTTTGTCCTTATTGTTTAATGAAATTACCTCTACTGGTAAATTTCCAAACTGTGGGAAATTAGGTTTTATTACTCCCGTAAAAAAGAAAGGTAACAAGCAAGATTTGGATGGTGTCCGTTCCATTACTCTTACTCCAGTTTTTTCCAAGTTATATGAAAGCTTTTTAGCTGAGTGCTTGAAAGTAAAGATAATCCCAAATTTTGACCAAAGACAATTCGGAAACCTATATTCTACATCTACCTTGTTCACCTTGTTCACCTTATGGACACAATTTGTAACACACTCAAAAACCCAGTACCTGGCTCAATGTTATCGCTGTTGACTTGCAAAAAGCTTTTGATTTAATCAACCACAATATACTATTAGAAAAACTATCTAATGACTTTCAAGTTGAGCCTTATTTAATTAGAATGATTGCGTCTTTCCTCTCTAATAGAACGCAAGTCGTGAAATACCTAATGTATATTCTGATCCCCTCCCAATTTATAATGGTTTGCTCCAAGGAACCCTCTCAGGTCCAATTTTCTTCCTTACAATGATAAACAACCTTGGTTTTGATTTCCCGGATAGATGGAAATTCGTTGATGATCTAACTGTCTTAGTGACATGTTTCAAAAATTTAAGAAGCAACCCAATGGACATTTTGGAGTCGATATCAGCCGAAGCTCTTACTAACGATACGAAAGTCACCCTTTAAAGTGAACTATTCTTACTATTAATTTCCTTAAAACTCCCCCTTATTTCTTCTGTCCTATCCCCCCTGAAATGTCTGTTACGACTCTGAAATTACTGGGCGTTACCATCTCAATCGACTTAAAATGGGATGTCATATTAATGACATCTTAAAACGTGCAAATGCCGCATTTTCCCTCCTTAAACTCCTTAAAAATTTAAATGCCCCAAATCGCATTGTTTGAGCATTTTCCTCTCATTTGTACGCCCAACCCTTGAGTACGCCTGTCCTGTTTGGCATTCTGGCATCTCCATTGAATTGTCGGACAGAATAGAGGCAGTCCAAAAAAGGTGCCTAAGAATTATCTTCAATGAAGGTAAAGTACCTTATATTTCCCTTCTTAGGAGAGCTTATCTTGTCACCCTTAAGGAAAGGAGAGCAAAAATTACCTTGCGTTTTGCTAACAATGCCCTTCATAACCCTCGAACAATTCCCCTTTTCCCTGGTCAATATTCACCCCTTCGACCCCGCCTCCCGCGTTCTGTTTCAGCAAAAATCCCCCTTCTTGCCCCAACAAGAGTTTGCACTGAAAGATACAGAAGAACTTTTATCCCTTACATAGTTGACATTTTCAATCAGTGAATCTCCGCAGCCTGCCTCCCCCTCACTCACTTTTTACCTCACAATTTTTTAGTTTAATGCCCATTTTGCAAATTTGGAGGTTTTTTATTTATGTTTTTTAGTCACTAACTAACTTATGTGTTTGTTTTAATTTTTTATCCC
>CM051264.1:42944676-42949676 GCA_027921565.1 Artemia sinica
GGGTCTGGCTATCTCATAATGGCTACGAACTGCTAAGAATCTTGATATCTGCTATAAAAAACACTTCATTCTAAACAAATTGTAGGTACAAAAGATTTATAAGCCCTTAATTTAGGTGTCTGACTATCTCGTAATGCCTACAAACTGCTAAGAATCTTGATATCTGCTATAAAAAACACTTCTTCTAAACAAATTGTAGGTACAAAAAGATTTATAGGCCCTTAATTTAGGTACAAAAAGATTTATAGGCCCTTAATTTAGGTATCTGACTATCTCGTAATGGCTACGAACTGCTAAGAATCTTGATATGTGCTATAAAAAACCACTTCATTCTAAACAAATTGTAGGTACAAAAGGATTTATAGGCCCTTAATTTAGGTATCTGACTATCTCGTAATGGCTAAGAACTGCTAAGAATCTTGATATCTGCTATAAAAAACACTTCATTCTAAACAAATTGTAGGTACAAAAAGATTTATAGGCCCTTAATTTAGGTATCTGACTATCTCGTAATGGCTACGAACTGCTAAGAATCTTGATATCTGCTATTAAAAACACTTCATTCTAAACAAATTGTAAGTACAAAAAGATTTCATAGGCTCTTAATTTAGGTGTCTGACTATCTCGTAATGGCTACGAACTGCTAAGAATCTTGATATCTGCTATAAAAACACTTCATTCTAAACAAATTGTAGGTACAAAAGATTTATAGGCCCTTAATTTAGGTGTCTGACTATCTCGTAATGGCTACAAACTGATAAGAATCTTGATATCTGCTATAAAAAACACTTCATTCTAAACAATTGTAAATACAAAAAGATTAATAGGCCCTTAGTTTAGGTATCTGACTATCGCGTAATGGCTATGAACTGCTAAGAATCTTGATATCCGCTATAAAAAACACTTCATTATAAACAAATTGTAAATACAAAAAGATTTCTAGACCCTTAGTTTAGGGGTCTGGCTATCTCATAATGGCTAAGAACTGCTAAAAATCTTTATGTCTGCCATAAAAAACAACTTCATTCAAAACATATTGCAGGTACAAAAATATTTATAGACCCTTAATTTAGGGGTCTAGCTATCACGTAATTACATTGAACTGCTAAAATCTTTATATCTGCCATAAAAAAACTTCATTCTAAACAAATTGTAAATACAAAAAGATTTCTAGACCATTAATTTAGAGGTCTGGCTATCTCATAATAGCTAAGAACTGCTAAGAATCTTGATATATGCTATAAAAAATAAAAAGCTTCCACTCCAGTTTTAAGTTCACCATGACATAAAAAATTTAAAGTTCAGTTCTAAATTTTTTACATTAGAAGATAGGAAAGTTATACTATGATTGTGATTATTTCCTATGAAGATTAAAAGTTTCACTTCAATTTTTAATTTTTCTCAAAGAAGTGACGAAAAGTTCAACTCGATTCTGAATTTTCTCAATGAAAATGAAATAAGTTATTGATCTTTTCTATTTTCCCAAAATAATATAAAAATTTTCCACTTCAGTTCAGACAAAAGTTATACTATGATTGTGATTATTTTCGATGAAGATAAAAAGTTTCATTTTAATTCTAAATTTTCTTAAATTCAATTCCGACCTTTCTCAAAGAGATGAAAAAATTTAAAGTTCTGTTCCAAATATTTTCCCGGCAAAGAAAAGTTTCAACTTCGATTCTGAATTTTCCTCAATGAAAAATTAAATAAGTTATTGATCAATTCTATTTTGACAAATTTAAAATATTGTTCCAAAATTTTTCATAGAAGATAGAAAAGTTATACTTTGATATAATTCTAAATTTTCTTAAATCAATTCCGACCTTTCTCAAAGAGATGAAAAAATTTAAGGTTCTGTTCCAAATATTTTCCCGGAAAAGAAAAGTTCAACTTCGATTCTGAATTTTCTCAATGAAAACGAAATAAGTTATTGATCAATTCTATTTTCCCCCACAGACTCCGATTCAATTGGTCATTTCAATCCAATTACGGATATAGTAGGGTTCTAAGTGAGGGTGAAAAACATGAGGCAACGTTATTAACTGTCCACTGCCTCTGAAGATTTCGCTCTGATTTAAATTTAAAGCATCACATGAAACACTGTAAACGTCATGGATACCAGGCTGTGGAGACGGTAAGCGGAGATAGAGCGATCTTACGTTTTGTTCTGCACTACCCCTTGCCAGAAAAATATCTTGTACCTGCTGCATCAAATTTTGCTGCCTCCACACTACAGGACTGGGGGTCGGGCAAGAATTTCAAGGAGAGTGTTAAGGAAAATATTAGATCTTCAGCAAGAGCCGTTGGTGAGCAACTAAAATCTCGACAAAATGGGGAGGGATTGAAAAGGATGCGTTCACGTCATTCACTCATCAGTCTCCACCCAGGCAGGAAGCAAAGGACATCAACAAGGACTTTGAGGAATAAAACAACGAAGGCCAATAAGCAGAAGAAGAAGAAAAAGAAAAGATTGTTAGATCAAAGAAGGATTTCTTCTCTTAAGATGACTTATCTCCCCCACAAGGAATCATATCCATCAATTAGTTCCTCATTGAATCTATTCAATGCTGAAAATGTTGATGTCAGTGTCAAGTATGGCTACTATGAACAATTTCACCCCCAACAACCCCTCTCGGAAAATATACACTTTCAAATATTTTCCAATGAAGACTATTTCATTGATTTGTCATCAACATTTATTGATTTAAATGTTGTGGTGAAGAAAAAGTCAGATAATACAACTCCAAATGCCGGCGATGGTCTCTCCTACGAGAACTGTATTCTACACAACCTATTCAAACAAATTAATGTATTCATTAATGGAACATTGGTGAGCACTAGCAATAATTTATCAAACTATGCAAGCTACATACAATTTATGATGATGACGCCAAAGGCATACAAGGAGTTGAGAGGACAATCATTGGGCTATGAATATCGATCAGGTGTTGATACTGACGGTGAGTTGACTACTGCAGTGACCCAAGAGTATCATCTGGTTGGAAAATTAAATCATGAGATATTCAATATATCCCAATGGCTACCCCCCAATGTCAAGATTGACATAAAGTTACAGATGGCCCCATCGAATTTCATTTTGAGAAAAACACTTCCTGCAGCACCCGATGCAAATGTCATTATCACATCGGCAATTCTCCACGTCCGAAAACAACAAGTTATGAGCTCTGTTGCATTGGCAGTGGAAAAGCTAAGAGCCAATGGTAACAACATTAAACTTCTTGTTCCCCATACGATCACCAATCAACGTCACATTGCCACCGGCTCTCGTAGCTATAGCGATTCATCATTTATCAATGGAGAAATCCCATCAAAATTGGCTTTGGCCTTTGTGAAGAGTGGCAGTGCCGTTGGATCCTGGACTGAATCCCCCCATGATTTTAATTTTTTCGGTCTATCTAGCCTTGTGTGCAAAGTGAATGGTATTCCACTGTACACTCTATCATTTGACAAAAAATCCTATAGAACTCTGTACGAGTTGACCATGCAATCCCTAGATCATGACTCTCAACTATTTGAAAATGGAATAACCGATTCAATGTTTTCAAAAATCATGGGGTTATTGTTTTGGACTTGTCTGGCACACAGGATATGAGCATAGTACGAACAGGGAATGTACGTTTAGAGTGTACATTTGCCAATGCTCTGACTGAGAGTATCACGCTAATATCACTGAGTCAATTTGAAACCTATTGGGAAATCACACCCGACGGCAGTGTTCTACTAGACCTAGCACCATGAACACAAACCAAATAATCAACGTATTTAGTATGGATCCATACATGTCCCAGTACAAGTCCTATTGCATACCTTCGGACTTCATTGAAAAAATTCCAAGTGTTAACAATACCCTAATCATTGTTAATAGCAGTCCATCGACTTTGAAGACCGGTCATTGGCTATGCATCTTTCAAACAGCGAAGAATATTGAATTTTTTGATCCTCTTGGCCTATCGTATAAATTCTACGCTCCATACATCAGCAACTTTATTGAAAGCAGGGGGAAAACCATTATTCAAAATCAACGAAGAGTACAGGATTTAACGACTAAGACATGTGGCTTTCATGCACTACTCTTTTTCATGTTCAGATGTCGTGGCTACACCTACAAGCAGTTTCTCAACATCTACGTTGACTTACCTCAATTGAACGACTTTCTAGTGGAGAATATACTTACAAGTGTATTTAATATTGATTTTAGTGCCCTAAGAATAAAATGTTCTAAAGATGTATGTGAAATTGTTTATTAATAAAAAAAAATTTATATACATGATAAAACGACTTTTCTACTCTTTAGATTTCATCCACTACTAGGTATTTGTCGACAACAACTAGTGCAGGTAGATTATCTGAATTCACAGTGTACTGATCCTGATGTACTGCAATGTCAGGGTCACATTTTCTACAGTAGAGTGTGACTTCACTCTTGTCATATCTCTTTGTATAGTCAATGATACTATTCTCATTCATTCTATAGAATTCACATGTTTCAATTTGCTTATTTGAAGCAATTTCACAAACAGTGTCCTCAAGTGTCGAATCACATTCCGTCACAGCCAAATAAAAATCAGTGGGCTTATAATCATAACACCCAGTGTCTTCACAACGATGACGTAGAAACCATATTCTTTTGTTGTTCCAACAGTTGAATCGTTGACCCGGTTCCTCCTCCCAGAACAATCTAAAACCACGACGATACCAATCTCGTAGCAATAAACTAAAATCACGGTTAGGATTCTTTCCAATCATACCGGGATATGTATTCTCCCACTGATTACATTTATCATAATGACAATTGGAGCATAGGTGGCCTCTAGGATGAGAGTCACACACCTCTTCAAGACAGGAATTACAACCTTTAATTTGTACAGCATATCCTCTATGCAATTTACACGGGTTGCATAATCTACACTTTTCATCATACTCCTCAATCATTGTGCAATTCTCACATGATGATGACCAGCTGCCCAGTGAGTACATAC
>CM051264.1:42954676-43312176 GCA_027921565.1 Artemia sinica
AAGAATCTGGTCTATGCTTCAATTGCTGGAATAATAAAAGAGTCTGGTTTTTATGATAAAGCTGTGAAGATACTGGGTATTTTGATTATAAACCTACAGACTTTTATTTGCCTGTTACAGAAAGTGATTCTTCATGTGAAAATTTTTATATGACATCATAGGCAGCGGGATAGCGCTGCCTAAGTAAGGAACGATGTGGGCACAGTGTGTTTTTTTCTCCAGCCGGGCACTTCGTATCGAAGGAGTTGTCGTAGAAACTACGAAAAGGGCTCACTTCGATTGAAAATTGGAGTGGCTAGTGCCCTTTTAATAGTCAAAAGTGTTTGGAGGGTAACTAGCCCCCCCCCCCCACGCCCGTCATTCCCCAAACACACCAATCAAAATTTTGAGATAGCTATTTTGTTCAGCGTAGTTGATTTCCAGATACAAAATATGTTTTTGAGGAGGACACTCCCCCACAACCCTCGGGGCAAGGGTTTTAAGTTATGCCCTGAGGGCATAAAAGAAAGATGTTGCACAATTTAATATTTCTTAATTTTTTCTTTAGAGAAGGGTACTTCATATGGAAGGGGTCGTCATAGAAAATTTCAAAATGGGCTCATTCGATTGAAATTGAGAGTTCTAATGCCCTTTTTAATAGTCGAAAGTGATTGGAGGGCAACTAGCCCTCCCCCTACGCCCATCCTATCCACAAACACGTCCAATCAAAATTTTTAGATAGCCATTTAGTTCAGCGTAGTTGATTTCCAGATAGAAAATATGTTTTATGGAGGACACTCCCCCACAACCCTCAAGGCAAGGGTTTTTAAGTTATGCCCTAGGGGCATATGAGGGTTTTATCGACGGCGTTGTCGTAGAAACTTCAAAACAGGCTCTTTCGATTTGAAAATTCGAAGGGCTAGTACCGCTTTTTATAGTCAAAAGGGATTGGAGGGCAACTAGCCCCCCCCACGCCCATCATTTCCCCAAACACATCCAATCAAAATTTTTAGATAGCCATTTTGTTCAGCGTAGTTGATTTCCAGATAGAAAATATGTTTTTGAGGAGTACACTCCCCACAACCTTCAGGGCAAGGGTTTTAAGTTATGTCCTGGGGACATATAAGGTTTTTATAGAAGGCGTTGTCGTAGAAACTTCAAAAAAAGGTTCATTCGATTGGAAATTCAAAGGGCTAGTGCCCTTTTTAATAGTCGAAAGTGATTGGAGGGCAACTAGCCCCCCCACGCCCATTATTCCCCTAAACACATCCAATCAAAATTATGAGATAGCCATTTGGTTCAGCGTAGTTGATTTCCAGATAGAAAATATGTTTTTGAGGAGGAAAAACCACCCACAACCCTGGGGCAAGGGTTTTAAGTTTATTCCCTGAGGGTATATAAGACAATGTTGGCCCAATGTACTATTTAATTATTTTTCTTCCTTTAGAACTGGGCACTTCGTATGGAAGGGTGTCGTCGTAGAAAACTTCAAAAGGCGCTCATTCAATTGGAAATTGAGAGTTCTAGTGCCCTTTTTAATAGTTGAAAGTGATTGGAGGGCAACTAGTCCCCCTCCCCCAACGCCCATCATTCCCCCAAACACATTCAATCAAAATTTTGAGATAGTCATTTTGTTCAGCGTAGTTGATTTCCAGATAGAAAACCTGTTTTTGAGGAGGACACTCCCCCACAACCTGGTCTGGTTTTTATGATATAGCTGTGAAGATACTGGCTATTTTGATTATAAACCTACAGACTTTTATTTGCCTGTTACAGAAAGTGATTCTTCGAGTGAAAATCTTTAAGTGACATCATAGGCAGCGCGCTAGCGCTGCCTAAGTAAAGAACGTGTGGGCACAATGTGTTTTTTTCTCCAGCCGGGCACTTCGTATCGAAGGAGTTGTCGTAGAAACTTCGAAAAGGGCTCATTCAATTGGAAATTGGAGTGGCTAGTGCCCTTTTTAATAGTCGAAAGTGATTGGAGGGCAACTAGCCCCCCCCCCCCCCCACGCCCATCCTTCTCCCAAACACATCCAATCAAAATTTTTAGATAAGCCATTTTGTTCAGCGTAGTTGATTTCCAAATAGAAAATTGTTTTTGGAGAGGACACTCCCCCACAAACCCTCAGGGCAAGGGTTTTAAGTTATGCCCTGGGGGGCATATGAGGTTTCTTATAGAATGCGTGCCGTAGAAAGAAACTTCAAACATAGGTTCATTTGCTTGAAAATTCGAAGGGCTAGTACCCTTTTTAATAGTCGACAGTGATTGGAGGGCAACTAGCCCCCCCTCCACGCCCCATCATTCCCCAAAACAATCCAATCAAATTTTGATATATCCATTTTGTTCAGCGCAGTTGATTTCCAGATAGAAAATATGTTTTGAGGAGGAAACTCCCCCACAACCCTCAGGGCAAGGGGTTTTTAAGTTATGCCCGGGGGCATATGAGATTTTTTATAGAAGGGCCGTTTTGTCACAGAAAACTTCAAAAAAGGCTCATTCGATTGGAAATTCAAAGGGCTCACTGCCCTTTATAATAGTAGAAAGTGATTGGAGGGCGACTACCCCCCCCCCCACCCTACCCCCCCCCAACGCCATCATTCCCCAAACACATCCAATTAAACTTTGAGATATCCATTTTTTTCAATCGTAGTTTGATTTACAAATACAAAATATGTTTTTGAGGAGAACACTCCCCCACAACCCTCGGGGAAGGGTTTTTAAGTTATGCCCTGAGGGCATATAAGAACGATGTGCCAATTTACTATTTATTATTGTTTTTTCCTTTAGAGCTGGGCACTTATATGGAAGGGGTCGTCATAGAAACGCGGGATAGCGCTGCCAAAGGAACGATGTGGGCACAGGTGTTTTTTCTCCAGCCGGCACTTCGTACGAAGAGTTGTGTAGAAACTACGAAAAGGGCTACTCGATAAAAATTGAGGGCTAGTGCCTTTTTAATAGTCAAAAGTGTTTGGAGGGTAACTAGCCCCCCCCCCACGCCCGTCATTCCCCCAAACACAACCAATCAAAATTTTGAGATAGCTATTTTGTTCAGCGTAGTTGATTTCCAGATATAAAATATGTTTTTGAGGAGGACACTCCCCCACAACCCTCGGGGCAAGGGTTTTAAGTTATGCCCTGAGGGCATAAAAGAAAGATGTTGGCACATTTAATATTTCTTAATTTTTCTTTTAGAGAAGGGTACTTCATATGGAAGGGGTCGTCATAGAAATTCAAAATGGGCTCATTCGATTGAAATGAGAGTTCTAATGCCCTTTTTAATAGTCGAAAGTGATTGGAGGGCAACTAGCCCTCCCCCTACGCCCATCCTATCCACAAACACGTCCAATCAAAATTTTTAGATAGCCATTTAGTTCAGCGTAGTTGATTTCCAGATAGAAAATATGTTTTATGGAGGACACTCCCCCACAACCCTCAAGGCAAGGGTTTTAAGTTATGCCCTAGGGGCATATGAGGGTTTTATCGACGGCGTTGTCGTAGAAACTTCAAAACAGGCTCTTTCGATTTGAAATTCGAAGGGCTAGTACCGCTTTTTATAGTCAAAAGTGATTGGAGGGCAACTAGCCCCCCCCCCACGCCCATATTTCACCCAAACACATCCAATCAAAATTTTGAGATAGCCATTTTGTTCAGCGTAGTTGATTTCCAGATAGAAAATATGTTTTTAAGGAGTACACTCCCCCACAACCTTCAGGGCAAGGGTTTTAAGTTATGCCCCTGGGGCATATAAGGTTTTTATAGAAGGCGTTGTCGTAGAAACTTCAAAAAAGGTTCATTCGATTGGAAATTCAAAGGGCTAGTGCCCTTTTTAATAGTCGAAAGTGATTGGAGGGCAACTAGCCCCCCCACGCCCATTATTTCCCTAAACACATCCAATCAAAATATGAGATAGCCATTTGGTTCAGCGTAGTTGATTTCCAGATAGAAAATATGTTTTTGAGGAGGAAAAACCACCACAACCCTTGGGGCAAGGGTTTTAAGTTATTCCCTGAGGGTATATAAGAACAATGTTGGCCCAATGTACTATTTATTATTTTTCTTCCTTTAGAACTGGGCACTTCGTATGGAAGGGGTCGTCGTAGAAACTTCAAAAGGCGCTCATTCAATTGGAAATTGAGAGTTCTAGTGCCCTTTTTAATAGTTGAAAGTGATTGGAGGGCAACTAGTCCCCCTCCCCCAACGCCCATCATTCCCCCAAACACATTCAATCAAAATTTTGAGATAGTCATTTGTTCAGCGCAGTTGATTTCCAGATAGAAAACCTGTTTTGAGGAGGACATTCCCCACAACCTGGTCTGGTTTTTATGATATAGCTGTGAAGATACTGGCTATTTTGATTATAAACCTACAGACTTTTATTTGCCTGTTACAGAAAGTGATTCTTCGAGTGAAAATCTTTATGTGACATCATAGGCAGCGCGCTAGCGCTGCCTAAGTAAAGAACGTTGTGGGCACAATGTGTTTTTTTCTCCAGCCGGGCACTTCGTATCGAAGGAGTTGTCGTAGAAACTTCGAAAAGGGCTCATTCAATTGGAAATTGGAGTGGCTAGTGCCCTTTTTAATAGTCGAAAGTGATTGGAGGGCAACTAGCCCCCCCCCCCCCCCACGCCCATCCTTCTCCCAAACACATCCAATCAAAATTTTTAGATAAGCCATTTTGTTCAGCGTAGTTGATTTCCAAATAGAAAATTTGTTTTTGGAGAGGACAACTCCCCCACAACCCTCAGGGCAAGGGTTTTAAGTTATGCCCTGGGGGCATATGAGGTTCTTATAGAATGCGTTGCCGTAGAAACTTCAACATAGGTTCATTTGCTTGAAAATTCGAAGGGCTAGTACCCGTTTTTAATAGTCGACAGTGATTGGAGGGCAACTAGCCCCCCCTCCACGCCCATCATTCCCCAAAACACATCCAATCAAAATTTTGATATATCCATTTTGTTCAGTGCAGTTGATTTCCAGATAGAAAATATGTTTTGAGGAGGAAACTCCACCACAACCCTCAGGGCAAGGGTTGTTAAGTTATGCCGGGGGCATATGAGATTTTTATAGAAGGCGTTGTCACAGAAACTTCAAAAAAGGCTCATTCGATTGGAAATTCAAAGGGCTACTGCCCTTTATAATAGTAGAAAGTGATTGGAGGGCGACTACCCCCCCCCCCCCCCTACCCCCCCCCCCAACGCCATCATTTCCCCAAACACATCCAATTAAAATTTTGAGATATCCATTTTTTTCATCGTAGTTGATTTACAAATACAAAATATGTTTTTGAGGAGAACACTCCCCCACAACCCTCGGGGGAAGGGTTTTAAGTTATGCCCTGAGGGCATATAAGAACGATGTTGGCCCAATTTACTATTTATTATTTTTTTTTTTCCTTTAGAGCTGGGCACTTCATATGGAAGGGGTCGTCATAGAAACTTCTAAAGGGGCTCATTCGATTGGAAATTGAGAGTTCTAGTGCCCCTTTTAATAGTCGAAAGTGATTGGAGGGCAACTAGCCCCCCCTCCACGCCCATCTTTCCCCCAAAACACATCCAATCAAAATGAGGATATAACAAGCTCATTCGATTGGAAATTCGAAGGGCTAAAAGGTAAAGGTAAAGGATGCGGCACTAGACCCTTTGGGTCCAAACCGGCGGTGCTGATCTCCGTTTCGTGGTCCCTTCAGCCAGGAAGTGCAATGGGGGGCTGGGGCGCCAGCCAACCTATGCTTTCGCAAACCCTTCCTGTTTACCTTCCCCAGATTTCTCCAGGTACCCATTTAGAGCTGGGTTGACTCTGGCTAAGCTTACAGGGTCACACCACTGACCCGCGTCCCAAACTAAGAAACTGACCACACCAGGGATCGAACCCGAATTCACGGATTCTCAGCCCAGCGCGCGTCCACTTAGCCAGAACGGCTGTCGAAGCCGTTCGAAGGCTATTCAGAAGGGCTAGTACCCTTTTGAATAGTCAAAAGTGATTGGAGGTCAACTAGCCCCCCCCCCCAAGACCATCTTTCCTCCAAACACATCCAATCAAAATTTTGAGTGTACCCTTTTTAATAGTCGAAAGTGATTAGAGGGCAACTAGCCCCACGCCTATCATTCCCCCAAACACATCCAATCAAAATTTTGAGATAGCCATTTTGTTCAACGTAGTTGATTTCCAGATAGAAAATATATTTTTGATGAGGAAACTCCCCCACAACCCTTGGGGCAAGGGTTTTAAGTTATGCCCTGGGTGCATATAATGTTTTTATAGAAGACGTTGTCATAGAAACTTCAAAAAAGGCTCATTCAATTGGAAATTCAAAGGGCTAGTGCCCTTTTTAATAGTCGAAAGTGATTGGAGGACAACTAGCCCCCCCACGCCCATCATTTCCCCAAACACATCCAATCAAAATTTTGGGATAGCCATTTTTTTCAGCGTAGTTGATTTCCAGATAGAAAATATGTTTTTGAGGAGGACATTCCCCCACAGTCCTCAGGGCAAGGATTTTAAGTTATCCCCTGGGGGCATATAAGGTTTTTAAAGAAGGTGTTGTCGTAGAAAACTTCAAAAAAAGCTGATTCAATTGGAAATTCAAAGGGCTAGTGCCCTTTTAAATTGTCGAAAGTGATTCGAGGGCAACTAGCCCCCCCACGCCCATCATTCCCCCAAACACATCCAATAAAAATTTTGAGGTAACCATTTTGTTCAGCTTAGTTGATTCCCAGATAGAAAATATAGTTTTGAGGAGGACACTCTCCCACAACCCTCAGGACAAGGATTATAATTTATGCCCTGGGGGTATATAAGGTTTTTACTGAAATCTTTGTCATAGAAACTTGAAAAAGGGCTCATTCGATTTGAAATTTAAAGGGATAGTACCCTTTTTAATAGTCGAAAGTGATTTGCGGGCAACTAACCCCCCTCTCACGCCCATCTTTTCCCCAAACACATCCAATCAAAATTTTTAGATAGCCATTTTATTCAACGTAGTTGAAAGTTTTAGAAATTAGGTCTTTTAGGATGACAACACCTCCCCCCACAGCCCTCAGGGCAAGGGTTGTAAGTTATGCCCTGGGACATATAAAGTGTTTATTGAAAGCGTTGTCGTAGAAACTTCAAACGGGCTCATTCAATTGGAAATTGAAAGGGCTAGTGTTTTTTTTAATAGTTGAAAGTAATTGAATAGTGACTAACGCTCCTTTCACGCCCACCATTTTCCAAAACACATCCAATCAAAGTTTTGAAAAAATACAATTGAATGTGCATTGTCAGTTTAATATACATATACTGATATTTAGTAATCAAAATGTTAATATTATTTGATTTATTAAAGTTATAAAAGTAAAAACATTTATATTTTTTCAGTAAAGTGAAAATTTTGTTCTGGCCTTGGGAAGGCATAGGGGTTTTGCGCCCAACTTATGTTAATTTGTGCTTGTTTTGAGTTTGACTCGATTAATTAGTGTAATTTCTGTTCGTTTTGGGTATCATTTATTTATCCATGCTGATTTGTGGTAGTTTCACGCTTGGTAGATTATTTGATTTTATTTTTTCTCATTTTTGTTTAATGGAGTTTATTACTTTTCTTTGAAAAACTTATTTTGTGGAAAAAGTTTTTCAAATTAATATTTTAAAACAATAGCACCAATCTTTAAATATTCACTAGTCCACTCAAAAATATCTATCCTCTTAGTATTACTGGATATTTATCATTTAAACAATTAAAATCTACTTTAGGAAACTTTACACCACTCCCATTAACGGAAAAATTGTCCAAATATGTCTTACTAACACCATTCTCTGCACAATGTTTGCGGGCTGCTATGAGGAATGCATATTTCTAACACTGAAACCCTCTCTTGAAACAAATTTTTTTGTACACATTTACATCTCTTTAAATCTAAACTAAATTAAATTTTACCCTCCCCCCTCTCACCTCTTAAAATAAATTCTCTTTTTTTAATTTACACACATTTGAATCTAAACTTTTAATAAATAAAACCACTGACCTATTCCCTGTATCATCATAGTTATCTAGTTTTGTCACAATACTGTCAATCCAGTCCAAAAATACACCCTCAAAATTCTGTAAGTTCGGATGAAGTGATAGTATTTCAGTTTGCACATAGTACAAATATTCATTATCCGACTTTTTATTTAAAAAAAAACAATATTCTTGCGATGGATACTTTTATGCTATCCCTGCCACTCCATTCCCGAATCTGTTGCTCAAGAAGGATTCAAAATCTTGCCCACATAGGAGTGTACTATGTTTATTTGATTCATGATAATATTTCCCGTCATAAGTGTGTTATATGGATTCCCAAATTCGGCCCAATAAATATATAAATTGTGCATAGGCAAAGTTTAGCATATAGGAGTTTAGACATACGGAGGGCGTTGTAGGGCTTTTTCCTAGAACACCACCACCACTAACACTTTGTCCTATTTCAACATCAGTCAGTGTAAGAAGGTTAGAGCGTGGAGTGAAAATACCCCAAAAGGTTGGCAATACAGGGGGTGTTTCAGGTTCTTCCAATTTTATAACGCCACTACCAGTTTGTCCTGCTTCCTCATGAGTGTGTGTAAGAAAGGTGGAGTATGGGGTGAAATCCTTCAGCTCATTAATCATTTTTTCTTTGCTCTCAGTTTCGTGTCACTCTCTTGATCAATGATCCCTGTTTGAGTTGGGTTAATGTCCATTGAAATATCGGGGGAGTCACATTCGCCTCTCCAAAGCAGTCTTTCAAAAATGTATCAATCCACTCTGGGTCGTTTTTATCCGTGGGCCCGTCGATATGGATATTATCATGAAATATATTATCAGCACTCACCTCTCCAAAGCAATCTTTCAATACTTTTGAAACACCATTCTAGTTTTTTGGTATCAGAGGGCAAGTCAATACGATGAGTATCATGAATTTTTACTGGTGGTGTCATTATAGGCATCTCCATACTGTCGAAGAGGTTGTATGTCCCCTGAGATGGTGGTGACAGTACAGCTAGATTGTCCTAGAATAATAATAGAAGTTATTTTCCTTTGTAATGGTACGATTTTATAAAGAATGAAAAAAGAATATTTTCATTGTGATTAACAACCTGTATTTTCATATCATTTAAAACACATGCCTAATAAACAAAAAAAATTAACACACACACATATACAACTTTTCTTTTTTTATGTATGGCTAGATGTATTAAGATCCCCTGGGGGCGACCTCTTGTACCAACGAAGGTATGGGGGCTACCACTTGTATTAAAGTAGGTATAGGAGGTGACTGCATGTATCAATGTAGGCATGGTGTGACCTCTTCTATCAACATAGGTATGGGAGTGACCATTTGTATCAATATAGGTATGAAGGCTACCTCTTTTTAACCAACGTAGGTATGAAGGTGACCACATGTATCAACATAGGTATGAACGTGACCGCATACATCAATCTAGACAAGGGAGGGCAATATTGCAATATGATATAGTAATATTGACGATTAGCATTTGGTGAACTTTACGGTTTGGTAAACCGCTTTATTTGAAATTGAATTTGAATTTTATTGTTGTATCTATAAGAGGGGAGGAGGAGTGTGAACAATCTTCATCCCACTTTTTTGTAATTAGATTTTCAAGGCTATTTTAACTGAAAAAAGCCATAATAACTGTTTCCAGTTGTGCGGGAGTAGCCCCCTCTAATTGGTCATCTGATACATAATCTAAATTTGAAGACCATTCATTGATGGTGATATCTCCACACCACCAGTTGTTCTCTTTGCAGTATCTCTTTGCAGGTGGTGGTGTTGATCTTTTTGTGTCAGAGGTCTCCTAGAATAAAGATGTGAAAACTAAGTTAAAATAAAGATTATGTATATGCTATAATCTAACAATTCAGTAACTAGAAATCAAGGAATTCATACAATGGAGAAGGTATACAAGTGTAATATATATTAAAAAGGGTTTAATCAGGTGACTTGTTGTTATAGGTATACACAATGTCATTAAATACATGAAAAATACTTGAAAAATTTCTAAGTTAAAAAAATACCACCAAAGAAAATTAAAAAGGGAGGAGAGGCACTCATGGGCTCTGTTACAACATGTCTAATGGACACAGGCATGGGTTTTTTTTACTGAATAAATCAATACAATATATGATACAGAACACACTCCTTAATATTTTCATTAGACATATCTTGAATTCCCGATTAAAAACGTATTGTTTTCTTCGGCCTCAAAAATTGTCCAGATAACACAATGTTGAGATTCGATTTAACCCGTTCTCTAAAAGCTGAATATAATTATCAAACACATAATAGTTTCAGATTAGAATTCAAAGCCTTTAGATCAGCAAATCAGATATAAGAGACAGTTAGACTCTAAGATGAAAATCTAAGCTGTAGTTACATTTCACCTATCGAAGGATGAACAATGAAAGTGGCTTTATATAAGTAGAAAGGGGGGTACCAAACCCACGAGTCACCCCTGCTGCCACCTACAACTTTTTTACATAATTTATGCATGTTTTTATGTCTGTTCGTTGTCAGTGAGAATGAAAAAACATGATTTTTCTCACTTTGATGGATGTTTTTTGGACGGTTATGAGTGTTGGTCAATTTATTTGATGTTTTTCATGGATTTCAACATCAATTTATGTCTGTTTTATGGTTTTTGTCAGTGAGAATGAAAAAACAGCGACGAGTACAGCAATTTATGGATGTTTTAGGGTTTTTGTCAGTGAGAATGGAAAAACAGGATTTTTCTCACTTTGATGGATGTTTCAAGGTCGATTTATTTGTTGTTGTTTGTCCAGGTGTAATGAGAATGGAGTGATTTACATAATCGAGGGGAATTATTGATTCACGAAAGGGGAATTAAGAAACAAACATGGCTTCTTTGTTGTTTGGCTAACCTAACCTGAGAAATTGATTTACATAATCTGCGGGGAATTATTGATTCACGAAAGGGGAATTAAGAAACAAACATGGGTTCTTTGATCTTTAGGATAACCTAACCTGAGAAATTGATTTACATAATCGGCGGGGAATTATTGATTCACGAAAGGGGAATAAAGAAACATTATGGTTTCTTTAATCTTTAGGCCTGAGGGATTTATTCGTTGTTGTCGTTTTGGTCAAGTGCACGCTAGGGATGAATGTCAAGGTGTCCAGGAATAGGAAACCGGAAGTACATGCATCCTTCTCAGCCAATCAGCGAGTCGGATACATCCCCTTCTCAGCCAATCAGAGGCTTGCTTACATATGATTTTCCCCACTACATAACAATTCACCCTAGAGATTTCGTATATAACGGGCATGCATTGTGATTAAATTATCAGAAAGTAAAGTAACCTGACAATGGATAGAACACTTGAAATTTTTGATGAGCTTGAAGCCTTGGCAGCCACAATTAGCAATGTGAGTACATTTTCATTTTTTATTTTCAAAATAAAATTATTTTCCTTGGTCACCCTCTAGTATATTTAGGTAAGTACCCGCTCCCCCACAAACCTAACCACCATGCAATCTTTATACTCACTAGAAAACATAAAATATGTTCTTTTTATTACATAAACCTAACCCCTCCCCCACTGATTTTACAGGTATAATTCTCGCAATAGAAATATTTCTCTTTTTTCGATAAATTTATTCTTTCTGTAAGCCTATCAAAAAGTGACATTCAACTTCTGTCTATCCCTTAGCTATTAATAAACCGTTTCCATTTAAGCCGCCGCCGCTTACTTGACTTAAAAACATTTTTCCGCAATGATTTAAACAGCTGACACCCCACAATTGCACTTCCTGCTTGTTAATCCTTAACGTTAGCGACTTAACCAAAAGGTTTCAATGATAAAAAGGATTTGTTTCTCTCTTTCTCAAATTAAAGCAGTTTTAAGAAAAAAGAGATTGCTGTTTATTAAGCTTGTGGATTCGTAACCTGTATTTGGAGAACCGTGAAACGGGATTTTTTCCAAAAATAATTACTAACAATATATTTAGGACATTGGTGAAAGGGGGGGGGGACATGCCTCAATTCTATCACCATTATTGTAAAATGAAAATAAAGTGTTTTCTTTGCATGAAAAGTAAGGGGGGCTGGAATGTCTATGAATAAGCTTTTTTTTAATTAATTAAAATAGCATTTGATTTCTGAGTTTAGTATATTTTTACTTTTTGCTTTACTGAAAATGCTGGCGTAGGGGGGCTTTCTTAGTGATAAATGCTTTTCTAGACAAAATTATGGTTAGTGTGGATGGGGATACTAATTTTCCTTCTTTAAAAAAGGGGGAAATTATTTCGATACTAACTTTTTTCTCTTCTTTAAGGCAAATTGTGAAGAATGCCCGTCGCTGCCACCCAGTAAGAGAGCAAGGGGTAATAATGTGGCCCCTGCGAAGTCGACAGTCATACAATATGGTCGCTGGCCGAAGCCTCCTAAACAAGTGTTGCCTGCCCAAACCGCAGCCCAATCTGCGCTGGATTGTGACATCGCTTGCCCATCCGCTCTCCTTGGACCTCTAATAGCTGCCCATCAACGCTAGGTCAGGAGGCTACCCTCCAGCATGCTATGTCAGATCCATCCGACACCAAAGCCCAGACGGAATTTGCAAATGTAAGCATTTTTACCTCTAGTTATAGAAATATCTACCTATTTCTTCCAACTTTTTTAGGCCTTTTCTTTTCACCATTTTCGAACACAGTAAAAGTGTATCTCAGAGATATTGAAAGATTTTTTCTCCCCAAAGGAAATATAATGTTCTCCCTTTTGAATCATGTCAAGTGCATGCATTCACCCTGCTAAATTAGATTAGTGAAGCCAAAAAATGCACTATATCCCGCTCATAATAAGTAGCAAAATCCTTTGCGTTATAAACTGCTTTATTAACGAATGGTTCACCTTGCCTCTACAAATATTATAAAAACAACTTTCTATCGGAATGAGTTGTGTATCATGACAGGAGATGGCTATCCATTTCAAATCATGTTTTTTTTCCAGAGCAGATAAAGAGTATTAATATGAAATTTATTTGGAGGGATTGTTTGAACAAAATCAAATTGCCTTCTATGTCATGCGTTTTAGATTGCAAATATCTTATACTAACCGATGGAGGGGGGGGGCGCTATGGGCCCGAGAAGTGCCGCGGGAAGCTCTGCGGGCTGGGGAAGCGCCGCGGGAAGCGCTGCGAGGGGCTGGGAGCCACGCGGTGGGGGTCGCGAAGCGCCGCTGGGCCCGAGAAGCGCTGTGGGAAGCGCTGTGGGCCCGAGAAGCGCCACGGGAAGCACTGCTTGAAGCGCCGAGGGAAGCGCTGTGGGAAGCACCGCAATGGTCTCTAATCATAAAAAAAAAACAGTAGGGCTGAATTTGAACACTTTGAAAATAAGCTATTTTTTGAACAAAATCAAATTGCCGCCTTCTATGTAAAGCGACGTTTTAGATTGTAAATATCTTATATTAAGTTTGATATTTTGGAACTTTCAGTTGAATTAACAAAATGCTACTATGCGCATACTGCTACTACTACTACTAAGCGCGTTTTAAATAATAATCCAAATTTTTAAAACAGTAGGGATGATTTGAACACTTTGAAAATAAGCTATTTTTTTCATTTATAGGTTGCTTTGGTCCCTTATTCATCATCATCATCGTCCTCATCAGCTGGTGAAGGAGAGGAAGAACTCGCGTGTAGGGAATTTCATGTCATTCAAGACAATTCACATATCAATGAATGGGACGGTATTGTTAATTCCGATGAAATACCTTTTAATATTAATAATTTTCTAAGTAATTATTTCAATGTAGAACCTAGCACAGTTGAGCAAGGTAATGTTCCTAGTTCAGAGGGGGACTTGCCATTGCTAAGTCCAAATACCATGTTAATTTTAGACGATTTAACAGGGAATCCTCCTCTAGCCCCCACTGATTACCTACTTCCACTTCAAACAACTGAAGTGGAACATTCGCATACCCCAAATATTGTTGAACAACTTGGGGGAGGGAGTGTTGATGATATACAAGAGGGGGAGGGGGGTAATGACCAATTCACGACTTTTCCCGATTTTCAATTGTCCAACACAATTTTAAATGCAATAGTTGTTTACACTGCGACTTTTGGGGACCCGTTTAATTCACTTATGGGGGGGGGAAATTTGTGTTTGATCCCGTAGAAATTGTGCATGACTATGTAGATAAAATTCGTGCACTGCTGGAGAACCAAATTCAATTGTGGGGGAGGGATTCAATTAAGGTTTCTATTGTTTTAAAGGTGTTCTATTTAAATGAAGGGAACAGCGAATTTATTATAATTATGTACATTCCGAGATGCGTTTGATTTATTCGAATTTAGAAAATTTTGAGGGTGTTTTTTCGGAGTGGGTAGGTCAAATTATAGCGCATCTTGAGAACTTTAACGAAAACGGTAGTGGTTTATTTATTGAAAATTTAAGTGTGAATATCTGTAAATTTAAGAAAGATTTTATTTTAAAAGGGGGGGCAGGTGGGTAGGATAGGGATACAGCTTTAAATTATAATCCAGATTTAGTAGGTTGTCTTGGTGTCCAGCGGATCTGTTTTGAAACAGGTCAAAAATGTTTCAAGTATGCTTTCCTCATATCAGCATTTCAGCCTCTAGCAGATGACGCTACCAAGACGAATTTAGACGATTGGGCTGTACATGGGAAGGATGGGTCCAATATCCCCATTGTAGATTTCTCTTGTTTAGAAGGAAAATACCCAGTAACGCTACGATCTATTGATATTTTTGAAAGGGCTAATGCCCATTTGAATATCGGCGTTACTGTGGTTCAGTATGAAACTGAATTTGAAGATGGGGTTCGTTCAAAAAAGAAGGGGGTGGTCTTCCCTGTAAGGGGCCCGTCAATTGATTTGGTCAGACACTGGGTTTGGTTGTTGTATAAACCACCTAGTGAACCGAATGCAATTGGCCATTTTAACCCTATCACAGACATCAGTAGAGTTCTGGGGGGTGGTAGGGATCTAGGGGTACGTTTCTACTGTCCAACATGTCTGTCACAATTCCGTAGTGATATAAAACTACGGGACCATATGAAACATTGTAGACGGCATGGCTACCAGACAGTGGAAACGGTTTCAGGGGATAGGGCCATTTTACGCTTTAAAAATTTCCAGAACACCCTCCTCCAGTGCAACAAAATATCTTTGGACTGTGAAGCTAAGCTGGTGGAGGTGAATGATCCTCGATTTCCAAATCGAATCAAAGAACATCAAGCTATTGCAGTGTCCTATGCCCATGCCCAAAGAGACAGTTCTAACACCAGGCGGTTGTTAGAAATAGTAGAAACATTGGATGAGGGGGACGAGTTCATGGTCAAGGCACTGACTAAACTAATTGGCACGGCTAATGGCGCTATTTCTCGTTTGAGAAATACCCATTACCCAATGGTGCTGTCTGCAGAGGATCGTCTCGCGATTAAAGATCAAAAAATATGTTGGGTTTGTAAGGGGGAGTTTGTAGAGGGTGATAAGGGGACTAAAGGGAAAAGAGGGGCCGGTGGGAGGGGGAAGTCAGAAATCATAATTACTTGTGGCAGGAAATATCATCTGGGGGTAGTAATTTTAGAGGGGTAGCGCATCAATCGTGTAACTTAAATGTTAGCCAACAGTTTTTTATCCCTGTTTTTATTCACAACTCAAATTACGATTTAAAATTTATTTTACCGGCACTGGCACGTATGCATAGGGAGGGAGGGGGAGTTGACAGTCCATGGGTAAACTGTTCATTTACCTATAACATTATTCCCAAATCGGCTGAGAAGTTGTTGCTTCTCGAGCTGCAATGGCAGGCAGTGGATAATGGGCATACGTGTTGGAATAAATCAGGTTTTAGATTCCTTTAGTTTTTTTCCCAAGGCATTGCGTCAATTGATTCAAGTGCAGAAAAGCGACAATTTTGATAGCTTTCCCTTGCTTAAACAGCACTTTCCAGACAGTGAAATGTATGACCTATTGACCTGCAAAGGTGTATATGCATACGACTATTACTGTTCTGGCGCTCGCTTAAGTGAGGTGAAACTACCTCCAATTGAAGCTTTTTACAATTCACTGACCAGCATTGAATGCACAGCCGAGGAGTATGAGTTTGCCAAGAAGGTGTGGGCTAAGAGGAATTGTAAAAATGGGTGGGATTATTGTAGACTATACTTGGCCAGTGACGTTTTAACTCTGTTGGATATAGTCTGCAAGAACACAGACCAAATCTATTCGGAGTTCGGGTTAGATATAGGCTATTATTTTTCCACACCCCATTTGGTGATGGATTTGATTTTAAAAATTAGTAGGGAGGAAATAGGCCTAATCACAGATGTAGATCAGCACCTTTTTGTAGAGCGTTCAATGAGGGGAGGGTATGTTTTTCAAGGGGACCGTGTCTTGTCAACCGATCCGAGCGGACAAAGCACCGGTGCAAAGTCAAATGCAGTGTTCTTGGACATGAACTCATTGTACCCCTCGGCAATGTCTCACTACTCTTTGCCGTGTGGCAACTATCAATGGCTTGAGAATCCTTGTGAGTTCCCCGACATTACCACCGTCGAGGACAATGGGCCACAAGGATAGTTCTTTGAAATTGACGGTCACATTCCGCTGGCGCTTCACGACTCAGTCAAAGATTTTGTTTCTCCCTGTATCAATCGGCCCATGAGCAGGGACTCACTGAGCCCCTACAATCGATCATTGATTGAGGATATGGGGATGCACTGGACTCCCTCTAAGCAAAAACTGATTGCTGATTTGGACCCTAAGGAGAATATCGTTGTTCACCATGTGCTTTTGCACTGGATGGTGAGCAATGGTTTCAAGATCACCAAAATACATAGTGTCCTGCAGTTCAATCAGCGACCATATTTAAAGACGTTTATCGACACTTTTGTCGATAAACGCTCTAGGGCAAACTCAAAGGTTGAGAAGGAAATGTATAAACTGATTCTAAATTCAGCGTTTGGCAAAATGTGTGAAAGCGTACGTAATAGATCTCGCTGCGACGTCGTGACTGACCCTCTAGAGTGTGCACGAATTATTGCCGATCCCAATTTTACATCGTTCACGAACATAGAGACTGGCATGGTTCTTCTACACAGGCGAAAGCGAAATGTGGTACTGAACAAGAATATAGCAGGCGGCAGTTCAGTACTGGAAATTTCCAAAAAGCTCATGTTGTCGTTTTTTACAATATGTGCAAGGTGCAATGGCCACGGGAGGGGGAGGTTCAAGTTTACTATGGGGATACAGATTCTCTGCTCTTAAAGGTAAATGGGACCGAAGACTTATTGGGTGATTTAGAAAAGGGGGAACACATCAGCTCGCGGATGGATTTCACCAACTGGAATCCATCCCTCTACCCCGAGTTGGTGAAACGTCAAGCCCCCAACCAACTATTAATGTTAAAATCAGAGACGGGCAGTGATTTGATATCCAGGGGGTGTTCCCGGGTCCCAAAGTTTATTGCGTTAAAACTCAGAGTGGGGATGAAAAGCAGGCGTGTAAAGGGGTGCCTACACACTTTGTAAAGAGCAATTTCAACATGAGCGTGTACAGAGACTGTATAGAAAGTAGCCTAGTGCCGAGAGCACAAGTGCTTGCAATTCGCTCTCTAAAGTAAAGAAATTATACTGTAAGAGTGGAAAAGAATGCAATGTCATGTATATCCGACAAAGTCTATGTGCTCGAGAATGGTGTGAGTGTCCTGCCTCATGGCCACTACCGTATTTCAGACCGAGTTGAATGCATAGACTATCGCAATCAACTTGGTCTGGATAAATTGACCTAACTTGAACTAACCCACCCAACCCGTTCATAAATTAACTAACCACCACCAACCCGTTCATAAATTAACTAACCCAATCTAACCTCATCTAACCCCAATCTAACCACCTTAACCTGTAGCAGCAGTGACCGGACAACTATTGTACTGTTTTTCCAACGCGGCTCCCGGGGGGTGGGGGGCCCTTCCCGCGGCCGGCTCCCGGGGGGTGGGGGGTCCCGCCCGCAGCTCCCGGGGGGTGGGGGGACCCCACTTCTAAATTCATAATGTTCATCTGTGCTAGTTCATGTTCCAAGTGCTTTTTCTGTTGTTTTCAAGTGCTCTTGTTTTCAAGTGCTCATGTTGTATAGAAAAGTGTTTAAAGACAATAAGTGTTGTACAGAAAAGTGTTGATGGACAAAAAGTGTTTTTAAAGACAATATGTGTTGCTCTTCATGGACAAAAAAAGTGTTTTTTATTTATGTTGTACATAATGTGTCATTTTTATCATTGTCAATTGCAGTTCATGTTGATCAAATATTTGTTTTCATGTTGCCGAAATAAATGCTGCCATGAAATATTGTTGTTGTCAACTGTTCTTGTTGAACAAGTGTTATTCATATCGTTGTCAATTGCAGTTCACGTTGAACAAATATTTGTTTTCATGTTACCGAAATAAATGCTGCCATGAAATAATGTTTTTTTTGTTGTTACTCTTGTTAACCAGTACTAGATAGATCTATGGGAAAATTATTGCTACTACTACTACTACTTATTCATTGGACACGTATTATTTACAGTTAGTTGTAGTCCAACTGTTGTCAACAGCAGCAGCAACAGCATGTATCAATTTAAAACACCCTTCAGGTCGTTTCTGTGTGGGCCCTCAATGTCGGGGAAAACAACACTCCTAACTAAAATAATTAAAAATTGCGATAAAATGTTTTTGGGAAAAGCCGAAAAAAATCTACTATTGCTATAGTATTTGGCAGGAGTCCTATGATCAAATAAAAGCAATTGCCACAACCATACCAATACAATTCATACGGGGACTTGATGTTTTCAATAGTATTGAATCGAACTCTTGGTTGATTATTGATGATTTGGCTGAATCCATTGAACAGTTCTCACAGGAAATGCTACAACTAATCACTGTTCGCTCTCACCATTAACACATTTCCATAACCCTAGTTCTACACAATCTGTTTCATCAGAGCAAATGTATGCGAACCCTTGCTTTGAATTGCACTATCTATATTATCTATCGAGTTGATCGTGATTCTAGCTCGCTCATAACTCTCAATAAACAGATATACCCCGGCGCCCCTAAATTTCTGTTGTCAGCGTACACTCAGGCGACTAGCAAGCCCTACGGTTACATTTTGCTGGATCTTAATCAGAGCACACCCGAGGATCTACGTGTAGTCACCGACATTTTCAACAATGAAATTACAGTATATCTTCCGGTGAACAGTAGAAAAGGCTATTAGTTGCCATTATGACAATGAAGAAACTACACGAACAACGGCATTTATTTTCCGTTTTAAGCACTTCAAAACCCTTGCTTAGGAAGGCCATACTCAAACATGGTGTTGACAATGATTTCATTAATCTAATATCTGAACTTTGTTTAAATTTAACTGAGGGCAATGTTCAACTGCCAGAAGGTGTTAGACAACAGACAAAGCAACATCGTTCCACTGTACGTGCCTTGGCTTGTAAAAACAAAGGAAAAAATTTAAAAAGAAAACGGCTCCTTCAAGCGGGCGGTAGCTTTTTCACACTTTTACTGCCAATAATTGCAGGACTTGTAAACAGTTTTCTCTAGAGAGAGAATGGCTAAACCCTATAAATTGACACCATTTGAACTTGTCCTCTCGCCTGTCGAACATTTTGAAGACAATCTAAGCAAATTCATTAATGATGAGAATATTGCCGATGACAAAAAACTGCTTTTACTTCAAGATGCATTGCAACGTGTGGACAAACATAAACCATATCGTGAGAGACCCACCGCCGTCGCCACTGATCCCTCTAAACAGGAAACATCATCTCAAGATTCAGCAGTGCAATCAAAGGAGAAGGAATTGAATTCAATTGTATCAAAAATTGGAAACCTATTGCCAGTGACCTATCGAGAACAGAGTAAAAGAGTATTAACTTATCTCATGTTGGAAACTGCTGATCAAGTTCAAGTCGATAGCACAGGGAAACGAATTATAATTCAGGGGAAAAGTTATAATCTAGTTGATTTAATTTGTGATATGGTGACGAATCGTAAAGGACTTTTATCCTTTGACAATAATCTATACACCTTTCTAAGTGTATCAAACTTTCCCAAAAGTCTTATTGGCAATAAGCAAATTCTAAAGAAACTAAGAGAATATAGTCCTCCAACAACACCAACACCAACACCACCATTTAAAAAAGAAGAAGAAGATTCAATATTTGAAAATACTATCAGCAGTAATGATTTTACAACACCTGTGGATGCTAGTCAAAAGCGAAGACGAATTGATTCACCCTCCAGTGTGCAAAAGGGGAGTGGACATTACACTACGTGCTTGCGTTCAAAATGGATGAAGTTCTGAAAGGTGTCTATGAAAATATTGGTGAAGCGGGAAGTTTAAGTTCTCCCAAAACGCTTTCTAAAGCTGTCTCCGGCACCACATTGAAAAAAGCAAAAGAGTATCTAGAGAATGAACCGAGTTACACACTGCATCGGAATCACAGGCTTCGTGGCAAACAATATCGACAAACTAAAGCCTTTTTCCCTCTGCATATAATGCAAACGGATCTTTTAACTTTAGACGCAGTTCAACAGCGTCACAATGCACCCTACAAATATATTCTGGTGGCAATCAGTGTCTTTAGTCGCTATGCATATGCCATTCCACTGCGATCAAAGAGAGGTGTTGAAGTTGCTCGGGCCATTGAAAGTATTCTTGAACAGGATTCATATAGAAAAATTCAATCGGATCGTGGCAGTGAATTTGTTAATCGAATTAATAGAATTAATAGAATTAATAGAACCACCAATATTTTTGAAAAGGGGAATTATTTATGGAGCACCGAACTTTTTAAAGTGTCCAAAATCCTGGACACCGAGCCCACGACATATCGACTGCGAGACACCAAAGATGATGAGATTCTCGGCGGTTTTTATGAATATGAACTGCAAAAAGTTAGAAACACTAGTAAAATTTATCAAATTGAAAAGATATTAAAGAGTCGTACTCGTAGGGGCAAGAGACAGTTGCTTGTTCGCTGGCTAGGATACAACTCAGATTTAGATTCTTGGGTCAGTGCTGAAGACATTGACAATGCCTAATGATTTCTATGTGACTTTCATGTCCAATGTTTCCGATCCTCTCTACAATGACTTGAATAGAACAAGTGATTTTTGGACAAAACTCTCCCCCCCGTCAAATTCGACGATAATAGAAAGTATGAAGTGGCTCTTGTCGACTGTATTCTCAAAAATACCTATGACATCCTGAGAAAAGATCGTAAATATGATATAAAAATTAGACCCTATGATTGGCCGCCACCACCATCCTCAAGTGATCAAGAACAAATTCAAAAAATCAATTGGATGAATTATCCATATATTGAATTACCCTACGAGGAACTCACCTGTATGAATGATTTATGTCGTTCTATTAATAAAAGAATTTCCGCTCGTAAAAAGGGAGCTTTTCATTTCAACTATTCAAAGGAGGAGGGTAAGATCTACATTAGTTCACCTATTGCCGATGAAAAGGTTAGTCTCAATGATAACCTAAAGGATGTTCTTGGCTTTAAGCTCAATATAATCAATGGTAAAAGTGCCGGAAACACTAATTTCATTTTTGCTGACTACCCGCCTGCATTCTCCACAGACACTTGTATATTTCTCTACGCTTCATTTGTGGAAACATCTCGGGTTGGTAATTCAAATGTTCCCCTCCTACGAGTTCTTGAACGAAAAACCAATCAAGAACATATTCACCACTACAATATAAAGCATCTTCAGTATATTCCCGTAAACACTTCCTATTTGGAACTCTGTCAGTTAACACTAAGAACCAAATTGGGTGATCCCATAGCAATTTCAAAAGGTTTGGCTGTGATTACATGCCATTTTCGTCCCATCGTTCAACAAGATGTCTAATAAAAAAGTGGTATTCACTTGTCCTTATATTGACTGCTATGTTAATACTCTTGGTCCAAGACAACAGGGCAATGGATTGGACTATTACAAAGGTCGCTCGTCAATGTCTGGCTACGGTCTTGGCAGTTGGTTTGCTAAGCTCTTTCGCTCTTCACTACCACTGGCTAGAAAATATCTTGTACCGGCTGCGACAGATTTTGCATCCTCTACACTATACGATTGGGGCTCTGGCAAGGATTTTAAAAAAAGTGCTTCGGACAATCTTAGATCCAATGTGCGAACCCTTGGCGAGAGATTAAAACAAAATGGTAAAGGTTTAAAAAGGTCAAGAAACAATGCATCACTCATCAGTCTCCACTCAGGTCGGAAACGAAAGACATCATCCCTCTTGTCAAAGAAAAGAAGGAAAAAGCCGACACGTAGTGTAAACAGAAGAAGAAGCCCCAGGAAGAAAATTGTTAGATCGAAACTAGATTTCTTCTCTTAAGATGTCCTACCTAACGCATAAGGATTCTCAACCTTCAGTCACCGCCTCATTGAATCTATTCAATGCTGAAAATGTTGATGTGAGTGTCAAGCATGGATACTATGAACAATTTTATCCACAACAACCCCTCTCCGATAATATCCACTTTCAAATTTATTCCAATGAAGACTACTTTATGGACATGTCTTCGACATTTATAGATTTACAAATGAAAGTCCGGAAATCCGATAATACAATGCCAATTCGGGCCGATGGAATATCCTATGAAAATTGTATGTTACATAATTTATTTCGTCAAATTAGTGTCTACATCAATGGCACGCTGGTGAGCACAAGCAACAATCTCTCAAATTATACAAGCTATATGCAATTCATGCTGATGACACCCAAGTCATACAAGGAATTGAGAGGCACCTCCAATGGATATGAATATATTACTAATACTGATAGTACAGATGCACTTAAAAATGCTACAACTAGTGAATTACATCTAGTTGGAAAAATATATCATGAAATATTTAATATACCACAATGGCTGCCGCCCAGTGTTAAAGTGGATATAAAACTGATGCTTGCACCCTCCAATTTCATATTGAGAAAAGAACTTGCTGCCAATCCTGATGTAAGTCTCTCCCTCACCTCGGCAATACTTCATGTACGCAAACAACAGGTCATGAGTTCTGTTGCTTTGCCCGTGGAAAAACTGAGAGCCAATGGAAATAATATTAAACTACTTGTTCCTCATACAATCACCAATCAACGTCATATTGCTATGGGCTCACGCACCTTCACCGATTCATCCTTTATCAATGGTGAAATTCCGTCAAAACTCGCTTTGGCATTTGTAAAAAGCGCCAGTGCAATAAGATCGTGGACTGAATGCCCACATAAATTCGAGATGTTTGGACTTTCATCTCTTGTGTGCAAAGTAAACGGTATCCCACTCTACAATCTATCTTTTGATAAATCCTATAGAACATTGTATGAGTTGACCATGCAAACCCTAGATCATGATTCGCAACTATTTGAAAATGGTATAACCGAAGATATGTTTGCTAAAACACATGGTATCAGTGTACTGGATTTGTCTGGCACACAGGATATGAGTATAGTACGTACGGGGAGTGTGCGTTTAGAGTATACATTTGCCGATCCATTGGCTGAGAGTATTGCACTAATCTCACTAAATAAATATGAAACCTATTGGGAAATCACTCCCGAAGGCAGTGTTCTACTAGACTTGGCGCCATGAACACCGGTCAAATAATCAATGTATTTAATATGGACCCCTACATGTCCCAGTACAAATCCTATTGTCTACCCTTGGACTTTCTTGGAAAAATTCAAAGTGTCAACAATACCTTGATTATTGTTAATATCAGTCCGTCGACTGTGCTGACAGGTCATTGGCTGTGCATCTTTCAAACAATGAAGACGATTGAATTTTTTGATCCTCTTGGTCTACCCTATACATTTTACACACCTCACATCAGCAACTATATTGAGAGCAGAGGGAGAACTATTATTCAAAATCGGAAGAGGGTGCAGGATCTAACGACTAAAAGCTGTGGCTTCCATGCACTACTATATTTTGTGTTCCGATGTCGCGGCTATACTTACAAGCAGTTTTTCCACATTTATGGTGACAATCCACGTCTGAACGACTTTCTAGTGGAAAATATCCTCTCAGACCTATACAGTATTGATTTCAGTGCCCTAAGAGTAAAGTGCTTAAAAAATGTTTGTGAATTTGTTTATTAATAAAATGCATATATATACAACAATGTCTTTAAATCTTCACTTTAGGTTTCTGCTTCTTCGATGTATAGGCAACTGTCGTGAACCACTAATGCCGGTAAATCATTTGGATTCACTGTATGTTGATATTGATTGACTGCAAAGTCAGGGTCACATTTTCTACAAAACAATGTAACTTCACTCTTGTCATATCTCTTTGTATAGTCAATGATGCTATTTGCATTCATATTATGAAATTCACGAGTTTCAATCTGTCTATTTGAAGCAATATCACGTACAGTGTTTTCAAATGGTGAATCACATTCGGTAACTGCCAAATAAAAATCACTTGGTTTATAGTCATAGTAGGCAGTGTCGTCACAACGATGACGTAGAAACCAAATTGTCTTGTTACCCCAACAGTTGAATCGTAGACCAGATTCCTCTTCCCAGAATAATTTAAATCCACGACGATACCAATCTCGTAGAAATAAACTAAAGTCACGTTTGGGATTCTTTCCAATCATAGCGGGGTAAGTATTCTCCCACTGATCACATTTATCATAGTGACAATTGGAGCACAGGTGCCCTCTAGGGTGAGAGTCACACACCTCCTCAAGACATGAATTACATCCTTTAATTTGTACTGCATAGCCTCTATGTAATTTACAAGGATTAAATAATTTACAATTTTCACTATAATCATCAATAATTGTACAATTCTCACATTGAGTCCAACTGCCAAGAGTGTACATGCACAATGGACATGTATAGAACATTTTTTTTTGGTTTCCAATGTCACTTGACTCACTCACAGCTAAAACGAAACTGATCGTTCCTGCCGATGGATAAATTCAAGGTGGAGGAATGGGGAGAGGAGTAGCTCTGTGACGTTACCTCTTTCGAAGGAGGAGCCATCTACATTGAATCCATAGGCAATGTTTTCAAAAATATATCCACGATATGATTCTGCTTTGTTCCAATTAATATATCAATAAATTGACTATAAGCATTTGAATCACATTTTAAAAGTTTCATAAAATAGTCCAATGGGGGAGAATCACTCCTCATTATATTGTCAAGTGTTCCCTGACGAGAGAATATCCTGCGTTGAAGAGATAACTCGAGAAAATCGTCATCCAAAATCAAATGTTTTTCCATAAACACTAGATTTGACCTAATTCTCTCTTTCTCAAATTTATTCATTTTTCAATCCTTTCACTCTGAGTGCTGACTCTAGACTGACCCTGATTCGTTAGCCCCATAACCAGAAAAGAAAGGGAACATTTTCGATTTCGAAACAATTTTATTGAATAATTACAACAACAACAACAATACTATGCATGTACAATTAGTGATAGAGTTTATTGTCTTCGATATGTTTCACCAATGCACTTAAAGCATATTGAAGTCTATTCACATGTGCTATATCAACTTTAACAGCGAAACATAATTGATCCTCCATTTTAAATTTGCTCAAGAATATCACATATCTTGCATATACTTCATCCCATTCCAGACAAAGTCGTGATCCTCTCGTGATTTCCACCGCAATGTTTGGTGCTCTTGTATTATTACCATCAACTCCACTATCAACTTCTAAGAGGGTAAACATTCCACTCGTCATCAACAGACAAATATATATCCAAATGAGTAAAGTCAAACTGTTCTTCTTCTCACTCCTTTGAATTCTATTTACAGACTAATAAAAACTATAGCAAAAATCCTTTCCTCATATTCCCTCCGCCGCTAATATGTAACCAGCCCTCTGATTGGCTGAGAAGGAAGATGTATTCGACTCGCTGATTGGCTGAGAAGCAGATGTAACAAGCCCTCTGATTGGCTGAGAAGGAAACACGTGATCTTGTTTTTGAAACATCCATCAAAGTGAGAAAATCCTGTTTTTCCATTCTCACTGACAGAAACCATAAAACATCCATAAATTGCCGAACTCGTCGCTGTTTTTTCATTCTCACTGACAAAAACCATAAAACAGACATAAATTGATGTTGAAATCCATGAAAAACATCAAATAAATTGACCAACACTCATAACCGTCCAAAAAAACATCCATCAAAGTGAGAAAAATCATGTTTTTTTTATTCTCACTGACAAAAACCATAAAACAGACATAAATTGATGTCGAAGTCCATGAAAAACATCAAATAAATTGACCAACACTCATAACCGTCCAAAACAACATCCATCAAAGTGAGAAAAATCATGTTTTTTCATTCTCACTGACAACGAACAGACATAAAAACATGCATAAATTATGTAAAAAAGTCGTAGGTGGCAGCAGCGGTAACTCGTGGGGCTGGTACCCCCCTTTCTACTTATATATAAATTTTTTGTTATGAAAATTGGATTTTTGTAAAAAAAATATCATCCTTAAAGGAGAAATTCTAGACAAGGTTTATAAATCTTTTAGACTTCGAATTTCATTTATTACGGTAACTAAAAAGAGTTTATAGTTGAAATTTATGATGGCACATTTTCTCCCAGTAAACATGAAATAAAAATTCGACATTACTCACAATTGAAGTAGAAGGCATATCTTGACTTTGTTAGCTCATTATTATTCAAGCGCTGTACGAACACTGTTGAATATCTCCTGTTCTCAAGGGCTTTTTATGCAAAAAAAAAGTATGTATTTCGAATTTTTTGCATCCGTTCTCTTAAATAATACAAGCAGTTATATAAATGACGTTCTCATGAAAGTATGCAAATTATTTATCCCTTGCAGTATAGGCAATCTGGTTGCTAGGGAAGGTTCATGACCGAATGTGGTTGCTAGGTTAACCGATTATGCAAATTGTGTGCTCAAGGGCCCTGTTATAGTAAAAGTGAGGGCAGTCATGGGGTCTGGAATAGTATTACTGAGGGCAGTCATGGGAGTATTTAGATTAAGTTCAAATGGCCTGAGGAAGGACAGTCATGGGCCCTGTTGACCCACCACCACTGCTACCCCAGGTTGGAAGTGGGCTGAACCTAAAACCTCAGAACTGCCTTAGATAGTTCTTTCTACGTTCATAAAACAGAGATTCATGGTAAAGCGGCCAGACCACTCTCCCGCAAAAAAATATGTTCTTTCAGAGGGATTGATGCATGAGCAGGTATCTATAAGAAGACAAAACATCGATTTATATAGAGGCTTTTTTAGGCAATTTTAACAATTTTTTTTAATATTTCTACTAAAAAAAAACACCTTAAAAACACAAGAGCCATTCCGAAAATTTGATCTTCTATCTTCCATATGTACCTTCTCATGCATCAATCACTCGGAGAAACAATAATTGTCATCAATAATCTTGAGAATGTTGACAAAAACGAAGGTGAAAGTATATGTTTCTTTATTGGCAAACCCCCGAGAAACAAATAATTTAGTGATGGATCCCAAAGCTGCGGTTTCTCATAAAGAAAAGGATTAGCTTTCTGAAAAGGAGAAGTTGGAAAAACAGTACAAGACCCAAAGATGTTCTCGCAATATCGCAAGGAAAGGAACAAAAGATATTCGCTCTATGATGTTGCACAACCATCCTAATCAAGTTAAGTTGACAAAGCAGCGTGTCAGAGCAGTACTTGTAAACATGATACTTATGTCTGTATTCGACAAAGATGGTATGATTAAACTTGTTAAGAATCTAACTGGTGGTCTGCGCCCTCCATCTGCTTGTACAATCAAGAGACACGTTTTTCAAGTTATCAACTTATGAAACTTTCCGCTTTCAACTTATGAAGTTGAAAGCGGATATGAGAGAGGCAAAAAAGTCTCGTTGACCTTTGACTGTTGGTCATATACAGGAGGGAGCTACCTGGTCGTAGCTATGTATATCAAGCAAATAAGTGGATAATGGGCCGTCCAGAGTTGCATATTACACTTCAAGTGCTTGAAAGTTAGACACACAGCTGAAAATATGCTCGCAGCTATCAGAGTGGCCCTCAAAAGATATGCAATTGATGTGTAGTATCCGACTATGGTTCAAATGTTGTTGAAGCCCGGGGGAGATTACTCAGGGGAATTAAAAGGTCTTCATGCTTTAATCATTGCCTTCACCTTTGTGTAACCGAGCTCTAGGAAGAAATTGACGTTGAACAAGCATTTGTATGTGAATCTAGTGACAATGAATACTCTAGTAGAGAGCAAGAGATTGGTGCAGCCGAAGATGACCTACCCAATGTCATAGTTTTTTAAACAAAACAAAAATAAGACCCTCTGTCTAAAGACCAGATACTACAGCAGGTCGGAATGTGGAAAACATAGTCAGAACTTTTAATGAGAGATTTCTCGTCTATCTTGTTGAGTGCCAACAAAACGGGCAGTCAGTAATTAACTTTGTTTTTTATGTTTAGCTACCTCTTTTAACTGAAGCTTTGTCAGGCTAAGAAGAAGCTCTAGTCTAACTCCAAAGCATCCTTCAGAGATTGGGAACCTGGAGCTCAATATTTACCTTAAAATTGTTCCGAAACATTACAAGAACCTTACAGTAACTTTAACTTAGATCTTGGAACAAAATAAGTAAGGTTGGGGAGTTTGCAAAGAAGTGGAAAGGCCTTTATAGCACAAATCAGTAGAAATGGAGTCTCTAGTGATTTATCAATGTCCGTATTAAACAAATTTTGGACACCATGGGCGCAGCAGTAGCTGGAACCTATTTAAGATCGAATCTTGGCCCATATTATTCAAAAATAAAAAAAAAACATAGTAACCAAAAAACTATTCCATGTAAAAAAAAATGTTTGATGCTAATTCAGGAATGCTAGCTATTGCTCACGTTAAACTTTAGTGTAAATCTTGAGCATGAAAACAAATTTCCATATTTTCGAGAAAAATTCCAAAACCTCTCTAAAATGTCGTTGAATCAAAATAAAAGTACACCATTGCCCCCTTTTCAACACCTTACTCTTCACTATAAAGTTTTTTAGTACTTATAAAAAAGTTCTTATTGTTTCAGTTAAATGACCGTTGTGTTTCAGGAGCCATTCTTTAAGAACTAGACAGAATTCAAACTTTATCTTAAAGAGCACAATGTTAAGGAGGGGGCAACCCCCCACGTATACGAAATAATTTCTGTTCGGTTTGAATTTTAATTTTGCTCCTTACTTTCACTTGAGAAAACTTGTTTTTTAAATCTAATTTTCGATCTTTTTTTGATGATGCCACGAAATCTGGCTCCACTTCCACGATAAAATATTTCTTCCCCGAGGAGAGATTATTTAGACAATTCAATCCCAGTGAAAATTTACCCCGGACAATTACCCTAAACATATCCACGCGTAAAATTGTATCAGCAAAAAGAAAGTAAGACAAATAAAAAGAATATTGTATAGGAATTCTGGCAAAGTCCCCGGTCTAAAATCTCTCCTGAAAAGTTAACCCGCGGAAACTTCCCTCCCCATGGAAAATTATTGGCGTATAAAATCCCCCTAGCAGCAACTTTACCTTCCCACCCACCCGAAAACTGTATGCATACTTTTCAGTGACAGATACAATAAGTAAACAATGGGCAAACTTTATAAATTAAAGACTTTCCCCAGGGGCTGTGGGGGAACATGTTGTATCCAAAGCCATAGTTATCGGTCCTTTCAAATATGCTGACAAGGTGCCTATCTCAAAGTTTTTATTAGACAATTTGAGAAAAGGGATGTGGGAGGGGGCCTAGTTGCCCCCAATCTTTTTGGTCACATAAAAAGGACACTATAACTTTTAATTTCCGTTTGAATGTGGTCGCTTCCAATATTCGAGGACCATTGGGTCGATTCAATCACCCCTGGGGAAAACAAAAACAAACATATACACACATCCGTGATCTTTCTTTTGGGAAAACAAATTCAAAATTGCATATTTTTGCAGATAGGAGCCTCTACAGTAGGTTGGTCTAATATGCTGAACATAATGCTGTAATTTTCATTAAGATTCTACGACTTTTAGAGAAAGTTTTTACAATTTTTTTTGGAGGTGACGTAGTTGATCCGGAATGATGCAGACCATGTCTGCTGACCACGTACATCTGGATATGGGTATCCAATAACTAAACGCTCCGATCAGGGTGGCCTAAACCTCATGAGATGGGTGGAGCCCACTCGAGGATTCTCAGTATCCAGGTTCATCCTGGCTCTAACCAGAATCGAGGCCTAGAGTTGGTTGGGCTTGCAACCCTCCACCTGAGACCCATTGCATTGAATAGCTCAGCAACTGCCTTGGATGACCAATCTTCTTTTATCCCATCACGACCTTTGCTTGCTCCTGTACTGAAAAATGACCAGTGTTTGCATCTCCTTGATCAAGATGGCCTCCGTATTGCCACCTGGAATGTATTGACATTGAATTTTCCCGCAGCTAAAACGCTTTTGGCGATAGAACTGAGGCGGTTCCGCATCTTTATTGATGGAATAACAGAAAGCTACCTAGTCAGGAATGGGAATGATTCCATAGTGAGGGATACCACTTACTCTGGTCTGGCCAGACAACCACCAGAAGAAACGGGGTCGGAAGTCCAAGAACGTGTGTACTGTCATTCACTCCCGTATCGGATAGAATTGCCAATGCTCGACTCAGTCACAAGCAAGGAAAAATGATGGTCCTTGTTTGTTATGCCCCCACTAACGAAGCCGACGCTGAAGCAAAAGACACTTTCTACTCTGCCCTGATGACTGAACTGGCTAAGATATCCCCACACGATATTGTCATCCTTCCGGGTGACCTTAATACAACTGTGATTGACAGCCATGACTTATGGCGGCAAGTCATAGGACCAGTTGCACCAAATTCTCTAAATGAAAATGAGCTAAGGCTCCTAAAACTCTGAAGCATCACAACCTTGTGATTTCGATTACCCTGTTTGCGAGGAAGGACATCCACAAATATACGCGGTACAGCAATAATGGCCATACCAAAGAAATGTTCGACTACATCACTGTATCACAGAGATGGAGGCCTTCGATTAGCATCTGCCGCACGTACAGGGTGGCTGAGATTGGTAATACAGACCATCACCTCGTCGTCACTAACATGCAATTAAGGCTCAAGGCCCAGCACCCAGAACCAAGACCAGTCAACATCAATGTCTCTCACCTCTGCAAGCAGGAGATGCGGTCCAAATACCTCATTAATGTGCCATTAGTGGCTCTCCTTCAAAGGAATGTCCTGGAGTCAGCAACAGTAAGTGTCGAACAGAAAAAGCAAGCTAATAAAGCTCGGATCCAGTCAGATACGCTTGACATCATAGAGCAGGGGCGTAAGGCAAGGTTACAGGGTAACATGCCGACTTATAGAACCCTAAATGGTGTCCGCAACAAACTGATACAGCGAGACAAGAAGCTGTTTGTGGAAAGGAAGGCAAATGATCTGGAGGGTGGAGCCAAAAAAGGTGACTTTGGCAGTCTGTGCAAGCACCGTGATCTCACAGGTGACAAAGCACCCTCGGTTGCATCTGTGGTCTCCACTGACGGCCAGCCACTTAGTGACGAAGCTGCCCAGGTCAACCGATGGAAAGACCAGTTCCCAGGCCTCCTCAATGCCAAAACTGTAGCACAGACAGACCAGGAACTCACCAATCTAGCCACCAACACTCAGGAACTGCTGACAAACGACTCATAAACTCTTTTCATGCCTGCAAAAATACACTTAGCAGTAAAACACTTGAAGAACAACAAAGTGGCAGGCATATGTGGGATAGCCGCTGTGCTCTTGAAGTATGTCGGTCCGGCTATGATACTTTGGCTCCAGATGCTGTTCTCTGTAGTGTGACGCACTGAATAGATCCCGAAGGACTATCGAGCGGGCATAATGCTGCCCTCTGGAAGAGAAAGGGGAGCAAAAGAATATATTCTGACTACAGAGGCATAATGCTTCTTTCAGTGCCTGGAAAGCTATTTGATATGACCCTGCTGGATAGATGAACGATTATCTTCGAAGAAAGAGGAAAGTCCAACAGGCTGGGCTCATGCCCGGGAGTTCCACTGTAAAACGGATCTTTACTATGCGCCAGCTAATTGAGGAGACAAACGAATATGGGAGGAAAGCATACCTAGCCTTTTTTGACTTCAGGGCTGTGTTCGACTCGGTGGATCTCAACTCATTCTGGCTGATACTTCAATCTACTAAATGCCTGACAAATGCTGCAAGGTGTTTAAGAAGCTCTACGAAGAGACGGAGAGCTGTATTCAAGTCAACGGCAAACGGAGCACGACATTCGGTATTAAAACCGGTGTCTGCCAAGGGTATGCCACCGCCCAGAACTTTTCAACTGCATCACAGACTATGTCATGACACGAACTACAAATTGCCTGCCCGTTGGTCTGTCGTTTGGGGATCGGGTTCTGACAGATGCCGACTTCGCAGGTGATCTTGCTCTCGTTGCCAACTCAATTGATCAATTGACTGACGATGTCCTACACGAAGAGGCAGCAAAAAGTGAGGCTGAAAATAAACTGGCTCAAAAGTAAGATAATGGCAATTGAGCCCCAAAGCTTTTCTCGCCCCCACCCCCAAGAACATAATTTTCCGGGTAGCTCCTGTTAAAATTGTAATAAAATTCCCTTATTTTGGCTCCGTGCTGTCCAGTGATAGCTCCATAGATAAGGAGGTACGCAGTCGAATGTCAAAGGCCTTGTCTATCGTCGGAAGGCTCAGCACTCTCTGGAGAACACCGAATATATCTAGGCACACGAAGATGCGAATTTATGACGCTTCCGTAAGCTCAGTCTTGCTCTATGCAGCAGAAACACGGCCCTTCAGTTGATAACTTTCAATATGATAGTAGTCTGCCAGACAAAAAAGCTACGTCGGATTGAAGGACTTCAGTGGCTTGATTTTGTAAGCAACGCAAGGTTACTTACGCTCACCTCCTAAGTGCCGTTCTCCATCTAGATAGAACAGCGCACTCTCAGGTGGTTTGCACACCACCTACGTATGCCGACGACAACCCCAGCTAGAGTAGTTTATACTTTCGACGCAAAAGCTCACGGCTGGCCCCTCCCGAGAGGCAGACTCCAGACCAGGTGGAATGATAGTCTCAATAAATTCCTTGAGATGGCCAACATTGCTGTCGACGAGGCCCCAGTCTTATATTCGCATGCAAGTACAACTTATAGAACCCTTGAAACAAGAATGTCTCCAAGTGAGACGTTCAAAATTTGAACATGCTGCTTAGGAAGGAGTGCGAACCTCAAAGCTGGTTGGATAAGAAATGTGCTAATCATAGTGCAGAATGGACGTTAGTAGTGAGTCACAGTACAGTTCGTTTCCAATTTTCTTTCGAAGCTATTCTGCTTTTGTACTTGAAAAAAAAGTTCTGTTCCTTTTATTTTACAGTATACTCTGTTGATCAACATCTTGAGGTGCTGAACAACAGAGATTAGCCCAAAATCGTAAATCGTGGGCTAATTTTATACGGAGATGGTCAGAATGGCAACGAAAATATCAAAACCCAACAAGAATAATCCCCAAATATCTATATGTCTTAACCCTTCTAATTCTACTCCCAGAAACAACTATCTCATCAATCCAATTTTAGTAACTCCTTGCTTAGATCTCCCAAAAACATAATTCAGTCTTAGACAAATTCATGACAACAATTACAAGAAAGCCACTAGATAAGTGAATTTATGTCAGCCGCCAAACTCTCAATCATAATGAAGGAGTTTTAGCTCCTGCATATACCACTTAAGCATCTACAAACATAACTGCTAGGCTATCTTTATAGGATAGACAATTAGAGAGGTCATTTACATATATCAAAAATAGTAACTTTCCAAGAATAGACCCCTGGGGCGCTCCAATATCATCCAGGGAGTTAGGCTGAGACAGACGGTCTTGTACTTCTAAATACTGAACCATAATTACTTTATAACTCCATAATTACTGGACCTTTCAACAACGCTGAACAAAATAGTGGTCTCAAATTTTCAATTGGATGTGGTTTTGGAAATTATGAGCTATGGGGGGGCCTGTTTGTCTTCCAAGCACTTTGGAATCTTAAACAGGGCACTAGTACTAACAGTTTTCTAATCAAATGAGTCTTGTCCGAAGTGAATGTGACATCCCATTCCATAAGAGTCTTATATGCCTCTGGGGCATAACTTCGCTCCCTTGTTCCTCGGTTCTAGTGGGTTTTTAAATCATAAGTGTATTGTCAAATCTTCTTTGGACTATGTTTAACAAAGTGGTTATCCTACAATTTATATCAGATGCGTTTGGAGAAAAGAGGGCTTCGAAGGAGGGGGAGGCTAGTTGCCATCCATCACTTTTGACTCTTAAAGAGGAACTAGAACTTTCCAATCAAATGAGCTTCCTCTACAGTTAATATGACCATCTGTTCCAAAAAACCTTTTACGCTCCCAGGGCATAACATGCAACCCTTGCCTCGTTGGACAAACTGACTATCCAAGAATTTCTAGCGGATGCATTTGGGGGAAAGAGGTATTGAAGGGGGGACTAGTTGCCCTAAAGTCACCTTTAACTCTTAAAAAGGCACTAGGACTTCTGATTTCTAGTTTAATGAGCCTACACCGAAATTTGTATGCCTACCTCTTAGATGAAAACGTTAACAATGGGCAACCAGCATAAATTATAGCCCTTATCCTGATGGTTGTGGAAGGATTGTCATCCCCAAAGACGCATTTAATGGGCCTTTCAAATACGCTTAACAAAATGGCTCAGAATTTGGATTGTATGTGTTTGGGGTAATGATGGGTGTGGGGCTGGCTGCCTTTTTCTTTCAACTATTAAAAAGAGTACTAGAACTTTCAATTTCTAATCTAATGTACCCCCTTCGAAATTTGTGCGACTACTCCTTCTATACAAAAGTGCCCTGGTCTGAAAAAATAATACGCTGTGCCAACATCTGTGCAAGAAACCAAACTCGTTTTTTCCGCATTATGTCAGAAGTTAAGCAAGGTTGCATCTTGTCATATTTACTTTTCGTAATCGTCATTGATTACATACTGCGAAGTACAGGCACAGACGGAATCCAGCTGAATCCAGAAATACGCCTCAGTGATGTAGACTTCGCTGATGACACCGCCGTCCTGGAATCATGCAAGGAAAGACTCCAAGAACTCCTTAACAAAGTGAAGGAGAGAGTTGGCCAGGTCAGCCTGAAGATAAATAACGAGGAAACAAAATGCATGGCTACCACAGATTAACCCCTGAGCATCACTTGCTGAGACCAACTCATAGAGCAAGTCGTCCATTTCAAATAATTGGGGAGCACAATAGAAAGAATCGGATCGACAACAAAAGAAGTGCTCACAAGAATCGGCCAAGCCTATGGGGTTTTCAGTAGATTACGGAAAGTTTGGCGGTCCCAAAGCTTCTATATACTGCTAAAGCTACGACTCTTCAATAGCAATGTTGCTCTACGCAGTAGAGCAATATTGTGCTGCTGTACGCAGTTGAAACCAGGCATCTGGACCAACAAGAGAGAAGAACACTTGCTTTTGGAAACACATGTGTTAGAAGAATTCACAAATCCGTCGGCAGCAGAGAATAACAAACCAATCCATCCGTGACAAGACTGGCCAGCCTCTTGTTACATATATCATAAGAGTGTGCCGATGGAGATACCTTGGCCACGTACTACGTATGGACAATCTCCGACTACCAAATGCAGCACTCAATTGGCAGCCATCGGGTCCACGCCGCAGGGGCAAACCCAGAAACACCCTGCGTCGAACGTACTAAATAGATATCTGTAACCTGCACGCATCTATCCAACCTTAGTGGGAGGACATAGTGGCAGCAGCAAACCTACCGGAAGATTGGTGGCTTCTTCTTGATGCTCTGGGTGCCATTGAAGGCACAGGCGGATCTAAGGTAAGGTAAATTAAGTTTTACTCGTTTTAAAATTTATTTATTCATTTAAATTAACATCTACTGTATGTTTGTTTGCATTGATTATTTATTTAATTTCTGTTCGTTTTAAGTTTCATTTATACTTCAATAGGAACATTTTTTTTTCGTTTTAAGCTTGATTTTCTTATTCAATCTAAGGATTACTCGCTTTAAGATCTGTTTATTCATTTATATTATTACTTGTTGTATGTTTTATGCTGTGATTGTTAATTTAATCTGTTTTAGTTTTTGGGTTTCATTTATTCTTTAATAGTAATTTTTGATCGTTTTGAGTTTGAATTTTAACAGGTATTTGTATCTACTGAGCTTAAGTTTAAAATAGCCTTTACTTTTCTTTGAAAAACTTATTTTTCGGGAATTTGTTTTAATTAATAATAAAAAAAACATAAAAATTGCATTAAATTCTGGGGAAAAATTGCATTAAATTCTTCTGATTCTTTACTATTGGCAGCGTTCTAGCGTTGCATCTGATTAAAAAATAACGTTATGTTTTATTTTTGTAAGATTTGACATTTTGCATGATGGGGAAAGAAAAACACCTTCAAATAAAACTGAAGGTATAAATGAGCCTTTGCTTGCAGTGACAGAAACTTAACCAGGTGAAACCCTGAAAAGGACACAGGATATTATTTTTACAATTATTATTTATCCCATTCCCATCTCTGGATCTGACTCTATTACTTTAGATAAAAAATTGTAGTTATTGAAAACTTGTCTTAACAAAAGAGTCTGTTGATGGACTCCTACTTAGACAGGAAATGAGGATGTCATTTTCTAAATTGTTTTCCTTTCAGCCCACTGCTGCTTATTACACTCCTATTTTGTCGGGCTTTTCCAAAAACTGTCAAAAACACAAACGTGTGCAAATGAATACAGAGACTTTAAAGAATCACTAATATTAGTAGTAGATGATGAGTTGAAAATTTGAAATGTTCGTGATGTACATCTCTGCGTCGCTAGATTATCATAAGCAGCGCAATATTAACCTAAGTAAAGAACGATGTTTGCACAGTGTATTATTTTTTTCCGACCAGGGCACTTTTGTATAGAAGGAGTTGTCGTACAAACTTCGAAAGGGGCTCGTTAGATTAGAAATTGAAAGTTTTAGTACTCTTTTTAATAGTTGAAAGAAATTAGAACGCAACCAGCCCCACACCCATCATTACCCCAACACATACAATCCAAATTTTGAGCCATTTTGTTAAGCGAATTTGAAAGGCCCATGAAATACGTCTTTGAGGATGACAATCCTTCCACAACCATCAGGATAAGGGCTATGGTTTATGCTGGTTGCCCTGTTAACGTTTTCATCGAAGAGGTAGGCATACACATTTCGGTGTAGGCTCATTAAACTAAAAATCAAAAGTCCTAGTGCCTTTTTAAGAGTTAAAGGTGACTAAAGGGCAACTAGCCCCCCCCCCCCTTCACTTCTTCTTTCCCCCAAAAGCATCCACTAGAAATTCTTGGATAGTCAGTTTGTCCAAAATAGTCTAAATGTCATACAATAAGGCCTTGGGGATTGAAACAAACCCCCAGAGCCTGGAGGCAAGGGTTGCATGTTATGCCCCGGGAGCATAAAAGGTTTTTTGGAACGGATGGTCCTATTAACTGGAGAAGTAGCTCATTTTATTGTAAAGTTCTAGTTCCTTTTTAAGAGTCAAAAGTGATGGATGGCAAAAAGCCTCCCCCCCCCCTCATTCGAAGCCCTCTTTTCTCCAAACGCATCTGATGTAAATTGTAGGATAACCACTTGTTAAACATAGTCCAAAGATCATTTAACAATACACTTATGATTGAAAAACCCCCTAGAACCAAGGAACAAGGGAGCTAAGTTATGCCCCAGAGGCATATAAGGCTTGTATGGAATGGGATGTCACATTAACTTCAGATAGGACTCATTTGATTAAAAAAAAACTGTTAGTACTAGTGCCCTGTTTGAGATTCGAAAGTGATTGGAAGACAAACAAGCCCCCCCCCTCCGTAGCTCACTATTTCCAAAACCACACTCAATTAAAACTTTGAAACCACTATTTTGTTCAGCATTGTTGAAAGGTCCAGTAGTTATGGAATTATAAAGTAATTATGGTTCAGCATTTAGAAGTACAAGACCCGTCTGTCTCAGCCTAACTCCCTGGATGATATTGGAGTGCCCAAGGGGTCTATTCTTGGAAAGTTACTATTTTGATATATATATATATATATAAATGACCTCTCTAATTTTCTATCCTATAAGGATGGCCTAGCAGTTATGTTTGCAGATTATAAAGGGGTATATGCAGAAGCTAAAACTCCTTCATTATTGATTGAGAATTTGGTGGCTGATATAAATTCACAGTATCCAGTAATTTATTATTCACTTATCCAGTAATGGCTTTCTTGTAATTGTTGTCATGAATTTGTCTAAGACTAAATTTTTGGTTTTTGGGAGATCTGAGCAAGGAGTTGCTAAAGTTGGGAGTGATGAATTAGTTGTTTCTGGGAGTACAATTAGAAGGGTTAAGACATATAGATATTCTGGAATTATTCTTCTTGAATTTTTATCTTTCCGTGACCATTTTGACCATCTCCGTATAAAATTAGCCTACAATTTGGGATTTTGGGCTAATCTCTGTTGTTCAACACCTCAAGATGTTGATCAACAGAGTATACTGTAAAATAAAAGGACCAGAACTTTTTTTTCAAGTACAAAAGCAGAATAGCTTCGAACGAAATTGAAAACAAACTGCACTGTGATTCACTACTAACGTCTATTCTGCACTATGATTAATACATTTTTTATCCAACCAGTTTTGAGGTTCACACTTCTTCCTAAGCAACATGTTCAAACTTTGAACTTGTCACTTAGAGATATTCTTGTTTCAAGGGTTCTATCAGTTGTACTCGCATATTGCTTGCCAACAAAGTAGCAAGGCAGACTAAATGCCTGCTCACTGGATACATGCGTGGCAGGGACCACGAGATGATTGAGAGCACATGCTATGAGCTCCGGGGTGTGATTCTGACTCTAAAAGCCGAACAAATCAGTTAGCTAAAAGATCGACAATTCTGGTAAGTAGCACAGCAGAGATGCTATTGATCTCAATTTACAAAAAGGGCACTAACTGTAAACGAAATTTTATTAAAGAAGCCTCAATCCTCTCTAAGACAATTCAGTGACCTGTGGCATTTGGGGCGGAGGGGATTGGGGGGAGAAGAAGCATAAAATCAAACAGTTTATAGTGACAAACTGTAAATAAGGACAAAACGAAGCTCTATAGTAACCACAAAACTCTAAAAAGCGGAATTTTGATACCAATAGATATATCAAAATAATCGGCTTATTGTGCTCATTCCAAATATATCAAATTCATTCAGTCCAGTCTTTGACTTTGACTTAGGGCTCCTGCCGAGTCTGGGGCGGCGTAGAGAGCGTCGCAAATCTGCTCCTCCAGGCTGACATGATAAGATAAGATATTTATTTCAAAAAATGACTATCACAAGCCCCGAAGGGCCAAATTCGCATTTCGGGGTCATATAATAAAAAAAAACAACATAGAAATAGCGTAACAACTAAAAAAACTGGCTAAACAATGCCAAAAACAACAATATCAGAAAGGCAAAGCCATTCATTAGTCTAAAAAACAAAAAGTGTCAAATGTAAAAAAGTTTAAAAGGCACAAACTAAAACAAAACCAAAAAAAAAAAAATTGAGATGAAAATAGTGTTAAAAATGTTTAAAAGAGAGTATATAAAAAGGGGAGGGAACGAAGAACCAAATGGACACAAGTTTGGGTATCACCATTACAAAAAAAAAAACAAAAAAAAAAACAAAAAAAAAAAAAAAAACTATTGGTTTATTTGATCAGTAATGAAGGGGACAAAGGTTTTTTCATATCTGGAGGTTAAACAACGGATGGGGGACAAGATAGGGATGGGTTCAGAAACAGTACGTGGCAGGTGGTGTCTGGATGGGGAGTGTCTTTTGGGGAAAATGTTTTCCGTGCGAGGGTTTATTATTGCATTTTTTGCAAAACGGAGGCACAGCGTTCCTCTCCTGTGTTCAAGAGTCTCCAGCTTGGCCTTTTTTAGAAGGAGTGAATATGGTACCAAAGTTTCTATAAAAATTATTCTTAGGGCTCTTTTTTGAATAGATTCAATTTTATCTGATTCATCACGGGAGATGTCAGGATGCCAAACTGGACAAGCATATTCAAGATGCGGGCGGACAAAGGAAGTATAAATCCTTAAAGAATGGGATGGGGGGACGTTAAATTTATTCAAGAGCTTAAGGAGAGACATGGACGCATTAGCTCTACGGACAATATTTTTCACGTGGATATCCCACTTTAAATTAGAGGAAATTGTAGCCCCAAGTAATTTAAAGGAAGACACAGAAATATCTGGGGGAATAGGGTCAAGGAAGGCAGGAGTAGATTTCAAGAAATTTATTGTCATTATATTTGATTTAGTGGAATTTACTTTCATATTTAGGTTCTTAGCTTCATCCGAAATGTGGGTTAGAATTTCAAGGGGGTCACTTTTAATATTCCTGTTACATACTTCGAGGATCGACAAGTCATCCACACATTTCCACCTTTGAGGGAAGTCCTTACCAATATCGTTAATCATGACTAGAAATAAAAGTGGTCCCAATAAGGTTCCTTGAGTAATTCTACAATATATAGGGAGGGGGTTAGAGAAAATATTTTTGTATTTAACAACTTGAGATCTATTTGAAAGAAACGATATAAACAATATTTACTAACAGAGGATCACGTTTAAAGTTAACCAGTAGTGAACGAATTAGGGTGGTGTGGTCAACCAGGTCAAAAGCTTTTTGAAAATCAACTAAGACAAGGTTCAGCCAGACATTTGGTTTATCAAGGTTACTTACGATGGTATGCATTAAGTGCACAAGGTAATGGGTGGTGGAAGTTTTCTTTAAGTTACCAAACTGCCGGGTGTCAATACGCGGACAAATTTTATCCTTAAGCCAGTCACAGAGGAAGCCTTCATAAAGTTTGGAAAAAACAGAAGTGAGTGTAATGGGGCGAATGTTGGCGAAAGTCAGACTGGTGCATTTCTTAGGGACACGTGTTATAAAACCTTGTTTCCAGCAACTTGGGAATTTACCAAATTTTGTGATGTGGTTGAAAATATTTGATAAAGGCTCAGCAATTTTGTCCGAAAAGGCTTTAATTGAGTCAACTGGGATGTCCAAGGGACAAGTACTTGATTTTTTAAGCTTAAGAATTTTATTTATAACATCAGAGGGAGAAATAAAGGGGAAGGAAGTATTGGGAGGAATAGTTGGACTTGAGCCAGTGAAAGGGGGGAGACTTTGCACGATGGAAGCAAGGTACAAGTTCAAATCGTTGGCAGTCTTATTAGGGTGTTCAGGGAGATGAAAATCAATTTCGGAAGGACTTTTTCCGCATATTTCTTTAATTTTTCTGTACCATTGCTTGGGCTTGTTAGAATATAGGTCTTTGACTTTATTATTATAATAATTAGAAGCTGCTTTTCTTAATTTTTTCTTTAGGAGCTTCCTTAGACTATTAGCCTCAGTAATACGACCTGCTTTGAAAAAATTGATTTTTTTTCTTATAAGTTTTTTAAATGACTCAGTAACATAAGGCTTATCTGTAGAACACGTTTTAAATTTTTTCTCAGGGAAGTGGAATTCATAATTACTCCTCAATTAATTTTGGAGGGACAAAGCCATGTAGTCAACGTCATTTGTTTGATACACAGTGGACCAATTTTCAGTAGTAATCCAGGAGCCAAAATTGAAAAGTCCTGAGTCAGTGAGAGGTCTATAAGCGGTTTCAGTTATAGAAAACGACTGTTTAACTTTAGCCAGCGGAGATAGGAAAAGGCTAAAGTGGTAACTACCCCCTAGAGGGGGCAGAGTGGAGACGGGTTTGTAAAACTTCAAAGATTAGTGCAAATTAAATCAAGAGTAGTATTGCCTTTTGTAGTAGGAACATTAACGACCTGTTTTAAATTAAAAGCGTTACATGTAGAATCAAGTCTTATATCGTTTGCGTCACCAATCAGGAAAATTCCTGTATTTGGGTATTTTGATGGTTACGAAGTCAGCACTTGCATGTAATTTTTCGATAAAATTTATTTTGTCAGCGGATCTCTGGTTAGGGGAGTAATAAAAACAACAAAGGACAATTAAATTAAAAGGACGCGGCAAGACTTTAGGTCGAACACACACCCACATAACTTCATCAAACGGAGTAAGACACGGAATTGGGATTTCACTTGGGTATAAATCATTACGGAAAAAGAACAGAATTCCGCCACCTTTCTTACCCAGAGGGTGGTTTTCTGGTCTGAGTTTAATAAATTGAGAAAAATTGTTAATCTTTAACATGTGCAAATTTTGAGCTTGAACTTCAGTAATAGCGATTACATCTAATCTATATATTTTAGAAAGGGTGTCTAATTCATTAAGTTTTTCAAAGTTAAGGCTTTCAGCGTTGCTCAACAAAAGTTTGGGGAATCGAAAGCGACTTGTGAAAATACCGTTTTTACACTTTACTTTTTTTTATATCACAGATGGGGTCAGGGGTTCTAGTGGAATTCTTGACGAAGGCTAAACTTGGATAGTGAGAACAAGGGACAGGGGGATCAAATCCATCTTTTTCAAATACAATTGCATTTAATTGAGCAGGTACTAGCGGAGACTCTAAACAGCGGTAACTATTTGAAATTTTAGAAATTCTGCATGGAGGTATTACAAGAGGATCGTTCTGCTTGCTTATTCTTAAATCAGAGTCATACTGGTAGGGTATACAGGGGGATAAAGTGCTAGGGAAGGGAGAAAGGTGTCCTGGTGATCTGGGGGTGACCGGTTTGGTGCTAAGACTGGGGCCTCGTCGACAGCAATGTTGGCCATCTCAAGGAATTTATTGGCACTATCCTTCCACCTGGTCTGCTGTCTGCCTCTCGGGCGGGACCAGCCATGAGCTTTTGGGTCGATAGCATAAATTACTCTGGCTGGGGTTTTCGTCGACATATGTAGGAGGTGTGCAAACCACCTGAGAGTGCGCTGTGTTATCTAGATGGAGAACGGCACTTGGGAGGTGAGCGTAAGTAACCTTGCGTTGCTTACAAAATCATCCCACTGAAGTCCTTCAATCCGACGGAGCTGTTTCGTCTGGCAGACGTCTATCATATTGAGAGTTATCAACTGAAGGGGCCGTATTTCTACTGCATAGAGCAAGACCGAGCTTACGGACGCGTTATAAATTCGCATCTTCGTGTGCCTAGATATATTCGGTGTTCTCCAGAGAGTGTTGAGCCTTCCGACGATAGACGAGGCTTTTGACATTCGACTGCGGACCTCCTCATCTATGAAGCTATCACTGGACAGCACGGTGCCAAGATAAGTGGATTTTATAACAGTTTCAACAGGAGTTCCGTGGACAATTATGTTCTCGGGGGGCGGGAAAGGGATTTGGGGCTCAATTACCATTATCTTAGTTTTGAGCCAGTTTATTTTCAGCCTCACTTTTGCTGCTTCTTCCTGTAGGACTTTAAGCACGTCAGTCAATTGGTCAATTGAGTCGGCAACGAGAGCAAGATCCCCTGCAAAGTCAGAATCTATCAGAACCCGATCCCCAAACGACAGACCAAAGGGTAGGCGATTTTTAGTTCGTGTTATGACATAGTCTATGATGCAGTTGAAAAGTTCCGGGCGGTGGCACACCCTTGCTGGACACCGGTTTTAATACCGAATGTCGTGCTCCGTTTGTCATTGACTTGAATACAGCTCTCCGTCTCTTTGTAGAGCTTCTCAAACACCTTGCAGCAGTTTTCAGGTATCCAGTTGATCGAAGTATCAGCCAGAACGAGTTGCGATCCACCGAGTCGAACACAGCCCTGAAGTCAAAAAAGGCTAGGTATACTTTCCTCCCGAATTCGTTCGTCTCCTCAATTAGCTGGCGCCTAGTAAAGATCTGTTCTGCAGTGGACCTCTCGGGGATAAACCCAGCCTGCTGGACTTTCCTCTTTCTTCGAAGGATATTCGTGCATCTATCCAGCAGGGTCATAGTAAATAGCTTTCCAGGCACTGAAAGAAGCGTTATGCCTTTGTAGTTAGAACATATTCTTTTGCTCCCCGTTCTCTTCAGAGGGCAGCATTATGCCAGCTCGATAGTCCGTTGGGATCTATTCAGTGCGCCACACTACAGAGAACAGCATCTGGCGGCAAAGTAGCATTGCCAGACCGACATACTTCAAGAGCTCAGTGGCTATCACGCATATGCCTGTCGCTTTGTTGTTCTTCAAGTGTTTTACTGCTAAGTGGATTTCTGCAGGCATGAAAGGAGTTTATGAGTCATTTGTCAGCAGTTCCTGAGTGTTGGCAGCTAGACTGGTGAGTTTCTAGTCTGTCTGCGCTACAGCTTTGTCATTGAGGAGGCCTGAGAAGTGGTCTTTCCATCGGCTGACCTGGGCAGCTTCGTCACTATATGGCTGGCCGTCAGTGGAGTCAACAGATGCAACCAAGGGTGCTTTGTCACCTATGAGATCAATACCAAAGCTTAGTCTATAAAAGTAATCACTCCTGAAAACCCGGAGTTGACTTGAAATTTTACTTTTGAAAATTGTCAGAAAAATAAGGTCTTAATCTGATGCAGTTAATTAGCGGATTATGAGCTTGGACGATTAAACGTGATAAGACTAAGAGAGTGACCCAAAATAGTTGAATTCAATACTGCTGGAAAAAAAATAACCTGGACTTTCAAACGTGACAAGATCATCCGAACAGCTAAGACAAAGGAACTAACAAAATCGTCTCAGGTTTTTATAGGAATAATAAAAATCGTCATTAAAAACGAACATTATAGATTCTTAGTAAGGATCTTGTAAAAAGAAAACCACTTTGTCACCCCTTTTACCATATCCACTTTTCAAAATAACATTGCATATGACGACATGTGGTTTTATATACCATGATTCAGGTTAAAACCTGTCTCCAACCCCGGGTTGTAACTTTAGATATATAATGTAATCGTTATCTTATATATTAAGATGCAGTTTTCCGATAAAATTTGAGTTTCGTTTAAATATTTTTTGTTATTTTAAAAAACACATAGATAGTGTAATTCTGTTTCATATGAGCCCTTAAACACCTGTATGATGTTTCAGTTCCACACTAGCAGTGACAATAATTGAAGAAACAAAAGGGATAGTAGGCTTTTAATGATAAGAACCTGCCTCTAAAGAAATTGGAATCGTTTGAATTCTACATAGCTTCCCAACTCGATGGTCTTAGCATGCTCATTATCATTAATGTTTATTTCTATACCAATTATAAATCTATCCAATGGGAAAAATATTTTTCAGAGGCCTTTGCAGACTTTTGCATCGTTTTACTTTTTACATGTTACATAAAGTGTGGAGATTTCCAATACGACCTAACTAAGAATGGAAAAGTTTTGTTATGTCATGCATTCATGTCAGACGAGTGATGTGGTTGTTTGTGGAAAAAGTAATGTTTTTACATGTTTGGCGCAATAACAAATAGTTTTTTTTTAAATAAAAAAAGCTGATTTTTGTAGTAATTACCATCCTATTACTGTTTCTAGTGTTTTAAGCGATGTTATAGGAAGTCTTGTCCTGCCTAAATTGATACGTAAATGCGCTTAGAGCGAGGCATGGTTGCCTCATTTGACTTTTGGATAAAAAGGTTTTGCATTTGGCATTCCAGGCTTTACCAGCCTCATGCTGTCTCTTTTTTATTGCTGTTGTTGTTGTTGTTTGGGGTTTGACGTGTTCGACCAATAGGTCATATGCGTTCGTATCACTTGGTTTGTCTGTGCCTTCTGTAATCACTTGCTTGATTGGGTGTCAGTTCAGTCAATATTCACTGAACTAGATCATGTATCACTTAACTTCTTATTGGTAAAAATTATTTGAAAAAAACTACGTTTTCTAAAGAGTTAAAGAGGCTGAGTTACAAGGTCGAACCTTAAAATGAACAGGGATTAGGAGGCACAGTTGGGGGGCTGCCGCCCCCAAACCCCCCGCTTTCGCAGCCTTTAAATAAAAAAAAAGTTTTTTAAACTGAAAGTAAGGAGCGACATTAAATCTTAAAACGAACAGAAATTATTCCGTATATGAAAGGGGCTGTGCCCTCCTCAACGCCTCGCTCTTTACGCTAAAGTTTGACTTTCTCACAACTCTTTTTTTAAACAATAAAAACTTTAGCGTAAAGAGCGAGGCGTTGAGGAGGGCACAGCCTCTTTCATATACGGAATAATTTCTGTTCGTTTTAAGATTTAATGTCGCTCCTTACTTTCAGTTTAAAAAACTTTTTTTTTATTTAAAGGCTGCGAAAGCGGGGGGTTTGGGGGGCGGCAGCCCCCCAACTGTGCCTCCTAATCCCTGTACGTTTTAAGGTTCGACCTTGTAACTCAGCCTCTTTAACTCTTTAGAAAACGTAGTTTTTTTCAAATAATTTAAAAAAGAAACTGGGTTTCTTTTTAAAGTTTGAATTCAGTATTAAAAAAACTGCTCTGATGGTGAATCGAACCCGGGTTTTCCGCCTGAAAGTCTGGAGTGTAACCGCTAGACTATACAGACACAGCAGTAATTGTTTTTTAGTATATGGAAGCTATTTTCGACGCAAGCAAATTCCCAAAAAACTTGATATTTGGTTTTTGGAAAACAGGGAAGGAGTGATCAGATTGAGCTGAAATTTCGAGGATAAGCTTCCAGGCCCTAGGAAAGATTATCCTCCAAATTTCAGCCCGATCAGACAACGTTAAAGGGGGGTTGTGGTCGGAAAAATTAACATGGGCTAATATAGGAAAACAAGGTTTTTCGTAAATGTAAATTCGGGGGATAATTTTTTCGGTCTGAAAATATCAAAAGGCCCTAACAGGTCGAATTCTGCTTCGAATGAGTCCTCATTCAACCGGATCCGTTGCCAACTGTGGCCTGTAGGCGTGGCTAAGAAAAAAAAAGAAATGAATTTTAAGTGGCTATATTTGGTTTTTTGAAAACAGGGAAGGAGTGATCAAATTGAGCTGAAATTTCGAGGATAAGCTTCCAGGCCCTAGGAAAGATTATCCTCCAAATTTCAGCCCAATCGGACAACGTTAAAGGGGGGCTGTGGTGGGAGGGTCCAAACTTCCGGCCCAGTTTACCCCATGAAGATAAAGTCGGAGGAGGATGAAATTTTGCAAGTTTCTTAGTTTGAGCTTGGGCTACAAAATGCGATTACCGCCGTCTCTCTGCGACCTCTAGGACCTGAAATCGCTTAACATTGTGGTGGGTCGCCTCTTTATAGAGGCACAACTGTGCCTCCTTGAAAAGTTATTCACTTGCAGCAACTGCCTGCGTTGAAAAGCAGGAATCAAAATAATGCAACTATGCTTTGTCATACAGCAATTGAAGTACGTATACTACACAATTATAAAAAATAATATATTTTACATTATAACCTGCAATATACTTCCGGATATATAAAGTTAGTTACATAAATAAGGACAATAAAACAAATAAAATAGTAAATAGAATAACTCTAAATTAGAATCATATGGAAGGGAACATCATAGCCTTCACGATTAAAATAATATTGGGCCATCTACCGCTTATCATGCTTTTTATAGAGGTTATTCACCAGCAACAACTGCCAGCATTTATGAACAGGAACCAAAATGATACAATTTACTTTATCAAATAATAATTAAAATGCTTATACAACTGAACTATAACAAATAATACAAATAACTTGTAATCTGTCACCTAGATCAAAATACAAACAAATAAAACACAAATAAGACAACTCTTAAAAAATAAAAAAAAACCTGCAGTAAAATTTTTAGGGAATGACTAAACCAGTAGCTTTAGCCAAATTACTTAATTTGTCTTCCAAGGGGTAACCTAGGTCTCGGTAGCCTAGTTATAGTGCCTTATGGGCTAGATATAGACTCCTTTCCTTTACATTTTCTTTATGTTTTGCCAGGGCTAGCAGTCCTGGCAAAGCAGGGCTGCTGCTTTGCCAGGGCTGCTGCTTTGCCATGGGCTGCTGGTGCTGACATTGTGGGAAGGCTTGAAACATCTCTATTTTGTTTTTCAACTGAATTATTTAGGCTGCAGACTGCATTTAGAAAGTGTTTTGATGCTAACTTAGAAAACAGTTCACAAAATAGATGTTATAGCCTGAGCTAGATCAGAGATCCGCTTTGCAACACCTTCAAACATGGCCATGTACCTCATGTTGAGTTCCTCAACGGAAGGTTGATTTGGATTCAGTGAAGGGAAAGAGTCTGTGTGTACCTTGAGGATGTGTTCTGTAACAGTTCGAAGTCCTTTCTTCAAGACCTCTCAGCAGTCCTCATGGAGACATTCTTGGTCAATGAGTAAGTTACAATTGCTTTCTTTTCCATCAGTATTGGACATTTCTTGGAGTTAAAAGCATGGCTCTCACTGCAACTTGGGCACTTAAGTACCTGCTTTTCCTTTACTATCTTTGATTGGGAACATTCTTCCAGGGTGTGATGTCCACTACATAGTACATATCTACTACCTCTGCGGCAATTAGAAGCCATGTGCCCAAATCCTTGGCAATTGAAGCACTGTGTTGCCCAAGGGACAAATTGCTTTACCGCATACCTTGCACCCTAAACAGAGATTTTCTCTGGGAACTGAACATCCTGATTGAAGGTACAAACCAAAGGAACAAACACAGGACTTGGATTTTTGAAGGCCATTGTCACTTGCTGGATTCTGTCATCACCTTGGACCTCCCTAATAAAATCACCCATATTGGTGACCTCCTCAGATGGGATAAATATAACACATTTTCTGTTTCTGATTGAATTAGGGTTAGAGTTCGGATCAGAAGCAGGCACTGCAGTAGGGTTGAAATGGGCTGATAAGCACTCTCAATTAGTATATTTGAAAATCAATGCGTCTTTTCTTCCTCAGGCAAGCTTTTATTGCTGTCTCTAATATTGCATTCCTCTTCTTCTCCTTCTTCTTCTAATTCTTTGGATTGTTATGAGGGTGCTTTTGCATTATTTCATCAACGGAATCAAATTTTGGAAAATAACTGATAGCTATTCATGAACAACAACGGAAATATATAAGTTTAAAAATCACGGAAAATGGCTGCAACCAGGATATTCTGAGTCGAGAGCATTTTTTTTCTTTTTCCGCAGCTAGTGGGGCACTGGAACATCATAGAGAGTTGTTTAATGGCTTATTTTAAAGGAAACTGATGTATTTAAAAATCTTTTCTAATTTACAAAAATTTCATGAGCAAGATTGAAGAATGACGTCATAATCTTATATTGTAAGCATGTATGGCGTAAAAGTAAATGCGATATTATAATTTTAGCTATAACTACATCATTACAGAAACGCTAATGTTATTATGCAAACTGCAAAAATATTTTTGGTGTCTGAACAATTACTTTTTTAATTCAAACTAGAAAAATACCTGATAATTTTTAAATTAGTTTTCTTTTTTGTTCGATTTAATCAACAAAAGTATTATATCATATCTCACTTCAAAGGTCTAATTGTCATCTGGGACCAAACTTTTTTTGGCTCAACTTCTAAAGTGTTTATCTCTTGAGCTATATTTCCGTAGAAAAAAATTTAATTTTCTATTTAATTTTAGTTTTCAGTTCAGAATTGCTAAGGCTATTATGTAAACTGCAAAAATATCTAGGGTGTCTGACCAATAACATTATTTTTTAATTGAAACTAGAAAAATACCTGAAAATTTTTGAATTAGTTTTGTTTTTGGTTCGATTTAATCAACGAAAGTTTTATTTCATCTTTCACTTCAAAATTGTAAATGTCTCCTAAAACCAAACTTTTTTTGGCTTAACTTTTAAAGTGTGCATCTTTTGTGCTATATTTCTGTAGAAAATAAATTCATTTTTTTATTCAATTTTAGTTTTCAGTTCAGAATCGCTAAGGCTATTATGTAAAATGCAAAAATATTTATGGTGTCTGAGCCATATCCTTTTTTAGGAACTATGGGTTTTTGCATTTCTTAACATTGGACGTGATCGTCTCTTACTAGGTTGCTAGCTACCGCTGCAACCCGGATCATCATTGTGATAACACATCTTGCTGTTTTGTTTTGCACTCTCAATTATTACTGCTCGATACGCCTGGTCGGTTGAATACCTTTGCTTTTTTCTTTTCAAGACTATCTCTGTTTTTTTTGTAGTACTGTTTTTTTAACTTGCGTGTAGCTTGCTTTGATCTAACCATTATGTATTCATGAATGAGACCATTTACAGTTTTGACGTTTCTTATATAGTAATTATGACGTCACGGCGTAATGATTCTATGTCATGACGTCATGGAGCAATGGTATTATTTCATGACGTCTTCAGAAACAACAATATAATTTCGTGTTTTTCTATTCACGTCATAGCTCTAATATAAAACTATGATGAAATTCATTATTTATCTAGTAGGGTTTCAGACAAGGTAGGACTCTATTTTTAGGAGTTTTGGGTGTTTATATTTCTTAGCATTGGACTGATCGTCTCTTACTAGGTTGCTAGCTACTGCTGCAACCCAAATTCACATATATATTTATGAGAGGCAGCCTGGCCGAGTGGTGCAAGGCACTGGTGTTAGCCACCAGTCTCTTCGGAGGCGTGGGTTCAAATCTTACCGCTGGTATACGATTATGTTTGAAAGACTGCAGTGTGAAAAGACATCGAAAATGCAGTTTTTGGTGGAAAAATTTATTCTCTTTTAGAAATAATTTATTTTAGTTACTATAGATTTGTAACCCAATTAGTTTCCTTTAACATGAGCTATTGAACAACTCACTACGATGTTCCAGTGCCAAGCTATCTCTGGAAAGAAATGAACAAAGAAAAAAAAATATCCCGTTTAGGCAGAATATTGTAGTAGCTGCCAATTTTCTTGATTTTCAAGCCAATATATTTCCCTTGCTGTTCAAACCAAGGGACAGAAAGTTTACTATACATGGGTTTCGGATAAGGCAGTTCTAATGGTGTACTTTTGGTTTTGATCTTCAAGCCAATATATTTCCCTCGCTGTTTAAGCCAAGGGACAGAAAGTTTCGTATACAGGGGTTTCGGACAAGGCGGTTCTAATGGTGTACTTTTTGCTTTGATCTTACTCTTTTTTTAGGAGTTATGGGTTTTTATATTTCTTAACATGGGACGTGATCGTCTCTTACTAGGTTGCTAGCTACCGCTGTAACCCGGATTACTGTATTACAAACAGGAAAAGCCTATGGCTTTTTCTTAATTGGAATAGTAAGAGACGACCTGCCTACATCCTACGATTATGACATCATTGATCAATCTTTAACATGAAATTATAATATTATTTTAGATACTATGGACAGGAAGTTTGTTCTTTACTGTAACTGGAACCACCATATATCAGTTACTATTGGCGAGAGATCGTTCTTTACTGTAATCAAGCCAAGGGACAGAAAGTTTTCTATAAAGGGGTTTCGGACAAGGCGGTTCTAATGGTGTAATTTTTGTTTTGATCTGACTCCTTTTTTAGGAAATATGTGTTTTTATATTTCTTAACATTGGACGTGATCGTCTCTTACTAGGTTGCTAGCTACCGCTGCAACCCGGATTGCTAGCTACCGCTGCAACCCGGATTACGAAAAGGAAAAAGCCTATGGCTTTTTCTTAAATGAAATAGTAAGAGACGACCAGGCTACAAGCTACGATTATGACATCATTGATCAATCTTTAACCTGAAATTCTAATATTATTTTAGTTACTGTGGGCTGGAAGTTCGTTCTTTACTGTAATTAGTTACTATAGGCTGGAAGTTTGTTCTTTACTGTAAAAATTAAAAAAAAAACAAGTACAAATAGCACTAGATCTAGAGATTTCCTTTAAAATGAGCCATTGAACAACTCTACACGATGTTCCAGTGCCAAGCTATCTGTGGAAAAGAAGAAGAAGAAGAAGAAAGAAAAAAATATCCCGTTTGTGGAGAATAACGTGGTTAAAGTCAATTTTCTTGATTTTCAAGACAATATATTTTCTTTGTTGTTCAAGCCAAAGGGCGGTAAGTTTCCTTTATAGGGGTTTCGGACAAGGCGGTTCTAATGGCGTACTTTTTGTTTTGATCTGACTCTTTTTCTTAGGAGTTAGGGGTTTTTATATTTCTTAACATTGGACGTGATCGTCTCTTACTAGGCTGCTAGCTACCGCTGCAACCCGGATATGAAAAGACAATTGATAAAAGCATCTTGTGTATCATATTGTTAATTTTAAAACTTTAATTAATGACGTCGTAGTACAAGTGGCAAGCGCGATCGGTCTTTAACCGAAAGGTTGGTGGTTCAAAGCCAACCGGGATCATTTTCTATAATTTGTAATTTAGGTATCAGTAAAATCATCATTACTATATCATTAACTAGTATAGGCTTATTTAGTATAGGAAAGAGTTCGTTCTTTATTATAAAAATCAATGATCAATCTTTAACATGAAATTATAATCTTATTTTAGTTACTAGCGGCTGGAAGTGTGTACTTTACTGTAATGGTTTGTTCTTTACTAGGTTTCAGCCATCTCTACAGCCATGATACTGATATAATCGCATAATCCCTATATATGTTTCATTTGACATGGGATAGGTGTCGTTCTTTATTGTAATTTTTCTTATATTTGATGCGGTAATCTTCATCATTGTGATAACTCTCCTTGAACTTTTGTTTGGCTGTCTCAATTTTTGCATGTCTATAATATTCATCATTTTGATAACACATCTTGCTGTTTTGTTTTGCTCTCTCAATTATTACTTCTCGATACGCCTGGTCGGTTGAATACCTTTGCTTTTTTCTTTTCAAGTTACTATCTCTGTTGTCTGTGTAGTACTGTTTTTTTAACTTGCGTGCAGCTTGCTTTGATCTAACCATTATCTAATTAACGAATGAGACCATTTACATCTTTGTCGTTCTTAAGTAGTAAATATGACGTCACGGTGTAATGATTTTATTGACGTCATGGCGCAATGATATTATTTCATGACGTCTTCAGAAACCACAATATAATTTTGTGTTTTTCTATTCACGTCATAGCTCTAATATAAAACTATGATGACATTCATTATTTATCTAGTAGGGTTTCAGACAAGGTAGTTCTAATGATGTACTTTTGTTTTGATCTGACTCTATTTTTAGGAGTTTTGGGTTTTTATATTTCTTAGCATTGGACTGATCGTCTCTTACTAGGTTGCTAGCTACTGCTGCAACCCAAATTCACATATATATTATTTATGAGAGGCAGCCTCGCCGAGTGGTCCAAGGCACTGGTGTTAGCCACCAGTCTCTTCAGAGGCGTGGGTTCAAATCTTACCGCTGGTATACGATTATGTTTGAAAGACTGAAGTGTGAAAAGACATCAAAAATGCAGTTTTTGGTGGAAAAATTTATTCTCTTTTAGAAATACTTTATTTTAGTTACTATAGATTTGTAACACAATTAATTTCCTTTAAAATGAGCTATTGAACAACTCTCTACGATGTTCCAGTGCCAAGCTATCTCTGGAAACGAAGAAAAAAAGAAAAGAGAAAAAAAAATATCCCGTTCAGGCAGAATGTTGTAGTAGCTGCCACTTTTCTTGATTTTCAAGCCAATATATTTCCCTTGCTGTTCAAGCCAAGGGACTGAAAGTTTCCTATACAGGGGTTTCGGACAAGGCGGTTCTAATGGCGTACTTTTTGTTTTGATCTAACTCCTTTGTTAGGAACTATGGGTTTTTATATTTCTTAACATTGGACGTTTGCCGCTGGTATACGATGATGTTTGAAAGACTGCAGTGTGAAAAGACATCAAAAATGCAGTTTTTGGTGGAAAAATTTATTCTCTTTTAGAAATAATTTATTTTAGTTACTATAAATTTTTAACCCAATTAATTTTCTTTAAAATGAGCTATTGAACAACCCTCTACGATGTTCCAGTGCCAAGCTATCTGTGGAAAAGAAAAAAAAAGAAAAAAAGAAAAAATATCCCGTTTGGGGAGAATAACGTGGTTAAAGTCAATTTTCTTGATTTTCAAGCCAATATATTTCCCTTGCTGTTCAAGCCAAGGGACAGAAAGTTTCCTATACAGGGGTTTCGGACAAGGCGGTTCTAATGGTGTACTTTTTGTTTTGATCTGACTCCTTTGTTAGGAACTATGGGTTTTTATATTTCTTAACATTGGACGTGACCGTCTCTTACTAGGTTGCTAGCTACCGCTGCAACCCGGATTGCTAGCTACCGCTGCAACCCGGATCTACGATGTTCAAGTGCCAAGCTATCTGTTGAATTACTAACATATACTATAATTAAGTGGCGTATAAAATTTAGTATAGGCAAGAGGTCGTTCTTTATTATAATATATTTTGGAGTTCTGGGCTATTGTATTTTTATGTATAGGATGTGATCGTCTCTTTCTATGTTGCTAGCTTCCGCGGCTACACTGAAGAATATAATTATTTAATCATATACTATAATTACTATTGGCTATAATCAGTTCTTTAATATAATTATTTTTCCTGTTGCTTCAGTTATTATGAGATAGACTTCGGTTATATTACAAACAGGAAAAAGCCTATGGCTTTTTTTTATTGGAATAGTAATTTTACTGTAATTAAAGCTTTTTCACTAATATTACTAGCTGTAGGCCTAACTTTCTTCCCTAAGACACCATCAGCAACTTCACAATTTTTTTTCTAAAATTGTTCCAACCATCTTCCACATTGTCAAATTTTAACTTTCAAGTTTAGTATTCAACTGTTCCTAGAAAGTTTATCTCAAATTCTCATCCTGGAGTATACCAACATCATAACTTACTTTTAACATCAATAACAGTACTCCTATATACCCTAATATCTTGTATTCATCCTGAAAGTCTTCACTTTACTATAACATAATCAATAAGGCTTGTTGTCTTACCATCACGTAAATACCATCATTTTATACGATCCTAAAAAGGGCTTATGCCAGGTATGAAATCTCATCCTCTTGAACGGTCTTTCCTGGCCTTTTCTACAATTAGCGTATGGTTTGATATCCACAACTACTTGATTTTAATTATGATGGTGCAGTGCAAACCGGATATAAGTAGAATATTGGGGTTTCAGCCACTTTTCTTGATTTTCAAGCCAATATATTTCCTTTGTTGTTCAAGCTAAGGGACGATAATTTTCTTATATAGTGATTTTGGAGGAAGCAATTCATGTACTTCTTATTTGATATGACTCTATTTTTAGGAGGTATTGGTTATTATATTTCTTAGTGTCGGATGTGATCGTCTCTTACTAGATTCTTAGTTACCACTGTAACCCAAATTAATCAATCTGAAGTTGTTCTTTATACTAAACATTTCAGTTAGTACAGGCTAGAGTTCATTCTTTATTGAAAACCTCAAACAATCAAGTGGCTAACTAATTACAATGTATGCAATGGTTTAATATTTCAATGATCGTCTTTTAATGTAATGTTCAAGCCAAGGGACAGAAAGTTTACTATACAGGGGTTTCGGACAAGGCGGTTCTAATGGTGTACTTTTGTTTTGATCTGACTCCTTTGTTAGGAACTATGGGTTTTTATATTTCTTAACATTGGACGTGATCGTCTCTTACTAGGTTGCTAGCTACCGCTGCAACCCGGATACAAACAGAAAAAGCCTACGGCTTTTTCTTCCTTGAAATATTAAGAGACGAACCTTAAACGATCAAGTAGCTAACTAAGTCTAATGTATGCAATAATTTTTTATTCCAATTATCCTCTTTTAATGTAATAATTGACAAACATCATTTATGATGACCTATATTGGTCCGTTATGTAACTACCCCTGGAACCATCATATATCAGTTACAATGGGCGAGAGATCGTTCTTTACTTTAACTTAACATTGGACGTGATCGTCTCTTACTAGGTTGCTAGCTACCGCTGCAACCCGGATTTTTATTTCAAACTTTACCATAAATCTCACTAAGCTGCTAGCTACTGCTGCAACCCGGACTAGCTACTGCTGCAACCCATATCTTAACTAGAAAACTAATCCTTTACTACGGGCAATAGTTCATTCTTTATTATAAAATGTGGAATTACTTTACCTATACTATAATTAAGTGGCGTATAAAATTTAGTATAGGCAAGAGGTCGTTCTTTATTATAAAAATTAATTACAAAAGATTTCTATATATAGCAATGTCCTTTAAAATGAGCCATTACACAGCTCTTAATTATGACCACGAACTGTTTGGCTTAATACTTCATTTACTATGGGTTACAGTTCGTTCCTTAATGTAAAAACCCGGATAGCCACCATTCTCTTCGGAGGCGTGGGTCCGAATATTACCGCTGGTATACAATTATGATTTATGTACAAAAATCAAATATCTTTGAAAAGACTGCAGCATGAAAAGACATCAAAAATGCAGTTTTTGGTGGAAAAATTTATTCTCTTTTAGAAAATTTATTCTCTTTTTAGTTACTAAAGATTTTTAATCCAATTAATCGACAGAAAGTTTACTATACAGGGTTTTTGGACAAGGCGGTTCTAATGGTGTACTTTTTGTTTTGATCTGACTCCTTTGTTAGGAACTATAGGTTTTTATATTTCTTAATATTGGACGTGATCGTCTCTTACTAGGTTGCTAGCTACCGCTGCAACCCGGATTCTTTATTATAATTTTAATGTATTGACTTTAAATATAACTGTACTAGCCTATAGTATAGTGAAGTGGCCTATAAAATTTAGCATAGGCAAGAGGTCGTTCTTTATTATAATAATTGAAAGACTGCAGTGTGAAAAGACATCAAAAATGCAGTTTTTGGTGGAAAAATTTATTCTCTTTTAGAAATAATTTATTTTAGTTACTATAGATTTTTAACCCAATTAATTTCCTTTAAAATGAGCTATTGAACAACCCTCTACGATGTTCCAGTTCCAAGCTATCTGTGGAAAAGAAAAAAAAAGAAAAGAGAAAAAAATATCCCGTTTGGGGAGAATAACGTGGTTAAAGTCAATTTTCTTGATTTTCAAGCCAATATATTTCCCTTGCTGTTCAAGCCAAGGGACAGAAAGTTTCCTATACAGGGGTTTCGGACAAGGCGGTTCTAATGGTGTACTTTTTGTTTTGATCTGACTCCTTTGTTAGGAACTATGGGTTTTTATATTTCTTAACATTGGACGTGATCGTCTCTTACTAGGTTGCTAGCTACCGCTGCAACCCAGAAAAGAAAGAAAGAAAAAAATATCCCGTTTGGGGAGAATAACGTGGTTAAAGTCAATTTTCTTGATTTTAGAGCCAATATATTTCCCTTGCTGTTCAAGCCAAGGGACAGAAAGTTTCCTATGCAGGGGTTTCGGACAAAGCGGTTCTAACTGTGTACTTTTTGTTTTGATCTGACTCCTTTGTTAGGAACTATGGGTTTTTATATTTCTTAACATTGGACGTGATCGTCTCTTACTAGGTTGCTAGCTACCGCTGCAACCCGGATGTAACTACACCTGGAACCACCATATATCAGTTAGTATGGGAGAGAGATCGTTCTGTACTGTAAAAAAGCCCATTAATTTCCTTTAAAATGAGCCATTGAACAACTCTCTACAATGTTCCAGTGCCAAGCTATCTGTTGAATTACTAATCTATACTATAATTAAGTGGCGTATAAAATTTAGTATAGGCAAGAGGTCGTTCTTTATTATATCAAAAAGCAGTTTTTCCTCTTGATTGACATCGATCTTTTATGTAAACAGGAAAAAGCCTACGGCTTTTTCTTCTTTGAAATAGTAAGAGACGAACCTCAAACAATCAAGTAGATAACTAAGTCAAATGTTTCCAATGGTTTGTTATTCCAATGATCGTATTTTATTGTAATAATTAACAAATAATATTTATGATGAACTTATCGGTCCTTTATATAATCATTGATCAACCTTTAATATGAAATATGTTTAAAATTAGCCATTGAACAACTCTCTACGATTTTCCAGTGCCAAGCTATCTGTGGAATTACTAATCGTTCTTTATTATAATTGTCTGTCTACCCCATCTGTCTGTCTTGACTCTCTGTCTTGTCCTGTCAATGTGTCTTGTTTTTTTCTTGTCTGCCTGTCTTGTCTTTCTGTCTTGACTGTCGGTCTTGTTTGTCATTATAAATAAGCTCTCACCCAGTAGGCTTGAGTTCAATTTCTGTATGGGAAATTTTTAATTATAATTATTTCTTAAGGAACATAATTAAACTTTCTTAATGTAATAAAAATAATTTGTTTTAATTAAAAAAGGTTTTTAACCCCATTAAAGTCCTTTAAAATGAGCCATTGAACAACTCTCTACGATGTTCCAGTGCCATGCTATCTGTTGAATTACTAACCTATACTAATTTCCTTTTATAAAATCAAAACTTCTATTAATAACTACTACATGAGATCCAATTGACTGACACATTTTATGATGAACTATGTCGAACCTTTATGCAGCAACCCGGATCTTTATTATAATTTTTAATATATTGACCTTAAATATAACTGTACTAGCCTATACTATAGTTAAGTGGTTATATTTTCATGAAGTGAAATTGTTACTCAAACATTCTAAATATTTTTGCAGTTTACTAAGTTTTGCACTTTTTCTCATACCTTTTGCATTGTCATAATATAAATACTGTAATCTTAACTATAGTGAAGTTGCCTATGCAAGTTAGTATAGAGAAGAGTTCGATCTTAGTTATAAACTACTGCTGCAACCCAGATTCACATATATATTATTTAAGAGAGGCAGCCTGGCCGAGTGGTGCAAGGCACTGGTGTTAGCCACCAGTCTCTTCGGAGGCGTGGGTTCAAATCTTACCGCTGGTATACGATTATGTTTGAAAGACTGCAGTGTGAAAAGACATCAAAATGCAGTTTTTGGTGGAAAAATTTATTCTCTTTTAGAAATAATTTATTTTAATTACTATAGATTTTTAACTCAATTAATTTCCTTTAAAATGAGCCATTGAACAACTCTCTACGATGTTCCAGTGCCAAGCTATCTGTGAAAAAGAAAGAAAAAAAGAAAAAAAGAAAAAAAATATCCCGTTTAGGCAGAATGTTGTAGTAGCTGCCACTTTTCTTGATTTTCATGCCAATATATTTCCCTTGCTGTTCAAGCCAAGGGACTGAAAGTTTCCTATACAGGGGTTTCGGACCAGGCGGTTCTAATGGTGTACTTTGATCTGACTCCTTTTTTAGGAACTATGGGTTTTTATATTTCTTAACATTGGACGTGATCGTCTCTTACTAGGTTGCTAGCTACCGCTGCAAACCCGGATTAACATTGGACGTGATCGCCTCCTACTAGGTTGCTAGCTACCGCTGCAACCCGGATCTAGAAAGCTTGCAGCTACCCTTTAACCACCTATCAGTTACTATGGGCGCAAGCTGCTCGATTCCTTGAAAAAAATCTCTAATTGTCAACTGAAACTAGAATAATTCCTTAAAATTTTAAATAAAATAATTTTATTTAGCTGCAAAGTGCAAAAGTATTTATGGTGTCTGAACAACAATTTCCATTTATTAATTCAAACCAGAAAAAAACCTGAAAATTTTTAATTTAGTTTGGTTTTTCCTTTGCTTCAATTGACTCGCTACGCCATTTTTTACGCCTCTAAGTTAATTCTTTATTATAGTCCTTTACAATGAACCATTGAACAACTCTCTACGATGTTCCAGTGCCTAGCTGTCTGTTGAATTACTAACCTATACTATAATTAAGTGGCGTATAAAATTTAGTATAGGCAAAAGGTCGTTTTTTATTATAAAACCCTCTACGATGTTCCAGTGCCAAGCTATCTCTGGATACAAAAGAAAAAAAGAAAAAAAACATCCCGTTTAGGCAGAATGTTGTAGTAGCTGCCACTTTTCTTGATTTTCAAGCCAATATATTTCCCTTGCTGTTCAAGCCAAAGGACAGAAATTTTCCTATACAGGGGTATCGGACAAGGCGGTTCTAATGGTGTACTTTTTGTTTTGATCTGACTCCTTTTTTAGGAACTATGGGTTTTTACATTTCTTAACATTGGACGTGATCGTCTCTTACTAGGTTGCTAGCTACCGCTGCAACCCGGATTTAAAATGATCCATTGAACAACTCTCTACGATGTTCCAGTGCTAAGCTATCTATGGAATATAAAGTTTAAAATATAACCTTACCAAGAACTGTTTGATTGCTTCAAAAATCAAATGTCTTTGAAAAGACAGCAGTATGGAAAGACATCAAAAACACAGTTTTTAGTGGAAAAATTTATCCTGTTTTAAAATAATTTGTTTTAGTTACAAAAGGTTTTTAACCCAATTAATTTCCTTTAAAATTAGCCATTGAACAACTCTCTACGATGTTCCAGTGCAAAGCTATCTCTGGAAAAGAAGAAAAAATATCCCGTTTGTGGAGAATAACGTGGTTAAAGTCAATTTTCTTGATTTTCAAGCCAATATATTTCCCTTGCTGTTCAAGCCAAAGGGCGGTAAGTTTCCATGAAAGGGGTTTCGGACAAGGCGGTTCTAATGGTGTACTTTTTGTTTTGATCTGACTCCTTTTTTAGGAACTATGGGTTTTTACATTTCTTAACATTGGACTTTATCGTCTCTTACTAGGTTGCTAGCTACCGCTGCAACCCAGATTTGAAAGGATCCATTGAACAACTCTCTACGATGTTCCAGTGCTAAGCTATCTATGGAATATAAAGTTTAAAATACAATCTTACCACGAACTGTTTGATTGCTTCAAAAATCAAATGTCTTTGAAAAGACAGCAGTATGGAAAGACATCAAAAATACAGTTTTTAGTGGAAAAATTTATCCTGTTTTAAAATAATTTGTTTTATTTACAAAAGGTTTTTAACCCAATTAATTTCCTTTAAAATGAGCCATTGAACAACTCTCTACGATGTTCCAGTGCCAAGCTATCTGTGAAAAAGAAAGAAAAAAAGAAAAAAAGAAAAAAAAATATCCCGTTTAGGCAGAATGTTGTAGTAGCTGCCACTTTTCTTGATTTTCATGCCAATATATTTCCCTTGCTGTTCAAGCCAAGGGACTGAAAGTTTCCTATACAGGGGTTACGGACCAGGCGGTTCTAATGGTGTACTTTTGAATTTGATCTGACTCCTTTTTTAGGAACTATGGGTTTTTATATTTCTTAACATTGGACGTGATCGTCTCTTACTAGGTTGCTAGCTACCGCTGCAACCCGGATTAACATTGGACGTGATCGCCTCCTACTAGGTTGCTAGCTACCGCTGCAACCCGGATCTAGATAGCTTGCAGCTACCCTTTAACCACCTATCAGTTACTATGGGCGCAAGCTGCTCGATTCCTTGAAAAAAATCTTAATTGTCAACTGAAACTAGAATAATTCCTGAAAATTTTAAATAAAATAATTTTATTTAGCTGCAAAGTGCAAAAGTATTTATGGTGTCTGAACAACAATTTCCATTTATTAATTCAAACCAGAAAAAAACCTGAAAATTTTTAATTTAGTTTGGTTTTTCCTTTGCTTCAATTGACTCGCTACGCCATTTTTTACGCCTCTAAGTTAATTCTTTATTATAGTCCTTTAAAATGAACGATTGAACAACTCTCTACGATGTTCCAGTGCCTAGCTGTCTGTTGAATTACTAACCTATACTATAAAAAAAGAAAAAAATATCCCGTTTGGGGAGAATAACGTGGTTAAAGTCAATTTTCTTGATTTTCAAGCCAATATATTTCCCTTGCTGTTCAAGCCAAGGGACAGAAATTTTCCTATACAGGGGTTTCGGACAAGGCGGTTCTAATGGTGTACTTTTTTGTTTTGATCTGACTCCTTTGTTAGGAACTATGGGTTTTTATATTTCTTAACATTGGACGTGATCGTCTCTTACTAGGTTGCTAGCTACCGCTGAAACCCGGATTGCTAGCTATCGCTGCAACCCGGATTAAAGCCAAATAAAAGAAAGCTTACTATACAGGGGTTTCGGACAAGGCGGTTCTAATGGTGTACTTTTTGTTTTGATCTGACTTTCTTTTAAGAGTTATGGGTTTTTATATTTCTGAACATTGGACGTGGTCATCTCTTACTAGGTTGCTAGTTACCGCTGCAACCCGGAAACACCCCTGGAACCACCATATATAACTTATTATTGGTGGGATATCTTTCTTTACTGTACCAAATGACTGAAAGTTTCCTATACTGGGAATTCAGACATGGTGGTTCTAATAGTGTACTTTTTGTTTTGATCTGACTTTTTTTTAGAAGCTATTGGTGTTTATATTTCTTAACATTGGACTTGATCATCTCTTACTAGCTACCACTGCAACCTGGATGCTAGCTGCCGCTGCAACCTGAATTATTATGGGGCATGATCGTCTCTTATTAGGTTGCTAGCTACCGCCACAACTCCGAATTCCGGTAACTATGGGCTATAATTCGTTCTTTAATGTATCGGTACAACCTCGCAGAGAATTTAATTTTTTCAATATAGCTTTTGTCACCCCAGTATCTACCCATTATTCTGGTAGCAACTTTTTTCTTATGTTTGTTTCGGTAATCTTTATCGTTATCATACCGTTCCTTGCTCTTTTGTTTGGCTGTCTCAATTGTTGCTTCTCTGTAATCTTCATCATTATCATACCGTTCCTTACTCTTTTGTTTGGCTGTCTCAATTTTCGCATGTCTATAATCTTCATCATTGTGATAACACATCTTGCTGTTTTGTTTTGCTCTCTCAATTATTACTTCTCGATATGCCTTGTCAGTTGAATACCTTTGCTTTTTTCTTTTCAAAAGGTTGTCTCTGTTTTTTGTATAGTACTGTTTTTTAACTTGCGTGTAGCTTGCTTGATTGAAACCATTATGTAACCATTAGTTGAATGTTTAAGTCACGTATCAAGTATCAAGAACCTAACAAAAAATTAAACTAATTTTTAAATTTTCAGGTATTTTTCTAGTCTAAATTAAAAGATTAAAACTATTGTTCAGACACCATAAATATTTTTGCAGTTTATAACTTTAGCAATTCTGAACTAAAAACAAAAATAAAATAAAAATTAATTTTTTTCAATTTTTACGTCACGTCGCTCATTAAGTCATATATGGTTATTAGTACACAATAGGTTTTAGATATTACGTCATGTCACTTATTACGTCATATATGGTTATTAGTAGATAATCGGTAAAATATTCGTTCTTTATTATAAAAAAAAATATCCCGTTTAGGCAGAATGTTGTAATAGCTGCCACTTTTCTTGATTTTCAAGCCAATATATTTCCCTTGCTGTTTCAAGCCAAGGGACAGAAAGTTTACTATATGGGGGTTTCGGACAAGGCGGTTCTAATGGTTTACTTTTGAATTTGATCTGACTCCTTTGTTAGGAACTATGGGTTTTTATATTTCTTAACATTGGACGTAATCGTCTCTAACTAGGTTGCTAGCTACCGCTGCAACCCAGATTTGATTTATGTCTAATATTCATATAAACATCTTTAATTCTCTCCTAATTAGAGGGGTTCGTAGCTCAGAGGTAGAGCAATTGACTGCAGATCGATAGGTCACCGGTTCGAATTCGGTCGGACCCTAGTTTTTCAGAAAATAATTATGGTTTAAAATCTATTAACTGGTCTTTTACCCTAACCTAAACAAGATTTTAATGTATGTCTAATATTAATCATTAAGGAGAATTCATCATCTACATAATGATTTCTTATAATACTTCAATTACTATGGACGAAAGTTCGTTCTTTAATGTAAAAAAGATGAACGTCTATAAATATTGCATTCACTTATTACGTCACATATGGTTATCTTTTAATGTATTATTACAAACAGGAAAAAGCCTACGGCTTTTTCTTCTTTGGAATAGTAAGAGACGAACCTCAAAGAATCAGGCAGCTAACTAAGTCCAATATAAGCAATTGTTTGCTCTTCTAATGATCATCTTTTAATTTGGCGTTTCTTACTAGGTTGCTAGCTACCACTTAAAACCCGGATTATGTAATAGTTTGCTAGCTACCGCTGCAACCTAGATATTCTTATTTCTGCTACTATGGGCTAAGGTTCGTTCTTTCATGTAAAACTAGCAAAAAATTTTTTAAGCCTGATGAAGATTTAACTAATGTGTCAAAAGTAAGTTTGCAAGTCGACGATTTTGTTTTGGCCTTATTATAATTGGTATGGTGAAATAATAATATGCATATGGCTCTTAAATCATACTTTTTTATGGTTCCATATGGTCTAGTGGCTAGGACAGTTAACTTTCACTTAACAGGCTCGGGTTCGATTCCCGGTGTGGTAAAATTTTTAACTCTATAATCTTCGAACATTTGAACCTTTTATAATCTATAATGATGTATAATATAAATCTTGTAATAGTGAAGTTGCGTATGCAAGTTAGCATAGGGAAGAGTTCGATCTTTATTATAAAGAATAATTAAAAATATATGAATATCTTTCCTCTTTTATGAAATATTTTTGATGATTTAGGCGTTCACACGGTTCTTATCGTTTAAACTTCCTTAAAAATATAGTGCGTAGCACTTTTCTTATTGCTCACTGTCTTAGCGAAATCCAAAGACTGCAGTTTCTTTTCTTTGCTGATTAAGGACTTTTTCATTTTTGAAACTAGATTTAGCTTAATTATAGGAGTCCGAATTAAAGAAGGAACTTTATTTTGGTATTTCAAATACATCGTGTTTTACTCCCGGTACACTACCGCTGCAACCTAGATATTCTTATTTCTGCTACTATGGGCTAAGGTTTGTTCTTTCATGTAAAACTAGCAAAAAAATTTTTAAGCCTGATGAAGATTTAACTAATGTGTCAAAAGTAAGGTTGCAAGTCGACGATTTTGTTTTGGCCTTATTATAATTGGTATGGTGAAATAATAATATGCATATGGCTCTTAAATCATACTTCTTTATGGTTCCATATGGTCTAGTGGCTAGGATAGTTAACTTTCACTTAACAGGCTCGGGTTTGATTCCCGGTGTGGGAAGATTTTAACTCTATAATCTTCGAACATTTGAACCTTTTATAATCTATAATGATGTATAATATAAATACTGTAATCTTAACTATAGTGAAGTTGCGTATGCAAGTTAGTATAGGGAAGAGTTCGATCTTTATTATAATTTGTTATTCCAATGATCGTCTTTTAATGTAATGATCCCGATAAAACATGCGTAAAACGTTTCTCAATTTACAAAGATCAGCCTGCATTTTTGCCATCTTCTTGTATTTCTGAATGTAATTTTCCCTTTGTCCTTATGCGTTCTTCGGTACAACCTCGCAGAGAATTTAATTTTTCATTATAGCTTTTGTCACCCCAGTATCTACCCATTATTCTGGTAGCAACTTTTTTCTTATGTTTTTTTTCGGTAATCTTCATCATATCATACCGGTCCTTGCTCTTTTGTCTAGCCTTCTCAATTGTTGCTTCTCTATAAAGTTTATCATTATGATAACGCTCCTTGATCTTTTGTCTAGCCTGCTCAATTCTTGCTTCTCTGTAATCTTCATCATTATCATACCGTTCCTTGATCTTTTGTTTGGCTGTCTCAATTTTTGCATGTCTATAATCTTCATCATTGTGATAACACATCTTGCTGTTTTGTTTGATTACTTCTCGATACGCCTGGTCAGTTGAATACCTTTGCTTTTTTCTTTTCAAGATACTATCTCTGTTGTTTGTGTAGTACTGTTTTTTCAATTTGCGTGCAGCTTGCTTGATTGAAACCATTATGTAATTATGAATGAGAACATTTACAGTTCTGACGCTTCTTATATAGTAATTATGACGTCACAGCGTAATGATTTTATTGACGTCATAGCGCAATGATATTATTTCATGACGTCTTCAGAAACAACAATATAATTTCGTGTTTTTCTATTCACGTCATAGCTCTAATATAAAACTATGACGACATTCAATATTTATCTAGTAGGGTTTCAGACAAGGTAATTCTAATGATGTACTTTTGTTTTGATCTGACTCTATTTTTAGGAGTTTTGTTATATTTCTTAGCATTGGACTGATCGTCTCTTACTAGATTGCTAGCTACTGCTGCAACCCGGATTCACATATATATTATTTATGAGAGGCAACCTGGCCGAGTGGTCCAAGGCACTGGTGTTAGCCACCAGTCTCTTCGGAGGCGTGGGTTCAAATCTTACCGCTGGTAAACGATTATGTTTGAAAGACTGCAGTGTGAAAAGACATCGAAAATGCAGTTTTTGGTGGAAAAATTTATTCTCTTTTAAAAATAATTTATTTTAGTTACAAAAGGTTTTAACCCAATTAATTTCCTTTAAAAAGAGCTATTGAACAACCCTCTACGATGTTCCAGTGCCAAGCTATCTCTGGAAACAAAGAAAAAAAAAAGAAAAAAATATCCCGTTTAGGAAGAATGTTGTAGTAGCTGCCACTTTTCTTGATTTTCAAGCCAATATATTTCCCTTGCTGTTCAAGCCAAGGGACAGAAAGTTTCCTATACAGGGGTTTCGGACAAGGCGGTTCTAATGGTGTACTTTTTGTTTTGATCTGACTCCTTTTTTAGGAACTATGGGTTTTTATATTTCTTAACATTGGACGTGATCGTCTCTTACTAGGTTGCTAGCTACCGCTGCAACCCGGATTAAGTGGCGTATAAAATTTAGTATAGGCAAGAGGTCGTTCTTTATTATAAAACCCTCTACGATGTTCCAGTGCCAAGCTATCTCTGGATACAAAAGAAAAAAATATCCCGTTTAGGCAGAATGTTGTAGTAGCTGCCACTTTTCTTGATTTTCAAGCCAATATATTTCCCTTGCTGTTCAAGCCAAAGGACAGAAAGTTTCCTATACAGGGGTTTCGGACAAGGCGGTTCTAATGGTGTACGTTTTGTTTTGATCTGACTCCTTTGTTAGGAATTATGGGTTTTTATATTTCTTAACATTGGACGTGATCGTCTCTTACTAGGTTGCTAGCTACCGCTGCAAACCGGATTTAAAATGATCCATTGAACAACTCTCTACGATGTTCCAGTGCTAAGCTATCTATGGAATATAAAGTTTAAAATATAACCTTACCAAGAACTGTTTGATTGCTTCAAAAATCTAATGTCTTTGAAAAGACAGCAGTATGGAAAGACATCAAAAACACAGTTTTTAGTGGAAAAATTTATCCTGTTTTAAAATAATTTGTTTTAGTTACAAAAGGTTTTAACCCAATTAATTTCCTTTAAAATTAGCCATTGAACAACTCTCTACGATGTTCCAGTGCAAAGCTATCTCTGGAAAAGAAGAAAAAAAATATCCCGTTTGTGGAGAATAACGTGGTTAAAGTCAATTTTCTTGATTTTCAAGCCAATATATTTCCCTTGCTGTTCAAGCCAAAGGGCGGTAAGTTTCCTTTCAAGGGGTTTCGGACAAGGCGGTTCTAATGGTGTACTTTTTGTTTTGATCTGACTCCTTTTTTAGGAACTATGGGTTTTTACATTTCTTAACATTGGACTTTATCGTCTCTTACTAGGTAGCTAGCTACCGCTGCAGCCCGGATTTGAAATGATCCATTGAACAACTCTCTACGATGTTCCAGTGCTAAGCTATCTATGGAATATAAAGTTTAAAATACAATCTTACCACGAACTGTTTGATTGCTTCAAAAATCAAATGTCTTTGAAAAGACAGCAGTATGGAAAGACATCAAAAATACAGTTTTTAGTGGAAAAATTTATCCTGTTTTAAAATAATTTGTTTTATTTACAAAAGGTTTTTAACCCAATTAATTTCCTTTAAAATGAGCCATTAAACAACTCTCTACGATGTTCCAGTGCAAAGCTATCTCTTGAAAAGAAGAAAAAAAGAAAAAAAATATCCCGTTTGTGGAGAATAACGTGGTTAAAGTCAATTTTCTTGATTTTCAAGCCAATATATTTCCCTTGCTGTTCAAGCCAAAGGGTGGTAAGTTTCCATCCAAGGGGTTTTAGACAAGGCGGTTCTAATGGTGTACTTTTTGTTTTGATCAGACTCCTTTTTTTAGGAACTATGGGTTTTTACATTTTTTAACATTGGACGTGATGGTCTCTTACTAGGTTGCTAGCTACCGCTGCAACCCGGATTCCTTTAAAATGAGCCATTGAACAACTCTCTACGATGTTCCAGTGCCAAGCTATCTATGGAAAAGAAGAAGAAGAAAGAAAAAAATATCCCGTTTGTGGAAACTAACGTGGTTAAAGTCAATTTTCTTGATTTTCAAGCCAATATATTTTTTTTGTTATTCAAGTCAAAGGGCGGTAAGTTTCCTTTATACGGGTTTCGGACAAGGCGGTTCTAATGGTATACTTTTTTTTTGATCTGACTCTTTTCTTAGGAGTTAGGGGTTTTTATATTTCTTAACATTGGACGTGATCGTCTCTTACTAGGTTGCTAGCTACCGCTTCAACCCGAATAACACGAACTGATTGACAATACTGATGGTTAGAGTTTGGTCTTTAAGTTATCATAAACTCTTAAAATTCTTTCTTATATGAACGTTTCTTGTTGTAGTGGTCAGCACTCAAGACTTTGAATCCTGCGATTCGAGTTCAAATCCCGATGGACTGTTCTTATGAAATGCAGCTTACTTATGCTACCATTTAGGTTTCTGTCATAATTCCTTCTTTTCAAAATTAAATTAGTTACTATCGCCTAGAGTTATTTCTTTACCATATCGTAACAATTTGTTTCATAATAATAAATAATTTTGTTAATTACAAAAGGTTTCTATATACAGCAGTTTCCTTTAAAATGAGCCATTAAACAGTTCTTTATTATGACCACGACCTGTTTGATTTAATACTTAAGTTACTATGGGTTCAGTTCGTTCCTTATTGTATTTTGATCTGACTCTTTTTTTTAGGATTATGGGTTTTTATATTTCTTAACATTGGACGTGATCGTCTCTTACTAGGTTGCTAGCTACCGCTGCAACCCGGATACTTTAGGCAAAATTTGGTCTTTAATATAATTAAAATGAGCCATTGAACAACTGTCTACGATTTTCCAGTGCCAAGCTATCTGTGGGATTACTAACCTATACTATAATTAAGTGGCGAATTAAATTTAGTATAGGCAAAAGGTCGTTCTTTATTATAAAATTAAAAGATTAAAACTATTGTTCAGACACCATAAATATTTTTGCAGTTTATAACTTTAGCGATTCTGAACTAAAAACGAAAATAAAATAAAAATTATTTTTTTCAATTTTTACGTCACGTCGCTCATTAAGTCATTTATGGTTATTAGTACACAATAGGTTTTAGATATTACGTCATGTCACTGATTACGTCATATATGGTTATTAGTAGATAATTGGTAAAATATTCGTTCTTTATTATAATTTCTGTATGGGAAATGTTTACCTATGATGATTTCTTAAGGAACATATAAAATTTCTTAATTTAATATAAATAATTGTTTTAATTACAAAAGGTTTTTAACCCCATTAATTTCCTTCAAAATGAGCCATTGAACAACTCTCTACAATGTTCCAGTGCCATGCTATCTGTTGAATTACTAACCTATACTATAATTAAGTGGCGAATTAAATTTAGTATAGGCAAGAGGTCGTTCTTTATTATAATAGTTACAAAAGGTTTTTAACTCAATTAATTCTCTTTAAAGTGAGCCATTGAAAAAACTCTCTACGATGTTCCAGTGCTAAGCTATCTGTGAAAAAGAAAAAAGAAAAAAAGATGCCGTTTAGGCAGAATAGTGTAGTAGCTGCCACTTCTCTTGATTTTCAAGCCAATATATTTCCCTTGCTGTTCAAGCCAAAAGACGGAAAGTTTCCTATACGGGGGTTTCAGACACGGCGGTTCTAATGAAGTACTTTCTGTTGTGATCTGACTTTTTTTAGGAGTTATGGGTTTTTATATTTCTTAACATTGGACGTGATCGTCTCTTACTAGGTTGCTAGCTACCGCTGCAACTCGGATCAAGTAGATAACTAAATTGAATGTATACAATGATTTTTTATTCCAATGATCGTCTTTTAGTGTAACGTATGAAATTTAGTATAGGCAAGAGGTCGTTCTTTATTATATCATTATTTATCTAGTAGGGTTTCAGACAAGGTAATTCTAATGATGTAATTTTGTTTTGATCTGACTCTATTTTTAGGAGTTTTGTTAAATTTCTTAGCATTGGACTGATCGTCTCTTACTAGGTTGCTAGCTACTGCTGCAACCCAAATTCACATATATATTTATTTATGAGAGGCAGCCTGGCCGAGTGGTCCAAGGCACTGGTGTTAGCCACAAGTCTCTTCGGAGGCGTGGGTTCAAATCTTACCGCTGGTATACGATTATGTTTGAAAGACTGCAGTGTGAAAAGACATCGAAAATGCAGTTTTTGGTGGAAAAATTTATTCTCTTTTAGAAATAATTTATTTTAGTTACAAAAGGTTTTTAACCCAATTAATTTCCTTTAAAATGAGCTATTGAACAACCCTCTACGATGTTCCAGTACCAAGCTATCTGTGGAAAAGAAAAAAGAAAAGAGAAAAAAATATCCCGTTTGGGGAGAATAACGTGGTTAAAGTCAATTTTCTTGATTTTCAAGCCAATATATTTCCCTTGCTGTTCAAGCCAAGGGACAGAAAGTTTTCTATACAGGGGTTTTGGACAAGGCGGTTCTAATGGTGTACTTTTTGTTTTGATCGACTCCTTTGTTAGGAACTATGGGTTTTTATATTTCTTAACATTGGACGTGATCGTCTCTTACTAGGTCGCTAGCTACCGCTGCAACCCGGAAAAGAAATCAAATTACTTGTTTGAGTCATAAATTATAATCTTATTTCATTTCCTATGGGCTGCATCTTTACTGTAAAAGAGAAAAAAATATCCCGTTTAGGCAGAATGTTGTAGTAGCTGCCACTTTTCTTGATTTTTTAGTACTGATTTTTTAACTTGCGTGTAGCTTTTTTTGATCTAACCATTATGTATTCATGAATGAGACCATTTACAGTTTTGACGCTTCTTATATAGTAATTATGACGTCACTGCATCAAAAATACAGTTTTTATTGGAAAAATTTATTCTCTTTTAGAAATAATTTATTTTAGTTACTATAGATTTTTAACCCAATTAATTTCCTTTAAAATGAGCTATTGAACAACTATCTACGATGTTCCAGTGCCAAGCTATCTCTGGATACAAAAAAAGAAAAGAGAAAAAAATATCCCGTTTGGGGAGAATAACGTGGTAAAAGTCAATTTTCTTGATTTTCAAGCCAATATATTTTCTTTGTTGTTCAAGCCAAAGGGCGGTAAGTTTCCTTTATAGAGGATTTGGACAAGGCGGTTCTAATGGTGTACTTTTTGTTTTGATCTGACTCTTTTTTTGGGAGTTAAGGGGTTTTATATTTCTTAACATTGGAGGTGATCGTCTCTTACTAGGTTGCTAGCTACCGCTGCAACCCGGATTTAAGTCTGATGAAGATTTAACTAATGTATTAAAAGTAAGGTTGCAAGTCGACGATTTTGTTTTGGCCTTATTATAATTGGTATGGCGAAATAATAATATGCATATGGCTCTTAAATCCTTTTCTTTATGGTCCCATATGGTCTAGTGGCTAGGATAGTTAACTTTCACTTAACAGGCCCGGATTCGATTCCCGGTGTGGGAAAATTTTTAACTCTATAATCTTCGACCATTTGAACCTTTTATAATTTATAATGATGTATAATATAACTTCTGTAATCTTAACTATTGTGAAGTTGCCTATGCAAGTTAGTATAGGGAAGAGTTCGATCTTTATTATAGTCTCTTACTAGGTTGCTAGCTACCGCTGCAACCCGGATACTAGCTACTGCTGCAACCCAAATTCACATATATATTTATTTATGAGAGGCAGCCTGGCCGAGTGGTCCAAGGCACTGGTGTTAGCCACCAGTCTCTTCGGAGGCGTGGGTTCAAATCTTACCGCTGGTATGCGATTATGTTTGAAAGACTGCAGTGTGAAAAGACATCAAAAATGCAGTTTTTGGTGGAAAAATTTATTCTCTTTTAGAAATAATTTATTTTAGTTACTATAGATTTTAACCCAATTAATTTCCTTTAAAATGATCTATTGAACAACTATCTACGATGTTCCAGTGCCAAGCTATCTCTGGATACAAAAAAATAAAAGAGAAAAAAATATCCCGTTTGGGGAGAATAACGTGGTTAAAGTCAATTTTCTTGATTTTCAAGCCAATATATTTCCCTTGCTGTTCAAGCCAAGGGACAGAAAGTTTCCTATACAGGGGTTTCGGACAAGGCGGTTCTAATGGTGTACTTTTTGTTTGGATCTGCCTCTTTTTTTAGGATTTATGGGTTTTTATATTTCTTAACATTGGACGTGATCGTCTCTTACTAGGTTGCTAGCTACCGCTGCAACCCGGATGCCTATGCAAGTTAGTATAGGGAAGAGTTCGATCTTTATTATAATTGGGGTGGGATCCTCCAGCACAAATAGGATAATTTGGTTGCGAGGGCAACACTTTGATTTTTGTCATGTTTTTTTCGCTTTGTCAATGATTTTTAGTTTAATATAAACTTTCAAGTATCACTTCATAGTAAGATTTGGGGGTTGAGTTGGAGTAAGATCCTGCCACACTGACTTATTGTTTACTGTTAAAGCATCGAGGACAGTGAAAATAAAATCTGTTGTTCGAATGGGTTAATGTAATGTTTGAATTGAGTATGCTAATGGGTACGTTTTATCATGAAAATATCTGAAAATGTTGAAGGTAAAGTAAGAAAGGCTTGCAAAAACATGATAATACTACTAGTACTAACAACTTACTGCGCTACTAAGCCATCTGAGGTCAACAAAAGTACGTTTATCAAGAAAATATGGGAAAATATATAGATTATAGTATGAATGACATGCAAAAACATGAAATACTACTACTACTACTAGCAACTGAAAATTGTGAAGATCCTGGTTTAGGCATAATGATGTCAGGATCTTCACAATTTTCTTTTTTTATCATGCTTTTCAAATTTTTCTTGTTCATTAAAGTGTCTTCCACAGAATGTACATAGATGAATTTTCCATTTAGTTTTTGAGATTTGGGATGCAAGTAGTTTGTTTAAATCTTTAATTAAAACATAATTATTATTAAAATAGAGTAAATTTATGACTTTTTGAGCAGTTTTACCATTGATCTTAGTTTTTGGAATATGAGCTCTAACCACTTTATTTTCACTTATTTCAGATAAACAAATTTTAATATTATACTTATTTTCAAATTTATGAATATCTTGAATATCCATTGGAAAATTATTAATCCCTTTGAAATCAAATTAATTTTCATAGGGTTTATATTTTGAAAGTCTATCAACATTTCTATCATTCGTTGGATGAAGATAAGCTAAGATTGACCAAAGAAAGCATTTATTATCATTATTTTTTATATTAATACACGCTTTTTTATTTTTTACAAATTCAGGTAATTCTTTATAAGTACCTCCCACATAATTGGGTAATCTTGTCATTCGATAATCGATTCCATCGACTCTTTCAAATTGTAAGCCTGATCTGGGTGTATTCTCTATGACTAATGTATGTTTATTTTTGTGACTACTATTTAGATGGCTTTGTTTGGTATCACTATTTTTATTAAAAATCCAGGAATAACTATGATAATGGATAGGTTCGAGTTCTTCATTATCCTTTTGAGAATAAAATATTACCCGAGTTGTGAATTGAACTCTGTAACTATCTCTTTCATTCATTCTATTTTTAACATCCCCAACAACAAAGTCAAACAGTGTTCCAAAATCAGCTCCATTTGAATTCATTGAAGTATTAACAGTAAGGGAATTTTCTCTAATCCATTGAATACTTGGGTTATTATCGTGTTCTTCTTCTTTAAACATATACTGAGGGATATCTGGAACTTCCCTTGTTTTTTTTCTTATTTATAAATAAATTAGAAATGTCACTATTCCGATCTTTTTTAAACCCTATTTCTACCACTTAAGTCTCTAATGAGTTTTTGAGTTTCGTCATTCACTTTTTTATTAATCTCAACTTGTTTATTGAAATAATTTTTTACTTTATTCTTCACTTCGTTATAATTTCCAGCAGTTGAAATCTGTTTTGATTTTAAGATTTTTTAAGTTCAATAATATCTTTATTTCTTATAGTGTTAAATTGGTTTCGTAAATCTGAAATAATTTCATTCTTTTCTTTTATTTCATTTTCTAACCCTTTTTTAACTCTGGAATAATATTAAATCTGTAGGGTTTTTTATCATCTCGACGCTTTGCATTACGCTCTAACTCAATCAGATTATCTTCAAGTAATATTTTATTATTAAGATGATTATTTATTTTATTGAATAGTTCATCTTTTCTACCAACAGCTTTTATATCAAATAATTTAGCTGCTGCACGTAATTCATGAATTGTGTAACGCGATAATTTATTTTTTATTTTGATGAATTTGGATTTTCGTTGTAAACAACTTTTAATCACTTCTGCAATACCCTCTATTTATTTAGAAATTATTTTATTGAACAAATTTCCAAATCTTAAAAAATTTTCAGTCCTGAGGAATTTCATTTTTTTTTTTCGTTTTTTTAATTTATATTTGTTTTGTACGCTTAAATATATTTGTTTTAAAATAACAAATTATTGTTAATTAAATTTTCAGATAATTTTGATAAATTGTATTATATTCATTTTTCTTTAATATTTTATTTTTTGATAAGAAATTTAACAAAGTTACAGCTTCATTTCTAACTTCATCTGATGTATTTCCAGCAGCTCTGCTATCTTTTAGACTGTATAATCGTTCAACCATTTCATTTGCATTCAGAAACAATCCAGTTCCTACTTGTGGTATTTCTATGTCCATTTTATGGATTTCAGCAACCTTTAAAACAATCTGTACCTATAAAGCTTTACAAAATCAACTATTTCTTCATATCCAGGTATTCCATGTCTTTTTTTCCCACCATATTTTTGATTCAATTTCCCCGATTTCTTTATAGCGTCTTGGAGGAATTCAGGATGATTTATGTAATAATTAGGCAATTCAAAAGAAGTTGGTTCTTGAGGATGATTTTTTTTATCGTCTTCATTTAACCGTTTCAGCAGTTTAGCGTCAAGATTCAAATTAAGATCATATACTCTCGGTGATTTATCAGGAGTTTTTGTTTTTGGTATTTCTAATGGTTCAATACCTTGAAGTAGCGATGATGGTGCTGGTAATGATTCAATACCTTGAAGTTGTGAAGGTACTGGTAAAGCGTTTCTTAAATTTTGATCTAATCTTAGAAATCGCCGTTTCAAATTATCATCATTTTCTTTTAAATTTTCAACAACTGGACCATTTAACTCTTCAGTATACTCATGAAATCCTTTTTGTATTAACGCATTCTGTCTAACCTTTTGTCTCAGTATTTCCTTGTTGTTAACTATATTTTTTAACAATTTCTTTAATTCTTTAATATAATAAAGAACGACCTCTTGCCTATACTAAATTTTATACGCCACTTAATTATAGTATAGGTTAGTAATTCAACAGATAGCATGGCACTGGAACATCGTAGAGAGTTGTTCAATGGCTCATTTTAAAGGAAATTAATGGGGTTAAAAACTTTTTGTAATTAAAACAAATTATTTTTATTACATTAAGAAATTTTAATTATGCTCCTTAAGAAATCATCATAAGTAAAAATTTCCCATACGGAAATTGAACTCAAGCCTGCTGGGTGAGAGCTATCCCAACCTCTAGACCATATAGGATGTATTAAAATATCCGATTAATGAAGTTTATGTTAAAGAACAAATTATAAACCTTGTTAGCTGACTGATTATTTGAGGATCGTCTCTTACTATTCCAAAGAAGAAAAAAGCCGTAGGCTTTTTCCTGTTTGTAATTTATTTTATAATAAAGAATGAACTTCAGGCTTTACTAACTGAAAAGTTTAGTATTTTTATATAGTAAAGAACGAGCTCTAAATGATAGTTGTAGCTATAGCTGCAATCAAGTGAAAGACAAACCGAAGCATATAGTAACTAAAAGTTTTAAATATGTTTTGGAAAATCATAATTGCTGTAGATGGCAAAACCTAGTGAAAGGCGAACCAGAGCCCATAGTAACTAAAAAGTGAAAAAACACGCTTTGAAAACTCACATTAAAAGACGATCATTGGAATAACAAACCATTGCATACATTGGACCTAATTAGCTACTTGATTGTTTGACGTTCGTCCCTTTCAAAAAAAAGCCGTAGGCTTTTTCCTGTTTGTTTTACATTAAAGAAATTAGCTAATTTCGGTTTTTAGAGTTTCGGTTACTATTGAGACGGATCGCTCTTACTATTTACATTTTATATTTCTTAACATTGGACGTGATCGTCTCTTACTAGGTTGCTAGCTACCGCTGCAACCCGGGTACTACAATTAGTGAATTTTTTCTTTTTCTACAGTATTCTCTGCAATATGACCGAGATGCTGGTAATAATAATTTTTGAGGAGATCAATGACTGATGGTGCGAAAATTTAATTAATAGTAAAACAGCTTCTGCTTACTATAATCGAGAATTTTGTAAGTTAAAAAGCTACTAAATACTGAACTGAATGTTTCAAGCCCCTTGCTAACACATTTGAAAGGTGAGGACAATATTTTTCGCATGACCTAAATTTGTTATAGTGTACCCATTCGAAGCTTTGACCATGCGGGAGGCAGTGGACGCAATGGTTGTTTTAGAAAAGAATTAGATTTTTTGTCAAAACCCTGAAAGAATTGCTGCATTGTAAATTAATATATCTGCATACGTTTTATAATGTTAAAAATACTGTTTCTATTTTCGTATGCCATAGGATGTTAATAACTTTATCTACTACAGGTATATCTGATAATTCGATGAATCCGAAGATTCCTGATGTTATTTTAATTACAAAAGGCGCTAGATGTAGCCATTTCCTTAGAAAGAGCCATTATTCAACTTTTTATGATTTTCCAGTGCCCAGCTAGCTGAGGAGAAAAAAAACTGAAAGAAAAATTATGTCTTATGTGGAGAATATCGTGTATTCGGCCACTTTTCTTGAATTTCAAGCCAATATATTTTCCCTGTTGTTCAAGCCAAGAGATGGTAAGTTTTCTATTTAAAGATTTTGGGCAAGACGGTTATAATAGAGTACTTCTTGTTTAAATCTGACTCTATTTTTAGGAGTTATGGGCCACTTTAGCTTTTACTGTGGGGCATGGTCGTCTCTTACTAGGTTGCTAGCTACCGCTGTAATCTGGATGTTACTATGGGCTAAGGATCGTTCTTTACTGTAAAAATTATTTAAACACTTTATACATTCCGGTGTACAGTCTACATGAAGGTTATTTAATACTGATCGGACATTCTCCTGACTTTTCAACATTTTCCCAGCACAGTAATCACAGACAGAGAATGAATCTATGACATCCTCTTTCCAACCTGTACATTGAATTAGTTGTTCTCTGTCATCTTTGGGTATGTCCTGTTGAAGGTGTTCTAAAATCGTGGCCATCATTACATCAAAACCTTTCTTATTTGAAAGAGATCTTAGACTCTTCAATTGGTATTTTGTCTTTATCTGCTCGCAACTGTCACAATGCATTGTGGGGTATACATCCCTGATGTTAGCTACCTTGTCAAGGCTCTCACCAAATAATTTTATTATTGTATTTTCATCTACAGAAACTCTAATATTGCTATCACCGTAGATGAAGTCTTGACTATTATTACGACAGAGTCTACTTGACACTTCTTCTATATAATGACTTAGCTCCTTGTACGAGCCCTCGACTTTTAGTAGATTAATATGTTGTATAATCTTACATTTTGATACTGCCTTATATACGCTATTAATGAAACAGTTCAAGACAGGAAAATGTGGAGCTAGTGCCCTTAGAGAACGCAAATAGCTCTGACATCCCAAATTTGGGCTACAGTATAACGAATGCCCATGCTTTCTTGTGTCCCTGTAGTTGATTTCACAATAATCCAAGCCGCCAAGGTAGAAATTAACCACTTTGTCAGTTGAAAATTTTAATGCTATATTATTTTCAAGGATATCAAAAAGAATTTGACATAATTCAATATCCGTCGGATAGAGCTTGCAGATATCAGGGTGACATTGCCAAGTAACCTGCTGCCCAATTTTTGGTTTTGAATGTTTACTCAGATTGTTATAGGTGACTTCAGCCATCATAATTTCCTTGTCAGATCTAGATTCAGAGCATTTTTCAATAGTTGTCTCGTACTTTTCAGGACAGTTTGTTCTACTAAACAGAGAATTTTTTGCCAAATATTCAGTGGAACTAAAAGAACTGTTTAAAACACAGTTAGAAATGCTTTTTTCTTGACTCGGTGTTCCAGGAATTTGTTCTAAATCATTAGTATTACAAACACATTTACTAATAACCCTAACAGGCTCGTTTTCGCCATAATTGAAAAACATTGCTTTTCCTTCGCTGTTGATAGGTATGCTGGTATATATATTTTTATTGCTGCTACATAAACTGCAATTGCTCCTTCCTAAATTAATATACGAATTTTCTAAGAAGTACGCCTCCGTATATTCACTGTGTTGTCGAACATTTTCCATTGCATCTATAAACTGTTCCGCAGTTGCCAACCCATACCTTGGAAGCTTTTCGTTAAACTGACAACATTTCTTCTGGATATTACTATGAAGCTTTGCCAAAGCATTTCTAGCCGACTTTTCAACAGCATCCGCTCTTTCAAAGAGAATTTTAATCTGTAATTTTGAATACTTTTCGTGATCCTGGTAAAACACGCGTAAAATGTTTCTCAATTTATGAAGATCAGCCTGCATTTTTGCCATCTTCTTGTATTTCTGAATGTAATTTTTCCCTTTGTCCTTATGCGTTCTTCGGTACAACCTCGCAGAGAATTTAATTTTTTCATTATAGCTTTTGTCACCCCAGTATTTACCTATTATTCTGGTAGCAACTTTTTTCTTATATATTTTTCGGTAATCTTCATCATTGTGATAACGCTCCTTGATCTTTTGTCTAGCCTGCTCAATTCTTGCTTCTCTGTAATCTTTATCATTATCATACCGTTCCTTGCTCTTTTATCTAGCCTGCTCAATTGTTGCTTCTCTATAAAGTTTATCATTGTGATAACGCTCCTTGATCTTTTGTCTAGCCTGCTCAATTCTTGCTGCTCTGTAATCTTCATCATTACCATACCGTTCCTTGGTCTTTTGTTTGGCTGTCTCAATTTTTGCATGTCTATAATCTTCATCATTGTGATAACACATCTTGCTGTTTTGTTTTGCTCTCTCAATTATTACTTCTCGATACGCCTGGTCGGTTGAATACCTTTGCTTTTTTCTTTTCGAGATACTATCTCTGTTGTTTGTGTAGTACTGTTTTTTTAACTTGCGTATAGCTTGCTTTGATCTAACCATTATCTAATTATGAATGAGAACATTTACAGTTCTGACGCTTCTTATATAGTAATTATGACGTCACGGCGTAATGATTTTATTTAATGGCGTCATGGCGCAATGGTATTATTTCATGACGTCTTCAGAAACAACAATATAATTTCGTGTATTTCTATTCACGTCATAGCTCTAATTTATCTAGTAGGGTTTCAGACAAGGTAGTTCTAATGATGTACTTTTGTTTTGATCTTACTCTATTTTTAGGAGTTTTGGGTTTTTATATTTCTTAGCATGGGACTGATCGTCTCTTGCTAGGTTGCTAGCTACTGCTGCAACCCAAATTATGAGAGGCAGCCTGGCCGAGTGGTCTAAGGCACTGGTGTTAGCCACCAGTTTCTTCGGAGGCGTGGGTTCAAATCTTACCGCTGGTATACGACTATGTTTGAAAGACTGCAGTGTGAAAAGACATCAAAAATGCAGTTTTTGGTGGAAAAATTGATTCTCTTTTAAAAATAATTTATTTTAGTTACTATAGATTTTTAACCCAATTAATTTCCTTTAAAATGAGCCATTGAACAGCTCTCTACGATGTTCCAGTGCCAAGCTATCTCTGGATACAAAAGAAAAAAAAAGAAAAAAAAATATCCCGTTTAGGCAGAATGTTGTAGTAGCTGCCACTTTTCTTGATTTTCAAGCCAATATATTTCCCTTGCTGTTTAAGCCAAGGGACAGAAAGTTTCCTATACAGGGGTTTCGGACAAGGCGATTCTAATGGTGTACTTTTTGTTTTGATCTGACTCCTGCTTTAGGAGCTATGGGTTTTTATATTTCTTAACATTGGACGTGATCGTCTCTTACTAGGTTGCTAGCTACTGCTGCAACCCGGATTATTTCTGAATCAGTGTCAGATGATGATTTTTTACCATTTGGAATTTCTTTTCAAAACGTGTTTTTTAACTTATGGTTACTCTGGGTTGTGGTTTGCCTCTTATTAGGTTGCGCAGCTGCTACAACCATGATCTTTAAAAAAATATTCTATTATCTTTTCGAAAGATAAGTGTTTGCCGCATCATCATGTATGTAATCATTTATTAAAATTTTCAGTTACTATGGGATATAGCTCGTCCTTTAACATAAAAACAGGAAAAAGCCCACGGCTTTTTCTTCTTTGGAATAGTAAGAGACGAACCTCAAAGAATCAGGCAGCTTATTAAGTCCAATATAAGCAATTGTTGGTTCTTCTAATGATCATCTTTTAATTTGGCGTTTCTTACTAGGTTGCTAGCTACCACTTAAACCCGGATTATGTAATTAATAAGTTGCTAGCTACCGCTGCAACCTAGACATTCTTATTTCTGCTACTATGGGCTAATGTTCGTTCTTTCATGTAAAACTAGGAAAACATTTTTTAAGTCTGATGAAGATTTAACTAATGTGTCAAAAGTAAGGTTGCAAGTTGACGATTTTGTTTTGGCCTTATTATAATTGGTATGGTGAAATAATAATATGCATATGGTTCTTAAATCACACTTGTTTATGGTCTCATATGGTCTAGTGGCTAGGATAGTTAACTTTCACTCAACAGGCCCGGGTTCGATTCCCGGTGTGGAAAATTTTTAACTTTATAATGTTCGAACAATTTGAACCTTTTATAATTTATAATGATGTATAATATGAATACTGTAATCTTAACTATAGTGAAGTTGCCTATGCAAGTTAGTATAGGGAAGAGTTCGATCTTTATAATTTGGCTGTCTCAATTTTTGCATGTCTATAAACTACATCATTGTGATAACACATCTTGCTGTTTTGTTTTGCTCTCTCAATTATTACTTCTCGATACGCCTGGTCGGTTGAATACCTTTGTTTTGCTCTCTCAATTATTACTTCTCGATACGCCTGGTCGGTTGAATACCTTTGCTTTTTTCTTTTTAAGATACTATCTCTGTTGTTTGTGTAGTACTCTTTTTTCAACTTGCGTATAGCTTGCTTCGATCTAACCATTATCTAATCAAGAATGAGAGAATTTACATCTTTGTCGTTCTTAAGTAGTAATTATGACGTCATGGCGTAATGATTTTATTGACGTCATGGCGCAATGATATTATTTCATGACGTCATCAGAAACAACAATATAATTTCGTGTGTTTCTATTCACGTCATAGCTCTAATATAAAACTATGATGACATTCATTATTTATCTAGTAGGGTTTCAGACAAGGTAATTCTAATGATGTACTTTTGTTTTGATCTGACTCTATTTTTAGGAGTTTTGGGTTTTTATATTTCTTAGCATTGGACTGATCGTCTTTTACTAGGTTGCTAGCTACCGCTGCAACCCGGATTGCTAGCTACCGCTGCAACCCGGATTATTTCTGAATCAGTGTCAGATGACGATTTTTTCCCATTTGGAATTTCTTTTCAAAACGTGTTTTTTAACTTTTGGTTACTATGGGTTGTGGTTTGCCTCTTAGTAGGTTGCGCAGCTGCTACAACCATGATCTTTAAAAAAATATTCTATTACCTTTTTGAAAGATAAGTGTTTGCCGCATCATCATATATGTAATCATTTATTAAAATGTTCAGTTACTATGGGATATAGCTCGTCCTTTAATATAAAAACAGGAAAAAGCCCACGGCTTTTTCTTCTTTGGAATAGTAAGAGACGAACCTCAAAGAATGAGGCAGCTAATTAAGTCCAATATAAGCAATTGTTTGTTCTTCTAATGATCATCTTTTAATTTGGCGTTTCTTACTAGGTTGCTAGCTACCACTTAAACCCGGATTATGTAATTAATAAGTTGCTAGCTACCGCTGCAACCTAGACATTCTTATGTCTGCTAATATGGGCTAATGTTCGTTCTTTCATGTAAAACTAGCAAAACATTTTTTAAGTCTGATGAAGATTTAACTAATGTGTCAAAAGTAAGGTTGCAAGTCGACGATTTTGTTTTGGCCTTATTATAATTGGTATGGTGAAATAATAATATGCATATGGTTCTTAAATCATACTTCTTTAAGGTCCCATATGGTCTAGTGGCTAGGATAGTTAACTTTCGCTCAACAGGCCCGGGTTCGATTCCCGGTGTGGAAAATTTTTAACTCTATAATCTTCGAACAATTTGAACCTTTTATAATTTATAATGATGTATAATATAAATACTGTAATCTTAACTATAGTGAAGTTGCCTATGCAAGTTAGTATAGGGAAGAGTTCGATCTTTATTATAATTAGTAACTACTACATGAGATTCTCTTGACTGACACATTTTGTGATGAACGATGCCGATCCCTTATGTAGAATTTTCTTCTTTGAAATAGTAAGAGACGAACCTCAATGAATCAAGTAGCAAACTAATTCGTTTTTTAATGTAATGCTTTACTGCAACTGCAGCTGTTGTCTTAGTTGTCTGCAGCTGTTGGCTTAGTTTTCTGCAGCTGTTTGCTTTATTGCACTTGGACCTGTTGGTTTTGTTGTTCTTTTCAACTGTTGGGCTAATTGTATACAGCTGTTTGCTATAATGTATCTTCAGCTGTTGGATTAGTTGCTTGCAGCTTTATGGCTTTTTTAAAAAATGCAGTTTTTGGTGGAAAAATTCATTCTCTTTTAGAAATAATTTATTTTAGTTACTATAGATTTTAACCCAATTCATTTCCTTTAAAATGAGCCATTGAACAATTCTCTACGATGTTCCAGTGCCAAGCTATCTCTGGAGACAAAGAAAAAAAAATATCCCGTTTAGGCAGAATGTTGTAGTAGCTGCCACTTTTCTTGATTTTCAAGCCAATATATTTCCCTTGCTGTTCAAGCCAAGGGACAGAAATTTTACTATACAGGGTTTCGGACAAGGCGGTTCTAATGGTGTACTTTTTGTTTTGATCTGACTCCTTTTTTTAGGAACTATTTAGGAGCTATGGGTTTTTATATTTCTTAACATTGGACGTGATCGTCTCTTACTAGGTTGCTAGCTGCCGCTGCAACCCGGATAATTGACGAATACCATTTATGATGAACTGTATCGGTCCTTTATAAAATATGGGCGAGAGATCGTTCTTTACTGTACTCTTACTAGGTTGCTAGCTACCGCTGCAACCCGGAAAGACAACCCAGATTACGTAAACCCTGATTACAAACAGGAAAAAGCCTACGGCTTTTTCTCCTTCGGAGTAGTAAGAGACGACTCTCAAAGAATAAGGGAGCTAACTAAGTCCAATGTATGCAATGGACTGTTCTTCTAATGATCGTCTTTTAATATAATATTTTTAACCCCATCAATTTCCTTTAAAATGAGCCATTGAACAACTCTCTACGATGTTCCAGTGCCAAGCTATCTGTGGAATTACTAACCTATACTATAATTCAGTGGCGTATAAAATTTAGTATAGGCATGAGGTCGTTCTTTATTATAAAAAACTATTGTTCAGACACCATAAATATTTTTGCAGTTTATAACTTTAGCGATTCTGAACTAAAAACGAAAATAGAATAAAAATTATTTTTTTCCATTTTTACGTCACGTCGCTCATTAAGTCATATATGGTTATTAGTACACAATAGGTTTTAGATATTACGTCATGTCACTTATTACGTCACATATGGTTATTAGTAGATAGTCGGTAAAATACTCGTTCTTTATTATAACTCTTTAATCTTCGAACATTTGAACCTTTTATAATTTATAATGATGTATAATATAAATACTGTAATCTTAACTATAGTGAAGTTGCCTATGCAAGTTAGTATAGGGAAGAGTTCGATCTTTATTAGACATTTGTTAGGAACTATGGGTTTTTATATTTCTTAACATTGGACGTGATCGTCTCTTACTAGGTTGCTAGCTACCGCTGCAACCCGGATAGCTACCGCTGCAACCCGGATATAATTAAGCGGCGTATAAAATTTAGTATAGGCAAGAGGTCGTTCTTTATTATATTTAATTAAAAAATGAAAAATTCTGATGAGACACCATTGGACGTGATCGTCTCTTACTAGGTTGCTAGCTACCGCTGCAACCCGGAAAAACCAATACTATAGTTAAGTGGCCTGTAAAATTTAGTATAGGCAAAAAGTCGTTCTTTGTTATAACTTATCGATACGCCTGGTCGGTTGAATACCTTTGCTTTTTCTTTTCAAGATACTATCTCTGTTGTTTGTGTAGTACTGTTTTTTTAACTTGCGTGTAGCTTGCTTTGATCTAACCATTATCTAATTATGAATGAGAACATTTACAGTTTTGACGCTTCTTATATTGTAACGTATTGACAAGAAACCATTTATGATGAGCTATATCGGTCCTTTATGTAATTTCTTGATTTTCAAGCTAATATATATCCCTTGCTGTTCAAGCCAAGGGACAGAAAGTTTCCTATACAGGGGTTTCGGACAAGGCGGTTCTAATGGTGTACTTTTTGTTTTGATCTGACTCCTTTGTTAGGAGCTATGGGTTTTTATATTTCTTAACATTGGACGTGATCGTCTCTTACTAGGTTGCTAGCTACCGCTGCAACCCGGATAATTGAAAAACATTGCTTTTCCTTCGCTGTTGATAGGTATGCTTGTATATATAGATTTTTATTGCTGCTACGTAAGCTGCAATTGCTCCTTCCAAAATTAATATACGAATTTTCTAAGAAGTACGCCTCCGTATATTCACTGTGTTGTCGAACATTTCCCATTGCATCTATAAGCTGTTCCATAGTTGCCAATCCATACCTTGGAGGCTTTTCATTAAACTGACAACATTTATTTTGGATATTACTATGAAGTTTGGCCAAAGCATTTCTAGCCGACTTTTCAGCAGCATCCGCTCTTTCAAAGAGAATTTTAATCTGAAATTTTGAATACTTTTTGCGATCCTGGTTAAACATGCGTAAAATGTTCTCAATTTACGAAGATCAGACTGCATTTTTGCCATCTTCTTGTATTTCTGAATGTAATTTTTTCCTTTGTGCTTATGCGTTCTGCGGTACAACCTCGCAGAGAATTTAATTTTTTCATTATAGCTTTTGTCACCCAAGTATCTACCCATTATTCTGGTAGCAACTTTTTCCTTATGTTTGTTTCGGTAATCTTTATCGTTATCATACCGTTCCTTGCTCTTTTGTTTGGCTGTATCAATTTTTGCATGTCTATAAACTTCATCATTATAAGAACGCTGTTTGTCACTATCTTCTTTGAAATAGTAAGAGACGAACCTCAAACAATCAAGTAGCTAACTAAGTCCAATGTATGCAATGGTTTGTTATTGTAATGATCTTCTTTTAATGTAATTTCGTAAGAAAAATGATTCTATTTTAAAAATAATTTGTTTTATAATTACAAAAAGTTTTTAACCCCATTAATTTGCTTTAAAATGAGCCGTTAAACAACTATCTACGATATTGCAGTGCCAAGCTATCTGTAGAATTACTAACCTATACTATAATTAAGTGGCGTATAAAATTTAGTATAGGCAAGAGGTCGTTCTTTATTATAACTCTTTTAGAAATAATTTATTTTAGTTACTATAGATTTTTAACCCAATTAATTTCCATTAAAATGAGCCATTGAACAACCCTCTACGATGTTCCAGTGCCAAGCTATCTGTGGAAAAGAAAAAAAAAAGAAAAAAGAAAAAAATATCCCGTTTGGGGAGAATAACGTGGTTAAAGTCAATTTTCTTGATTTTCAAGCCAATATATTTCCCTTGCTGTTCAAGCCAAGGGACAGAAAGTTTCCTATACAGGGGTTTCGGACAAGGCGGTTCTAATGGTGTACTTATTGTTTTGATCTGACTCCTTTGTTAGGAACTATGGGTTTTTATATTTCTTAACATTGGACGTGATCGTCTCTTACTAGGTTGCTAGCTACCGCTGCAACCCGGATTTATGTAACCCGGATTAAAAAATTATTATCATATCTTATATGTAACTTTTATTTTATAAGTCATCGATAGTCTAATGGTAAGTATGCCCACTTGTTACCTGGGAGAAGGGGGTTCGATTCCCCGTCGGGGAGAACTTTTAATATGTTGAATTAAAAGCACTATCTTTTCAATTTAAAATTTAAAAAAGAAACTTGTTTATTTACATTCTAGCTAAAATAATGAAGATAATATGAATGAACCACAGTGTTCAGTTTCTTTGGATTTGAGTTCGTTTTTTAACTATAAATACAAACAGGAAAAAGCCTACGGCTTTTTCTTCTTTTAAATAGTAAGAGCCGAAACTCAAACAATCAAGTAGCTAACTAAGTCCAATGTATGGTAATTTAATGCAATACTTGTCGAAAGATGGTGTACTTATCCCGTTTGGGGAGTGTCTTATCCGTTGAATGCAATCCCGTTGAATGCAATAATAAATATTGCATTCACTTATTACGTCACATATGGTTATCTTTTAATGTATTATTACAAACAGGAAAAAGCCTACGGCTTTTTCTTCTTTGGAATAGTAAGAGACGAACCTCAAAGAATCAGGCAGCTAACTAAGTCCAATATAAGCAATTGTTTGTTCTTCTAATGATCATCTTTCAATTTGGCGTTTCTTACTAGGTTGCTAGCTACCACTTAAACCCGGATTATGTAATAGGTTGCTAGCTACCGCTGCAACCTAGATATTCTTATTTCTGCTACTATGGGCTAAGGTTCGTTCTTTCAGGTAAAACTAGCAAAAAATTTTTTAAGCCTGATGAAGATTTAACTAATGTGTCAAAAGTAAGGTTGCAAGTCGACGATTTTGTTATGGCCTTATTATAATTGGTATGGTGAAATAATAATATGCATATGGCTCTTAAATCATACTTCTTTATGGTTCTATATGGTCTAGTGGCTAGGATAGTTAAATTTCAGTTAACAGTCTCTGGTTCGATTCCCGGTGTGGAAAAATTTTTAACTCTATAATCTTCGAACATTTGAACCTTTTATAATTTATAATGATGCATAATATAAATACTGTAATCTTAACTATAGTGAAGTTGCGTATGCAAGTTAGTATAGGGAAGAGTTCGATCTTTATTATAATTACTAACCTATACTACAATTAAGTGGCGTGTAAAATTTAGTATAGGCAAGAGGTCGTTTTTTATTATAATCTCTTACTAGGTTGCTAGCTACCACTGCAATCCGGATTATTACATTTTTAACTTTGGACGTGATCGTCTCTTACTAGGAGGATGCTAGCTACCGCTGTAACCCAGATTAACATGTAAAAAGATGTATTAAGGAATTAAATATCATGACTTATATGTAACTTATATATTATGAGTCTTCGATAGTACAGTGGTAAGTATCCCTGCCTGTCACGCGGAATACCGGGGTTCGATTCCCCGTCGGAGAGAATTTTTAATATATTAAGTTTAAAGAAATATTTCTTAAATTGAAAATTAAAAAGATACTCAGTTTAGCTACCTCCTAACCAAAACTTTAATATAAATTAGTATAGGCAAGAGTTCGTTCTTTATTATAATCTCTTAACAAAAAGGGTTCGTAGCTCAGAGGTAGAGCCATCGACTGCAGATCGATAGGTCACCGGTTCGAATCCGGTCGGGCCCTAATTTTTCAGAAAGTAATTATGGTTTAAAATCTAATCACTGCTCTTTTACCCCAAACAAGATTTTAATTTATGTCTAATATTAATCATTAAGGAAAATGCATTATCTATATAATGATTTCTTATAATACCTCAATTACTATGGATGAAAGTTCGTTCTTTAATGTAAGGTTCACCTTTCACTAGATTGTGTCAACTAAAGCAATTATGATTTTTCAAAACATATTTTAAACTTTTAGTTACTACATGCTTTGGTTGGTCTTTTACTTGATTGCAGCTATAGGTACAACCATTATTTAGAGCTCGTTCTTTACTACAAAATGGAAACAATGCAGTATGAAAATACATCAAAAATGAAGTTTTTTGACAAAATTGATTCTACTTTAAAAACTATTTTATTTTTAATTACGAAAAGCACTAGATGTAGCAATTTCCTTTAAAATGAGCTATTATACAGCTCTCTATGATTTTCCAGTGCCCAGCTAGCTGAGGAGAAAGAAAAAGCTTTCAGTTAACATGGGCTAGGTGTCATTCTTTATTATATTTAAAATGAGCCATTGAACAACTCTCTACGATGTTCCAGTACCATGCTATCTGTTGAATTACTAACCTATACTACAATTAAGTGGCGTGTAAAATTTAGTATAGGCAAGAGGTCGTTCTTTATTATAATCTTTATTATAATTCGATTCCCGGTGTGGGAAAACTCTATAATCTTCGAACATTTGAACCTTTTATAATTTATAATGATGTATAATATAAATACTGTAATCTTAACTATAGTGAAGTTGCGTATGCAAATTAGTTTAGGGAAGAGTTCGATCTTTATTATAATTTTTTCAAAAGGCTCCATTCTTGGCGGCTTTAGTTTAGACCGGATGTCGTTCTTTATTGTAATACCGCTGCAACCCGTATAAATTACAAACAGGAAAAAGCCTACGGCTTTTTCTTCTTTGGAATAGTAAGAGACGATCCTCACATAATCAGACAGCTAACTAGGTTTATAATTTGTTCTTTAACATAAACTTCACTAATCGGATATTTTAGTATATCCTATGTGGTCTAGAGGTTGGAATAGCTCTAACCCAGTTGGCTTGAGTTCAATTTCCGTATGGGAAATTTTTACTTATGATGATTTCTTAAGGAATATAATTAGAATTTCTTAATGTAATAAAAATAATTTGTTTTAGTTACAAAAGCTTTTTAACCCCATTAATTTCCTTTAAAATGAGCCATTGAACAACTCTCTACAATATTCCAGTGCCATGCTATCTGTTGAATTACTAACCTATACTATAATTACGTGGCGTATAAAATTTAGTATAGGCAAGAAGTCGTTCTTAATTATAATAAAAACCCTGATAACAAACAGGAAAATATTACAAACAGGAAAAAGCCTTCGGCTTTTTCTTCTTTGAAATAGTAAGAGACGAACCTCGAACGATCAAGTAGCTAACTAACTCCAATGCATGCAATAAGATTTTATTCCAATGATCGTCTTTTATATCAGTTACTATGGGAGAGAGATCGTTCTTTACTGTAATTTATTGTAAAATAATTTGTTTTAATTACAAAATGTTTTTAACCCCATTAATTTGCTTCAAAATGAGCCATTGAACTACAATATTCCAGTGCCATGCTATCTGTTGAATTACTAACCTATACTATAATTACGTGGCGTATAAAATTTAGTATAGGTAAGAGGTCGTTCTTTATTATAACTGTTTTTTAACTTCCGTGCAGCTTGCTTTGATCTAACCATTATGTAATTCACGAATGAGACCATTTTCATCTTTGTAGTTCTTAAGTAGTAATTATGACGTCACGGCGTAATGATTTTATTTCATGATGACGTCACAGCGCAATGATATTATTTCATGACGTCTTCAGAAACCACAACATAATTTCGTGTTTTTCTATTCACGTCATAGCTCTAATATAAAACTATGACGACATTCATTATTTATCTAGTAGGGTTTCAGACAAGGTAATTCTAATGATGTACTTTTGTTTTGATTTTACTCTATTTTTAGGAGTTTTGTTATATTTCTTAGCATGGGACTGATCGTCTCTTACTAGGTTGCTAGCTACTGCTGCAACCCAAATTATAAGAGGCAGCCTGGCCGAGTGGTCCAAGACACTGGTGTTAGCCACCAGTCTCTTCGGAGGCGTGGGTTCGAATCTTACCGCTGGTATACGATTATGTTTGAAAGACTGCAGTGTGAAAAGACATCAAAAATGCAGTTTTTGGTGGAAAAATTTTTTCTCTTTTAGAAATAATTTATTTTAGTTACTATAGATTTTTAACCCAATTAATTTTCTTTAAAATGAGCTATTGAACAACCCTCTACGATGTTCCAGTGCCAAGCTATCTGTGGAAAAGAAAAAAAGAAAAAAGAAAGAAAAAAATATCCCGGTTAGGCAGAATGTTGTAGTAGCTGCAACTTTTCTTGATTTTCAAGCCAATATATTTCCCTTGCTGTTCAAGCCAAGGGACAGAAAGTTTCCTATACAGGGGTTTCGGACAAGGCGGTTCTAATGGTGTACTTTTTGTTTTGATCTGACTCCTTTGTTAGGAACTATGGGTTTTTATATTTCTTAACATTGGACGTGATCGTCTCTTACTAGGTTGCTAGCTACCGCTGCAACCCGGATATGTACCCCCGAAACCCAGATACCAGTAGCTATGGGCTAGAGTTCATTCTTTAATGTAACTCTCAATTTTTACTTCTCGATGCGCCTGGTCGGTTGAATATTTTTGCTTTTCTCTTTTCAAGATACTATCTCTGTTGTTTGTGTAGTACTGTTTTTTCAACTTGCGTGCGACTTGCTTGATTGAAACCATTATGTAATTATGAATGAGAACATTTTCATCTTTGTAGTTCTTAAGTAGTAATTATGACGTCACAGCGTAATGATTTTGTTGACGTCATAGAGCAATGATATTATTTCATGACGTCTTCAGAAACAACAATATAATTTCATGTTTTTCTATTCACGTCATAGCTCTAATATAAAACTATGATGACATTCATTATTTATCTAGTAGGGTTTCAGACAAGGTAATTCTAATGATGTACTTTTGTTTTGATCTGACTCTATTTTTAGGAGTTTTGTTATATTTCTTAGCATTGGACTGATCATCTCTTACTAGGTTGCTAGCTACTGCTGCAACCCAAATTCACATATATATTTATTTATGAGAGGCAGCCTGGCCGAGTGGTCCAAGGCACTGGTGTTAGCCACCAGTCTCTTCGGAGGCGTGGGTTCAAATCTTACCGCTGGTATACGATTATGTTTGAAAGACTGGAGTGTGAAAAGACATCGAAAATGCAGTTTTTGGTGGAAAAATTTATTCTCTTTTAGAAATAATTTATTTTAGTTACAAAAGGTTTTTAACCCAATTAATTTACTTTAAAATGAGATATTGAACAACCCTCTACGATGTTCCAGTGCCAAGCTATCTGTGGAAAAGAAAAAAAAAAGAAAAAAGAAAAAATATCCCGTTTGGGGAGAATAACGTGGTTAAAGTCAATTTTCTTGATTTTCAAGCCAATATATTTCCCTTGCTGTTCAAGCCAAGGGACAGAAAGTTTCCTATACAGGGGTTTCGGACAAGGCGGTTCTAATGGTGTACTTTTGTTTTGATCTGACTCCTTTGTTAGGAACCATGGGTTTTTATATTTCTTAACATTGGACGTGATCGTCTCTTACTAGGTTGCTAGCTACCGCTGCAACCCGGATTTCGGTAATCTTCATCATTATCATACCGTTCCTTGCTCTTTTGTTTAGCCTGCTCAATTCTCGCTTCTCTGTAATCTTTATCATTATCATACCGTTCCTTGCTCTTTTGTCTAGCCTGCTCAATTGTTGCTTCTCTATAATCTTCATCATTTTGATAACGCTCCTTGATCTTTTGTTTAGCCTGCTCAATTCTCGCTTCTCTGTAATCTTCATCATTATCATACCGTTCCTTGCTCTTTTGTCTAGCCTGCTCAATTGTTGCTTCTCTATAAAGTTTATCATTGTGATAACGCTCCTTGATCTTTTGTTTGGCTCTCTCAATTTTTACTTCTCGATACGCCTGGTTGGTTGAATACCTTTGCTTTTCTCTTTTCAAGATACTATCTTTGTTGTCTGTGTAGTACTGTTTTTTAACTTCCGTGCAGCTTGCTTTGATCTAACCATTATGTAATTCACGAATGAGACCATTTTCATCTTTGTAGTTCTTAAGTAGTAATTATGACGTCACGGCGTAATGATTTTATTTCATGATGACGTCACAGCGCAATGATATTATTTCATGACGTCTTCAGAAACCACAACATAATTTCGTGTTTTTCTATTCACGTCATAGCTCTAATATAAAACTATGACGACATTCATTATTTATCTAGTAGGGTTTCAGACAAGGTAATTCTAATGATGTACTTTTGTTTTGATTTTACTCTATTTTTAGGAGTTTTGTTATATTTCTTAGCATGGGACTGATCGTCTCTTACTAGGTTGCTAGCTACTGCTGCAACCCAAATTATAAGAGGCAGCCTGGCCGAGTGGTCCAAGACACTGGTGTTAGCCACCAGTCTCTTCGGAGGCGTGGGTTCGAATCTTACCGCTGGTATACGATTATGTTTGAAAGACTGCAGTGTGAAAAGACATCAAAAATGCAGTTTTTGGTGGAAAAATTTTTCTCTTTTAGAAATAATTTATTTTAGTTACTATAGATTTTTAACCCAATTAATTTTCTTTAAAATGAGCTATTGAACAACCCTCTACGATGTTCCAGTGCCAAGCTATCTGTGGAAAAGAAAAAAAGAAAAAAAGAAAGAAAAAAATATCCCGGTTAGGCAGAATGTTGTAGTAGCTGCAACTTTTCTTGATTTTCAAGCCAATATATTTCCCTTGCTGTTCAAGCCAAGGGACAGAAAGTTTCCTATACAGGGGTTTCGGACAAGGTGGTTCTAATGGTGTACTTTTTGTTTTGATCTGACTCCTTTTTTATGAACTATGGGTTTTTATATTTCTTAACATTGGACGTGATCGTCTCTTACTAGGTTGCTAGCTACCGCTGCAACCCGGATATGTACCCCCGAAACCCAGATACCAGTAGCTATGGGCTAGAGTTCATTCTTTAATGTAACTCTCAATTTTTACTTCTCGATGCGCCTGGTCGGTTGAATATTTTTGCTTTTCTCTTTTCAAGATACTATCTCTGTTGTTTGTGTAGTACTGTTTTTTCAACTTGCGTGCGACTTGCTTGATTGAAACCATTATGTAATTATGAATGAGAACATTTTCATCTTTGTAGTTCTTAAGTAGTAATTATGACGTCACAGCGTAATGATTTTGTTGACGTCATAGAGCAATGATATTATTTCATGACGTCTTCAGAAACAACAATATAATTTCATGTTTTTCTATTCACGTCATAGCTCTAATATAAAACTATGATGACATTCATTATTTATCTAGTAGGGTTTCAGACAAGGTAATTCTAATGATGTACTTTTGTTTTGATCTGACTCTATTTTTAGGAGTTTTGTTATATTTCTTAGCATTGGACTGATCATCTCTTACTAGGTTGCTAGCTACTGCTGCAACCCAAATTCACATATATATTTATTTATGAGAGGCAGCCTGGCCGAGTGGTCCAAGGCACTGGTGTTAGCCACCAGTCTCTTCGGAGGCGTGGGTTCAAATCTTACCGCTGGTATACGATTATGTTTGAAAGACTGGAGTGTGAAAAGACATCGAAAATGCAGTTTTTGGTGGAAAAATTTATTCTCTTTTAGAAATAATTTATTTTAGTTACAAAAGGTTTTTAACCCAATTAATTTACTTTAAAATGAGATATTGAACAACCCTCTACGATGTTCCAGTGCCAAGCTATCTGTGGAAAAGAAAAAAAAAAGAAAAAAGGAAAAAATATCCCGTTTGGGGAGAATAACGTGGTTAAAGTCAATTTTCTTGATTTTCAAGCCAATATATTCCCCTTGCTGTTCAAGCCAAGGGACAGAAAGTTTCCTATACAGGGGTTTCGGACAAGGCGGTTCTAATGGTGTACTTTTTGTTTTGATCTGACTCCTTTGTTAGGAACTATGGGTTTTTATATTTCTTAACATTGGACGTGATCGTCTCTTACTAGGTTGCTAGCTACCGCTGCAACCCGGATAAGAGACGAGCCACAAGTAACTACCCCTGGAACCACCATATATCAGTTACTATGCATGAGAGATCGTTCTTTACTGTAAATGTTTGAAAGACTGCAGTGTGAAAAGACATCGAAAATGCAGTTTTTGGTGGAAAAATTTATTCTCTTTTAGAAATAATTTATTTTAGTTACAAAAGGTTTTTAACCCAATTAATTTCCTTTAAAATGAGCTATTGAACAACCCTCTACGATGTTCCAGTGCCAAGCTATCTCTGGAAACAAAGAAAAAAAAAAGAAAAAAATATCCCGTTTAGGAAGAATGTTGTAGTAGCTGCCACTTTTCTTGATTTTCAAGCCAATATATTTCCCTTTCTGTTCAAGCCAAGGGACAGAAAGTTTCCTATACAGGGGTTTCGGACAAGGCGGTTCTAATGGTGTACTTTTTGTTTTGATCTGACTCCTTTTTTAGGAACTATGGGTTTTTATATTTCTTAACATTGGACGTGATCGTCTCTTACTAGGTTGCTAGCTACCGCTGCAACCCGGATAAAATAAATTTTGATCTGATTCTTTTTTTAGGAGTTAGGGGTTGCTTACTAGGTTGCTAGCTACCGCTGCAACGAATCGAAAATATTAGACATCACTGATAACCGCTGCAACCCAGATTTGTTCTTTACCATAATGAACTATATCAGTCCTTTATGTAAACTTTATTAACCTATACTATAGTTAAGTGGCCTATAAAATTTAGTATAGGCATGAGGTCGTTCTTTATTATAAGTACCGCTGCAACCCGGATTTCTATATACAGTAATTTATTTTAAAATGAGCCATTACACACCTCTTTGTTATGAGAACGAAGTGTTTGATTTAATACTTCAGTTACAATCATCTTACTACTTCATCTTACTATACAGTTCGTTACCACGAACTGTTTGATCATCAATAAAACCTTGATATCGATGTAACTTACAAAGTTCTCGATCCTTAATGTAATCCCCTGAGAAGTATTTTAAGGAGTTTACTTGTGTGTAGATGATTATATTTCTAGGACTATTGTAACACAAAGATTAAACTTTAAGTTAGACAATGAGGCTGAGGAGGGTTAGCCTCGATTAGATTTAAAACAGCCTAGGAAAAAACACTCCATGGCAAGGAATTTTAACTTAGATTACAAACAGGAAAAAGCCTATGGCTTTTTCTTGAATAGAATAGTAAGAGACGACCTGGCTACAACCAACGATTATGACGTCATTGATCAATCGTTAACACGAAATTCAGTAAAACATAAAACATTTAAAAATTGTTTCTTTGAAAGACTGCTTGGCGCAGTGGATAGTGTGTTGGAGTTCTACTCCGAAGGTTGCAAGTTCAAATCCTGTCGGAGGTAGTTTTTACAAAATTATCTATTTAAAGTCTAAATAAAAATTATATTAATTAGTATATTAGATCGTCTTGACTGACATCGATCCTTTATGTAAATTCGAACACCTCTTGTCCACTTCCTCACTGTTTCCTATGTGCATACTAAATATTTTACCCTTTGCATTTAAGGCCACTCATAAATATTTAAATTCTTCCAGAATTTGCATATCTCTACCTCCTGAAATAAATGACTGTACCTCATTCACAAGGTGAGCAGAAATGTAAGTTTTTGAAACTGAAATAGTTTTTGCCACATCTTTGATGCCAAAAAAAATCTTCCTTCTACGGACGACTGCCTATCAATAAAAAACACGAAATGCATTTTTCAAGTTGTGATGCTCTTTTGTTAAATATGTTATGTGCAACATACAGCTTTACTTCATACTAGCTACCGCTGCAACCCGGATATATGATTATGATTTACGTATAAAAATCAAATATCTTTGAGAAGACTGCAGTATGAAAAGACATCAAATGTGCACTTTTCAGTGGAAAAATTTATTCTCTTTTAGAAATAATTTATTTTAGTTACAAAAGATTTTTAACGCAATTAATTTCCTTTAAAATGAACCATTGAACAACTGTCTACGATTTTCCAGTGTCAAGCTATCTGTGGAAAAGAAAGAAAAAAATTGCCGTTTAGGCAGAATGTTGTAGTAGCTGCCACTTTTCTTGATTTTCAAGCCAATATATTTCTCTTACTGTTCAAGCCAATGGACAGAAAGTTTCCTATACAGGGTTTCGGACAAGGCGGTTATAATGGTGTACTTTTCGTTTTGATCTGACTCTTTTTTAGGAGTTATGGGTTTTTATATTTCTTAACATTTGACGTGATCGTCTCTTACTAGGTTGCTAGCTACAGCTGCAACCCAGATATCTTATCTAAAAGTTGTACTATCTCTATCTTATGCTATCTTATCTAATATGTGTTACATCATCCTCTATATAATGATTCTTTTTATACTTCAGTTGCTATGGGCTACAGTTCGTTCTTTAATGTAATCTGAACGAAAAACTAAAATAAATAAAAATTTAGTTTTTCAATTTTTACTTAACGTCACTCATTACGTCATACATGGTTATTAGTTCACAATCGGTGTTAGACATTACGTCATATATATATAAGGAATCAGTCTTGTTAATTATTTAATCTAAATAGTGATTCCTTATAAATACTACAGTTACTATGGACTAAAGTTCGTTCTTTAATGTAAATTCTAAACTGAAAAACTAAATATATGCAATGGTGTGCTTTTCTAATGATCTTCCTTTAATATAAACTATGGACTAAAGTTCGTTCTTTAATGTAAATTTTTTTATTATGGGTTGTGATCGTCTCTTACTAGGTTGCTAGCCATCGCTGCAACCTGGATAAACGAAAATTACGAACAGGAAGAATCCTATGGCTTTTTCTTATTTGAAATAGTAAGAAACAAACCCCAGAGAAAGAGGCAGCTAACTAAGTCCAATCTCTGCCGCGGTTTATTCTCTACTAGATTTCAGCTATCTCTGTAGTTATGACACCAATTACACTTACATAATTCCCATTTTTTATTAATCGATCCTTTATGAAATTAGTTTTATTACTATGGGGATGATCGTCTCTTACTAGGTTGCTAGCTACCACTGCAACCTGGATTTAGTTACCTCCTAGCTAAAACAATGAAGATTATATGAGTGATTATTTAAATGAAATACTATTCACCAATCTCTGAGGTTACTATTTATGCTAAACTTTTCAGTTAGTGTAGGCTAGAGTTCGTTCTTTATTTTAAATATTTTAATAACTACTACATGAGATCCTCTTGATTAGCACCATTTATGATCGATCCTTATTCCCACTATACAAGTTTGTATAGGCAAGAGTTCGTTCTTTATTGTTAATCGTCTCTTACTAGGTTGCTAGCTACCGCTGCAACCCGGATGTTATTCAAGCCAAAGGGCGGTAAGTTTCCTTTATAGAGGTTTCGGACAAGGCGGTTCTAATGGTGTACTTTTTGTTTTGATCTGAATTTTTTTTAGGAGTTGGGGGGGTTTATATTTCTGTACATTGGAGGTGATCGTCTCTTACTAGGTTGCTAGCTACCGCTGCAACCCGGATAACCCCATTAATTTCCTTTAAAATGAGCCATTGAACAACTCTCTACGATGTTCCAGTGCCAAGCTATCTGTTGAATTACTAACCTATACTATAATTAAGTGGCGTATAAAACTTAGTATAGGCAAGAAGTCGTTCTTTATTATAACAAGCTATCTCTGGAAACAAAGAAAAAAAGAAAAAAAGAAAAAAATATCCGTTTAGGAAGAATGTTGTAGTAGCTGCCACTTTTCTTGATTTTCAAGCCAATATATTTCCCTTTCTGTTCAAGCCAAGGGACAGAAAGTTTCCTATACAGGGGTTTCGGACAAGGCGGTTCTAATGGTGTACTTTTTGTTTTGATCTGACTCCTTTTTTAGGAACTATGGGTTTTTATATTTCTTAACATTGGACGTGATCGTCTCTTACTAGGTTGCTAGCTACCGCTGCAACCCGGACTAGCAAAACATTTTTTAAGTCTGATGAAGATTTAACTAATGTGTCAAAAGTAAGGTTGCAAGGTCGACGATTTTGTTTTGGCCTTATTATAATTGGTATGGTGAAATAATAATATGCACATGGCTCTTAAATCATACTTCTTTATGGTCCCATATGGTCTAGTGGCTAGGATAGTTAACTTTCACTTAACAGGCCTGGGTTCGATTCCCGGTGTGGAAAAATTTTTAACCCTATAATCTTCTAACATTTGAACCTTTTATAATTTATAATGATGTATAATATAAATACTCTAATCTTAACTATAGTGAAGTTGCGTATGCAAGTTAGTATAGGGAAGAGTTCGATCTTTATTATAATTATTTTATTTAAAATTTTCAGGATTATTCTAGTTTCAGTTAACAAATGAATTTTTTGTTAAAGCCCCCCCAAAAATTACTGCGTTTTATATAATAATGGATAATTATATAAAAAAACCGTATTGACAAACACCATTTATGATGAACTCTATCGGTCCTTTATGTAATTCTTTATTATATTAACATTGGACGTGATCGTCTCTTACTAGGTTGCTAGCTACCGCTGCAACCCGGATTTAATGTACTTACTGTAACGTCAATATAATGAATAGTAAATTGTTCATTTTTAGCTTTGAAGACTCTTCGAGTAATGCGATATAATTCTTCAATCGTGTCGCATTCTATGACACATGCTTTTCCATTATCATTTTGCAATGGTGCTCCTCTGGGTCCGCATGAGTGAGAATCTGTAAAATAGTATTTTTCATCATAATGCATAAGACCCAGTGATTTAGAGTATGCAACTATTATTCCAGCATTATGTTCTCTAAATAATTTTTTTAAAGCAGCCAATAATGTAATTCCTAATTCTCCATTATTTATAGAATCCAATAAGCTTCCGCTGCACAACCAATTATCGTCATAATTTAGGGAAAACACTGCGTCATACATTAGAAAATCGTCCTTGATGACATCTAAATTTTTCAATACCAAATAGCCACTAGGAGGAATCGGAAAAACTCTTGGATTTCTATTATTATTATTTTCACGTATGAGAGCATAAATTGTATCCCCTTCAATCATGTTTCTGTTCAGAATATTTTTATTCCATTGCCTTGGAGGTATAATAGCAGCTCGGACAATATTTGCGAGTACCATGGCAAAGCATTGGCTGCCTGCGTATCCAGATAGAAATATATTAGCTGCTGCTTGATTCCAGTCAGCATGTATAATTCTTGATACCTTTCTATTACTATCAAGAGTAACATATGCACTTGCTGGTGCATTTGCATTTTTAGCATTTTTGTGTTGTTCTTGACGATCTTGGGCCGGTTGAATGACACGAAATATATCATTGTGATCAAGTTTCGCATTAATATTTAATTTTTTCTCTTTTGTTGACACCACCGGTCCGACACTAGTTATCCTTTTCTTATTTTTGGGATAAATTTCTATTAATAAGGGTTCTTCAACTGAAGGGATTCTCATTCTTTTTCTGGGACCTCCAACAATGGAAATTTTTTTTCCTTGAGTCTGTTGTCCTTTAGAGTTTACTTCATTTGTTATACATACTTCATCTGGTGTACCTCTGAGTTGCCTTTCTGGGAACTCAAACAATGGAAGATCTGTTCTATAAATTTGTCTCAAACGGTTGTACTCAATTAAAGCATCAACATCGCAATAAATCTTTGTCTTATCAAATTCTACTAGATGTAAACCTGCACTAGTGGTCACACGGGAAAGAGCAACGTACAACATACCTGGACCGAAGCAACGATTACCTGCGTCAACAATTGCACACTGTAAACTTAGTCCTTGGGACTTGTGTATTGTAATGGCAAAGGCCAGTTGAAGAGGAAACTGTCTTCGCGTAAAAAAGACTTGCTTCAAAACTTCAAAGCGCACGGTTTCTCTGCCAATTTCAACCGGAAGTTCCAGTCCATCAAATTTTACAAGAACTCCAATTATTTCTCCGTTTGGTAGCAACTTGAAGCTTGTTACTGTTCCCATTGATCCATTTACTAGCCCCTTAGCAACACAAATATTTCTTTGGAGCATTACACGTGCACCTACTGCAAGTAACAAGCTCATGAAAGAACCGGCTGTTCTTTTTTTGTCGTTGCCAAAGTTTAAAACAGTGTTTGCTGCTTTCTGTTCGATTCGTTTGTCGTCAACAACTGAAGAGAGTCGATCAACTGCAGAAAGTTTAACGTAGTCTGAGCAGCTTTTTGTAAGAAGTAAATCGTTAACTACCATACAATTTTCATTGGTGGGCATAAGAATGACAGGTCTATTTCCCTCTTCACACAATTTTGAGTAAACATCTATTATTTCGTCATTTGAAGCTCTGTAGGAGTTCCCAATTTTTCTCTTGTAAAGACTATTCAAATTTTCACCAGTGCAAAACCCTTGTCTAATTTCAGCAAGTGTATTAGCATAACTCTTATCCATCTTTTGTCTCACATTTATGCTTAGTTCCTCATACTCAAATAGATGCCAGAGGTTAAAAGTACCAACTGATCCGATCCTGTTTTTTACTTCTAGTCGTGTGAGAGGCATATAAGGAGGATTACCACTTACTGGTCTTAATTGAAGGAAATCTCCCAAAAATACGCAGTTAGCATTACCCATTGGCAAATCAACTGCCAATATTTCTGATAGTCTTAAATGAATGTAGGTTAAAAGAAGAGACGAAACCATACTAATTTCATCAATAATAAAAAGTCTTGTCTCCTTAAGTGTCTTTCTCAAAGTAAGAAGTTTTTCAGTGGAGAGAGGTGTGTATTTTGTGGTGTTTTCCTGATCAATAGCTAAACTTAAACAACTATGTATTGTTAAACCATTTATGCTATGTGCAGCAATACCAGTAGGTGCCATAACTACAACGGGACAATCTTCATTCTTGAACTTGTTGCAAAGTAGTCTTCTCACGACACTGATAACCCTAGATTTTCCTGTACCCCCAAATCCAGATACAATCAACTTCAAAGATGTTGCACCATTGCGCTTGGTAACTGAGTCTAAAATTTTGTCAACAACTCTCTTTTGATCAATATTGAGCGACTCATAATCATTTTTCAACCATTCTTCGGTGTCACCATTTAAAATCTGTTTGTTTGTGTCTAACAAATCCTCCATAGCATCTGCTGCTCTGTCAATGACTCCTCCCTGAATTGCATTTTCTGGGTCATCTTCAATGTTTTCATCAATATTTTCTGCCTTCAGAATTTCTTTTGCACGTTCTCGGACCCTTTCTTCAAATTCTATATCGCTTTTCCTCTTAACAACAAATTTTTCATGGTAAGCTACCATGTCGGGATAGTTTACACTTTCAACACAGTAGGTTTCGTAGTTGCTATTTCCACTGACTACTAGTTCATTTTCATTTCTCCAAGGTTTAAACAATTTTAAAAGATCTCCATAATAAGCATTTTTCTTCTCGTCAGTTTCAAATGGGTTTACCTTTCTGTGCTGTATGATATACGGTTTAAAAAGCCTTTTTCTGAGGTAGAAGGACCCGTCAGTTAACATCATATTATCATCAGTACCATTACGCTCCCGTTCATACCAAGACAATAACTGAAAAAGACTGATATTTTCCATATGTTCCGGTCTTTTAGGGTAGATATCAATAACCCAGTGGGCAATGTACAAATCACTACTCTGTGGATCGTTTTTAGCAAGCTTTTCAAGCTCCTCATACCTTCTCAGTGTCCTCTTCACCTCGCTCTTTTTCGCAAGGTCAATATATCTAAATTGCCTAGAAATACTATACAATTTAGTACCAAGAAGCCTATCAGCAGCTTCAACTGCTCCAACTTGACGGGTTTTTATGGACTTCAACAAGTAGGACATAGTTCGTTGACCAAGACTTTTGCATGCATTATTTACTTCCTCCCACATTGCTTCTATTTCGACACTCTCTGCTTTTGTCATGTAATCGGTAATGTAATACGGTAATTTAGAGCCCAAATGGCCAATATATTGAACATCAATGTTTGCTTGATTAGCAATAAGTAACGCAGGAGAATAGTCATTTATATAACGCTCGTCATCTCTTCGAAGCAGATGATATATTCTTTTTCTTGGCTTTTTACGGTTTGTACCATGAGCCAAGCAGTCAAGGATGTCATATAATTCTGTTCGTTCCTTTGTAGGACGAGGAAAGCCAAACTTACAATACGTAACCCATCTTCCTCTTTTTCTCTTATACTTTCTTTGACAGTATGTATTACAGCGGTGCACTTGATGGTCTTTGACCAGTTTGTGAAGAGTTGGACTAGTCAATCTATTTGGTATTTCACAAGTTATAATACTATTGATATACTGAATCACTTCAGACGCTGTTGATTTCCCAATAATAGGAGCATCTTCAATCCACAACACACAGTGTACATGAGGCGCACCTCGTTTCTGATACTCGATACGCCAGAAATGATCCTTAATTTTACCAAACAAAGGATTTGTCTTTGAACAAATTAGCTCATTAAATATAGGTGTCCATTTTTGGTCAAAGTGCATGGAAACTGCAATTGGATCTAGACACGTCAACTCTGCTGGGGTCATTTTTGCCACACCAGGTAAGTTCTTATGGACAGTCCGTAAATAGTCAATAAATTCAGGAGAGTACCACTCAGCACATGAAACTGTCAGAAACAAAGTCGGTGGACCCAATTGCTCAATCATTGACTTTACTTTATAGGAAAGAGATTGAAAATACTGCTGAGATCCTCTGATTTTTGATTGAACAGAAAACAAAGTCGCTTCCATCTCTCCATCACGGGAATGAAGCCTGTCTATAAATTGACGAGCATTTTGATTTGGTTTCACAGTCCGCAACATATGACCAACGCTATTACACATGTAAGAGAATTCTTGCAATTGGAAGCTGTGAAAAAGAAACTGTTTGTCAAGACGAAACTTAGTATGTCTGCTAAGAAGCCTTGATTTAAAATATTCTGCATTCCTAATCCGAAATGGTCTTGCCTTGTCACGCAAGCCATATTTGCCTTTCGGGAAAAGATTTGGAAACACTTTTAGATCAAGTTCTTCCTGAAATAAGTCTTCGCTCTCACCTTTTAGTTTCTTGATTTGAAATTGGTCAGTACCAAGATCTTTCATTTGCTTAAAATCTTCAATGAAGTCTTTGGAACCGCTGAATTGAGAGGCTGGACAGAAAAATGTTCAACCAATGTAGATTTTGCGCTTTCTGTCAGTTTCTGAAGGATTGCAGCTTCCGGTATTTCAGGTAAATTATCAACACCAACCGCTTTTTCAGCAAGACGGGCTTCAAGTATTTTTTTTTAATCTTCTAGGGTGTATGCATGTATTGTTTTATAGAGACTGTTGTTCTCTCTTAACCACAACAGTGCTTCATGGACTTTTCTCAGATCTATTAGTGCAGTCCAAACATTCTTGTTGTAAGTAGGCTGACCATTGACAATGACTACAAAACTATCAATGTTAAGAAGTTTTTCAGGCTGAATATCTGCATTTGCTTGCACATCAACAGGTAGATATACTATTCTCCCCTTAAGAGCGTCAACAAGTTCTGTTCTAGGTCTCTTCAATGCAGTTACTTGCCCTAATCTGACGATCGTAAGACAAGGCATTACAAATCGAATCATTGCCATTTCAAAATTATTTAAACACTTTATACATTCCGGTGTACAGTCTATATGAAGGTTATTAATACTGATCGGACATTCTCCTGACTTTTCAACATTTTCCCAGCACAGTAATCACAGACAAAGAATGAATCTATGACATCCTCTTTCCAACCTGTACATTGAATTAGTTGTTCTCTGTCATCTTTGGGTATGTCCTGTTGTAGGTGTTCTAAAATCGTGGCCATCATTACATCAAAACCTTTCTTATTGAAAGGGATCTTAGACTCTTCAATTGGTATTTTGTCTTTATCTGCTCACAACTGTCACAATGCATTGTGGGGTATACATCCCTAATGTTCGCTACCTTATCAAGGCTCTCACCAAATAATTTTATTATTGTATTTTCATCCACAGAAACTCTAATATTGCTATCACCGTAAATGAAGTCTTGACTATTATTACGACAGAGTCTACTTGACACTTCTTCTATGTAATGACTTAGTTCCTTGTACGAGCCCTCGACTTTTAGTAGATTAATATGTTGTATAATCTTACATTTTGATACTGCCTTATATACGCTATTAATGAAACAGTTCAAGACAGGAAAATGTGGAGCTAGTGCCCTTAGAGAACGCAAATAGCTCTGACATCCCTCATTTGGGCTACAGTATAACGAATGCCCATGCTTTCTTGTGTCCCTGTAATTGATTTCACAATAATCCAAGCCGCCAAGGTAGAAATTAACCACTTTGTCAGTTGAAAATTTTAATGCTATATTATTTTCAAGGATATCAAAAAGAATTTGACATAATTCAATATCCGTCGGATAGAGCTTGCAGATATCAGGGTGACATTGCCAAGTAACCTGCTGCCCAATTTTTGGTTTTGAATGTTTACTCAGATTGTTATAGGTGACTTCAGCCATCATAATTTCCTTGTCAGATCTAGATTCAGAGCATTCTTCAATAGTTGTCTCGTACTTTTCAGGACAGTTTGTTCTACTACACAGAGAATTTTTTGCCAAATATTCAGTAGAACTAAAAGAACTGTTTAAAAACACAGTTAGAAATGCTTTTTTCTTGAGTCGGTGTTCCAGGAATTTGTTCTAAATCATTAGTCTTACAAACACATTTACTAATAACCCTAACAGGCTCGTTTTCGCCATAATTGAAAAACATTGCTTTTCCTTCGCTGTTGATAGGTATGCTTGTATATATGTTTTTATTGCTGCTACATAAACTGCAATTGCTCCTTCCAAAATTAATATACGAATTTTCAAAGAAGTACGCCTCCGTATATTCACTGTGTTGTCGAACATTTTCCATTGCATCTGTAAACTGTTCCGCAGTTGCCAATCCATACCTTGGAAGCTTTTCATTAAACTGACAACATTTCTTTTGGATATTACTATGAAGCTTTGCCAAGGAATTTCTAGCCGACTTTTCAACAGCATCCGCTCTTTCAAAGAGAATTTAATCTGTAATTTTGAATACTTTTCGTGATCCTGGTAAAACATGCGTAAAATGTTTCTCAATTTACGAAGATCAGCCTGCATTTTTGCCATCTTCTTATATTTCTGAATGTAATTTTTCCCTTTGTCCTTATGCGTTCTTCGGTACAACCCGCAGAGAATTTAATTTTTTCATTATAGCTTTTGTCACCCCAGTATCTACCCATTATTCTGGTAGCAACTTTTTTCTTATGTTTGTTTCGGTAATCTTCATCATTATCATACCGTTCCCTGCTCTTTTGTCTAGCCTGCTCAATTGTTGCTTCTCTATAAAGTTTATCATTGTGATAACGCTCCTTGATCTTTTGTTTAGCCTGCTCAATTCTTGCTTCTCTGTAATGTTCATCATTACCATACCGTTCCTTGATCTTTTGTTTGGCTGTCTGAATTTTTGCATGTCTATAATCTTCATCATTGTGATAACACATCTTGCTGTTTTGTTTGATTACTTCTCGATACGCCTGGTCGGTTGAATACCTTTGTTTTGCTCTCTCAATTTTTACTTCTCGATACACCTGGTCGGTTGAATACCTTTGCTTTTTTCTTTCAAGTTACTATCTCTGTTGTTTGTGTAGTACTCTTTCTTCAACTTGCGTATAGCCTGCTTTGATCTAACCATTATTCTAATCAAGAATGAGAGAATTTTCAGTTTTGACTTTCCTTATATACTAATTATGACGTCACTCTATTCACGTCATAGCTCTAATATAAAACTATGATGACGTTCATTATTTATCTAGTAGGGTTTCAGACAAGGTATTTCTAATGATGTACTTTTGTTTTGATCTGACTCTATTTTTAGGAGTTTTGGGTTTTTATATTTCTTAGCATTGGACTGATCGTCTATTACTAGGTTGCTAGCTACTGCTGCAACCCAAATTCACATATATATTATTTATGAGAGGCAGCCTGGCTGAGTGGTCCAAGGCACTGGTGTTAGCCACCAGTCTCTTCAGAGGGCGTGGGTTCAATTCTTACCGCTGGTATACGATTATGTTTGAAAGACTGCAGTCTGAAAAGACATCAAAATGCAGTTTTTGGTGGAAAAATCCCGTTTAGTATACTGGAAACAAAGAAAAGAGAAAAAAAAATACCCCGTTTAGGCAGAATGTTGTAGTAGCTGCCACTTTTCTTGATTTTTAGTACTGATTTTTTAACTTGTGTGTAGCTTGCTTTGATCTAACCATTATGTATTCATGAATGAGACCATTTACAGTTTGACGTTTCTTATATAGTAATTATGACGTCACTGCATTAAAAATACAGTTTTTATTGGAAAAATTTATTCTCTTTTAGAAATAATTTATTTTAGTTACTATAGATTTTTAACCCAATTAATTTCCTTTAAAATGAGCTATTGAACAACCCTCTACGATGTTCCAGTGCCAAGCTATCTCTGGATACAAAAAAGAAAAAAAAAAGAAAAAAATATCTCGTTTGGGGAGAATAACGTGGTTAAGTCAATTTTCTCGATTTTCAAGCCAATATATTTCCCTTGCTGTTCAAGCCAAGGGACAGAAAGTTTCCTATACAGGGGTTTCGGACAAGGCGGTTCTAATGGTGTACTTTTGTTTTGATCTGACTCCTGCTTTAGGAGCTATGGGTATTTATATTTCTTAACATTGGACGTGATCGTCTCTTACTAGGTTGCTAGCTACCGCTGCAACCCGGATAATCTTAACTATAGTGAAGATGCCTATGCAAGTTAGTATAGGGAAGAGTTTGATCTTTATTATAAAACCCTCTACGATGTTCCAGTGCCAAGCTATCTGTGGAAAAGAAAAAAAAAAAAAGAAAAAAGAAAAAAGAAAAAAATATCCCGTTTGGGGAGAATAACGTGGTTAAAGTCAATTTTCTTGATTTCAAGCCAATATATTTCCCTTGCTGTTCAAGCCAAGGGACAGAAAGTTTCCTATACAGGGGTTCGGACAAGGCGGTTCTAATGGTGTACTTTTTGTTTTGATCTGACTCCTTTGTTAGGAACTATGGGTTTTTATATTTCTTAACATTGGACGTGATCGTCTCTTACTAGGTTGCTAGCTACCGCTGCAACCCGGATAACTTGCGTGTAGCTGCTTTGATCTAACCATTATGTATTCATGAATGAGACCATTTACAGTTTTGACGTTTCTTATATAGTAATTATGACGTCACTGCATCAAAAATACAGTTTTTATTGGAAAAATTTATTCTCTTTTAGAAATAATTTATTTTAGTTACAAAAGGTTTTTAACCCAATTAATTTCCTTTAAAATGAGCTATTGAACAACCCTCTACGATGTTCCAGTGCCAAGCTATCTCTGGAGACAAAGAAAAAAGAAAAAAATATCCCGTTTGGGGAGAATAACGTGGTAAAAGTCTATTTTCTTGATTTTCAAGCCAATATATTTTCTTTGTTATTCAAGCCAAAGGGCGGTAAGTTTCCTTTATGGAGGATTTGGACAAGGCGGTTCTAATGGTGTACTTTTTGTTTTGATCTGACTCTTTTTTTAGGAGCTACGGGTTTTTATATTTCTTAACATTGGAGGTGATCGTCTCTTACTAGGTTGCTAGCTACCGCTGCAACCCGGATTATAGAGTTTATGTTACTATTGAGCCGGATCAATCCTTACTTACAGTTCGTTACCCGAACTGTTTGATAAACGCTTGGCACTATTTGGCTCTAAATAGCTTGAATTTCCCTTGCTACTACTATATATTAATGTAAAAACAGGAGAAAGCCTATGGCTTTTTCTTAGTTGGAATAGCAGTAGACGATGCTCATGCTAACTTAGCTTTTAGTTACTATGTTGCCTTTGGATTTTTCTTAGTTGGAATAGCAGTAGACGATGCTTGTGCTTAATTAGCTTTTAGATACTATGTGCCATGGTTTGTTCTTACTAGGTTTTAGCTATATTCGATGAAACTTACACAGTGCACATTTATAAAGAACTGTATCGATCCTCGTGTATCATATTGTTAATTTGAAAACTTTAATTAATGACGTCATAGTCCAAGTGGCAAGCACGATCGGCGTTTAACCGAAAGGTTGTAGGTTCAAAGCTACCAGAAATAATTTTCTTTTAATTTGTAATTTAGCTATCAATAAAACCATATCATTACTATATCATTAAGTATGATTAAGTGGAGTATGCAATTTAGTATAGGCAAGAGTTCGTTCTTTATTATATTAATGTATACAAACAGGAAAAAGCCTACGGCTTTTTCTTCTTTGAAATAGTAAGAGACGCACCTCAAACAATCAAGTAGCTAACTAAGTCCAAATTATGCAATAGTTTGTTATTCCAATGATCGTCTCTTAATGTAATCTTCTTTTAAAGAAGGAAAAGCCAATCGTTTAATATTGATCCCTTACTACAGGTGGATTTGAACCCGCAAACCTCGAATCATGAGGCACACTTTCATCCATTGTGCTGTAGTAAGGTATTCATTGATTTGATTTTTCCACAAATCTGTGTATATACGGATAAATAGATTTTGATAAACGTATTCTAACGGCTATACTAACTTGACTATGCCAGTTAGTATAGCCAAGAGTTATTTTATCATTATAACATTTGAACCTTTTATAATCTATAATGATGTATAATATAAATACTGTAATCTTAACTATAGTGAAGTTGCGTATGCAAGTTAGTATAGGGAAGAGTTCGATCTTTATTATAATATTTTAGCACTGATTTTTTAACTTGCGTGTAGCTTGCTTTGATCTAACCATTATGTATTCATGAATGAGACCATTTACAGTTTTGACGTTTCTTATATAGTAATTATGACGTCACTGCATCAAAAATACAGTTTTTATTGGAAAAATTTATTCTCTTTTAGAAATAATTTATTTTAGTTACAAAAGGTTTTTAACCCAATTAATTTCCTTTAAAATGAGCTATTGAACAACCCTCTACGATGTTCCAGTGCCAAGCTATCTCTGGAGACAAAAAAGAAAAAAAAAAATATCCCGTTTGGGGAGAATAACGTGGTAAAAGTCTATTTTCTTGATTTTCAAGCCAATATATTTCCCTTTCTGTTCAAGCCAAAGGGCGGTAAGTTTCCTTTATGGAGGATTTGGACAAGGCGGTTCTAATGGTGTACTTTTTGTTTTGATCTGACTCTTTTTTTAGGAGCTACGGGTTTTTATATTTCTTAACATTGGAGGTGATCGTCTCTTACTAGGTTGCTAGCTACCGCTGCAACCCGGATTTAAAATTTTCAGGAATTATTCTAGTTTCTGTAGACAAATAAGATTTTTTTTTCAAGGAATCGAGCAGCAAACTAAGTCCAATATATGCAATGGTATGTTCTTTGAATGATCGTCTTTTAATGTAAAATCTATAATGATGTATAATATAAATACTGTAATCTTAACTATAGTGAAGTTGCGTATGCAAGTTAGTATAGGGAAGAGTTCGATCTTGAGCTATAACTATAAATACAAACAGGAAAAAGCCTACGGCTTTTTCTTCTTTTAAATAGTAAGAGACGAAACTCAAACAATCAAGTAGCTAACTAAGTCCAATGTATGGAATGGTTTGTTATTTCAGTGATTTACTAACCTATACTATAGTTCAGTGGCCTATATAATTTAGTATAGGCAAGAGGTCGTTCTTTATTATAAAAAAAAAGAAAAAAATATCCCGTTTGGGGAGAATAACGTGGTTAAAGTCAATTTTCTTGATTTTCAAGCCAATATATTTCCCTTGCTGTTCAAGCCAAGGGACAGAAAGTTTCCTATACAGGGGTTTCGGACAAGGCGGTTCTAATGGTGTACTTTTTGTTTTGATCTGACTCCTTTGTTAGGAACTATGGGTTTTTATATTTCTTAACATTGGACGTGATCGTCTCTTACTAGGTTGCTAGCTACCGCTGCAACCCGGATGGACGTGATCGTCTCTTACTAGGTTGCTAGCTACCGCTGCAACCCGGATTTACTTTACCAGTGCCAAGCTATATGTGGAATTACTATAGGCAAGAGGTCGTTCTTTATTAAACAGGAAAAAGCCTATGGCTTTTTCTTAATTATAATAGTAAGAGACGACCTGGCTAAAACCTACGATTATGACATCATTGATCAATCTTTAACATGAAATTATAATCTTATTTAGTTACTATGGGCTGGAAGTATGTTCTTTACTGTAATTGTTTGTTCTTTACTAGGCTTCAGCCATCTCTACAGCAATGATACTGATATAAATCCCATAATCCCTATTTATGTTTCAGTTAACATGGGCGAGGTGTCGTTCTTTATTGTATCTTTTAGAAATAATTTATTTTAGTTACAAAAGGTTTTTAACCCAATTAATTTCCTTTAAAATGAGCTATTGAACAAACCTCTACGATGTTCCAGTGCCAAGCTATCTCTGGATACAAAAAAGAAAAAAAAAAAGAAAAAAATATCTCGTTGGGGAGAATAACGTGGTAAAAGTCAATTTGCTTGATTTTCAAGCCAATATATTTCCCTTGCTGTTCAAGCCAAGGGACAGAAAGTTTCCTATACAGGGGTTTCGGACAAGGCGATTCTAATGGTGTACTTTTTGTTTTGATCTGACTCCTGCTTTAGGAACTATGGGTTTTTATATTTCTTAACATTGGACGTGATCGTCTCTTACTAGGTTGCTAGCTACCGCTGCAACCCGGATCAAACAATCAAGTAGCTAACTAAGTCTAATGTCTGCAATGGTTTGTTATTTCAATGAGAAAAAGTCGTCCTTTAATGTAATGATCTAACCATTATGTATTCATGAATGAGACCATTTACAGTTTTGACGTTTCTTATATAGTAATTATGACGTCACTGCATCAAAAATACAGTTTTTATTGGAAAAATTTATTCTCTTTTAGAAATAATTTATTTTAGTTACAAAAGGTTTTTAACCCAATTAATTTCCTTTAAAATGAGCTATTGAACAACCCTCTACGATGTTCCAGTGCCAAGCTATCTCTGGAGACAAAGAAAAAAAGAAAAAAATATCCCGTTTGGGAGAATAACGTGGTAAAAGTCTATTTTCTTGATTTTCAAGCCAATATATTTTCTTTGTTATTCAAGCCAAAGGGCGGTAAGTTTCCTTTATGGAGGATTTGGACAAGGCGGTTCTAATGGTGTACTTTTTGTTTGATCTGACTCTTTTTTAGGAGCTACGGGTTTTTATATTTCTTAACATTGGAGGTGATCGTCTCTTACTAGGTTGCTAGCTACCGCTGCAACCCGGATAATCGTCCTTTATGTAACTACACCTGGAACCACCATACATCAGTTAGTATGGGAGAGAGATCGTTCTTTACTGTAAGTATCGGTCCTTTATGTATTTATGTAATAACCAATGATCGTCTTTTATTGTAAATCTTAATGTAACAAAAATAATTTATTTAATTACAAGAAGTTAAGTGGAGTATAAAATTTAGTATAGGCAAGAGGTCGTTCTTTATTATAAGCATGTTTCTATAACTATTATGGATCTTAATAAAGATTAGTCATATTAAAAATACGCTATTTTGGTAGTCTGGTTCTTAACTGTGATTTATGATGAATCATATCGATCCTTTATGTAATATTACGTCACATATGGTTATCTTTTAATGTATTATTACAAACAGGAAAAAGCCTACGGCTTTTTCTTCTTTGGAATAGTAAGAGACGAACCTCAAAGAATCAGGCAGCTAACTAAGTTCAATATAAGCAATGGTTTGTTCTTCTAATGTTCATCTTTTAATTTGGCGTTTCTTACTAGGTTGCTAGCTACCACTGCAACCTAGATATTCTTATTTCTGCTACTATGGGCTAAGGCTTGTTCTTTACTGTATCTTTTAAGAAGAATAGTAGGCGTCTTTATTATCTTCTTTCCGTAAGCATTTATCTAGTATAGACAAAAGGTCGTTGTGTTTTCATCTCTACTATTTCATTTTTCAAGATGTTGTCTCTGTTTTTTGTACTAACTCGCTTCTTATGACTCATCATAATACTTTATTTAAACTCATAACACTTCTTATGATTCGTATCAAATATCCATAACCTAACAAAAAGTAAAACTAATTTTTAAATTTTCAGGTATTTTGTTAGTTTGAATGAAAAGATTAAAATTATTGCTCAGATATCATAAATATTTTTGCAGTTTACATAATAACTTTAGCGATTCTAAACTGAAAAATAAGATATATTAAAAAAATGGAATTTTTTGGTCTGAAACTACATAGTCAATCCCACATCGGGTAGTTAGAACCTAACCAAAATAAAACTAATTTTAACATTTTAAGGTATTTTTCTAGCTTGTATTGAAATATTCAAACTACTGCTCAGATACCATGGATATTTTTGCAGTTTACACAAGCTAATAAGAATATTAATTTATATAATTTATAAAGAATATAAATTAATATAGGTAAGAGGTCGTTCTTTATTATATTTTCTTATGTTTGTTTCGGTAATCTTCATCATTATCATACCGTTTCCTGCTCTTTTGTCTAGCCTGCTCAATTCTTGCTTCTCTGTAATGTTCATCATTACCATACCGTTCTTTTGCTCTCTCAATTATTACTTCTCGATACGCCTGGTCGGTTGAATACCTTTGTTTTGCTCTCTCAATTATTACTTCTCGATACACCTGGTCGGTTGAATACCTTTGCTTTTTTCTTTTCAAGTTACTATCTCTGTTGTTTGTGTAGTACTCTTTCTTCAACTTGCGTATAGCCTGCTTTGATCTAACCATTATTCTAATCAAGAATGAGAGAATTTTCAGTTTTGACTTTCCTTATATACTAATTATGACGTCACTCTATTCACGTCATAGCTCTAATATAAAACTATGATGATCTTATATAGTAATCTCTTACTAGGTTGCTAGCTACTGCTGCAACCAAATTCACATATATATTTATTTATGAGAGGCAGCCTGGCCGAGTGGTCCAAGGCACTGGTGTTAGCCACCAGTCTCTTCGGAGGCGTGGGTTCAAATCTTACCGCTGGTATACGATTATGTTTGAAAGACTGGAGTGTGAAAAGACATCAAAATGCAGTTTTTGGTGGAAAAATTTATTCTCTTTTAGAAATAATTTATTTTAGTTACTATAGATTTTTAACCCAATTAATTTACTTTAAAATGAGCTATTGAACAACCCTCTACGATGTTCCAGTGCCAAGCTATCTGTGGAAAAGAAAAAAAAGAAAAAATAAAAAAATATCCCGTTTGGGGAGAATAACGTGGTTAAAGTCAATTTTCTGATTTTCAAGCCAATATATTTCCCTTGCTGTTCAAGCCAAGGGACAGAAAGTTTCCTATACAGGGGTTTCGGACAAGGCGGTTCTAATGGTGTACTTTTTGTTTTGATCTGACTCCTTTGTTAGGAACTATGGGTTTTTATATTTCTTAACATTGGACGTGATCGTCTCTTACTAGGTTGCTAGCTACCGCTGCAACCCGGATGTTTTGATCTGACTCCTTTGTTAGGAACTATGGGTTTTTATATTTCTTAACATTGGACCTGATCGTCTCTTACTAGGTTGCTAGCTACCGCTGCAACCCGGATAATTACTGTAATTACTATGGGGCGTGATCGTCTCTTACTAGGTTTCTAGCTACCGCCACAACCCCAATTCCAGTAACTATGGGCTATAGTTTGTCCTTTAATGTAAATTACAACTTGGGTTTCCTTTTATGCTATATCATTACAAACAGGAAAAAGCCTACGGCTTTTTCTTCTTTGAAATAGTAAGAGACGAACCTCAAGTAACTACCCCTGGAACCACCATTTATCAGTTACTATGGATGAGAGATCGTTCTTTACTGTAAACTTTACGATAACAACCAGGGTGACGTCAGTTACAAATTGGAATTCGTTTTATGCTATATCATTACAAACAGGAAAAAGCCTACGGCTTTTTCTTCTTTGAAATAGTAAGAGACGAACCACAAGTAACTACCCTAGAACCACCATATATCAGTTACTATGCATGAGCGATCGTTCTTTACTGTAATGGTAACACAACTTGCTGTTTTCTTTTGCTCTCTCAATTATTACTTCTCGATAAGCCTGTCGGTTGAATACCTTTGCTTTTTTCTTTTCAAGTTACTATCTCTGTTGTTTGTGTAGTACTCTTTCTTCAAATTGCGTATAGCTTGCTTTGATCTAACCATTATTCTAATCAAGAATGAGAGAATTTTCAGTTTGACTTTCCTTATATACTAATTATGACGTCACTCTATTCACGTCATAACTCTAATATAAAACTATGATGCCGTTCATTATTTATCTAGTAGGGTTTCAGACAAGGTATTTCTAATGATGTACTTTTGTTTTGATCTGACTCTATTTTTAGGAGTTTGGGTTTTTATATTTCTTAGCATTGGACTGATCGTCTCTTACTAGGTTGCTAGCTACTGCTGCAACCCAAATTCACATATATATTTATTTATGAGGCAGCCTGGCCGAGTGGTCCAAGGCACTGGTGTTAGCCACCAGTCTCTTCAGAGGCGTGGGTTCAATTCTTACCGCTGGTATACGATTATGTTTGAAAGACTGCAGTGTGAAAAGACATCAAAATGCAGTTTTTGGTGGAAAATTTATTCTCTTTTAGAAATAATTTATTTTAGTTACTATAGATTTTTAACCCAATAATTTCCTTTAAAATGAGCTATTGAACAACCCTCTACGATGTTCCAGTGCCAAGCTATCTCTGGATACAAAAGAAAAAAAAAGAAAAAAAGAAAAAAAAATATCCCGTTTAGGCAGAATGTTGTAGTAGCTGCCACTTTTCTTGATTTTCAAGCCAATATATTTCCCTTGCTGTTCAAGCCAAGGGACAGAAATTTTACTATGCAGGGGTTTCGGACAAGGCGGTTCTAATGGTGTACTTTTTGTTTTGATCTGACTCCTTTGTTAGGAACTATGGGTTTTTATATTTCTTAACATTGGACGTGATCGTCTCTTACTAGGTTGCTAGCTACCGCTGCAACCCGGATTTATATCCCGTATCAAGCATCAAGAACCTAACAAAAATTAAACTAATTTTTAAATTTCAGGTATTTTTCTAGTCTAAATTAAAAGATTAAAAACTATTGTTCAGACACCATAAACATTTTGCAGTTTATAACTTTAGCGATTCTGAACTAAAAACGAAAATAAAATAAAAATAAATTTTTCAATTTTTACGTCACGTTGCTCATTAAGTCATAACCCTATTGTGTACTATTATTAGTACACAATAGGTTCTAGATATTACGTCATGTCACTTATTACGTCATATATGGTTATTAGTGGATAATCGGTAAAATATTCGTTCTACATGGTTATTAGTGGATAATCGGAAAATTATTCGTTCTTTATTATAATTATACTGGAAACAAAGAAAGAGAAAAAAAATATCCCGTTTAGGCAGAATGTTGCAGTAGCTGCCACTTTTCTTGATTTTTAGTACTGATTTTTTAACTTGCGTGCAGCTTGCTTTGATCTAACCATTATGTATTCATGAATGAGACCTTTTGCAGTTTTGACGTTTCTTATATAGTAATATGACGTCACTGCATCAAAAATACAGTTTTTATTGAAAAAATTATTCTCTTTTAAAAATAATTTATTTTAGTTACTATAGATTTTTAACCCAATTAATTTCCTTTAAAATGAGCTATTGAACAACCCTCTACGATGTTCCAGTGCCAAGCTATCTCTGGATACAAAAGAAAAAAAAAGAAAAAAAAAAGAAAAAAATATCCGTTTGGGGAGAATAACGTGGTAAAAGTCTATTTTCTTGATTTTCAAGCCAATATATTTTCTTGTTATTCAAGCCAAAGGGCGGTAAGTTTCCTTTATGGAGGATTTGTACAAGGCGGTTCTAATGGTGTACTTTTTGTTTTGATCTGACTCTTTTTTAGGAGCTACGGGTTTTATATTTCTTAACATTGGAGGTGATCGTCTCTTACTAGGTTGCTAGCTACCGCTGCAACCCGGATGCTCTCTCAATTATTACTTCCGATACGCCTGGTCGGTTGAATACCTTTGTTTTGCTCTCTCAATTTTACTTCTCGATACGCCTGGTCGGTTGAAATACCTTTGCTTTCTCTTTTCAAGATACTAGCTCTGTTGTTTGTGTAGTACTCTTTCTTCAAATTGCGTATAGCTTGCTTCGATCTCACCATTATTCTAATCAAGAATGAGAGAATTTTCAGTTTTTAATTTCCTTATATACTAATTATGACGTCACTCTATTCACGTCATAACTCTAATATAAAACTATGATGACGTTCATTATTTATCTAGTAGGGTTTCAGACAAGGTATTTCTAATGATGTACTTTTGTTTTGATCTGACTCTATTTTTACGAGTTTTGGGTTTTTATATTCTTAGCATTGGACTGATCGTCTATTACTAGGTTGCTAGCTACTGCTGCAACCCAAATTCACATATATATTTATTTATGAGAGGCAGCCTGGCCGAGTGGTCCAAGGCACTGGTGTTAGCCACCAGTCTCTTCAGAGGCGTGGGTTCAATTCTTACCGCTGGTATACGATTATGTTTGAAAGACTGCAGTGTGAAAAGACATCAAAAATGCAGTTTTTGGTGGAAAAATTTATTCTCTTTTAGAAATAATTTATTTTAGTTACTATAGATTTTTAACCCAATTAATTTCCTTAAAATGCGCTATTGAACAACCTTTACGATGTTCCAGTGCCAAGCTATCTGTGGAAAAGAAAAAAGAAAAAAAAAGAAAAAAAATATCCCGTTTAGGCAGAATGTTGTAGTAGCTGCCACTTTTCTGATTTTCAAGCCAATATATTTCCCTTGCTGTTCAAGCTAAGGGACAGAAAGTTTACTATACAGGGGTTTCGGACAAGGCGGTTCTAATGGTGTACTTTTGTTTTGATCTGACTCCTTTTTAGGACCTATGGGTTTTTATATTTCTTAACATTGGACTCGATCGTCTCTTACTAGGTTGCTAGCTACACCACAACCCGGATCATTGTGATAACACATCTTGCTGTTTTGTTTGGTTACTTCTCGATACACCTGGTTGGGTTGAATACCTTTGCTTTTTTTCTTTTAAAGATGTTGTTCTTTTTTTTGTATAGTACTGTTTTTTAAATTATGTATATAAACTCGCTTAGAAGGCATCTTATTACAAAACAAGAAATAATATTTTCATCTAATTAACAGTCTTATGACTCGTATCGAGTATCCATAACATAACAAAAAGTAAAACTAAATTTTAAATTTTCAGGTATTTTGTTAGTTTGAATGAAAAGATTAAAATTATTGCTCAGATATCATAAATATTTTTGCAGTTTACATAATAACTTTAGCGATTCTAAACTGAAAAAACTAAATATATGCAATGGTGTGCTTTTCTAATGATCGTCCTTTAATATAAACTATGGACTAAAGTTCGTTCTGTAATGTAATGTTCTTTACTCTAACTACTTGACTAACACAATTTATGAAGAACTATTCGAGACTTTATGTATAAAATCAAATGCGACCTCGTATGACGTCATATATACCACAGACCACTTTTTCTTTTCCTGTTGCAACAGTTATTACGAGAAAGACTTCGGTCCTTACTGTAAGGAAATCAACTACGCTGAACAAAATAGCTATCTCAAATTTGATTAGATGTGTTTGGGGGAATGATGGGCGTGGGGGGGGGCTAGTTGCCTCCAATTACTTTGACTATTAAAAAGGGTACTAGCCCTTTGAATTTCCAATCAATGAGCCCGTTTTGAAGTTTCTACGACAACGCTTTCTATAAAAACATTATATGCCCCCAGGGCATAACTTGAAACCCTTGCCTGAGGGCTGTGGGGGAGTGTCCTCCTCAAGAACATATTTTCTATCTGGAAATCAACTATGCTGAACAAATAGCTATCTCAAAATTTGATTGGATGTGTTTGGGGGAATGATGTGCGGGTGGGGGGCTAGTTGCCTCCAATCACTTTCAACCATTAAAAAAGGGCACTAGCCACTCAAATTACCATCGAATGAGCCCTTTTCAAAGTTTCTACGACAACTCCTTCGATACGAAATTCCCGGGTATGGAGAAAAATAGAACACATTGTGCCCACATCGTTCTTTACTTAGGCATTGCTAGCGTGCTGCCTATGATCTAGTCTTCTGATGCTCACCAACAATCATTCTTGTATATGATTAACATGGACGTGATCGTCTCTTACTAGGTTGCTAGCTACCGCTGCAACCCGGATTACTATGGGCTGGAAGTTCGTTCTTACTGTAATACACACTGGAAAAAGCCTACGGCTTTTTCTTCTTTTAAATAGTAAGAGACGATTCTCAAATAATCAAGTAGCTAGCTAATTCCAAAGGTAGCAATTTTTGTTATTCCAATGATCGTTTTTTATTGTAACTAGGTTTCAGCCATCTCTACAGCGATGATACTATTGGAAATTACATAATCCCTATTTATGTTTCAGTTAACATGGGCAAGGTGTCGTTCTTTATTGTAATTTTGCCATCTTCTTGTATTCTGAATGTAATTTTCCCTTTGTCCTTATGCGTTCTTCGGTACAACCTCGCAGAGAATTTAATTTTTCATTATAGCTTTGTCACCCCAGTATCTACCCATTATTCTGGTAGCAACTTTTTTCTATGTTTGTTTCGGTAATCTTCATCATTATCATACCGTTCCTGCTCTTTGTCTAGCATGCTCAATTGTTGCTTCTCTATAAAGTTTATCATTGTGATAACGCTCCTTGATCTTTGTCTAGCCTGCTCAATTCTTGCTTCTCTGTAATGTTCATCATTACATACCGTTCCTTGATCTTTGTTTGGCTGTCTCAATTTTTGCATGTCTATAATCTTCATCATTGTGATAACGTTCCCTGCTCTTTTGTCTAGCTGCTCAATTGTTGCTTCTCTATAAAGTTTTATCATTGTGATAACGCTCCTTGATCTTTTGTTTAGCCTGCTCAATTCTGGCTTCTCTGTAATGTTCATCATACCATACCGTTCCTTGATCTTTGTTTGGCTGTCTCAATTTTTGCATGTCTATAATCTTCATCATTGTGATAACACATCTTGCTATTTCTTTTGCCTCTCAATTATTACTTCTCGATACGCCTGGTCGGTTGAATACCTTTGTTTTGCTCTCTCAATTTTTACTTCTCGATACGCCTGATCGGTTGAATACCTTTGCTTTTCTCTTTCAAAGATACTAGCTCTGTTGTTTGTGTAGTACTCTTTCTTCAATTGCGTAAGCTTGCTTCGATCTAACCATTATTCTAATCAAGAATGAGAGAATTTTCAGTTTTGACTTTACTTATATACTATTAATGACGTCACTCTATTCACGTCATAGCTCTAATATAAAACTATGATGACGTTCATTATTTATCTAGTAGGGTTTCAGAACAAGGTATTTCTAATGATGCACTTTTGTTTGATCTGACTCTATTTTAGGAGTTTTGGGTTTTATATTCTTAGCATTGGACTGATCGTCTATTACTAGGTTGCTAGCTACTGCTGCAACCCAAATTCACATATATATTATTTATGAGAGGCAGCCTGGCCGAGTGGTCCAAGGCACTGGTGTTAGCCACCAGTCTCTTCAGAGGCGTGGGTTCAATTCTACCGCTGGTATACGATTATGTTTGAAAGACTGCAGTGTGAAAAGACATCAAAAATGCAGTTTTTGGTGGAAAAATTTATTCTCTTTTAGAAATAATTTATTTTAGTTACTATAGATTTTATACCCAATTAATTTCCTTTAAAATGCGCTATTGAACAACCCTTACGATGTTCCAGTGCCAAGCTATCTGTGGAAAAGAAAAAAGAAAAAAAAAAAAAAAAGAAAAAAATATCCCGTTTAGGCAGAATGTTGTAGTAGCTGCACTTTTCTTGATTTTCAAGCCAATATATTTCCCTTGCTGTTCAAGCCAAGGGACAGAAATTTTACTATGCAGGGTTTCGGACAAGGCGGTTCTAATGGTGTACTTTTGTTTTGATCTGACTCTTTTTTAAGAACTATGGGTTTTTATATTCTTAACATTGGACGTGATCGTCTCTTACTAGGTTGCTAGCTACCGCTGCAACCCGGATTTGGCTGTCTCAATTTTGCATGTCTATAAACTACATAATTGTGATAACACATCTTGCTGTTTTGTTTTGCTCTCTCAATTATTACTTTCTCGATACGCCTGGTCGTTGAATACCTTTGTTTCGCTCTCTCAATATTATTACTTCTCGATACGCCTGGTCGGTTGAATACCTTGTTTTGCTCCTCTCAATTATTACTTCTCGATACGCCTGGTCGGTTGAATACCTTGCTTTTTCTTTTCAAGATACTATCTCTGTTGGTTGTGTAGTACTGTTTTTTCAACTGCGTATAGCTTGCTCCGATCTAACCATTATCTAATCAAGAAGGAGAGAATTAAATCTTTGTCGTTCTTAAGTAGTAATTATGACGTCACGGCGTAATGATTTATTGACGTCATGGCGCAATGATATTATTTCATGACGTCATCAGAAACAACAATATAATTCGTGTTTTCTATTCACGTCATAGCTCTAATATAAAACTATGATGACATCATTATGTATCTAGTAGGGTTTCAGACAAGGTAATTCTAATGATGTACTTTTGTTTTGATCTGACTCTATTTTAGGAGTTTTGGGTTTTATATTTCTTAGCATTGGACTGATCGTCTCTTACTAGGTTGCTAGCTACTGCTGCAACCCAATTCACATATATATTTATTTATGAGAGGCAGCCTTGCCGAGTGGTCCAAGGCACTGGTGTTAGCCACCAGTCTCTTCGGAGGCGTGGGTCAAATCTTACCGCTGGTATACGATTATGTTTGAAAGACTGCAGTGTGGAAAAGACATCAAAAATGCAGTTTTTGGGGAAAATTCATTCTCTTTTAGAACTAAATTTATTTTAGCTACTATAGATTTTGAACCCAATTAATTCACTTTAAAATGAGCTATTGGACAACTATCTACGATGTTCCAGTGCCAAGCTATCTCTGGATACAAAAAAAAAGAAAAGAGAAAAAAATATCCTGTTGTGGAGAATAAACGTGGTTAAAGTCAATTTCTTGATTTTCAAGCCAATAATTTTCCCTTGCTATTCAAGCAAGGGACAGAAAGTTTCCTATACAGGGTTTCGGACAAGGCGGTTCTAATGGTGTACTTTTGTTTTGATCTGACTCCTTTGTTAGGAACTATGGGTTTTTATATTTCTTAACATTGGACGTGGATCGTCTCTTACTAGGTTGCTAGCTACCGTCTGCAACCTGGATCAGATTGTTATAGGTGACTTCAGCCATCATAATTTTCAAGTCAGATCTAGATTCAGAGCATTTTCAAAGTTGTCTCGTACTTTTCAAGGCAGTTTATTCTACTACACAGAGAATTTTTGCCAAATATTAAGTAGAACTAAAAGAACTGTTTTAAAACACAGTTAGAAATGCTTTTTTCTTGAGTCGGTGTTCCAGGAATTTGTTCTAAATCATTAGTCTTGCAAAACACAGTATACTAATAACCCTAACAGGCTCGTTTTCGCCATAATTGAAAAACATTGCTTTCCTTCGCTGTTGATAGGTATGCTTGTATATATATTTTTATTGCTGCTACATAAACTGCAATTGCTCCTTCCAAAATTAATATACGAATTTTCTAAGAAGTACGCCTCCGTATATTCACGTGTTGTCGAACATTTTCCATTGCATCTATAAACTGTTCCGCAGTTGCCAATCCAATACCTGGAAGCTTTTCATTAAACTGACAACATTTCTTTTGGATATTACTATGAAGCTTGCCAAAGCATTTCTAGCCGACTTTTCAACAGCATCCGCTCTTTCAAAGAGAATTTTAATCTGTAATTTTGAATACTTTTCGTGATTCTGGTAAAACATGCGTAAAATGTTTCTCAATTTACGAAGATCAGCCTGCATTTTTGCCATCTTCTTGTATTCTGAATGTAATTTTCCTTGTCCTTATGCGTTCTTCGGTACAACCTCGCAGAGAATTTAATTTTTCATTATAGATTTTGTCACCCCAGTATCTACCCATTATTCTCGGTAGCAACTTTTTTCTTATATATTTTTCGGTAATCTCGTCATTGTGATACGGCTCCTTGATCTTTTGTTTGGCTATCTCAATTTTTACTTCTCGATACACCTGAAACGGTTGAATACCTTTGCTTTGGTTTTCTATATTTGATGCGGTAATCTTCATCATTGTGATAACTCTCCTTGAACTTTTCGTTTGGCTGTCTCAATTTTGCATGTCTATAATCTCAGCATTTGATAACACATCTTGCTGTTTTGTTTTGCTCTCTCAATATTACTTCTCGAATATGCCTGGTCCGGTTGAATACCTTTGCTTTTTCTTTTCAAGTTACTATCTCTGGTGTCTGTGTAGTACTGTTTTTTTAACTTGCGTGCAGCTTGCTTTGATCTAACCATTATCTAATTAACGAATGAGACCATTTACCATCTTTGTCGTTCTTAAGTAGTAATTGGATATTACTATGAAGCTTTCCCAAAGCATTCCTAGCCGACTTTTCAACAGCACCCGCTCTTTCAAAGAGGAATTTTAATCTGTAATTTTCAATACTTTTCGTGAATGCTGGTATAAAACATACGTTAAAATGTTTCTCAATTTACGAAGATCAGCCTGCATTTTTGCCATCTTCTTGTATTTCTGAATGGAATTTTTTCCCTTTGTCCTTATGCGTTCTTCGGTACACACTCGCAGAGAATTTATTTTTTCATTATAGCTTTTTTCACCCCAGTATCTAACCATTATTACTGGTAGCATACTTTTTTTTATGTTTGTTTCGGTAATCTTTATCTTTATCATACCGTCCTTGCTCTTTTGTTTGGCTGTCTCAATTGTTGCTCTCTGTAATCTAATCTCATTATCATACCGTTCCTTACTCTTTGTTTGGCTGTCTCAATTTTCGCATGTCATATAATCTTCATCATTGTGATAACATATTCTGTGTTTGTTTTGCTCTCTCAATTATTACTTCTCGATACGCCTTGTCAGTGAATACCTTGCTTTTTCTTTTCAAGCATGTTGTCTCTGTTTTTTATAGTACTGTTTTAAATACATATAACTCGCTTAGAAGGCATCTTATTATAAAACAAGAAATAATATTTTCATCTAATTAACACTCTTATAAACTCGTACGAGTATCCAAACCTAACAAAAATAAAACTAATTGAAATTTTCAGTATTTGATTAGTTTGAATGAAAAAATTAAAATTATGCTCAGATACATCAATAGTTTTGCAGTTTACATAATATACTAGACCAATAGTATATTAATATAGACCAATATAGACCAATATTAATATATAAGACCAATCGGATTGCAGCGGTAGCTAGCAACCTAGTAAGAGACGATCACCTCAATGTTACGAAATATAAAAAACCGTAGCTCTAAAAAAAGAGTTCAGATCAAAACAAAAAGTACACCATTAGAACGCCTTGTCCAAATCCTCATAAAGGAAACTTACCGCCCTTTGGCTTGAATAACAAAGAAAAATATATGGCTTGAAAATCAAGAAATAGACTTTACCACGTTATTCTCCCAAAACGGGATATTTTTCTTTTTCTTTTTTTTCTTTTGTATCAGAGCATTAGCTGGCATGGAACATCGTAGAGGGTTGTTCAATAGCTCATTTTAAAGGAAAATTAATTGGGGTTAAAAATCTATAGTAACTAAAATAAATTATTTTTAAAAGAGAATAAATTTTTCAATAAAAACTGTATTTTGATGACAGGTGACGTCATAATTACTATATAAGAAAACGTCAAAACTGCAAAAGGTCTCATTCATGAAAACATAATGGTTAGATCAAAGCAAGCTGCACGCAAGTTAAAAAATCAGTACTAAAAAATCAAGAAAAGTGGCAGCTACTGCAACATTATGCCTAAACGGGATATTTTTTCTCTTTCTTTGTTTCCAGTATAATTATAATAAAGAACGAATAATTACCGATTATCCACTAATAAACACATATAGAACGAATATTTTTACCGATTATCCACATAATAACCATTATATGACGTACTAAGTGACATGACGTAATATCAGAAACCTATTGGTACTAATACTAGTACACAATAGGGTTATGACTTAATGAGCAACGTGACGTAAAAATTGAAAAAATTAATTTTATTTTATTCGTTTTTGTGTCAGAATCGCTAAAGTTATAAACTGCAAAAATGTTTATGGTGTGTGAAACAATAGTTTAATTATAATAAAGAACGACCTCTTACCTATACTAAATTTATACGCAACGAATTATAGAATATGTTAGTAATTCAAACAGATAGCATGGCACTGCAACATTGTAGAGAGTTGTTCAATGGTCATTTGAAGGAAATTAATGGGGTTTAAAAACTTTTGTAATTAAAACAATTATTTTATACATTAAGAAATTTATATGTTCCTTAAGAAATCATCATAAGTAAAAATTTCCCATACAGAAATGAACTCAAGCCTAATGGGTGAGAGCTATGCCAACCTCTAGACCATATAGGATATATTAAAATATCCGATTAATGAAGTGTATGTTAAAGAACAAATTATAAATATAGTTAGCGCCTGATTATTTGAGGATCGTCTCTTATTCCAAAGAAGAAAACGCCGTAGGCTTTTTCCTGTTTGTATTATTTTATAATAAGAATGAACTCAGGCTTTACTAACGAATTACATTAATCCGGGTGCAGCGGTAGCTAGCAACCTAGTAAGAGGACTCACGTCCAATGTTAAGAAATATCAAAAACCCATAGTTCCTAACAGAGGAGTCAGATCAAAACAAAAAGTACACCATTAGAACCGCCTTGTCGAAACCTTGTATAGGAAACTTTCTGTACCCTTGGCTTGAACAGCAAAGGGAAAATATATTGGCTGTAGATAAATCAAGAAAAGTGGAGCTACTACAACATTCTGCCTAAAAACGGGATATTTTTCTTATTTTTTCTTTTTTTTTGTACCAGAGATAGCTGGGCACGGAACATGTAGAGGGTAGTCACATAGCTCATTTTTATATTAAAGGACGATCATTAGAATCCGGGTTGCAGCGGTAGCTAGCAATCCGGTGTTGCAGCGGTAGCTAGCAATCCGGGTGCAGCGGTAGCTAGCAACCTAGTAAGAGACGATCACCTCAGGTTAAGAAATATAAAAACCCGTAGCTCCTAAAAAAAAGAGTTCAGATCAAAACAAAAAAGTAACCATTAGAACCGCCTTGTCCAAATCCTCATAAAGGAAACCTTACCCGCCCTTGGCTTGAATAACAAAGAAAAATATATTGGCTTGGAAAATCAGAAAATCGACTTTTACCACGTTATTCTCCCCAAACGGGATATTTTTTTCTTTTTTTCTTTTTTTTTTCTTTTGTATCAGAGATAGCTTGGCACTGGAACATGTAGAGGGTTGTTCAAAGCTCATTTTAAAGGAAATTAATTTGGGTTAAAAATCTATAGTAACTAAAATAAATTATTTTAAAAGAGAATAAATTTTTTCAATAAAAACTGTATTTGATGCAGTGACGTCATATTACTATATAAGAAACGTCAAAACTGCAAAAGGTCTCATTCATGAATACATAATGTTAGATCAAAGCAAGCTGCACGCAAGTTAAAAAATCAGTACTAAAAAAATCAAGAAAAGTGGCAGCTACTGCAACATTCTGCCTCTAAACGGTATATTTTTTTCTCTTTTCTTGTTCCAGTATAATTATAATAATATTATAGAATAGACCAATATAGTCATCATATTGGTGTTTTATCAATACGGTTTTTTCATACATAATATCTATTATTATGTAAAATGCAATAATTTGTGGGGGGGTTTTACAAAAAAAATTTTATAAACGAAACTAGAATAATTCCTGAAGATTCTAAATAAATTAATTTTATTAATTGCAAACTGCAAAAAGATTTATGATGTCTGAGCAATAATTTTTAATTTTCTAATTAAAACCAGAAAAATACTGAAAACTTTAAAAATTAGTTGGGTTTTCTTTCACTTAAAGTGAGACGTTACGATATTTTATCGGGTCGTAAATTTGACATTGGTTTTGACTGGTTCGGTTTGCAGCGGTAGCTAGCAACCTAGTATGAGACGATCACGCCCCATAGTGAAAAATAAAGTAACCCATAAACTCTGAAAAAAGATTCAAATCAAAATAAGAAGTCTTATTATATAGCAAAATTACGGCTTGTCCAAAACTTTATGTAGCAAAATCTACGTCCTTTGGCTTGAATAACAAATAAAAATATATTGGCTTGAAAATCAAGAAAATTGACTTTAACCACGAATTCTCCACAAACGGCATCTTCTTTCTTTACAGCTTTTTTTTTTCTCCTCAGCTAGTGGGCATGGAAAATATAGAGAGCTGTATAATAGATCATTTTTAAAGGAAAATTGCTTTATCTAGGTCACTTTGTAATTAAAAACTAAAAATAGTTTTTAAGTAGAATCAATTTGATCAAAAAAAAACTGCATTTTTCATGTCTTTTGATCTTGCAGTCTTTTCAAAGATATAGTGAATTTTAGAAGCACTCACAACAGCTTCATGGTAATTGAGCGCTATAGTAATAAATAGATACTTATCTCAATATGTAACCGAAACTCTAAAGCACAAAACGAAATTTGATGATACCAATAGATACAATCAAAGCTAAACCGTTCGTGATAATGAACTGTAGTGTGTAAAGGTAAGAGGCGACCCGTCTCAATAAGAAATCGGGGTTGCAGCGGTAGCAGGCAACTAGTATGACCCGATCACGCCCCATAGTAAAAAACTAAAGTAACCCATAGACTCCTGAAAAAAGATTCAGATCGAAACAAGAAGTGTTAGTACACTATTATAACCGCCTTGCCGAAACGTCTCTAGATAGCAACATTACCGTCATTTGGCTTGAATAAATAAAGAAACAATATTGGGCTTGAAAATCAAGGAAAAGTGATTCTCTTAACCACCTATATTCTCCATAAAACGGCATCTTTGTTGCCGATCACGCATTTTTTTTACGCCTCAGCTAGTTGGGGCACTAGAAAATCATTAGAGAGCTGTTTCATAATGGCTCATTCTAAAAGGAAATCCCTACATCTAATCACTTTGGTAATAAAAAATAAAATAGTTTTTAAGACGAATCAACTTTTGCCCCAAAAAAACTGTATGTTTGCTGTAGTTTCCGACTGCAGTCTCTTCAAAGCATACTTGAAGATTGAAGAATCAAACAGTTCATGGTTAGTGAAATCTATAGTAATAATAGCGACTTGTCGCAATAGTAACCGTAACTCTAAAGAACGAAATTTGGATACCAATAGATACATTCAAAGCAAACAGTCGTGATGAACGACCTGTATGGCAATAGTAAGAGCGGACTCGTCGCAATCGTATACCTTAGCTACAATCTAGTTCCTTCTGTAATTAAAGAAAAAAATATTTTTTGAAACAGTTCCCGTGGTTGCTAGCGGTTAGCTAGCAAACCTAATTAAAAGACGATCATTTGAAGAAAACATACCATTGCAGATATTGGACTTAGTTAGCTGCTCGATTTCCCTTGGAAAAAAAAAGTCTATTTTCTCAACGAAACTAGACACAATTCCTGAAAATTCTAAAATAAATAACTTTATTTTACTTGCCAAAGTGCAAAAAAAGTTTATGGTCTGTTTCGGAACAAATAATTTCCATATTTTTTAATTCAAACCTAGAAAAAAAATCCTGAAAAATTTTAAAATTAGTTTGGTTGTCCATTTGGCTTATATGTGACTCGCTTACGCCATTTTTTGACGCCATTCGTTTTAATATCATCTTAGTTCAACGTTATTATTTTATCCTGGTAAACCAAAATGTTGTGGCTTAACCCGTAAAGTACGTATGTCCTATATGTGTTGTCCGATATTTCCAATGAGAACTTATTCAAATTTTTATATTTAGTTGTTAGTTCAAGGAATCGCTAAAGTTATTATGTAAAACTGCAAAAATATTTATTATGTCTAAACCAATAATACTAATTCTTTATCAAACAGTCGTGGTAACGAAACTGTCGGAAAGTAGGAGCGACCCGGCTCAATGGTACACCGAAAAACTCTAGAAAAACGGTATTTTGATTACAACAAGATGCATCAAAAGAATCAGATTTTAATGCTGGATTTCAAATATTTAAAGAAGTTTCATTCAAGTTTAAATCTATTTCCCATCAACAGGTTCAGGACACCTGAGAAAAATTCGGCTGTATTTTTTTTTTTTCTTCGAAAAAAAGGAGGGGGAAAAGATCCCCTAAAAAATATAGAAACCTTAAATGAAAATCACGCATCAATATTCAAGCGTAGCAGAGAACCCGAACTGTACGAGGTTTCAAGCTTCCCATCTACAAAAAATGTGGAATTTTGCATTTTTTGCCAGAAGAAAGATCAACGGGGGCGTGGTTATTTATTTGTTTCGTTGCTTTTAGCCCAGGGTTGATCGTTATCGACCCAGTTGTCCTAGAATATCGTGGGAGGGCTCAATGGAATGGAAATAAAAGTTTCCTAGTGCCCTTGTAATGTGACCAAAAAAATGGAGGGGCAACATAGGGCCCCCTCCCACGCTCATTTTTCACCAAAGTCACGGATAAAAATATTTGAGGATAGCCATTTTGTTCAACATGGTTCGAAAAATATAATAAGTGTGTCTTGTAGGAGGACTTAATCCCCCGAAATTACCAGGGGGGCTGGGGGCTGGCTATGAAAGTTAATGAACTGTACCCAATGTTAAACATTATAAGTATTGGGTTATTTGGAAAGTACTCATCAGACGTTTTCAGGGGAGACTTTTTCCGGGTAGGGGCGGTGGGTGTGGGTAGGGTCGGGGGCTATGTGGAGAGGATCTTCCATGAAGGACGTTTCATGGGGGAAGGGACAATGCTATGAAGGGGACGCCGGACACTTCCCAGCATTAATTTTTAAAAAAAGATCAGAACTGTTAATATAAACCAACAAGTATTTCAACTGCAATAGCAGCAACATCGAAACTTCAAAAAACGACACAGAAAATTTACTACAGATATGATTGGGTTCACCAACGTAGGCAACTACCTCGCTCTTTAAGCCAAAGATTTTTTAAGTACTTTCATAAGAGCTATTTATTCTAAATTAACGGCCTTTGTGATTAAGCGGTCATTCTTTTTAAAGAATTGGAACAAAATAGAACTTTCGCTAAAGAGCAAGTGTATAGCACTAGGGGGCGAACCCCCCTAATAAAACAAATTAAAAATATATGAATCATATAAGTTCGTTACGTAAGTTAATTCGTAAGTTACGTATATTTATTACTAATTAAAAAACGTTCGTAAATAAAATTAATACAAAGTTTCGAGAAAGCCATTAACTAAATAAAAGCAAATCATATGAAATTTTTTTTTAATTAATTTCATGTACGGTGAGCCAAGATCAGAACCTGTATTTATTCAAAAACGTTCAAAAATTAAATAAAAAAACACGTTTTTTAAACATGAAAGTAAGGAGCGACAATAAAACTTGAAACGAACCAGGAATTACCGTATATGAACGGCGGACTGTCCCCTCAGCAAACGCCTCGCGCTTTTACGCTAAAGTTTGGACTCTGTCTCACACAACTGTATTTTTTAAAAACAATAAAAAAACTTTAGCGTAAAGACGCGAGGCGTTGATGGATGGGGACAGTCCCTTGCAATATACGGAAGACTTCTGGTCGTTTCTAGAGTTTTATTGTCGCTCGTACTTTCAGTCTTAAAAAATCTTGTTTTTTTTATATTAATTTCAAACTAGAAAACAATACCTGAAACTTTTTGAATTAGTTGTGTTTTTTGTTCTCCTGGAACCAAAATTTCTGTTTGGGCTTAATCGCTAAAGTAATTATGGAAACCGCAAAAATAATTATAAGCGTGCGAACCAATAATACGAATTTTTTTAATTCAAACTAGAGACAATACCTGACAATTTTTGAAATAGTTTGGTTTTTTGTCTCCTGGAACCAATAATTTTCTGTTTTGGCTTAATACGATAAAGTTATTATGTAAAACTGCAAAAAGATTTATGATGTCTACACCAATAGTACTCAAATTTTTAGTCTCAAACTAGAACAATACCGGACAATTTTGAATTAGTTTTGTTTTTTGTCTCCTGGAACCAAAAATTTTCGTCGTTGTGGTCTAATCGCTAAAGTTATTAATGTCAATGCTAAAAGTAATTACTGATGTCTAAACCAATAATACTAATTTTTTAATTCAAACTAGAACACTACCTGACAATTTTTGAATTAGGTTTGTTTTTTTGTCCTCCTGGAACCAAAAGTTTTCTGTTTTGGCTTAACGCTAAAGTTAATTATGTAACACTGCATAAATATTTCATTATGTGTAATAACCAATAATACGAATTTTTTAATTCAAAACTAGAACACTACCTGTACAAATTTTTGAATTAGTTGTTTGTTTTTGTGTCTCCTGGAACCAAAATTTTCTGTTTGGCGCTTACGCGCTAAAGTATTATGTAAACTGCAAAAATATATGATGTGTCTCAACCCAATAATACTAATTTTTTATTCAAACCGTAGAAAACACTACTGACAAATTTGAATTAGTTGTTTTTTTGTCTGCCCTGCGAACCCAACATTTTGTGTTTGGCTTAATCGCTAAAGTATATTATGTAAACTGCAAAAAGCTATTATGTATGTCTAACCAATAATACAAATTTTTTCAATGCAAACTAGAACAATACCTGACAATTTTTTGAATTAGTTTTGTTTTTTGTCTCCTGGAAAACCAAAATTTTATGTGTTTGGCGTAATTCACTAAAGTTATTCTATAAACTGCAAAAAATATTATTATGTACTAACCAATAATACTAGTTTGTGTAATTCAAACTAGAACAATACCTGACAACATTTGAATTAGTTTTGTTGTTTTTTGTCTCCTAGAACCAAACATCTCGTGGTGTGCTTAATCGCCTAAAGTTATTATGTAAACTGCCAAAACTATTTATGATGTCTAACCAATATTACTCATTCTTAAATTTAATACTCCCAAAATACATGAAAATGTTACAATTAGTTTGGCTTTTTGTCTCCTGTGGAACCAAACTTTTTTTCATTCCCAGTCCAAAAGTTCTATGATGGTATTCCTGGAAACCAAAACTTTTTTGGTTTTGTAACCCGTACACGTACGTATTCTCTAGATATGTTGTCTTATAATGCCAAAGAAAAAAAAATCAAAAATTCGTTGTATTTTAGTGTTCAAGTTCAACAATCGCTAAACGGCATGCCAAAATAATTCTGGTGTCTAACCAATACTACTATGTTTTCAATTCAAACAAAGAGAAATACACTGAAAAATTTTAAAATTAGTTTGGTTTTTGTGAGGCGTATTTTAGCTTATCTCGACACGTGGTATTAGTGCTACTTAATAATTTTAAACATTGAAAAAATATGGTCTCACGTGCAATGGAAAAAAAGAAAGAATAAACAAAAAAATAATCAAAATACAAGCAATCCAAATATCTACTTTATAGAAAACTTTACTGCCACCCCAAAAAATAAAGTTAACATCCTGAAAAATCAGAAAAGTTTATTAAAAGAGATAAAAATGGCACCAAACGCAATAAGCTCAGAGCACGCGTAAGGAGTGCTACAAAGAAGTGTCTTCGGTGATCCGGAGGATTTTAAGAAAATGACAAATATGACCGAGCAAAAAACAGAAAGATATTTATTTAGTTGTTTTCTAATGTTTTTCGATGTTTGTCTAGATTTATTATGTTTTTTATTTTTTTTGTTTTATATTATGGTACGGATCAGGGTATCGAGAAGAAGGGAAATTGAGAACAGCCAAACAAACGAGCACGGAAACGGTATGATATATAATAAAGATTACTGAAACAAACTAAGAAAACAGTTGCTACCAGGAATAATGGGTTGATACCAGTGGGTGACTAACCCACCCCAGCCCCCTCCTCCCAAAGACACAACACACCACTACCGATAAAACCTCTGCACGGCTTTACCAACGAACGTCAAAATACAAAGCTAAAAATACAAATTCGAGAAGTCCAAGAAGATGGCAAAAACACCATGCTGACCTTCGTTAAATGATGAAGAAAGATTTTTTTACGAGGTTTACCAGGATTACGAAAAGTAGTTTCAACATTAGCAGATTAATAAATCCTTTTTTAAAGAGCGGATCGCTGTTGCAAAAGTGGATAGAAATGCTTCTGGCAAAACTTCAAAGGAATATCCAAAAAGAAATGGTGCGCAGTCTAATGAAAAAGCTTCCAAGCTGTGGGACTGCGCAAACATTGGTTCAGTTTATAGATGCAAATGGAAAAATATTAGGACAAACACAGTGAATAGTACGGAGGAGAACTTCTTAGAACATTCGTATATTTTTTTGGAAAGGAGCAATGACAGTTTATGTAGCAGCAATAAAAAGTATAGAATATACAAGCATACCTTAAACAGCGAAGGAAAAGCATATGTTGGTAAATTATGGGGAGAACGGAAGCTGTTAGGGTGTATTAGTATATGTCTTTGTAAGATTGAATGATTGTAGAACAAATTCCTGGAAATTCATCCTCAAGAAAAAAAGTATTTCTAACTGTGTTTAAAACAGTTCTTTTAGTTGTACTGAATATTTGGCAACAAAAAATCGACTCTGTGTTGTCGAACCAAGCTGTCCTGAAAAGTACAAGGACAACTATTGAAAACTGCTCTGAAAACTAGATATGACAAGGAAATTATGATGACCCTGAACCTCAGCTATAAAAAATCTGAGGTACACATTCAAAAAAAACAAAAATTAGGCAGCAGGTTACTTGGCAATGTACATCCTGATATTCTGCAAGCTCTATCCGGACGGATATTGCAAGTTCCGTACAAGGAAATAAGTCGATTATTAAGAAGAAGCGTTCAAGTAGGACTCCTATTGTAAATAGTCAAGACGTCCTCTACGGTGATAGCAATATTAGGGAGTTTCTGTAGATGAAAAATACAATAATATAGACTTATTTGGTGGGAGCCTTGATAAAGGTAGCTAACATCAGGGATGTATACCCCACAATGCATGTGACAGTGGCGAGCAGATAAAGGACAAAATGTCAATTGAAGCGGTCAATGATCCCTTCAAATACGGAACAGGTTTGATTGTAATGGCTGGCCACGATTTTAGAAAACACCTCCAACAGGACATATTCCAAAGATGACAGAGAACAGCTAGATTGATTGTACAGGTTGCGATAAAGAGGGTTGTCATAGATTCATTCTCTGTCTGTGATTACTGTTCTGGGCAAAACGTCTGAACAGTCAGGGACAATGTCTAGGTCAGTATTAAATAACCGTCAGATCGACCGCACACCAGAATGTATAAAAGTGTCTAACATAAATTTTGGAAAATGGCAATGATTGGAGCGGTAATACCTGCCTTACGATTGTCAGATTAAGGCAAAGTAACTGCGTTGAAAGTAGACCTATAACAGAACTTGTGGACGCTCTTAAGGGCTGTAGAATAGTATATAAACCTGGTGATGTGCAAGCAAGTGCAGATATTTCAAGCCCGAAAAAACGTCTATAGCATGATATGAGTCTTGTAGTCATTGTCAATGGTCAGCCGACTGCTAACAAGAAGTTTAGGACTGCACGAATAGCATTGCAGAAATAGTTCATGACGCCACTGTTGTGGTTAAGATGAGCAACAAACAGTCTCTATAAGACAATACGTGCCTACACCCTAGAAAGATTTAAATAAAAAATACTTGAAACGCGTACTTGCTGAAAAAGCGGTGGTGTTGATAACGGTTACCTCGAAATACCGGAAGCATGCAATCCTGCAGAACTGATAAGAAAAGCACAAAATCTACCATTCGTTGAACATTTTTCTGTCCAGCCACTCCAATTCAGCGGTTTCCAAAAGACTTCATAGAAGATTTTAAGCACATGACAAGACTCTCGGTACTTGACCAATTTCAAATCCAGAGAACCTAATAAGGTGAAAGCGGAGACTTAAGACTATATTCAGGAAAAAACTGATCTAAAAAGTTGTTTCCAAATCTTTTCCCGAAAGCCAAATGTGACCTTGCGTGACAAGGCAAGACCTTTTCGGATCAGGAATACAGAATATTTTTAAATCAAGGCTTCTTAGCAGACATACAACGTTGCGTACTTGACAAACATCAGTTTCTTGTCACAGCTTCCAATTGCAAGGAATCTCTTACAAGTGTAATAGCGGTCGCGATATTCGTTGCGAACTTTTGAAAAACCAAATCCAAAATGCTCAGTCAATTTAATTGACAGGCTTCATTCCTGTGCATGGAGAGAGGAAGTCGACTCTTAGTTTTCTGTTTCAGTCCAAAAATCAGCGGATCTCCGCAAGTATATTCAATCTCTTCTTATAAAGAAAGGTCAAGGATTGAGCTATAGGGTCCACCGACTTTGGTTCCGACAGTTTCATGTGCTGAGTGGTACTCTCCTGAAGTTATTGGACTATTTTACGGCACTGTCCATTAAAAAACGTAACAGGTGTGGCAAAAATGACCCCATCAGAGTGACGTGTCCAGATCCAAGCTGCAGTTTCCATGCAGTTTGGACAAAAAATGGACTACCTACATTTATGAGCGAATTTATCCCAAAGACAAAACCATTGTTTGGTAAAATTAAGGACCATTTCTGGCGTATCGAGTATCAGAAACGAGGTAACGCCTCATGTACACTGTGTGTGTGGGATTGAAGATTCTCATATTATGTGGAAGTCAATAGCCTCTCGACGTGAGCAGTATATTGATACGTATTATAACTTGTGAAAATACCAAATAGATTGACAAGTCCAACTCTTCAACAATCTGACAAGTTCCAACTCGTCACAAACTAGTCAATGACCATCAAGTGACACCACTGTAATAAATACTGTCAAAGAAAAATATAAGAGAAAAGAGGAAGATGGGTGACGTATGTAAGTTTGGCTTTCCTCGTTCTCTACAAAGAGAACGAACAGGATATGAATGACATCCTGACTGCTTGGGCTCATGGTACAGAACGTAAAAAAGCCAAAGAAAAAGAAATATATCAATGCTGCTGCGAAGAGATGACGGACGCGTCTATATAAATGACTATTCTCCTGCGTTGCTAATTGCTAATCAAGCAACACATTGATGTTCAGTATATGGCCATTTGGGCTCTAAATTTGCCGTGCATTACAGACCGATCACATGACTAAAGCGAGAGCTGTCGACATAGAAAAGCAATGTGGGAGGAAGGTGAATAATGCATGCAAAAGTCTTGGTCAACGAACTATGTCCTACTTGTTGAAAGTCCATAAAAAACCTGTCAAGTTTGAGCAGTTTGAACGCTGCTAGATAGGCTCTCTGGTACTAAATTATATAGTATTTCTAGGCAATTTAGATATAATGACGTCGTCGCGAACAAGAGCGCAGTGAAGAGGACACTTGCGACGGTATGAGGAGCTGGAAAAGCGTGCTTAAAAAAGGGTCCACAGAGCAGTGATTTGTACATTGCCCACTGCGTTATTGATATATACCTTAAAAGACCGGAACATCTGGAAAACATCAGTCTGGTTCAGTTATTGTCTTAGGTACGAACGGAAGCATAATGGTTCTGATGCTAATAATGATGTTAAGGTGACGGGTCTTTGTACCTCAGAAGAACAAGGCTTTTTAAACCGTATAGATCATACAGCCACAGAAAGGTAAAACCCATTTGAAACCATGACGAGAAGAAGGAATGATTACTATGGAGATCTTTTAAAATTGTTTTAAACCTTGGCGAAATGAAACTGAAACTAGTAGTCAGCGGAAAAATAGCAGATACGAAACACTACTGTGTTGAAGTGGTAAAACTATCCCGACATGGTAGCCTTACCACGAAAAAAGTGTGGTCTGAAGATGAAAAGCGATATTGAACTTTGAAGAAAGGGTCCGAGAAACGTGCAACTGAAAATCTGAAGGCAGAAAATATATGAGTGAATAACATTGAAGATGACCCAGAAAAGGCAGTTCAGTGAGGAGTCCGTGAACAGAGCAAGCAGATGCTATGGAGGATTTGCTAGACGCAAACAAACAGATTTTAAAGGTGACCACCGAAGGACAGGTTGATAAAACGAGTATAAGTCGCTCAATATTGATCAAAACACAAAGGGGGATATTAAATTAAAAAGACAAGCCATTAGAATAATAAAACCATTGTACACATTGAATCTAATTAGCTACTGGATTCTGTTTGAGGTTTCTAAATAAAAGAACGAATTCTTCCTAAACTAACTTGTATAGTAATAGTATAAGAACGATATCTAGCCATGTTAACTGAAAATAGTTACCATAAAAAGACCGATATAGCGACATCATAATCGTGTTTGTCAATTACGGTTATATTTTATATAATCATGTCAGAACACCAAAGCCATTGCACATACGGGATTAGTAAGATACATAAACGAGCGAAAGTGTTATTATAAATGGGAACAACCGTAAGTTTCATCGAAAATTGCTGAACATATAATAAGGTTTTGAAATTATTCCTTTCATTTTTTTTACAAATGGACGTAGTTTTGGATTTATCTTTATGAGGCCTCCTGACAAAAATTGCCTTGTGATGAATTCAAACCCACGCCCCTACGCTTTAAAGCACTTTCTCTAGCCAATTGAGGCTAACAAGCCTGTGGTGATAGAAACAAATGCTCCGAATTTATCATGTAACTACTACAATTTGGATTTGTGCTATTCTTGCAGTTCGTCTATTTACAACAAATTAGAATATTTAAAGCTAAAAAACAAAAAAAGGAGGACTGGGGAAACAAATAGTAAATCCAGGTTGCAGCGGTTAGCTAGCCAATCTCGTAAGAGCGCAATTTAGGGTCCAAGTTTTATCTGAGTTTGCAGCGGTTATTAGATAAAAATACGATCATTGGAATAACAAACCATTGACATTACAGTGCGACTTAGCTTAGATACTTGAGTTCGTTGAGGTTTCGGCTCTTAAATCCCCGTTCAATGTTAAGAAATATAAATACCCAATAACTTCTAAAAAAAATGTCAAGATCAAAAACAACAACTACACCATTAGAACACGCCTTGTCCGAAACCTCGACACAGGAAACTTTCTGTTCCCGGCTTTAAACAGCAAGGGATAAATAATTTGGCCTTGAAACTAAAAAAAAGATAAACAGGCTACTACAAGCATTCTGGCCGTAAACGCATCTTTATTACTTCCACTGATATTTTCTTCTCACAGATAGCTTGGCACTGGGACTATTCGTAAGAGAGCTGGTTCAATGGCTCATTTTAAAGGAAATTATTGGGGTTAAAACACCTTTTAGAATTTTAATACGGGGTTGGAGCGGGTATAGCTAGCAACTAGTAAGAGACGATCACGCCCCCCAGTAAAAAACTGAAAGTAACCGAGAACTCCGAAAAAAAGATCAGATTCAAAACATAGAAGTACACTATTAGAACCGCCTTGTCCACAAAACGTCTATATAGCAACCTTACCGTGATTTGGCTTGAATAACAAAGAAAATATATTGGTTTGAAAATCAAGAAAATTGACTTTAACCACGATTATTCTCCACAAACGGCATACTTTTTTTCTTTCCGCTTATTCTTCATATCTCAGCTAGCAGGGCACTGGAAAATCATAGAGAGCTGTATAATAGCTCATTTTAAAAGTAAATTGCATATCTCAAGTCACTTTTGTAATTAAAAATAACATACTTTTTAAAAGTTAGAAGTCAATTTTGTCAAAAAAACTTGCTTTTTTGATGTATGTCATACTGCAGTCTTTTCAAAGATATTTGAATTTTGAAGCAATCAAACAGTTCGTGGTAATGAAACTCAATAGTAATAATAGGTGATGTCTCAATAGTAACCGAAACTCTAAAGAACGAAATTTTGATACCAATAGATACATCAAAGCAAACAGTTCGTGATAACGAACTGTATGTTGTATAGTAAGAGCGACTCGTAATCAACAGTAAAAATTGCTACATCTAGTTCCTTCTGTAATTAAAGATGAAATATTTTTTAATAGTTCGGGTTGCAGCGGTTAGCTAGGATCTAATTAAAAGAGATCATTCGAAAAACATACCATGTATATATTGGACTAGTTAGCTGCTCGATTCCTTGAAAAAAAAATCTTATTTGTCAACTGAAACTAGAATAATTCCTGAAAATTTTAAATAAAATAATTTTATTTAGCTGCAAAGTGCAAAAATATTTATAGGGTCAATTTTTTAAGAATCCGGTGTGTCTATTGGATGCGCACGCGCTTGATTGCGTGATTTTTGACGCGGCCGCCAGCGTTGCCATTCTTGTTTGTGAGATTGGGTTTTCGGGCGCGAAAAAAAGGTAAAACTCGGCGTTCGTGTACAGTTTATGTTCTTCTGAATCAGTGAAGTCCTGTGGACTGGCTTAGATCGCTTGGGACCAAGCAGAAGAGGGGAGCGGAGAAACTGCCGGAAGCGCCGCGCCGTATTGGTACCTGCCGGTTAATTAGCCTTTAAATTGCAGTGGAAACAGGTGAGGCAGGTCTCGACGCTTCCCTGTGCACTCCCGGTGGAACGACGTGAACGCATCCGAGCATTTTCATTCCTTGTTACATCTGACAAAAATACGGTCAAGTAAATGGCTGCGTCGACCTTGCCCCAGATGCAAAAAAGAACGGAACACGAGCTCAGGGCGGAACTCAATTGCCGTACCTGCACGAAATGTGTTTCACTTTTCCCTGTGTATCAGGCACCCGTACAGCAAAGGAAGCAGAAAAATCGTCTGGAAAAGTGGCAATGTACATCGATACAAGGAAGCTGCCAACACACCCAAAAACAGCAGCATGTGGGAACAGCGCCGAACAGCCAAAAACACACAAAACCTAGGGAATTCCAAAAGGCAGAGGAGAAAACTGCAACGCCCCGTCTTCGGACCCAACCCCGCCTCCAGTCAACGCACGGAACCCCTGATTATCAGGGAAAGTAGGGCCCACGCAAGTTCGATGAACTATCTCAATGCACCCCTTCCTAGGCCGCTGCCCCAAATGCTACTCCCAACGGAACTGAGTCAACACAGCGAAACTTGCAACTATTGTCATAACCCAGGCCGAAGCCAGTACATCCTTTGCTGTGTTTTCTGCAATGAGTGGGAGGCATGGCCTCCTGCCGCGGGATCCACTCCGATATTGTCCTGGCGATAAAACTCCATGCACCCACAGTTAAGCATCTTCAGATACGAAGTGTTTCGACCTCCTGCTCCAAGCGAAGGTAGCTCAAACTGCCAACTGCAAGTCAGACTCCTAACGGATTGCAGAACACCTGCAACAGCGAAATCCAAAATCCATTCCCAGGGGATCAAGCACCCTGTACTCCCGTGTGTAGCAACAACATGGAACCACAGACTCTAGACACAAAATAACACCCAGCCCAGCGCCTCCGCACAAACACTACCGTTTGAAACCCTCCTACGAGCAGAAAAAAGAAAAACAGCTGCGAGAAGCAAAGGCGATTCAATCTAGTTAAGATCAGGGGTCCCAGAGTCTGAAAACTCCAGACGCACAGATAGCTCTTGGCCTTTGCCGAACCAACGATTTAGGGAGCCTACCCTGTGGAAACGGGGGGATGGGATAGATGGAGACTAGGCGCCTTGGAAGGACCAAGCGAACAACGGCCAGGACCAAGAAAACTTACTCGTCCAAGTCAGAGAAGGGACACTACAACCTTTGCTGAAGAACCGAACATAAACATCCGGAAAAACGCTCCTCGGATACCTGAGGAACCTCTGATGACGCCCCTCACCCAGCCGCGAAATCTTAGCATAGGCCCCTGATCTCCACCCACTCCAGAGCTCCAGTCCTCAGGCCGAGAAAAGAAGGACTTCAAGAGAGCCAGAAAGCCCTGCCCATAACGTGGAATGAGGAGGCCTCCTCAGCGTCAAGGGCAACAATAGCAACCAAAAAGACCAGGAAATACCAACTCGACCTCCTAAAAACTCAGCAAAGCAACCCTGTTGGACCTCCCAAGAGTCATGCTTGTTTAACGCCCAGTCACGCTGCAACAAAATCACAAAACTTAGCGTTTTCGACTGAAATGGGATGAGGGTTGAGCGTTATGCTGTGTCACAGAAACTTGGGTCCGCTACCCCATCGACTGCTAGTATCCCAGGCTATGACCTATTACCACAAAAAACTCGCAAGGATATAAAAGGATGGCCAACGTTTATTAACACCTGGCGGTGGATGTGGGTGTTTACATAAATGCAGATATCGAACACGAAGTTTTGACATTCGTCTGGAACACACAGATTACCTATGGAGCTGCTCGGGTTGAAAATCAAACCCAAAGTACTGCCAGAGGCGTTTCGTTCAATAACATTCGGAAGTCCTCTTATTTTCCAGCCGCGCGAAGCGCTACTTTTTACCGCAAAACCCTAATCAAACCACCTCCAAAAGTCTATCGACGATATGCGATGCACAGTATCTCTAATAGCGGTATAGATATGCTTGGCGACTTTAATGATCTGGACAGACGCTGGAATCAGCTCAAAATCTCTTGATCTGAAGCCAGGTAGTAAAAAATTCTTACTACGGAAAAAATCACAACTATTCGACCTCCTCATCTTCACAGATGGGAGGAGAAATTTCTACCACGATCCCGAATCGAGCCCCAAGCCTCGGAAAGGAGCCGCACAGTCCTCTGTACGGTGGAAGACCAAAGGAACCAAAGCCAACGGCCTACCAAGGAAACATCCGTCTGTCGCGAACCTCTGACATAACACCAGGAAAAGACGACTTCTCTTAAATGGTGCGTAAATAAAAAAACTGGTCCCCAAAGTGTACAGATTACCTGACGTTAACCAGATGTTGGACTCTTAAATCCGAGATAACCAGCGCCTACCACTCAATGCTTCCCAGGAGAAAAACGTGTCACAACGCTCTTCTACGGACAAACCATGGGTCACACAAGAGATCAAGAAACATCATCAGGAAGCGGAATTAACAACTGCACGCCTCAGGCCAACAGAGAGCGCTGGAAAAAAACGAGGAACACCGTGGTGTACGAATCGTCGGAAAGCTGAGGAAAGCATATGGGGGAAAAGCTCTCTAAAACAGTAAACGCCGGACTCCCGCTCATCGTCCACAAGACAGTTAGAGATTTAATAAGCCCCCAGCGCCTTCAACTGAACGACCTTTCACATACAAAAAAAGATAAAGGGGAACAGGTCACTGCAAATGATCTCAATGAGTGGTTTGCCAAAATCGGCAGATCAAAATCCCCTCCAGCCGAAAACGAGTGCAGTACAGCGCCAAGATGTATCATGAGATTCCAGTCCGTTCTGCCTATTGAAGTGTTTGCAGGGGTCCTAGAAAAGACTGCCTAGCGGAAAGGCCACTCACCCAGCGGACCTCCAACCGCCAATTTTGTTCAAAGAAAACGCTCCTTACCCTATCAGAAGCCTATAGCTGCCATCAGCAAACCAGTCAACTGAAAACAGGGACGTTTCCTGAGGCCGCTCAAGGAGGCAGTCGTAATCCCTCGTTCCCAAAGTCACAAACCCCAACAGAACTTGGAGACCTCCGACCATCTCACTCACGCCGCTGACTCTCGAAAAGTCTTCGACAACTTTCATAAACAACGATGGCTTCTGGAGGAAAACTCAGCGAAGTAAGAGACTCCCGGCAGCATAGGCTTCCAAAGAGGGCGTGCAGTACAAGTCACTACCTTATTCCAGATTCGTCGAGGACTATCCTACAGTTCACCTAGAAGTCTGACGAGGCATTGTCGACCTCCTTCAAGGGGGACGGTCAGGAAAAGCGTTTCGATACGTCTAAGCCCACGAGGAGATTCGACAGTCCATGACCAATTTTCACGAATTCCTGAGAAAGATAGTAGAAAGCTTCCTTTCAAACCGGAAGCAAAAAAAACAAGGCTACAAAGTGCGAAACTGTTCAGGACTCTATAGACCTTACATTGTGGAAGTCCTCAAGGAACAAAAATAGGTCCGACCCTTTTCTGGGACTTCTGCCCCCCAAAAAACCAAACGGAATAAAAAGCATAAATAGGGCACAGAGGACAGAGCGAAGTTCGCAGGACGACCTAACAAATGATGCTGCTACAAAGACTGTGTGAAATCCTTTAACACAAGAAGAAATGGTCCGTGAAGCTCGAACGGGACTACTAGAAGAGAAAACTCAGCATCAACAGAAAAAGACCAGGTCGGCAATAGTGAGAGGAATTTCCTTCTTTTAAAGCACCAGGCGTACCGGCCTTGCATGACGTCGGCAGACACGGCAGTTCACAAATGAAGATCCTGGGGTGTCTCTCAATGATAAAAAACTGACTTGGTAGGACCACTTAAATTCACTTGCTGTCCCAGGCTAATGCCTTCTGCTTAGGTCACTGACAAAGCTACGTCGCTTTCAACTCAGCAAAAAATGCCGTGGTAGCACCTACTATAGGAGCCACATGCGGACCGATCCTAGAATATGCCTCGCCCTGTCTGGCATTCCTGGTCTCACAAAAAGAGCAGAGCAATAAGCTCGAAAACAATTCAAAAGAGACGCCTTGCGCATCACATTCTAGGAGACAGCCAATTGCCCTATGAGGGAATTCTTCTGGCGCGGAAGCTAGAACTCACAACACTCTGAACAAAGAAGACACGAGCTTCCTCATGAGCTTTGGCCAGTCCGATCTTGACTTCCCCCAAACACCGCGACCTTCTCCCACCTGATATCAGACAAGATAAACGACAAAGACCGCCACACAAAACCAACTACAACCAAGCAATCCAAAGTGCCACGAAACGCGACAAAAATTCATTCCGACAATACTCACTGAAAATACAACAAATAGTTTCATAACTTTTTTGTAAATGCGACTATTATCCGTTTTGTGATATTTCGTATTTAAATTATCTATCTATCTATCTAGGGTCTCAACAATAATTTCCATTTTTTAATTCAAACCAGAAAAAAACCTGAAAATTTTAAAAATTAGTTTGGTTTCCTTTTGCTTCAATTGACTCGCTACGCCATTTTTTACGCCATTAATTTATATCATCTTAGTTCAAACTTTTTTGGCTTAACCCGTAAATTACGTATCTCTATATTGTTGTCCTATATTTCCAATGAGAAATATTCAAATTCTTTTTTATTTTAATTTTTACTTCAGAATTTCTAAAGTTATTATGTAAACTGCAAAAATATTTATGGTGTCTAACCAATAATACTAATTTTTTAATTCAAACAAGAGAAATACCTGACAATTTTTTTGAATTCGTTTTGGTTTTTATCTCCTGAAATCAAAATTTTCTTTTTGGGCTTAATCGCTAAAGTTATTATGTTAACTGCAAAAATATTTATGATGTTTAAGCAATAATAGTAATTTCTTAATTTAAACTACAAAAACACATGAAAATTTTAAAATGAGTTTTGCTTTTTGTCTCATGGAACCAAAATTTTTTTCATCTGAGCTCAAAGTTATTTTTGTATCCTGGAACCAAACTTTTGTTGGTTTGTAACCGTAAAATACATACCTCCATATTGTTGTCTTATAATTCCAATTATTTTAGTTTTCAGTTCAGAATTGCTAAAACTTATTATGTAAACTGTCAAAAATATTTATGGTGTCTAACCAATAATACTAATTTTTTAATTCAAACAAGAGAAATACCTGAAAATTTTAAAATTAGTTTTGTTTTATGCTAGGTTTTAGCTACTCGACACGTAGTATAGTGGGCTTAATCATTTCAATCATCGTTTGATTTGAACTGTGAGCTTTATTCAAATGAAAATTAAAATGAATCTACCAATATGGGGCAGCTATACATTTATCAATATTATACAAATAAATCCCGAGAACTAAAACCGAATATAAATTTCTTAACATGAATCAAGGGAGGGACGGAGAGGAATTTGTGCGAATATGCTTTTGTATTCTTACCTCTGAATTGTGCCTTGTAGCACTTCACATTTTAAAAGTGGATGAGAGATCAGAACGCTTCAAACCACTACGTAAATTTGTAAATGCTTTAGGAAAAATTTTTATTTCCCTAAACAGCTACTGTTTCCCTCGTTGCTATTTGCTGAAGCTTACGAGTCCTGGAATGAGGTCAGGGAGGGGGGGAAAACCCTATCCAATGCCAAATAATTATGACCTACCTGAAGATTCACCTGAATGGTATATTATTGAAATAAACAAGGTCAATAATTTTAGACCTGCTCTAGAACCCGATAGTTTATCCACTTGAAAGCTTCGTTAAAAGGATATGTTTATTGTCCACTCATATGGTGTCTTTTTTTCTGTTATGTTTAGGGAAACAACTAAAACCAAGTGATCTAGCACTGGTAGAGCTCAAAAGAGCCATTGAGTATACAAAGGATAACTTCTATAAACCACTAAAAGATAGAATCTTCGATGACAGAAAACCTTGAAGAAGCGTATATGCAAATGGAACAACTGAAGAAGGAAAAAAGCAACTCCTTTTGCGAAGAGCTATTCCTGCCCAATCCTATCTCCGATTCTAGTACCAAGTCACAATCAATACAAAGGTTGAAAACAAAAACAAGTAAAAAAGTCTTATAGCAATGAAAACACTGACAGTAATAGTGGACCAGCCAAATGCAAAGGAGAGTGTGCATACTAAAAAAAGATCAAACGTTAACATGTCTTCAAAAAGGTCACCATCAGTACAAAGAGGACGGCAACTTCGATGAAAATAATGATAGTGATGAAGAAGGAGAAAATAAAAACCAGCGTGTAAAACGCTAGAGCAGACTAAAACAACAGAAGCCTCCAAGAAGGCAAATGTCATTTTGAGGAAGATCAAACTGGAAGAGCCAATCGATATGACCAGCAGGAAATGAATCTAGTGAATCTAGAGTGATCAATCCAGAAAAGTAAATAAAAATGATCACAAAAAAACCTTACTAGTAAACTCAAAGGATGGAGAAAAAAACTTTTAAGCAAAAATACAGAAAAGGACAATGAAAAAAAAAACGAATCAAAAAACCAAAGGATAAAAATAATGCTGGCAGTTTGGAGTCATCCAATCAGAAAATAAAAAGTAAAAATAGACAAAACAAGCTCAAATAAAAACAAAAGAGAGTCAAACAGAGAAAAAGATGATATAAGTTCAAAAGGACATCAACCAAGAAAAGATCTACAAGTAAAAGTCAGGACAAGAAAAATATAAGTGGAAACACAAAAAGAAATAAAAAAATCCCATACCGGAGCAGTTCTTGAAACGTAAGAAAGAAATTAGTGCAGAATTCTAAAAAAGGAGAGCTGAAAAACAGGTCTAATAGTAAAGAACAGAAATCACAAAAACCAGGCATTAAAAATAAGTCAGGAGAAAGAAGTGCCGGCAAGAAGGAGAAAACTTAAAAGAGCTACGTCCGAGAGAAAATCAAAAACAAAAGAGCCAACAAAAAAAAAAAAACAACAGACAGGAAAAAAGCGAAAAAAAAAAATTCTGAAGGTATGAACCAAAATGACGAACTTTTTGGGAAAATTTAAAAGGAAAAAATGAGCTCCTAAAATAAAATAATATCAAGTATAAAAATGGGCCCTGATTCTCCTTACCTAGTAATCTTCCCATTTCTCTTTTTCTTAAAAGAACAATAGTTGACAAAGAGAATAGCTGAATTCCCACAGCACAGATACAACAAAACTACTTTTAAACAACTGATTTTCTTTTGTTGTTTTTTATAATTTTTTCTAACCTAACCTTGAAAGTCGTTCAAACATGTTTTTTCGATACCTCCGTCATGGACATAATTTGACAATGATTTAGATAGTCAATGTAATATTTCATTTGGGGCTTTTCTTAGTAACATCTTTTGTTCTTCGAAATTTGAAATTTCTTCCCGTGAATAAAAATTAGGTTTACGAAAAACATTCTCATTAGTTGAAGGATGTCAAGTTAGCCTGTGTGACTGTTTCAAGCACAGCATTTCAAGAAGAGGAAGGCTGAAGACCTTCTTCAAGAAAGAGATGCATTACAATAAAGCAACAAAAATGAAAAAAGAAAAACTGGGAAAATAAAAAAAGGATTATGAAGAGTAAAAACAAAATGAAGAATTATTTTGGAAAACTTGAAAGGAAAAAAGAAGTTCCTAAATAACGGGATAAAAGTTGGTGTCTGATACTCTGCGATCTTTCCATGCCCTTGTTTTCTTCTAAAGGCACCGATCGAGTAGGAGCCTTCGCCATAAAAAAAAAAAACAGAAAAAAAAAGACAGTTAAAACAACTGTGTTTCTTTGGTTGTTGTTTTTGTCTGTTTTTTTTTTCTTCAATTCTACAAGACAGTATATTTTTTAACTCCAAACTGTTAATTGACCTTCAAATATTGTTCCTTGTTCCTTTTGCTGTGTAGGACATTGTTTGTTAGGGAAAAACAGTAATAATTGAACCATTTATTTTAGTTTTTTAGAAATATTTTTTTTCCAGGCCAAAATTTCTGTTCATGAATATAAATGTAGTTTTAGGTAAAATTCTTGTTAGGTGAAAGATGTTAGATTAGGCTACACAGGATACAGTCATTAAAGGCTAAATTCTTTCTTAATTTTTTTTTTATTTCACCCTAGCCAATGTTTTGGATTATAAAGCTCTTTTGCCCAGCTATACAACGCCATACAACGTTATCCAGGGTTTGCGGCAATTGTAGCCATTAAAATTGTTTGGTCAGAATCCCCTGCAAGGACAAAAGTATTGATACTAAACTATATGTGGTTATAGGGATATCCAGCCGAACTTTCCATCACTCCCATGTTAAACATTTTTATTTTACCTTTTTAAGTACTTGAATGATTGTATCAGTCTTTCGTTTTATATATAAACGAAAAAGAGCCAAATATTTTGATTGGAACAAAACTAAAGCTTACACATATTTTGTAAAAATAATTGTAATAAACTCCAAAACTGAATTTGAGTTGTGCTTTTTAAACTGCTACCAATAGATATTTTCGTAAATAGTATAAAAAATTAAATGACAAAGGGGTCTGTGGAATATTAGAACTGTTTACTCTATAATGTGTTTGATGAACAAAGTCCTTTTAGAATATATTGCACATCAGTTCTCGAAACTGTAAAGCAATGATCAAAGAGCCCAAATAATTGTCAAATTTTTAGTACATCTTGACACAAAACAAGCGCAAGGGATTTTCTACTAAGCTCTTGGTAAAAGTGAATTACCCCTGAGCTCTAATAAGCTCAAAGAGAGCTTAAAGGGTCAAACACACCTAGATTTTTTTGGCATCACCAGCTCAGTGTCAAAACCATAGTAGTCAAACAGTTCGTGGTAACGAACTGTAAGTAAGGAGCGACCCGGCTCAATGGTAACCGAAACTCTAGAAAACGGGTTTTTGATACCATAGATATATCAAAAGAATCAGATTTCAATGCTGATTTCAAATATATAACTTTCATCAAGTTTAGTGCTACCCATCAAAAGTTACGCGCCTGAGAAAATTTGGCTGATTTTCAAAAGAAAGGAGAAAGACCCCTAAAAGTTATAGAACCTTAATGAAAATCACACCATCATATTCAGCGTATCAGAGAACCCTACTGTAGAGGTATTTTCAAGCTCCTATCTACAAAAATGTGGAATTTTACATTTTTTGCCAGAAGAAAGATCACGGATGTGTGTTTATTTGTTGTTAGTTTGTTTTTTTTCCCCAGGGGTGATCGTATCGACCCAGTGGTCCTAGAATATCGTGGGAGGCCTCATTGGAACGGAAATTAAAAGTTCTAGTGCCCTTTTTAAGTGACCAAAAAAAATGGAGGGCAACTAGGCCCCCTCCCATGCTTATTTTTTTTCCCAAAGTCACCCGATCAAAATTTTGAGATAGCCATTTTGTTCAGCATGGTCGAAAATATGATAAATATGTCTTTTAGGATGACTTAATCCCCCGAAGTTTCCCAGAGGGAGGGCTAAAAGTTATGAACTTTACCCAATGTTAACATATAGTATTGGTTATTGGGAAGTATACAGAAGTTTTCAGGAGGTTTTTTTTTCTGGTAGTGGGAGGGAGGGGTAGGTCGGTGGTTATGTTGGAGGATCTGTTCATAAAGGAAGTTTTCATAGGGGAAGGGAAATGCCATGAAGGGGCGCCGGACTTGCCAGCATTATTTATTGGTTATTGGGAAGTATACAACCATTTTCAGGAAGGATTTTTTCTGGAGGGGGGGGGGGGCTAGACGAGGGGGTTAATCTGGAGAATATTTCCGTGGAGGATGTTTCTTTGGGTTAAGGGACATTTCTATGAAGGGGGCGCCGGATTTCCAAGCATTATTTAAAAAACGATCAGAAATTAAGTAAAAAAAAACAAGTTTTTTCAACTGAAATGGTAAGAAGGAATATTAGAACTTAAAACGAACAGAAATTATAAACGTATGTGAGGGGTTCTTCCCCAAGTCAATACCTCGCTCTTTATGCTACAGTTATTTTTAGTGCTTTCAAAAGAGCTATCTATTCTAATTAAACGGCCTTTGTGATTCAGGGTTTTGTGAATCAAATTTTTTTTTAACTTTTAACGTAAAGAGCGTGGTATTGACTAAGGGGAGAACCCCCTCATATACGTAATAACATATACGTAATAAAAAAAAACAGTAAAAAAACAAGCGATACGGCTCAATAGTAATCGAAACTTTTAAAAACGGAATTTGATGTCAATAAATGTATCAAAAGAATGTGTTTGTAATGCTGATTCTAAAATATAAATTTTATTAAGTTTAGTATTACTCATCAAAGGCTACGAGCCTGAGAAAATTTACTCGATTTTTTAAAGGGGGGAAACATCCCTGCATTAACTAAAAAAACAATCAGAAATTAAATTAAAAAAAACAAGTTTTTTAAACTGAAAGTAAGGAGCGACATTAAAACTTAAAACGAACAGAAATTATTCCGTATATGAAAGGAGGTGTCCCCTCCTCAACGCCTCGCTCTTTACGCTAAAGTTTTTTATTGTTTTAAAAAATAAATTTGTGAGACAGAGTCAAACTTTAGCGTAAAGAGCAAGGCGTTGAGGAGGGGACAGCCCTTTCATATACGGAATAATTTCTGTTCGTTTTAAGTTTTAATGTCGCTCCTTACTTTCAGTTTAAAAAACTTGTTTTTTTTTTATTTAATACAAAAACAATACCCCTTAGGCAAGGTTTTCAAAACTAAACATCATGAACAACAATAGTTAACTGGAGTTTACTAATAATTGCCTGATTGACATGAACTTATTGTTTAGTTTTCTTATTATTAATAAAAAAAAATCATCATTAATTTTTTTTTTAATTTTAATTTAATTAAACAAATTTAGTCACATTTTAAATTTATCATTATTTAATTACAAAGTTCTCTTAATATTGAATATTCAATTACTATCATTAGCTCTTTGATTTCCTGTTGAAAAAAAGGAAATGATTGAGGATTTCTTTTTTTTTTATATTCACGGTGAGTAATGTATGCACAAACAAGTAGGTAATGTGTGACGATCTTCACCCGATAATTTTTGTTTTGTGAAAATGCAGTTGGGAACAATGCCAGGCTGCTGCCAGTAAGCCACGTGCTCTTGTAACCTCTGGCTTCTAAGATCTTTGAACTTCATTTAAAAGCTTGTGCTTTTTCAGTGTTTACATAAAAGTCTACGCCCTTGTTTGTTCATTAGTCGTCCATCATTTCAAAACATAAATCAACAATTATAGACTTTTTCAAAAAGAAAACAGTTGGTAAATAGCAGACATTGGTTGGTTGATACAAACCACAGTTTATAGACAGTAAGCTTATCGCAGATAATTTCTGGTTCTTCGGTCTCGGTGCGAACAAAAAGCTCCTCCCACTTGTTTCTGTCCTTAGCGGATTAGTCTGTTATCGTCAATCACTGAGAAATGGTTACCAAGTGCATTATTGGTAATAGCGGGTTTCCACTTGTTTCATGTCCAAGAGAAATCTGACTTGTCTTACCGCGAAAAAGATCTGATAACGCCTATGTTTCCTATCTGCAAAACGTTCTCCGAGCACTCGCACCCCTGTCCGGGTTTTTATAATGGGAGAGATAGAGAATGATCATACTGCTAATTCTATAAACTGTGATACAAACCTTAGTTAGAATGGGAAGCAATTAAAATACTTAAGGGGGTAAGGTTATGATAGAGCTTCGTTTATGAGTGGCTAGTTTCAAGGTTGGGCTGCTATACGCCGTTGCAGTTTTCCCATGGTCTTTGTTCACTGTGAAAGTCACTCCTTAAAACTTAGCCCTGTGTCATTTGTGCAACACACCTGTTAGAAGAAATTCTCTACGAACTTTGAAAGAAGTAATTAATTTTCTTAGAATTTCAGGTACTTCTCATTATATGGGCACTTCTAAAAAGTCAAGTTTGGTTAATGCTAAAGAAATAAAATAAAATAGGATGCATATATAATAGTTTATAAACAAATTTTGGCTATATATTTACACATTAGGGGGGGGGTGTAAAGTTTCGCATATATTAAATATTTAACCTAATCTAACCTAACCTAGGTACCTTTTTCTCCCCTAAACCCCAAAAAACAACAGTTTAAATATTGTAAATTCAATGAGAAACCACGCTCTTCAATCCATTTAGATAACAATTACCCGCTTTACGAGTCTCTATCACTGCATTCATTCGATTGTTTACAGCCGAAGTGCCCATATAATGGGAAAGTACCGAATTTCACCTAAACGCTCTGCAATTTTCAATCAAATTTGTTTAAGAAAGTAATTTTATCACAGGGACAAAAAGAATAAGATTGAATAAATTTTGTGAGACTAGATAGGTGGAGCACCTAAAAGAAATCATTTTGTTTAAAGAGATGTTCATTATTATCTGTAAGGCTATGAGGGAAACTCAAGAACATCCTGATTCAGATTCTAAATCTTCAAGCAAAGCTTATACTTTGCTATCTGTTATGAGAGATGCAGTTTTGTTGCGTGCTATGGTTACTGCGAGTAAAGTTTTAGTCTGTCCAACAATTTGTCGACATTTTTACAATAGAAGCTATAGATCTCGTATGAGATCTGTGTATTGAGATCTATATCAAACACGCTGACTATCTTAAGAGAAAACTTAATACATGAGAGGTTGGAGTGAAGCTATGTTCATTCAAATTTTACAGAAGGGACTGAACTGTGTCAAGATATAAAATCAGCATAAGAACTCCCAGATGAGCTCCAAAAAAAACGTATAGGAATAGTTACGAAACAGCATCAGAGGATCCTGAAACGTATTAATGACCTTCTGTGTTCATCCTTTTCATGAACCACTTTCTGCAGCGGCTGCATCAGCGATTCCTTAGTCACAGAAGTTGCTGGAGTCATTATATTTCCCTCGACGAAGAAAAACAAAGGATATATCGGATACTCTGACTAATTTTTGGTATCTTGATGCAGACAGCTAGCAAGCTGAGTTAGCTCTGTGGAGAAGAAAATGGATACAGTCGGGAAATGTTGGTACCAAAATATTTTATAACTTGCTTAAAAGATGTGATAAGAAACATTTTTCCCATTCTACATCAATTTTTGGAGGTTGGTGCAACAATTCCAGTCACTACGAGTACAGGCGAACGTTCTTTTTCTACCCTGATAAGAGTGAAATCCTATACCAGGAGCGCCTCAGTCAGAAATGGCCTAATGAATTGGCCTTATTATCCAACACATGATGTTCCAGTCAATCCAGGAGACGTTTTGGAGAAACAACAAAAAAAAAACAAAAAAAGACGGCTTAATTTTATTTTATAATTACATTTGTTACAGTGTTGTCTCAATAAAGAATGTACCTAATACTATTAAAATTTTATTTTTCCCTTTCAATCAGTACTACCATCCCTCAGTCAAAATGTCCGTCCCCCTCCGAAATTTACGTTGGATTTCCCCCCCCCCTCTCAAGCCAAAAATTCCCCAAAACACGTCCAATCAAAATTTTAAGGGAGCTATTTTGTTGAGCATTGTTGAAAGGTCCAGTAATTATGTACTGTGGGATGTCAACCTCCCCACAGTCCTCAGGGCAAGGGCTGTAAGTTAGACAATTCGTTCATTTTTACATATATTGTATATTATTTTCTTCAGCGTGTGTTGAAATTTATCGCTGGTTCGTTGCTGCCCGCCCCCCCCCCCCACCCCTTCATGCCTAACATTCCCCAAAACATATCCTATCAAAATTTTAAGGAGCTATTTTGTTGAGCATTGTTGAAAGGTAAAGTAATTATGTCTTTGGGGTGTCAACCTACACACAGTCCTCAGAGAAAGGGCGGTAGGCTAGGCAATTCGTTCATTGTTTACAGATAGTGCATGTTATTGAGAAAGGTGTGCATGTTTGGAAATTACTTTCCAAGAATACAAAGGGATTCAGGTAAGCCATTCTGAGAATGTAGAGGGAAGTTTTGAACTAAATAAAAAAAAAACGATATGTGTATACGAATTGAGAAAAGGGTGTAAATCAGGAATGACTGAGTATATTAATATGGAACCTTCAGGAAATGACAAGGGGGATGAATAAAAGGCAATATTTGCATGATACCACTACAACTACCTCGTTTTTCCATTACTGCTACTATTATTGCTACTTCTACTACTACTTCTGCAACTAAAGCTAAGGCTACTACTATTAATTCTACTGCTACTGCTATTAAGACTAAGTGTATTGAGGCTAAAAACTAGGGTCACATTGAAACTGTATGGAATTAAATCGAAACACACTATAACCACACAGGTTGTCAAGATAACGTATCAGAAATGCTTCAGGAATAGTTGATGGTATTAAGTTGGAACTTACAGCGTGTGTGTTGAAATTTACCACCGGGTTTGCCCCTGCCCCCCTCCGAGGCATAAAATTCCCCAAAACATGTTCAATCAATATTTTAAGTGAGCTATTTTATTGAACATTGTTGAAAGATCCAGTAATTATGTTTTTGGGGATGTAAACCTTCCCCACAGTCCTCAGGGCAAGGGCTGTAAGTTAGGCAATCTGTCATTGTTTACATATAGTGGTATGTTATTGAGAAGGGAGGCATGTTTGAACTTTACTTTCCAAGAAGATAAGAGCTTCAAACAAGCCTTCTGAGAATGTTGAGGGGAGTTTTGAACTAAATCAAAAAAACGTTATGTGTATACGAATTGAGTAAAGGGCGTAACTAAGGACTGACTGAGTATATTAATTTGGAACCTTCAGGAAATGATTAAGGGGTGATGAATAAAAGGCAATATTTGGATGCTCCCACTACTACTACAACTACCTCGTTTTTCTACTACTGCTACTGTTATTACTACTTCTACTGCTACTTCTAGCACTTAAGCTAAGGCTACTACTATTAATTCTACTGCTACTGATATTGAGACTAAGGGTATTGAGGCTAAAAATTTGGGACACATTGAAACTGTATGTAATTAAATCGAAACACGCTATGCCCACACAGGTCGTCAAGATGACGTATCAGAAATGCTTCAGGAATAGTTGATGGTATTAAGTTAAAACTTTCAGCGTGTGTTGAAATTTATTACCGGGTTCGCCCCTGCCCCCCCCCCCCCCCCCAGGCTTAACATTCCCTAAAACCGTCAAAACAAAATTTTAAGGAGCTATTTTGTCGAGCATTGTTGACAGATCCAGTAAATTAAGTTTTGGAGATATAAACCTCCCCCACAATCCTTAGGGCAAGGGCTGTAAGTTAGGAAATTCGTTTCACTGTTTACATATAGTGTATGCTATTGAGAAAGGTATGCATGTTTGAATTTTACTTTCCAAGAAGACAAAGGACATTTAGGTAGCCTTTCTGGGAATGTTGAATGAAGCTTTTAAAACAAATCAAAAACCGTTATGTGTAAACGAATTGTGTAAAGGGCGTAAAAGGAATGACTGAGTATATTAATTTGGAACCTTCAGGAAATGGTAAGGGTGATGAATAAAAAGGCAATATTTGCATGCTACCACTACTAATGCAACTGCCACCACTACTACAACCACACTATTCCATTTACAATATTTAGGGGAAATTTGAAATAAATCAAAAGACGCTATGTGGATACACATTGTTAAAAAAACGTATCTCAAGAATTGATTTTGGTATTAAGTTGGAACTTTCAGAGAATGCTCAAAGGGAAAAAATCATCTGACCAAAAGGCAATAGGTGCACACTCCAGCTAATAATGCATTACTGCTGCTTTATTGCTACTACTACTACTACTTCAACTACTACTTCTATTGCAACTACTTGTAAGGCTAAGAGCCTTACAAGAAGTAAGCAACTTTAAGCAAATTAATGTAAAGTCGTCCAGGCATGAAAATCTTAAATTTTCCCACGTAAATGTGACAAGTGTGACAACGTCATTGAAATACTGATGTATATAAAAATGACGTCACTCACAAAATATTCTTTTCCAAAATTAAGGCTCTTAATGAGTTTCTCTCAAACTTCTGACCTATCTAGATCGTTTTTTTAGATTAGAATATCCCAGGTTACAAATTTTCCCGAAAAACTATGGAACTGTTTCCGATAAAAAATATACATAAATAAATAAATACACAATTATTGCTCACTTATAAAGATAGTATATATATATATATATATATATATATATATATATATATATATATATATATATATATATATATATATATATATATATATATATATATATTATATATATATATATATATATATATATAGCACCGGCAGCCCGCTGGCTTCACCAACGGACCCTGGCACTCGACATGTGTTAGGTTTTCTATATATAGATTCTCATTGTCTATTGTATTTTAACTGCAGACCATTTGAGCCTTTTCTGATGTAATGACGTCACCACAGGTTCGATACAGCCACCCTTTGAAAAATACGAATTCTTTTTTAAAGTTCTGACCAATTTAGATCGTTTTTGTGGCCAGTCATCGCTGTTTCTTGTTTTCCAACCCTAGATTTCATTGTCCATAACATATAAATCTTTTCCAGTTTACAATCACAGATCACTGTTCAAAATTTCGCTTACAATTTTACTATGATTTTCGCTGTAATTTTTTCCATGCCTTTTTCCACACCTCAGAACGTTTTTCTACTTCTTTTGCTTTAGCATTTTATATTCATACATCATCTCATTTAATTTCTTACGGTGTTATAGATAACATATAAATCTTTTCCAGTTTACAATCACAGATCACTGTTCAAAATTTCGCTTACAATTTCAATATAATTTTCGCTGTCATTTTTTCCATGCCTTTTTCTTAAGCTGTTGCGATTCTCGCTTTCACTAGCTTCTAATCATATTTATATGTGCTTCATTTTCATCGATCGACTTGTTAAACATTTTCAATGACCTTAAATTAGAAATTAGCGCCTTTGTAAAATTATCTTTTTTTCTGTTATTGAACCTTTAACTTTTGCCTTGGCTTGTCTTTTGTCCATTATGAAAAAACATATCACCAAACCTTTGTTTTTTTAACAGAGACTGATGCAGTGTCAGGTTCTTGGCTAACGTCCTTACAAACTCTAATGTCGTTATTTATATCTATTTCATCGCTTGGAGATTTTACAAAATGTTGAACGTCGACTTTTGCCACGGCTTGTCTTTTGTCATTATGAAATATATATCGCCAAAATTTAATTTTTTTAGCAAAGGACATGGTAAGTACTGATGACCTTATCCATGTCAAAATCCCAAACTCCATTAATATAACTATCATTTTAATTTTCGCACGTTTTGACTCCGCTGTCGCTTACCTTTTAAACCCATTTTTCTTTCTTCTTCATTTTGGATTTTCTTTTTTCTTCCGGAGAATTATCATTTATAACACTTTCAAATTTTCGTTTTTTGGGTCTTGTCTCATTAGATAGTCCAGGTTGTTGATTTTCACCCGTTGTGAGTTTAATGCCAATGTCCTTCGCTTCAGCTGCCCTTATTAGTCTAGTATTACATGATGGTCTAGGTTGTAGATTTGTGAATTGTTCCGGTGGTGGGACTAAACTTATTTTTCTTCGAACGAATGATTATTTATAACACTTGTAAATTTGTGTTGTTAGGGCCTACCTCTAGATACGTTTTTCATATTGATATGTCTTTTCATACTGTTGTCTTTTCAAAGATATTGATTATTAAAAAAAATAGATTTCTAACACCGATTGTCTACTAAGCTTCAAACTTTTGGCTTTCTTTTTTAAGGTTTTGAATTGTTGTAATACCTTCTTATATAAATAAAATAATTTGTCTTAATTACAAAAGGTTTGTAACCCCATTAATTTCCTTTAAAATGAGGCATTGAAACAACTCTCTACGATGTTACAGTGCCAAGCTATCTGTGCAAAAGAAAAAAAAAAGATACTCTTTAGGCAGAATGCTGTAGTAGGTGCCACTTTCTTGATTTTCAAGCCAAATATATATCCCTTGCTGTTCAAGCAAAGGGACAGAAAGTTTCCTTAAGTTGATCCTCCTTTTTCTGAGAACCCATGGCTGTTATGTTACCGTTGCTTTGCACATTTGTTTTGCAGACATCCGGGTTGCAGCGGTAGCTAGCAACCTAGTATGAGACGATCACGTCCAATGTTAAGAAATATAAAAAACCCATAGTCCCTAACAAAGGAGTCAGATCAAACACAAAAGTACACCATTAGAACCGCCTTGTCCGAAACCCCTGTATAGGAAACTTTCTGTCCCTTGGCTTGAACAGCAAGGGAAATATATTGGCTTGAAAATCAAGAAAATTGACTTTAACCACGTTATTCTCCCAAACGGGATATTTTTTTCTCTTTTTCTTTTTTTGTATCCAGAGATAGCTTGGCACTGGAAAATCGTAGCGAGAGTGTTCAATAGCTCATTTTAAGGGAAATTAACTGGGTTAAAAATCTATAGTAACTAAATAAATTATTTCTAAAAGAGAATAAATTTTTCCACCAAAAAACTGCATTTTCGATGTCTTTCACACTGCAGTCTTTCAAACATAATCGCATACCAGCGGTAAGATTTGAACCCGCGCCTCCGAAGAGACTGGTGGCTAACGCCAGTGCCTTGGACCACTCGGCCAGGCTGCCTCTCATAAATAAATATATATGTGAATTTGGGTTGCAGCAGTAGCTAGCAACCTAGTAAGAGACGATCAGTCCAATGCTAAGAAATATAACAAAACTCCTAAAAATAGAGTCACATCAAAACAAAAGTACATCATTAGAATTACCTTGTCTGAAACCCTACTAGATAAATAATGAATGTCATCATAGTTTTATATTAGAGCCATGACGTGAATAGAAAAAACACGAAATTATATTGTGTTTCTGATGACGTCATGAAATAATATCATTGCGCCATGACGTCAATAAAATCATTACGCCGTGACCTCATAATTACTACTTAAGAACGACAAAGATGTAAATTCTCTCATTCTTGATTAGATAATGGTTAGATCGAAGCAAGCTATACGCAAGTTGAAAAAAACAGTATACACAAACAACAGGATAGTATCTTGAAAAGAAAAAAGCAAAGGTATTCAACCGACGAGGCGTATCGAGAAGTAATAATTGAGAGAGCAAAACAAAACAGCAAGATGTGTTATCACAATGATGAAGATTCTAGACATGCAAAAATTGAGACAGCCAAACAAAAGTTCAAGGAGAGTTATCACAATGATGAAGATTACCGCATCAAATATAAGAAAAACCAAAAGTAAAGGTATTCAACCGTCCAGGTGTATCGAGAAGTAAAAATTGAGACAGCCAAACAACAGATCAAGGAGCGTTACTGGGGTGACAAAATCTATAATGAAAAAATTAAATTCTCTGCGAGGTTGTACCGAAGAACGCATAAGGACAAAGGGAAAAATTACATTCAGAAATACAAGAGGATGGCAAAAATGCAGGGTGATCTTTGTAAATTGAGAAACATTTTACGCATGTTTTATCGGGATCACGAAAAAGTATTCAAAATTACAGATTAAAATTCTCTTTGAAAGAAGCGGATGCTGTTGAAAAGTCGGCTAGAAATTCTTTGGCAAAGCTTCATAGTAATATCCAAAAGAAATGTTGTCAGTTTAACGAAAAGCTTCCAAGGTATGGATTGGCAACTGCGGAACAGTTTATAGATGCAATGGAAAATGTTCGACAACACAGTGAATATACGGAGGCTACTTCTTAGAAAATTCGTATATTAATTTTGGAAGGAGCAATTGCAGTTTATGTAGCAGCAATAAAAATATATATACAAGCATACCTATCAACAGCGAAGGAAAAGCAATGTTTTTCAATTATGGCGAAAACGAGCCTGTTAGGGTTATTAGTAAATTTGTTTGTAAGACTAATGATTTAGAAACAAATTCCTGGAACACCGACTCAAGAAAAAAGCATTTCTAACTGTGTTTTAAACAGTTCTTTTAGTTCGACTGAATATTTGGCAAAAAATTCTCTGTGTAGTAGAACAAACTGTCCTGAAAAGTACGAGACAACTATTGAAGAATGCTCTAAAACTAGATCTGACAAGGAAATTATGATGGCTGAAGTCACCTATAACAATCTGAGTAAACATTCAAAACCAAAAATTGGGCAGCAGGTTACTTGGCAATGTCACCCTGATATCTGCAAGCTCTATCCGACGGATATTGAATTATATCAAATTCTTTTTGATATCCTTGAAAATAATATAGCATTAAAATTTTCAACTGACAAAAGTGGGTTAATTTCTACCTTGGTGGCTTGGATTACTGTGAAATCAATTACAGGGACACAAGAAAAGCATGGGCATTCGTTATACTGTAGCCCAAATGAGGGATGTCAGAGCTATTTGCGTTCTCTAATGGTACTAGCTCCACATTTTCCTGTCTTGAACTGTTTCATTAATAGTTAATATTAAGATCGATCGTTACCACGCAGAGCGTTGAACTCGAACCCTTCCAAGCCAAAGGATGAGTCCTTTCTCCACTATACCGTGGTAACTAAAAATCTTTCTCTGACAGGGAATTGAACCCGGTTCTTCCGCATGACAGGCAGGGATAGTGACCACTGTACTATCAGAGACAAAAATTTTCTCTAACGGTGAATCGAACCCGGGTTTTCCGCCTGACAGTCTGGAGTCTCGACCGCCGCACTAAAGAGACATAAAAAACGTATTGGGTTTCGGACAAGGCGGTTCAATGGTGTAATTTTTGTTTTGATCTGACTCTATTCTTAGGAGTTATGGGTTATTATGTTTCTTAATATTGGACGTAATCGTCTCTTACTATGTTTCTAGATACCACTGCAACCCGGATATATACAAATATTTTTTACAATTGCCAGTTTTTTGCTGTTTAAGCAATTTAATGTCTTTTCATACTGATGTGTTTCAAAGATATTTGATTATTAAAGCAAGTCTGATTCTCTAACAACGATTTTTAATAAGCTCCAGACGTTTGGTTTTCTTTTTTAAGGTTTCAGAATTTTTCTAATCCCTTGTAAAATATATACAAATATTTTTGCAATTAGACCAACCAGTTTTTTGCTCTTTACGCAATTTAATGTCTTTTCTTACTATTGTCTTTTCAAAGATATTTGACTATAAGTCAGTCCGATTCCTAACTACGATTCTACTAATCTTCAAACTTTTGGTTTTCTTTAAGGTTGTTGAAATTTTGTAATCCTTTTCAAATTATATACAAATATTCTTGCGATTACCAGTTTTTGCTTTTTAAGCAATTTATAGTTAACTTTTCCATGCATAAAATCTTCAATTTTTCCACATAAGTGTGACAAGGTCATTGCAATGCTGATGCATATAAAAAACGACATCACTCACATAAATATTTTTGCAAAATTAAGGCTCTTACCGAATTTTTTCTAACTTCTAACCTATCTAGTTCGGTTTTTTAGGCCAGAATATCCCAGGATGCCAATTTTCCAGAAATAATATGGAGCCGTTTTCGAGAGAAAATACATATATAAATTCACAATTATTGCTCACTTATAAAGATAGTATAGCCTGTATGTATTATAGGTCCTGATACAGACCAATTTCAACTTTAGAAGCTAAGAGGTAAAATTTTAGTAAGAACAAACATTAGCGCAGAGTACGTGAAATATTAAATAAATCATCATATGCCTGAGGATGGAAGACACTTATCCTATGACAAGATAATATAATACAAACATCTTTTAAAAGTTGCTTCTCGGGGATATGGCACCCTATTTGAAGTACTTCGATGCCTGATTCCGTGGTTGGTCTATTATAGCTCCATCTAATAAAAATCTGTAGGTTTTTGTCACATGTGGAATAATCTTGGAAAAAAATGAGTCTCGCCAAGAAACCCTAGGAAATTTTTTTATAGCAATATCTCTAACTTTAAAAAACCAAAAAGTTTTCTCCTGTGCGTAATGATCTTTGTAAAAAAAAAATTAAGGATTGATTATTCCCAGTTTAATAAAGTTGAAGAATGATAAAATATGTTAAGTTGTAAAAAGCAAGGTCTTATCATTCCTTAGCTCTGATAGTACACGGAAGAAATCATTCAACAAAAAATTTTGATAAAATCTTAATAAATAAAAAGAATTTCCTGCCATTGCAAGTTAATTTTCCTATATAAATTATCCCTGGAGTTGCTTGACAAGAACACTTTTTTCAAAGATAATTACACACAGGACAAAAACCTATAGCTTCTTCTAAGTTGAAAGGGAAGAAAAAACAATCACGGGATATCAAGCAGCTAAGTCATTCAAACATGAAACCATACCCTAAGGCAGTGGTTCTCAAACTGCGGTACTCATACCCCTTGTGGGGTATGCAAACATTTTTAGGGGATACGCGGCCGGCCAACAAAAAAAAACAACCCTTTAACTCTAGGACTGGCAATTTTTTTATATTTTATTTATAGTTTACTTAGTACCGATAACTGAAAAGGGGTACCTAAAATGTTTTGTGGGTAAACAGGGGTACAGTGTCTAAATAAGTTTGAGAACCACTGCCCCAGAGAGTTACTTTTTTTAAAGCTGCTTGTTTTATATTATCTATTCAAAAGATAAGTGTGTTGAATAATCGTCCATGATCATCATCTTGTACATAAAAATACAGCTTTTGTAAAATGTATTTTATTATAAGTTAATTATAAATAGGTAGTTCAAGTAGTCCGGGTTGCAGCGGTAGCTAGCAACCTAGTAAGAGACGATCACGCCCTATAGTAAAAAATAAAATAGCCCATAGCTCCTAAAACTGGAATCAGACCAAAAAACGAGGTACACAATTAGAACCGCATTGTCCAATACCCCTATATAGGAAACTAACTGTCCCTTGGCTTGATAAACAAGGAAAAATATTGGTTTGAAAATCAAGAAAAGTGGCTGAAACCAAGATATTCTGCGTCGACAGCAGGTTTGTTTTTTTCCGTTTGTTTTTTTTCAGCGCTGCTGGCAGAGCACTGGAAAATCAGAGAGAGCTGTTTAATGGATCATTTGAAAGGAAATTGATGTATTTAAAACCTTTCATAATTAACAAAAAATAACTGTAAAAACAAAATAATTTTTACGAAAAACTGCATTTTCTACAGTTCTGTAGCAGAAAATGTTATTATTATCGTCCCGCGTACAAAAATCAAAATCGGATTTTTACCCTTATAAAAAGCACGTAGATACGGTTATGTAATATAAAGTGATTTTTGGTGGGTACTACCAAAAAGTCTGATTTGTCAACTGAAACTAAAATAATTTATGAACATTAAAAAAATAATTTTATTTATCTGTAAACTGCAAAATATTTATGATGGTTTGAGCAATAATCTTATTTTTTTAATTCAAACCAGAAAAATACCTGATATTTTTAAAATTATTTGTTTTTTTTGTTTGGTTGTAACTACTTTAAATTTATTTCATCTGTCAGTTCAGAGTTATAATTGTCTGCTAGAACCAAACATTTTCGGCTTAACTCTTAAAGTGCGCATCTCTATAACACTGTGCTATTTTTTTTTAGGAAAAAAAGAAAACTTCAAATGAATTTTATTTTATTTTAGTTCTCAGTTCAGAATCACTAAAGTTATTATGTAAACTGCACAAATATTTACGGTGTCAGAGCAATAATTTTAATGTTTCAATTCAAACTAGAAAAATACCTAAACATTTTGGAATTATTTTTATTTTTGGTTTGATAAACGAGACTCGATACGTTCTATAGAATAGAGATGGTCTTTCGGGTCGCAGCAGTAGCTAGAAACCTAGTAAGAGACGGTCACACCCATAGTAAAAAATTAAATAGGTCATAACTCCTAAAACTAGAACCAGATCAAAAAATGATTTACACTATTAGAACCACCTTGTCCAAATTCCCTATATAAGAAACTTATAAACCCTTGGCTTGAACAACGAGGGAAATAAACTGGCTTGAAAATGAGGAAAAGTGGCTGAAATCACGATATTCTGCGTATACGGCATCTTTATTTTTTCTTCTTTCCCACCACAGATAGCTTCGCACTTTAACATCGTAGAGAGCTGTTTAATGACTCATTTTCATGGAAACTGATTTACATAGAAACATTTTGTGATTAACAAAACTAATTTTTAATATAGAACAAATTTGTATGAAAAATTGTATTTAATTATTATATCAAAAGACGAGCATTACAAGAACAAACCATTGCATATATTGGACTTAGTTTGCTGCCTGATTCTTTGAGGTTCGTCTCTTACTACTCCAAAGAAGAAAGAGAAGTAGGTTTTTTCCTGTTTGTAATCCGAGTTACAGTGGTAGCTAGCAACCTAGTAAGAGACGATCACGCCCCATAGTAAAAAATGAAATAGTCCATAACTCCTACAACTAGAATCAAATAACAAAAAAATAAAAGTACACTATTAGAACCGCTTTGTCCAAAACCCCAATATGGGAAACTTACCGTCCCTTGGTTTGAACAAAAAGGGAAATTTTTTGGCTTGAAAATAAAGCAAACCGTTTGTGGTAAAAAACTGTGTAGTAAGTGCGACCAGGCTCAATAGTAATCGAAACTCTAAAAAACGGAATTTGTTTTACTTTTTTTTTATACTGAATCACTTCAGATGCTGTGATTTCCCAATAATAGGAGCATCTTCAATCCACAACACACAGTGTAAATAAGGCGCACCTCGTTTCTGATACTCGATACGCAGAAATGATCCTTAATTTTACCAAACAAAGGATTTGTCTTTGAACAAATTAGCTCATTATATATAGGTATCCATTTTTTGTCAAAGTGCATGGAAACTGTAGCTGGATCTAGACACGTCAACTCTGCTGGGGTCATTTTTGCTACACCAGGTAAGTTTTTATGGACGGTCCGTAAATAGTCAATAAATTCAGGAGAGTACCCACTCAGCAAATGAAACTGTCAGAAACAAAGTCGGTGGACCTAATTGCTCAATCATTGACTTTACTTTATAGGAAAGAGATTGAAAATACTGCTGAGATCCTCTGATTTTTGACTGAACAGAAAACAAAAGTCGCTTCCATCTCTCCAACACGGTAATGAAGCCTGTCTATAAATTGACGAGCATTTTGATTTGGTTTCACAGTTCGCAACATATGACCGACGCTATTACACATGTAAGAGAATTCTTGCAATTGGAAGCTGTGAAAAGAAACTGTTTGTCAAGACGAAACTTAGTATGTCTGCTAAGAAGCCTTGATTTAAAATATTCTACATTCCTAATCCGAAAAGGCCTTGCCTTGTCACGCAAGCCATATTTGCCTTTCGGGATAAGATTTGGAAACACTTTTAGATCAAGTTCTTCCTGAAATAAGTCTTCGCTTTCACCTTTTAGTTTCTTGATCTGAAATTGGTCAGTACCAAGATCTTTCATCTGCTTAAAATCTTCTATGAAGTCATTTGGAACCGCTGATTTGAGAGGCTGTACAGAAAAATGTTCAACCAATGTAGATTTTGCGCTTTCTGTCAGTTTCTGAAGGATTGCAGCTTCCGGTATTTCAGGTAAATATCAACACAACCGCTTTTTCAGCAAGACGTGTTTCAAGTATTGTATTTAAATCTTCTAGGGTGTATGCACGTATTGTTTTATAAAGACTGTTGTTCTCTCTTAACCACAACAGTGCTTCATGAACTTTTCTCAAATCTGCTAGTGCAGTCCAAACATTCTTGTTGTAAGTAGGTTGACCATTGACAATGACTACAAAACTATCAATGTTAAGAAGTTTTTTCAGGCTGAATATCTGCATTTGCTTGCACATCAACAGGTAGATATACTATTCTACCCTTAAGAGCGTCAACAAGTTCTGGTCTAGGTCTCTTCAACGCAGTTACTTGCCCTAATCTGACAATCGTAAGACAATGCATTACAAACCGAATCATTGCCATTTCAAATTTATTTAGACACTTTATACATTCCGGTGTACAGCCGATATGAAGGTTATTTAATACTGATCGGACATTCTCCTGACTTTTCAACATTTTCCCAGCACAGTAATCAGAGACAGAGAATGAATCTATGACATCCTTTTTCCAACCTGTACAATGAATTAGCTGTTCTCTGTCATCTTTGGGTATGTCCTGTTGGAGGTGTTCTAGAACCGTGGCCATCATTACATCAAAACCTTTCTTATTTGAAAGGGATCTTAGACTCTTCAATTGGTATTTTGTCTTTATCTGCTCGCAACTGTCACAATGCATTGTGGGGTATACATCCCTGATGTTAGCTACCTTATCAAGGCTCTCACCAAATAGTTTTATTATTGTATTTTCATCTACAGAAACTCTAATATATCTTGACTATTACAAAAGAGTCTACTTGACACTTCTTCTAAATAATTACTTAGTTCCTTGTACGAACCCTCGACTTTTAATAGATTAATATGTTGTATAATCTTAGAATTTGATACTGCCTTATATACGCTATTAATGAAACAGGTCAAGACAGGAAAATGTGGAGCTAGTGCCCTTAGAGAACGCAAATAGCTCTGACATCCCTCATTTGGGCTACAGTATAACGAATGCCCATGCTTTCTTGTGTCCCTGTAATTGATTTTACAATAATCCAAGCCGCCAAGGTAGAAATTAACCACTTTGTCAGTTGAAAATTTTAATGCTATATTATTTTCAAGGATTTCAAAAAGAATTTGACATAATTCAATATCCGTCGGATAGAGCTTGCAGATATCAGGATGGCATTGCCCAGTAACCTGCTGCCCAATTTTTGTTTTGAATGTTTACTCAGATTGTTATAGGTGACTTCAGCCATCATAATTTCCTTGTCAGATCTAGTTTCAGAGCATTTTTCAATAGTTGTCTTGTACTTTTCAGGACAGTTTGTTCTATAACACAGAGCATTTTTTGCCAAATATTCAGTAGAACTAAAAGAACTGTTTAAAACACAGGTAGAAATACTTTTTCTTGAGGAGGAATTCCAGGAATTTGTTCTAAATCATCAATCTTACAAAGACGTATACTAATAACCCTGACAGATTCGTTTTCGCCATAATTGAAAAACATTGCTTTTCCGTCGCTGTTGATACGTATGCTTGTATATATATTTTTATTACTGCTACATAAACTGCAATTGCTTCTTCCAAAATTAATATACGAATTTACTAAGAAGTACGCCTCCGTATATTCACTGTGTTGTCGAATATTTTCCATTGCATCTATAAACTGTTCCGTAGTTGCCAATCCATACCTTGGAAGCTTTTCATTAAACTGACAACATTTCTTTTGAATATTACTATGAAGTTTTGCCAGAGCATTTCTAGCCGACGTTTCACCAGCATCCACTCTTTCAAAGAGAATTTTAATCTGTAATTTTGAATGCTTTTTGTGATCCTGGTTAAACATGCGTAAAAAGTTCCTCAATTTACAAAGATCAGCCTGAATTTTTGCCATCTTCTTGTATTTCTGAATGTAATTTTCCCTTTGTCCTTATGCGTTCTTCGGTACAACCTCACAGAGAATTTAATTTTATCATTATAGCTTTTGTCACCCCAGTATCTACCCATTATTCTGGTAGCAACTGTTTTATTATATATTTTTCGGTAATCTTTATCATTGTGATAACGCTCCTTGATCTTTTGTCTAGCCTGCTCAATTGTTGCTTCTCTACAAAGTTCATCATTTTGATAACGCTCCTTGATGTTTTGTACGGCTGTCTCAATTTTTACTTCTCGATACACCTGGTCGGTTGAATACCTTTGCTTTCTTTTTTCTTATATTTGATTCGGTAATCTACATCATTGTGATAACGCTCCTTGATCTTTTGTCTAGCCTGCTCAATTGTTGCTTCTCTGTAATCTTTATCATTATCATACCGTTCCTTACTCTTTTGTTTTGGCTGTCTCAATTTTCGCATGTCTATAAACTACATCATTATGATAACGCTGTTTGTCACTATTAATTATTACTTCTCGATACGCCTAGTCGGTTGAATACCTTTGCTTTTTTCTTTTCAAGATGCTATCTCTGTTTTTTTGTAGTTCTGTTTTTTTAACTTGCGTGTAGCTTGCTTTGATCTAACCATTATGTAATCATGGATGAGACCATTTACACTTTTGACGTTTCTTTTATAGCAATTATGACGTCACGGCGTAATGATTTTATTTCATGACGTCATGGCGTAATGATATTATTTCACGGCGTCTTCAGAAACAACAATATAATTTCGTGTTTTTCTATTCACGTCATAGCTCTAATATAAAACTATGATGACATTCATTATTTATCTAGTAGGGTTTCAGACAAGGTAGTTCTAATGATGTACTTTTGTTTGATCTGACTCTATTTTTAGGAGTTTTGGGTTTTTATATTTCTTAGCATTGGACTGATAGTCCCTTACTAGGTTGCTAGCTACTGCTGCAACCCAAATCCACATATATATAGTTATGAGAGGCAGATTGGCCGAGTGTTCCAAGGCGCTGGTGTTAGCCACAAGTCTCTTCAGAGGCGTGGGTTCAAATCTTAACGCTGGTATACGATTATGATTTATGTACAAAAATCAAATATCTTTGAAAGACTGTAGTATGAAAAGACATCAAAAATGCAGTTTTTAATTAAAAATTTATTCTCTCTTAGAAATAATTTATTTTAGTTACAAAAGATTTTTAAACCCAATTAATTTCCTTTAAAATGAGCCATTGAACAACTTTCTACGATGTTCCAGTGCCAAGCCATCGCTGGAAAACAAGAAAGAAAAAAGAAAAAAAAAATATCCCGTTTAGGCAGAATGTTGTAGTAGCTGCCACTTTCTTGATTTTCAAGCCAATATATTTCCCTTGCTGTTCAAGCCAAGGGACAGAAAGTTTCCTATACAGGGGTTTCGGACAAGGCGGTTCTAATGGTGTACTTTTTGTTTTGATCTGACTCCTTTTTTAGGAACTATGGGTTTTTATATTTCTTAACATTGGACGTGATCGTCTCTTACTAGGTGGCTAGCTACCGCTGCAACCCGTATCTAAACTGAAAAATAAGATATATTAAAAAAATTGAATTTTTCGGTCTGGAAATAAATATTAAGTCTCACGTCGGGTAGTTATTATGTTCTAACTACATCCAACGACTATGACGTCATTGATCAATATTGTACATAAAAAATTAAGTTTTTCGTAACAAATTGATTCCATTTAAAAAAAATGAAGTACAAATGGCACTAGATCTTGAGATTTCCTTTAAAATGAGCCATTGAACAATTCTCTACGATGTTCCAGTGCCATGCTATCTGTGGAAAAGAAAAAAGAAAAATATGCCGTTTGTGGAGAATAACGTGGTTAAAGTCAATTTTCTTGATTTTCAAGCCAATAAATTTTATTTGTTATTCAAGCCAAAGGGAGGTAAGTTTCCTTATAGGGGTTTTGGACAAGGCAGTTCTAATGGTGTACTTTTTGTTTTGATCTGACTCTTTTTTTAGGAGTTACGGGTTTTTATATTTCTTAACATTGAACGTGATCGTCTCTTACTAGGTTGCTAGCTACCGTTGCAACCCGGATAGTAAGAGACGAACCTCAAACAATCAAGTAGCTAACTAAGTCCAATGTATGCAATGGTTTGTTGTTGTAATGATCTTCTTTTAATGTAATTTCGTAAGAAAATTAATTCACATATATAGTTATGAGAGGCAGCGTGGCCAAGTGGTCCAAGGCGCTGGTGTTGGCCACCAGTCTCCTCGGAGGCGTGGGTTCAAATCTTACCGCTGGTATACGATTATGATTTATGTACAAAAATCAAATATCTTTGAAAAGACTGCAGTATGAAAAGACGTCAAAAAATGTTGTTTTTAGTGGAAAAATTTATTCTCTCTTAGAAATAATTTATTTTAGTTACAAATGATTTTTAATCCAAATAATTTCCTTTAAAATGAGCCATTGAACAACTCTCTACGATGTTCCAGTGCCAAGCTATCTGTGGAAAAGAAAAAAGAAAAAAAGAAAAAAAATATCCCGTTTAGGCAGAATTTTGTAGTAGCTGCCACTTTGCTTGATTTTCAAGCCAATATATTTCCCTTGCTGTTCAAACCAAGGGACAGAAAGTTTCCTATACAGGGGTTTCGGACAAGGCGGCTGTCCGAATGGTGTACATTTTGTTTTGATCTGACTCGATCTGACTTAGGAGCTATGGGTTTTTATATTTCTTAACATTGGACGTGATTACTAGGTTGCTAGCTACCGCTGCAACCCGGACTACCACTGCAACCCGGATTACAAACAGGAAAAAGCCTATGGCTTTTTCTTATTTAGAAGAGTAAGACACGATCCTCAGTATGGCACCATACCCAAGATGAGATACTTCATATATGGTTATATGAGCAAAATCAATTCCTTTGTATCTTTTCAACATATTGTAAACAGTAACCTTTTCAATATGGTTATAATAATTTTATTACGAATTTTTTTTTATCATGTCTTATATGTAACTTATTTCTTATAAGTCTCCGATGGTACAATGGTAAGCATACTAGTGGTTAGGATAGCTGGCATTTATCAAGATAGTCAATAAAAAAGCAGTTTTTAGATAAAAAAAACCTTTTTAAATTGATTAAATTTAATTTTTTTATTAAAAAGTCACGAGTACTTTCAATTTCCATTTGAATGAGCCCTCCCGCGACAATCTCAGACCACTGGGTCGACATGATCACCCCTGGGAAAAACAAAACCAAACAAAAAAATAAACAAGCATCCGTGATCTTTCTTCTGGTAAAAATGCAAAATTCCACATTTTTCCAGATAGGAGCTTGAAACCTCTACAGGAAGGTTATCTAATACTCTTAATCTGATGATGTGATTGTCATTAAGATTCTACGACTTTCAGGGGTTGTTTCCCCATTTTCGAAAATAAAGCAAATTTTGATGGGTTAGACTAATCTTATTATATCCGATTAAACTTACATAGTCCCTATTCATAATGAACTATCTCGATCTGTTATAAATTTCTTATATTATCTTATCGAAAGATAATCGTGTAAAACTATTGCATTCACTAGATACTTCATATATGATTACAACCTACAATTATGACGTCATTCATGAAGCTTGTACATCAAAATGCAGTTTTTTGTAAAAAGTGTTACTATTTTAAAAACTATTCGTTTTTTAATTACAAAATTACAATTACAATTATAACAATTACAATTAATTATTACAAATACAATTTTTACAATTACAATTATTGCAAACTACAACAAATTACAGTTAATTACAATTTAATATAAACTTTTCCATGCATAAAAATCTTGAATTTACTCCACATAACGATACATTCACTCTTATGGTGAAACTTACATTGTCCTGGTGAAATATTTGAACTATTTCTGATTAAATTTACATGGTCCCCATTTATAATGAACTATATAGATCCTTTATATAATCAGATACCAAAAAATTTTTGGAGTTTACATATTAATAATAACTTTAGCGATCCTGAACTGAGAACAAAATAAAATAATAATTTCTTGTCGAAAGATAAACGTGTATAAATATTGCATTCACTTAATACTTCATATATGGTTATATGAACAAAATCAATCCCTTTGTATCTTTTCAACATATTGTAAACAGTAACCTTTTCAGTATGATTATAATAATCTTATTACGAATTTGTTTTATCATTTCTTATATGTAACTTATTTCTTATAAGTCTCCGATGGTACAATGGTAAGCATACTTGTGGTTAGGATAGCTGGCATTCATGAAGATAAAAAACAAAAAACAGTTTTAGATAAAAAAAACTCTTTTAAATTAATTAAATTTAATTTTTTAATTAAAAAGGCACGGGTACTTTCAATTTCCATTTGAATGAGCCCTCTCGCGACAATCTCAGACCACTGGGTTGACATGATCACCCCTGGGAAAAACAAAACCAAACAAAAAAATATACAAGCATCCGTGATCTTTCTTCTGTCAAAAATACAAAATTCCACATTTTTCCAGATAGGAGCTTGAAACCTCTACAGGAAGGTTATCTAATACTCTTGATCTGATGATGTGATTTTCATTAAGATTCTACGACTGTCAGGGGCTGTTTCCCCATTTTTCGAAAATAAGGCAGATTTATATGGGTTAGACTAATCTTGACAAAATCTGAATATTTAAAATCAGCATAAAAATTCGATTCTTTTGATATATCTATTGGTATCAAAATTCCGTTTTTTAGAGTTTCGGTCTATTGAGCCTGGTCGCTCTTACTGTTTGTTACCACAAACGGTTTGCTTGATTTTCAAGCCAAAATATTTCCCTTTTTGTTCAAACTAAGGGACGGTAAGTTTACCATATAGGGGTTTGGACAAAGCGGTTCTAATAGTGTACTTTTATTTTTTTTATTTGATTCTAGTTGTAGGAGTTATGGACTATTTCATTTTTTACTATGGGGCGTGATCGTCTCTTACTAGGTTGCTAGCTACCACTGTAACTCGGATTACAAACAGGAAAAAACCTACTTCTCTTTCTTCTTTGGAGTAGTAAGAGACGAACCTCAAAGAATCAGACAGCAAACTAAGTCCAATATATGCAATGGTTTGTTCTTGTAATGCTCGTCTTTTGATATAATACTTAAATACAATTTTTCACACAAATTTATTCTATATTAAAAATTATTTTTGTTAATTACAAAAGGTTTCTATATAAATCAGTTTCCTTTAAAATGAGCCATTAAACACCTCTCTACGAAGTTAAAGTGCGAAGCTATCTGCGGTGGAAAAGAAGAAAAAATAAAGATGCCGCATACGCAGAATATCGTGGTTTCAGCCACTTTTCTTCATTTTCAAGCCAGTTTATTTCCCTCGTTGTTCAAGCCAAGGGATTATAAGTTTCTTATATAGGGACTTTGGACAAAGCGGTTCTAATAGTGTAATTCATTTTTGATCTGGTTCTAGTTTTAGGAGTTATGACCTATTTAATTTTTTTACTATGGGGCGTTGCCGTCTCTTACTAGGGTTCTAGCTACTGCTGCAACCCTTAAAGACCATCTCTATTCTATAGAACGTATCGAGTCTCGTTTATCAAACCAAAAATAAAAATAATTCCAAAATGTTTAGGAATTTTTTTAGTTTGAATTGAAACATTAAAATTATTGCTCTGACACCGTAAATATTTGTGCTGGTTTTCCTTTTGCTTCAATTGACTCGCTGCGCCATTTTTTTACGCCACTAATTTTATTTCATCTTAGTTCAAAGTTACTAAAAATATCTGACGATTTTAGAATTAGTTTTGTTTTTGTCTCCTGGAACCAAAATTTTCTTTTTTGGCTTAACCCGTAAATTACACATCTCTTTATTTTCGTCCGATCAATGGCTCTGCCTTTTTCTATAGCACTATAGTAGAAAGTATTATTTTTAATATTATAAAAAGCATTTAGATATAGGTATGTAAATGCAGTAATTTTTTTAGGGGTTTTAAGAAAAAATTTGATTTTTGAATTGTAACTTTTCATTGTATTGTATTTATTGAATTGTATTTTTCATTTATTATTTCCTTTCCTTTCTTAGCTTCATACGACTTATAGAAAACTTTACTACACAAAAAATAAAGCTAACATCCTGAAATTTAAGAAAAGTCTATTTAAAAGAGATAAAAATGCAACCGAAAGGAATAAGGCTCGAGAACACGTAAGGATTGCTACTAAGTTGTCTTGTGATCCATAATTTAATAAAATGAAATATGACAGAAAAACTGAGGTATGTAACGGATCTGGGGTTTGGAGAAGCAAAAATTGGGACAGCCAAACAAAAGAGCAAAAACGGTATGATGAACATAAAGATTACCGAAACAAACATAAGAAAAAAGCTGCTACCAGAATAATGGGTAGATACTGGGGTGACAAAAGCTATAATCTGGGTTGCAGCGGTAGCTAGCAACCTAGTAAGAGACGTTTACATAAAGGATCGATACTGTAAATGGGAATTTTATAAGTATCATCGGTATCACTGTTTTAATGATGAATTACAAACTAAAAGAAATTGACCGCGGGTGGCCTTGATTTTTTTAATGTGTCTTCTTTACTAGATTCCCTGCAAGCTTCATGTGGTTTACAAGGGATTATGGGCTGAACGAAGCCATGGACATTTACGACTTGGTTTCTTGCTGAAACCTAGTAAAGAACAAGCCACGGAAAATAGTAACTAAAAGCTACATACATAAACACACAATTATTGCTTGTTTATAAAGATAGTATATATAACTGTCAATCCAAATTCATTCGTGTTTTTTTCTTTTTTTTGTAATCTTGGTTATGATGATATTTTCTTTTCAATATTATGAGAAATAGAAACATTCCGCTCGAAATAAAGCTTGTTTTCAGTAGAGTCCAAATTATGTCAGCTGGTCTTTAGAAGCCCTGGGGGCGTCATCCCTACTCATCTTAGTTTCGTGAGCTAAATTTGACTTGCACTTAGTTAATTGAACTAAAGAAGGCACAATACCTATGAAAATTTTCATTGTGTCCATTAAAACTGAAAAGTCTATACTACTAATGGGAAACACATTCCTTATAGAATCAATGTAGCTTTAATCCATTCTAGTTTGTTCTTACAAGTTTTATTAATGACGTCATTTCTGACTTGAAATACTGCTACTACTTCTAAGAACTCGTTGGAGCACCATGCTAGCTGTAACCAATCCAGCTACGCACGCCCCTGTTCCATCCTCACTTATTCAAAGCCTCCTTCTTTATATCCTACCAGAAAGTTCCAATTTATCTTTAACCTTCCTTTATGACCTCCTCCCACCCTTTTTGGGAATGACCTGCTTTTGGTTTGGCTCTAGATGGGCCAAATAATAATCTACAAGTGTAAAAGAATCATCGGGAAAGATATTAAATTAACTTCTACATAATTTTAAATTTGTTCTGCTCCTCATTCTTGATCGCATCTTCAAATTCCCTTATAGCCGAGTAAACAAGGTTTTCTTTATTGGCACTTGGACCTTTTACGAGTAATCCTTTAGATTGTGGAGCTATAAGAGCTACTTTTGGGGGTATGCGTGAACTTGGACCTGTTACAAGTACTTGGACCTGTACTTGGACCTGTTACGAGGATAATCCGGGTTGCAGCGGTAGCTAGCAACCTAGTAAGAGACGATCACGTCCAATGTTAAGAAATATAAAAACCCATAGTTCCTAAAAAAGGAGTCAGATCAAAACAAAAAGTACACCATTAGAACCGCCTTGTCCGAAACCCCTGTATAGGAAACTTTCTGTCCCTTGGTTTGAACAGAAAGGGAAATATATTGGCTTGAAAATCAAGAAAAGTGGCAGCTACTACAACATTCTTCCTAAACGGGATATTTTTTTCTTTTTTTCTTTGTTTCCAGAGATAGCTTGGCACTGGAACATCGTAGAGGGTTGTTCAATAGCTCATTTTAAAGGAAATTAATTGGGTTAAAAACCTTTTGTAACTAAAATAAATATTTCTAAAAGAGAATAAATTTTGCCACCAAAAACTGCATTTTCGATGTCTTTTCACACTGCAGTCTTTCAAACATAATCGCATACCAGCGGTAAGATTTGAACCCACGCCTCCGAAGAGACTGATGGCTAACACCAGTGCCTTGGACAACTCGGCCAGGCTGCCTCTCATAAATAAATATATATGTGAATTTGGGTTGCAGCAGTAGCTAGCAACCTAGTAAGAGACGATCCGTCCAATGCTAAGAAATATAACAAAACTCCTAAAAATAGAGTCAGATCAAAACAAAAGTACATCATTAGAATTACCTTGTCTGAAACCCTACTAGATAAATAATGAATGTCATCATAGTTTTATATTAGAGCTATGACGTGAATAGAAAAACACGAAATTATATTGTTGTTTCTGATGACGTCATGGAATAATATCATTGCGCTATGACGTCAATAAAATCATTACGCTGTGACGTCATAATTACTATATAAGAAGCGTCAGAACTGTAAATGTTCACATTCATAATTACATAATGGTTTCAATCAAGCAAGCTGCACGCAAATTGAAAAAACAGTACTATACAAACAACAGAGATAGTATCTTGAAAAGAAAAAAGCAAAGGTATTCAACCGACCAGGCGTATCGAGAAGTAATCAAACAAAACAGCAAGATGTGTTATCACAATGATGAAGATTATAGACATGCAAAAATTGAGACAGCCAAACAAAAGATCAAGGAACGGTATGGTAATGATGAAGATTACAGAGAAGTAACAATTGAGCAGGCTAGACAAAAGAGCAAGGAACGGTATGATAATGATGAATATCCGGGTTGCAGCGGTAGCTAGCAACCTAGTAAGAGACGATCACGTCCAATGTTAAGAAATATAAAAACCCATAGTTCCTAACAAAGGAGTCAGATCAAAACAAAAAGTACACCATTAGAACCGCCTTGTCCGAAACCCCTGTATAGGAAACTTTCTGTCCCTTGGCTTGAACAGCAAGGGAAATATATTGGCTTGAAAATCAAGAAAATTGACTTTAACCACGTTATTCTCCCCAAACGGGATATTTTTTTCTTTTTTCTTTTTTTTTCTTTTCCACAGATAGCTTGGCACTGGAACATCGTAGAGGGTTGTTCAATAGCTCATTTTAAAGTAAATTAATTGGGTTAAAAACCTTTTGTAACTAAAATAAATTATTTCTAAAAGAGAATAAATTTTTCCACCAAAAACTGCATTTTCGATGTCTTTTCACACTCCAATCTTTTCAAACATAATCGTATACCAGCGGTAAGATTTGAACCCACGCCTCCGAAGAGACTGGTGGCTAACACCAGTGCCTTGGACCACTCGGCCAGGCTGCCTCTCATAAATAAATATATATGTGAATTTGGGTTGCAGCAGTAGCTAGCAACCTAGTAAGAGATGATCAGTCCAATGCTAAGAAATATAACAAAACTCCTAAAAATAGAGTCAGATCAAAACAAAAGTACATCATTAGAATTACCTTGTCTGAAACCCTACTAGATAAATAATGAATGTCATCATAGTTTTATATTAGAGCTATGACGTGAATAGAAAAACATGAAATTATATTGTTGTTTCTGAAGACGTCATGAAATAATATCATTGCTCTATGACGTCAACAAAATCATTACGCTGTGACGTCATAATTACTACTTAAGAACTACAAAGATGAAAATGTTCTCATTCATAATTACATAATGGTTTCAATCAAGCAAGTCGCACGCAAGTTGAAAAAACAGTACTACACAAACAACAGAGATAGTATCTTGAAAAGAGAAAAGCAAAAATATTCAACCGACCAGGCGCATCGAGAAGTAAAAATTGAGAGAGCAAAACAAAGGTATTCAACCGACCAGGCGTATCGAGAAGTAATAATTGAGAGAGCAAAACAAAGGTATTTAACCGACCAGGCGTATCGAGAAGTAATAATTGAGAGAGCAAAACAAAACAGCAAGATGTGTTATCACAATGATGAAGATTATAGACATGCAAAAATTGAGACAGCCAAACAAAAGATCAAGGAGAGTTATCACAATGATGAAGATTACCGCATCAAATATAAGAAAAACCAAAAGCAAAGGTATTCAACCGTCCAGGTGTATCGAGAAGCAAAAATTGAGACAGCCAAACAAAAGATCAAGGAGCGTTACTGGGGTGACAAAATCTATAATGAAAAAATTAAATTCTCTGCGAGGTTGTACCGAAGAACGCATAAGGACAGAGGGAAAAATTACATTCAGAAATACAAGAAGATGGCAAAAATGCAGGCTGATCTTTGTAAATTGAGAAACATTTTACGCATGTTTTATCAGAATCACGAAAAGTATTCAAAATTACAGATTAAAATTCTCTTTGAAAGAGCGGATGCTGTTGAAAAGTCGGCTAGAAATTCTTTGGCAAAGCTTCATAGTAATATCCAAAAGAAATGTTGTCAGTTTAACGAAAAGCTTCCAAGGTATGGATTGGCAACTGTGGAACAGTTTATAGATGCAATGGAAAATGTTCGACAACACAGTGAATATACGGAGGCGTACTTCTTAGAAAATTCGTATATTAATTTTGGAAGGAGCAATTGCAGTTTATGTAGCAGCAATAAAAATATATATACAAGCATACCTATCGACAGCGAAGGAAAAGCAATGTTTTTCAATTATGGCGAAAACGAGCCTGTTAGGGTTATTAGTAAATGTGTTTGTAAGACTAATGATTTAGAACAAATTCCTGGAACACCGACTCAAGAAAAAAGCATTTCTAACTGTGTTTTAAACAGTTCGTTTAGTTCTACTGAATATTTGGCAAAAAATTCTCTGTGTAGTAGAACAAACTGTCCTGAAAAGTACGAGACAACTATTGAAAAATGCTCTAGAACTAGATCTGACAAGGAAATTATGATGGCTGAAGTCACCTATAACAATCCGAGTAAACATTCAAAACCAAAAATTGGGCAGCAGGTTACTTGGCAATGTCACCCTGATATCTGCAAGCTCTATCCGATGGATATTGAATTATGTCAAATTCTTTTTGATATCCTTGAAAATAATATAGCATTAAAATTTTCAACTGACAAATTGGTTAATTTCTACCTTGGCGGCTTGGATTATTGTGAAATCAATTCCAGGGACACAAGAAAGCATGGGCATTCGTTATACTGTAGCCCAAATGAGGGATGTCAGAGCTATTTGCGTTCTCTAAGGGCACTAGCTCCACATTTTCCTGTCTTGAACTGTTTCATTAATAGCGTATATAAGGCAGTATCAAAATGTAAGATTATACAACATATTAATCTACTAAAAGTCGAGGGTTCGTACAAGGAACTAAGTCATTACATAGAAGAAGTGTCAAGTAGACTCTGTCGTAATAATAGTCAAGACTTCATTTACGGTGATAGCAATATTAGAGTTTCTGTGGATGAAAATACAATAATAAAATTATTTGGTGAGAGCCTTGATCAGGTAGCTAACATCAGGGATGTATACCCCACAATGCATTGTGACAGTTGTGAGCAGATAAAGACAAAATACCAATTGAAGAGTCTAAGATCCCTTTCAAATAGGAAAGGTTTTGATGTAATGATGGCCACGATTTTAGAACACCTACAACAGGACATACCCAAAGATGACAGAGAACAACTAATTCAATGTACAGGTTGGAAAGAGGATGTCATAGATTCATTCTTTGTCTGTGATTACTGTGCTGGGAAAATGTTGAAAAGTCAGGAGAATGTCCGATCAGTATTAAATAACCTTCATATAGACTGTACACCGGGATGTATAAAGTGTTTAAATAATTTTGAAATGGCAATGATTCGATTTGTTATGCCTTGTCTTACGATCGTCAGATTTTTATAATAAAGAACAACCTCTTGCCTATACTAAATTGTATACGCCACTTAGTTATAGTATAGGTTAGTAATTCAACATATAGCACGGCACTGAAACATCGTAGAGAGTTGTTCAATGGCTCATTTTGAAGGAAATTAATGGGGTTAAAAACCTTCTGTAATTAAAACAAATTATTTTTATTACATTAAGAAATTTTAATTATGTTCCTTAAGAAATCATCATAAGTAAAAATTTCCCATACAGAAATTGAACTCAAGCCTACTGGGTGAGAGCTATCCCAACCTCTATCCGGGTTGCAGCGGTAGCTAGCAACCTAGTAAGAGACGATCACGTCCAATGTTATTACATTAAAGAACGAACTGTAGTTCATAGTAAGTGAAGTATTATAAGGAACTATTAAATAGATGATGGATTTTCCTTGATCCGGGTTGCAGCGGTAGTTACAGTAAAGAAAGAACTTCAGCCAAAGTAACTAAAATAAGATTATAAATTTAAGACTAAAACAAGTACTTTGTTTGCTTTTGTATGAAATACTGGCAGCGTTGGGATTTGAACCCACACTTCGAAAGATACGGGTGGCTAAAACCAACGCCTTAGACCTCTCGGCCAAGCTGCATCGGATAACTATGTGTATATCACGTATAGTGACAAAAATGATTACCCAGTATCAAATCATACAGTTCGTAGCAATACGGGTTTATATTAAAAGACGATCATTAGAAGAACAAACAATTGGATACATTGGATTTAGTTATTACATTAAAAGACGATCCTTGGAATAACATACCACTGCATACATTGGACTTAGTTAGCTACTTGATTGCTTGAGGTTCGTCTCTTACAATTTCAAAGAAGAAAAAGCCGTAGGATTTTTCCTGTTTGTAATGATAGCATAAAACGAAACCCAAGTTGTAACTGACGTCATCCTGGTTGTCCGGGTTGCAGCGGTATCTAGCAACCTAGTAAGAGACGATCACGTCCAATGTTAAGAAATATAAAAACCCATAGTTCCTAAAAAAAAGATCCGGGTTGCAGTGGTAGCTAGCATTATAGTAAGGACCGAAGTCTATCTCATAATAACTGTTGCAACAGGGAAAAGAAAAAAGGTATGTGGTATATTTTGACGTCATACGAGGTTACATTTGATTTTATCCGGGTTGCAGCGGTAGCTAGCAACCTAGTAAGAGACAATCACGTCCAATGTTAAGAAATATAAAAACCCATAGTTCCTAAGAAAGGAGTCAGATCAAAAGAAAAAGTACACCATTAGAACCACCTTGTCCAAAACCCCTGTATAGGAAACTTTCTGTCCCTTGGCTTGAACATTAAGAGAAATATATTGGCTTGCAAATCAAGAAAAGTGGCAGCTACTACAACATTCTGCCTAAACGGGATATTTTTATTTCTTGTTTTCCACAGATAGCTTGGCACTGGAAAATCGTAGAGAGTTGTTCAATGGCTCATTTTAAAGTAAATTAATTGGGTTAAAAATATTTACATTAAAAGACGATCATTGGAATAACAAACAATTGCATACATTGGAATTAGTTAGCTACTTGATTGTTTGAGGTTCGTCTCTTACTATTTCAAAGAAGAAAAAGCCGTAGGCTTTTTCTTGTTTGTAATCAGTTTATTATCCGGGTTGTTATAATAATCTTAATAAGCATGAAATATTTTAATAAATCACCCTAAGCATGATGATGCAACACACTTGTCTTTTAACAAGTTTACATATAGAATCCGGGTTGCAGCGGTAGCTAGCAACCTAGTAAGAGACGATCACGTCCAAAGTTAAGAAATATAAAAACCCATAGTTCGTAAAAAGAAGTCAGGTCAAAACAAAAGTACATCATTAGAACCGCCTTGTCCGAAACCCCTGTATAGGAAACTTTCTGCCCCTTGGCTTGAACAGCAAGGAAAATATATTGGATTGAAAATCAAGAAAAGTGGCAGCTACTACAGCATTCTGCCTAAACGGTATTTTTTTTTCTCTTTTGTTTTCCTCACATAGTTTGCCACTGGGACATCGTAGAGAGTTGTTCAATTGCTCATTTTAAATTAAATCTCTAGATTTAGTACCATTTTTAATTTTTAATAGAATCAATTTTTTACGAAAAAATTAATTTTTCATTTACAATATTGACCAATGACATCATAGTCACTGGCTGTAGTACATAAAGGACCCATCATCGAATAAAGCTGAAACTTAGTAAAGGGTAATTATGCCTCCATATATTCACAGTGATGTCTAATATTTTCATTAAATCTGTAAACCGTTCCACAGTTGCCAGTCCATACATTGGAAGTTTTTCATTAAATATAAAACATTTCTTCTGGAAAATACTGTGTATTTTTGCGAAAGCATTTCTCGCCAGCTTTTCAACAACATCCGCTCTTTCAGATAGAATTTTAATCTTTAATTTTGAATATATTTTGTAATCCCGGTAAATCCAGGTTGCAGCGGTAGAACGCATAAAGACAAAGGGAAAAATTACATTCAGAAATACAAGAAGACGGCAAAAATGCAGGCTGATCTTCGTAAATTGAGAAACATTTTACGCATATTTTATCGGGATCACGAAAAGTATTCAAAATTACATATTAAAATTCTCTTTGAAAGAGCGGATGCTGTTGACAAGTCGGCTAGAAATGCTTTGGCGAAGCTTCATAGTAATATCCAAAAGAAATGTTGTCAGTTTAACGAAAAGCTTCCAAGGTATGGATTGGCAACTGCGGAACAGTTTATAGATGCAATGGAAAATGTTCGACAACACAGTGAATATACGGAGGCGTACTTATTAGAAAATTCGTATATGAATTTTGGAAGGAGCAATTGCAGTTTATGTAGCAGCAATAAAAATATATATACAAGCATACCTATCAACAGCGAAGGAAAAGCAATGTTTTTAAATTATGGCGAAAACGAGCCTGTTAGGGTTATTAGTAAATGTGTTTGTAAGACTAATGATTTAGAACAAATTCCTGGAACACCGACTCAAGAAAAAAGCATTTCTAACTATGTTTTAAACAGTTCTTTTAGTTCTACTGAATATTTGGCAAAAATTCTCTGTGTAGTAGAACATTTACAGTAAAGAACGATCTCTCGCCCATAGTAACTAATATACGGTGGTTCCAGCGGTAGCTAAAAGCTATCCAGAATGTAGCAATATCCGGGTTTCAGTGGTTATAATAAAGAACGACCTCTTGCCTATAGTAAATTTTATACGCCACTTAATTATAGTATAGATTAGTAATTCCACAGATAGCTTGGCACTGGAACATCGTAGACAGTTGTTCAATGTCTCATTTTAAAGGAAATCAATGGGGTTAAAAAGGTTTTTGTAATTAAAAAAAAAAAAATTAAATAGAATCCATTTTTTACGTTTACATTAAAATTATAATAAAGATCGAACTCTTCCCTATACTAACTTGCATAGGCAACTTCACTATAGTTAAGATTACAGTATTTATATTATACATCATTATACATTATAAAAGGTTCAAATGTTCGAAGATTATAGAGTTAAAAATTTTCCCACACCGGGAATCGAACCCGGGTCTGTTAAGTGAAAGTTAACTATCCTAGCCACTAATCCATATGGGACCATAACGAAGTATGATTTAAGAGCCATATGCATATTATTATTTCACCATACCAATTATAATAAGTTATAATAAAGAACGAATATTTTACCGATTATCTACTAATAACCATATATGACGTAATAAGAGACATGACGTAATATCTAAAACCTATTGTGTACTAATAACCATATATGACTTAATTTGCGACGTGAAGTGAAAGTTGAAAAAAATAATTTTTATTTTATTTTGTTTTTAGTTCAGAATCGCTAAAGTTATAAACTGCAAAAATTTACATTAAAGAACGAACTTTCGTCCATAGTAATCAAAGTATTATCTGTGTTGCAGCGGTAGCTAGCAACCCAGTTATATATAGAAAGGATCGATCCGTTTGATTACATTTCCGGGTTGCAGCGGTAGCTAGCAACCTAGTAAGAGACGATCACGTCCAATGTTAAGAAATATAAAAACCCATAGTTCCTAAAAAAGGAGTCAGATCAAAACAAAAATTATAATAAAGAACGAACTCTTGCCTAGACTAAATTGCATACTCAACTTAATTATAGATAATCATAATTTTCCGGGTTGCAGCGGTAGCTAGCAACCTAGTAAGAGACGATCACGTCCAATGTTAAGAAATATAAAAACCCATAGTTCCTAAAAAAGGAGTCAGATCAAATTCAAAAGTACACCATTAGAACCGCCTTGTCCGAAATCCCTGTAGGAAACTTTCAGTCCCTTGGCTTGAACAGCAAGAAAAATATATTGGCTCGAAAATCAAGAAAAGTGGCAGCTACTACAACATTCTGCCTAAACGGGATATTTGTTTTCTCTTTTCTTTCTTTTCCACAGATAGCTTGGCACTGGAACATCGTAGAGAGTTGTTCAATGGCTCATTTTAAAGGAAATTAATTGGGTTAAAAATCTATAGTAACTAAAATAAATTATTTCTAAAAGAGAATAAATTTTTCCACCGAAAACTGCATTTTCGATGTCTTTTCACACTGCAGTCTTTCAAAAATAATCGTATACCAGCGGTAAGATTTGAACCCACGCCTCCGAAGAGACTGGTGGCTAGCACCATTATATAGCTAGCAACCTAGTAAGAGACGATCACGTCCAATGTTAAGAAATATAAAAACCTATAGCTCCTAAAAAAGGAATCAGATCAAAACAAAAAGTACACCATTAGAACCGCCTTATCCGAAACCCCTGTATAGGAAACTTTCTGTCCCTTGGCTTGAACAGCAAGGGAAATATATTGGCTTGAAAATCAAGAAAAGTTGCAGCTACTACAACATTCTGCCTAAACGGGATATTTTTTTTTTCTTTTGTATCCAGAGATAGCTTGGCACTGGAACATCGTAGAGAGTTGTTTAATAGCTCATTTTAAAGGAAATTAATTGGGTTAAAAATCATTAGTAACTAAAATAAATTATTCCTAAAAGAGAATAAATTTTTCCACCAAAAATTTAACAAGGGACTACACCAATTCAAAAACCTTAAAAAAGAAAATTAAAAGTTTGAAATTTAGTAGATATCGTTCTTAAAAATCGGACTTGCTTTAATAATCAAACATCTTTCAAAAGAATTCAATATAAAAAGACAACAAACTGTCTGCGGTTAGAAGACAAGCGACAATGAGAATCCATTTATAGAATAATTAACTAGACCCATCTTTTAGATTAGTCTAGTGGTGTGCTTTGTAGTTCAATTACTCTAGGCCATGGTTCGTTCTTTACTATAAACCTGGACTGAACAAAGTTTTGATGGCCGGAGATGTGCTGGAACTTAATATTAAAAACTGGAAAAAGTCTATGGCTTTTTGTTCTTTCAAATAGACAGAGACCAAGCTTAAGCAATCAAGTAGCTAACAAAGGCCAATGTTTTGCTCTTTACTATAATTCCAGGACACAATAATAACTTTGAACTGAGATGAAAAATTTTTGGTTCCAGGAGACAAATAACAAAAATAATTTTAAAATTTTCAGGTATTTTTGTAGTTTAAATTAAGAAATTAGTATTATTGGTTAGACATCCTAAATATTTTTGCAGTTTGCACACAATAACTTAAGCGATTGTGAACTGAAAACTAAACTAAAAAAATACTTCTAAACTAAAAATTTTTTCTTTGGAAAAATATAGGACAGCAACATAAAGATACATACTTTAAGGGTAAAGAAAAAAAAGTTTGGTTCCAGGATACAATAATAACTTTAAACTGAGATGAAATAAAATAATTTTATATAAATTTACAGGAATTACTCTAGTTACAATTCAAAAATCAAATTTTTTGTTAAAACCCCTAAAAGAATTAGTGCATTTTACATACCTATATCTAAATGCTTTTTATAATATTAAAATAACGCTCTACTATAATGCTATAGAAAAAGGCAGAGCTATTGAAAGGATGACAATATAGAGATATTTAATTTATGGGTTAAGCCAAAAAAGAAAATTTTGGTTCCAGGAGAAAACAAAAACAATTCTAAAATTGTCAGGTATTGCTCTAGTTTGAATTAAAATATTAGTATTATTGGTTAGACATCATAAATATTTTTGCTCTGCCCACTCTGTTCAGCCCAGCCCACTCTGTGTCAGTCAGTTCAGCCCACTCTGGGCTGAACTCTATCTATGATAATTTATCAAAATCTGACAGAGTAAAGTTCCATTCACCCAATGTAGTTGACCTTTGTCCAAATGTTATATCATTGAACGCTAATGAACCGAATCTAAGAAGGTCAAAGAGGCTAGCTTCCGCCTTCGCTTTGAAAAGAATTAGATTTAAACAATGAAGTTTTATTTGATTTAGTATATAAACTTTTGTTTTAAATTGTTTTAGTTTAGTTTTACTACTGATGACGGTCACTGCATATGTGACCGAAATATCTGGCATTTTTTGTGAACTTTATTATACACTGTCTATTAAAAAGGATTTCATCCCTATTTTGAACTTTTATTTTGCTGCTAGCTACTGCTGCAACCCGGATTATCTTTAACTACAAAAGCACTAGATGTGGTGATTCCCTTTAAAATGATCCATCAAGTTGATGTTCCATTGCCCAACTAGCTGAGGAGAAAGAAAACACGGAAGATAAGATGCTGCCGATGCAGAATAACGTAGTTCAAGCAAATTTAATTTGTTGTTTAAATTAAGAAACTGTAAGTTTCTTAGATAGGAGCGTCGGACAAGGTGGTTCTAATAGTATACTTTGAGTTTCGATCTGACACTCTTTTTAGGAGTTATGAGATATTGAATTTTTTAGTATGGGACGTGATCGTCTCTTACTAGGTTGAAAGGTACCACTGCAACCCGGATGCCTGATTACAAACCGGATCCCTGATTACTTACTGGAATAGTAAGAGACAAATACCAAAGAATCAGGCAGCTAAGTCCAGTATTTAAGTAGTAGATAAAACATGAGTAATTGGTAGCAAATGGAACCGCTTTATTTTCTGATTATGGGTCACATCTGCCTAAATATTGCTAGTTTGCCCAAATGAACAACATGACTTAAAACCACCTTTGGAAGTTGATACTAGCGACAGGTTTTTCAAATGATGCAAAATTTATCACAGGTGGCTTGATGACCAATATTAGGGACAGAGCTAACTCCCACGACATGCCTGAATGTTCATCATAACAAAAAAAGTATCACAAACAAGTATATTTAAAAAAGAAACTAAACAAAATCCTCTATAATTTACTGACGGGCATTGACGATTTGAACAAAATCCGGCTTGAGGGACGCGCCGCCAACGGGAAATCCGTCAATATCTCCCTCTCTGGCAAGCTCACGACAGTTATCAGCAGTTACGGAGCCACCATAAGTAATTCGTGTTTTCTGAGCCACATCCGCAGAGACGTTATCGTTTAGCCATTTGCGAAGCTTAACATGAATCTCTTGAGCCTGAGCTGGAGACGCTGTTTTGCCAGTACCGATTGCCCAAACTGGTTCATAGGCAATGACAACATTTTGCCATTTATCGGGCTTGATATTGTCAGCAATTGCTTTCATCTGACGGAAAACCACTTTCTCTGTATTTCCACTTTCCCTCTCTTCGAGTTTTTCACCAATGCATAGGATCACCTTCAACCCAGCTTCAAGAGCATGGCCGACCTTGGCCCCAATTAGATCATCAGATTCCCCAAATACATTTCTTCTCTCAGAATGACCTAAGATGGCCCACTCAACTCCAATATCTTTGATCATTGCAGGACTATTCTCTCCAGTAAATGCTCCTTTAGGAAACTTGTAGCAATTTTGTGCTGCGACACCAATGGATGATGGTAAAGTGTTTCTAACATGTTCCAAATAAATGGTAGGAGGAGCACACACAACCTCTGTGTTTGGGTCAAGATTTCCAGCAGTTAGGAAATTTATTATATTTCCAATTTTCTGCTTATTTCCATTTAACTTCCAGTTCCCACCGACAAAGAAATTCCTTTGTGTAACTATAAGAAACTCATTTGGATTGTCTGAATATTTATTCATTGTTCCAAGCAACATTTCTATTTCTTTAGATTGAAACCACTTGTCAAGTATGAAGAACCTATGAATAATCAAAACAAATTTAAAAATTTTCAGGTATTCTTTTGGTTTTAATTAAAAAATTAAAATTATTGCTCAGACACCATAAATATTTTTGCAGTTTACATAATAACTTTTGCGATCCATGAAATAAAATTATTTTATTTAAATTTACAGGAATTACTCTAGTCACAATTCAAAAATCAAATTTTTAGTTAAAACCCCTAATAGAATTACTGCAATTTAAATACCTATATCTAAATGCTTTTTATAATAGTAAAAATAACACTTTCTACTATAGTGCTATAAAAAAGGCAGAGCCATTGATAGGAAGACAATATAGAGATATGTAATTTACGGGTTAAGCCAAAAAAGAAAATATTCTTTTCCAGGAGAAAAAAAAACAACTCTACAATTGTCAAGTATTGTTCTAGTTTGAATTAAAAAATTTAAATTATTGATTAGAAACCATAAATATTTTTGCAGTTTACATAATAATTTTAGTGATTCTGAACTAAAATCTAAAATTAAAAAATTGAATAGTTTTCATTGGAAGAGATGAAATAAAATTAATGCCTTAAAAAATGGCGTAGCGAGTCAATTGAAGCAAAAGGAAAACCAAACTAATTTTTAATTTTTCAGGTTTTTTTTCTGGTTTGAATTAAAAAATGGAAATTATTGATCAGACACCATAAATATTTTTGCAATTTGTAGCTAAATAAAATTATTTTATTTAAAATTTTCGGGAATTATTCTAGTTTCAGTTGACAAATAAGATTTGTTTTTTTTCGAGGAATCGAGCAGTTAACTAAGTCCAATATATGCAATGGTTTGTTTTTCGAATGATCATCTTTTAATGTATATTCCTTATTATAAAAACTAAAAAAATAAAACTGATTTAAAAATTTTCAGGCATTTTTCTAGTTTTAATTAAAAAATTAAAATTATCTTGTCGAGAGATAAACATTTATACATATCACATTCACTTATTACGTCATATAAGGTTATAACCTATATACGATCATAATGTCATTCATCAAGCTTGTACATGAAAATGCAGTTTTTTTGTTAAAATTGATTCTATTTAAAAAAAATATTTTTTTCTATAATTACGGAACGAACTAGATGTAGCAATTTCCTAAGCTCTATGATTTTCCAGTGCCCAGCTAGCTGAGGAAAAAGAAAACACGGAAAAAAAAGATACCGTCGATGCAAAATAACGTAAGTCAAGCAAATTTTCTTTGTTATTTAAACCAAGAAACTGTAAGTTTTTTTTATATAGGAGTATGGGACAAGGTGGTTCTAATAGTGTACTTTGAGTTTCGACATGTCACTTTTTTATGGGTTATGAGTTATTGTACTTTTTAGTATGGGACGTGATCGTCTCTTACTAAGTTGCGAGGTACCGCTGACACCCGGATCCCCGATTACAAACAGAAAAAAGCCTACGGCTTTTTTTCTTTGGAATAGTAAGAGAAAAATCTCAAAGAATCAGGCAGCTAACTAAGTCCAATATTTAAGTAGTAGATAAAAATAATTAATTGGTAGCAATTTGAAACGCTTTATTGTCTGATTATGGGTTATATCTCCCTAAATATTGCTAGTTTCTGCAAATGGACAACATGACTTGAAACCACCTTTGAAAGTTGATACTAGCGATAAATTTTTCAAATCATGCAAAATTTATCACAGATGGCTTGATGAGAGCCAACTTGATATTTGGAACCGAGCTAACTTGCATGACATGCCTGTGAACAAAATCCGGCTCGAGGGACGCGCCGCCGACGTGAAATCCGTCAATATCTCCCTCTGGCAAGCTCACGACAGTTATCAGCAGTTACGGAGGCACCATAAATAATTAGTGTCTTCTGAGCCACATCCGCAGAGACGTTATATCTTAGCCATTTTCGAAGCTTAACACGAGTCTCTTGAGTCTGAGCTGGAGACGCTGTTAACCTCAATTAGCTCGTCAGATTCTCCAAACACATTTCTTCTCTCAGAATAACCTAAGATGGCCCACTCAACTCCAACATCTTTGATCATTGCAGGACTAGTCTCTCCAGTGAAAGCTCCTTTAGGAACCTTTTAGTAATTTTGTGCTGCCATACCCACGGATGATGGTAATTTTTTTTCTAACATGTTCCAAATAAATGGTAGGAGGAGCACACACAACCTTTGTGTCTGGGTCAAGATTTCCAGCAGTTAGGAAATTTGTTATGTTTCCAATCTCGTGCTTGTTTCCATTTAACTTCCAGTTTCAACCGATAAAGAAATTCCTTGGTGTAGCTATAAAAAAAATCATTTGGATTGTCTGAATATTTTTGCATTTTTCCAAGAAACATTTCTATTTCTTTTGATTGAAACCATCTGTCAATTATCAAGAACCTATCAAAAATCAAAACAAATTTCAAAATATTCAGGTATTTTTGTAGTTTTAATCCAAAAAATAAAATTATTGCTTAGACACCATAAATATTTTTGCCGTTTACATAACACATTTTGCGATCCATGAAATAAAATTTTTTTTGGACATTTTCAGGAATTACTCTAGTTTAAATTTGAAAAGCGGAAAGCTTTTCGCAGCCAACTTTCACAGACACTTTCAAGAACTCACCCAGGTTTTGTTTCGACTCAAAGTAAACCTTGAACACTCGGGACTCCGCACTGTGAAACTCTCACGGAGTTTTGTACAAGAGATTTGACTTGATTTTCATCGTATTCGATCTGTTTGCCTTTCAGGAACCCTATCAACAGTGGGGATTTCACACTAAGCACCTGAGGTACTGTTCATAGCATTCTTGATTTTTTTTTTCGCTGCACGTTTTGACTTAACAACAAGCTTCCATTCCAAAGCCGATTTTTTAAGTTTGGTTATTTCACCCGAGGTCTCAGAACAAAGTAACATTCCCATCAAACACAACCAATTCTGATAGTTCCATTCCTTTTTTACCATTGGCAATAATTGAAGACAAAACAATAGAGGATTCTATTTCAATGTAAGCCTTTTAGATTTTAGATTTAGATTCAATCGGGTTTAATTAAAACAAATAGAAATAAATAAAAATAAATAAACTTGTCTATGCAAAAAAATGCACGTTGAGTCCCTTAAAAAAATAACGATTCCTCCTAATCACGCTTTACGACTCTCGCTTTACTCCTCAACACAACCACATCCCTCAACCATACAAATCACTATCTAAGAGATTCCCCCCTTCCTCCCCAAAACCACAGCTACCTTAACCATACAAAAAAAAATCAATAAATAAATACAAAAAAAAAAAGAAAAAAAAAGAAAAAACAAACCGAGATAATAATGATAAAAAAAAAAAAAAAAAAAAAATCTCAATTATTAATAAACTCTATTTAATGAATATTCAATAAGATATTTTTTCAAATTATTTTTAAAAGACCCAAGAGAGCTCCTACATCTCAGCTCTTGTGGAAGCATGTTCCACACTTTCGCGCACGCCACATCCGGTGCAAAATCCGACCGTGCTGTAGGTGTTCGTCTCACCAGAAGGTTTGAGGCAGATCTCGTGTTCCTAGGATGCTGTTCCGATACCAACTGGAATAGACTGTGGAATGCTGATGGAAGTAATCCGGAGAAAAATTTAAAAACGATAACTGAGCACGATAAATGATAAAGTGATTCACGGGAAAGAAAATCGTCCATATTTCCGATTATTTTCAGGGCATGTTTGTGGATTGAATCAAGCCTTTTCAGGTGGGATATAAATGTTGACTGCCAAATTGACGCACAATACTGTAGATGAGGCTTGATAAGTCCATTATAAAGTAGACGAAGAGTTTTTTGAGGGAATGTGTGTTTCAGTTTCCTGATAATGCCAAGATTACGGGAGAGCTTCAGCTCCACAGCGTGGATGTGATGTATCAAGGAGGCACAGTTGTGCCTCTATAAAGAGGCGACCCACCACAATGTTAAGCGATTTCAGGTCCTAGAGGTCACAGAGAGACGGCGGTAATCGCATTTTGTAGCCCAAGCTCAAACTAAGAAACTTGCAAAATTTCATCCTCCTCCGACTTTATCTTCATGGGGTAAACTGGGCCGGAAGTTTGGACCCTCCCACCACAGCCCCCCTTTAACGTTGTCCGATTGGGCTGAAATTTGGAAGTTAAGCTTTCCTAGGGCCCGGGAGCTTATCCTCGAAATTTCAGCTCAATCCGATCACTCCTTCCCTGTTTTCAAAAAACCAAATATAGCCACTTAAAATTCATTTCTTTTTTTTTCTTAGCCACGCCTACAGGCCACAGTTGGCAACGGATCCGGTTGAATGAGGACTCATTCGAAGCAGAATTCGACCTGTTAGGGCCTTTTGATATTTTCAGACCGAAAAAATTATCCCCCGAATTTACATTTACGAAAAACCTTGTTTTCCTATATTAGCCCATGTTAATTTTTCCGACCACAACCCCCCTTTAACGTTGTCTGTTCGGGCTGAAATTTGGAGGATAATTTTTCCTAGGGCCTGGAAGCTTATCCTCGAAATTTCAGCTCAATCTGATCACTCCTTCCCTGTTTTCCAAAAACCAAATATCAAGTTTTTTGGGAATTTGCTTGCGTCGAAAATAGCTTCCATATACTAAAAAACAATTACTGTTGTGTCTGTATAGTCTAGCGGTTACACTCCAGACTTTCAGGCGGAAAACCCGGGTTCGATTCACCATCAGAGCAATTTTTTTAATACTGAATTCAAACTTTAAAAAGAAACCCAGCTTCTTTTTTAAATTATTTGAAAAAAAATACGTTTTCTAAAGAGTTAAAGAGGCTGAGTTACAAGGAGCAATAATAAGTAATAAACTGTACAAAAACGTGCAGAAATTATTTGAAAAAAACTACGTTTTCTAAAGAGTTAAAGAGGCTGAGTTACAAGGTCGAACCTTAAAACGTACAGGGATTAGGAGGCACAGTTGGGGGGCTGCCGCCCCCCAAACCCCCCGCTTTCGCAGCCTTTAAATAAAAAAAAAGTTTTTTAAACTGAAAGTAAGGAGCGACATTAAATCTTAAAACGAACAGAAATTATTCCGTATATGAAAGAGGCTGTGCCCTCCTCAACGCCTCGCTCTTTACGCTAAAGTTTGACTTTCTCACAACTCTTTTTTTAAACAATAAAAACTTTAGCGTAAAGAGCGAGGCGTTGAGGAGGACACAGCCTCTTTCATATACGGAATAATTTCTGTTCGTTTTAAGATTTAATGTCGCTCCTTACTTTCAGTTTAAAAAACTTTTTTTTTATTTAAAGGCTGCGAAAGCGGGGGGTTTGGGGGGCGGCAGCCCCCCAACTGTGCCTCCTAATCCCTGTACGTTTTAAGGTTCGACCTTGTAACTCAGCCTCTTTAACTCTTTAGAAAACGTAGTTTTTTTCAAATAAATATGGTGGTTCCAGGGGTAGTTACATAAAGTACCGATATAGCTCATCATAAATGGTGTTTGCCAATCCGGGTTGCAGCGGTAGCTAGCAACCTAGTAAGAGACGATCACGTCCAGTGTTAAGAAATATAAAAACCTTATAATAAAGATCGAATACGCAACTATACTATAGTTAAGATTACACTATTTATATTATACATCATTATAAATTATAAAAGGTTCAAATGTTCGAAGATTATAGAGTTAAAAATTTTCCCACACTGGGAATCGAACCCGAGCTGTTAAGTGAAAGTTAACTATCCTAGCCACTAGACCATATGGAACCATAAAGAAGTATGATTTAAGGGCCATATGCATATTATTATTTCACCATTACATTAAGGAGCGAACTATAGCCCGTAGTAAATGCAGTATAGTGATGATGATGCACAGCGTAAGTATCTTCAGAAATGATAGTATAGCACAAATTTATTTTTATTACTTAAGAAAGCATCATAAGTGAAAATTTACCATGCCCGGAATCGAACTCTGGCCAAATGGGTGAATGCCAGTTATCCATACCCCTAGACCACTTAGGATATTTTAAAATATATGATTAATGAAATTTATGTTAAAGAAAAAATTATATTAAAAGACGATCATTAGAAGAACTAATCACTGCATATATTGGACTTAGTTAGCTGCCTGATTCTTTGAGGATCGTTTCTTACTATACCAAAGAAAAAAAGCCGTAGGCTTTTTCCTGTTTGTTGTCATTAAAGTAAAGAATGAAGAGTAAAGCCTATAAGAACTGGATATTACTAAGAGACTGAAAGTTATAGTAAATAACGATCTGTTACCAAAGTAATTGATAAATTTTCTAGTAACGATCCGGGTTGCAGCGGCAGCTAGTGTAGGGTAAAGAACAAAATGTAGCCCACAATGACTAATTTAATTTTGAAATGACAGATTTACGCCATAAGCCTACATGGTAGTATAAAAAAGCTACAAGTTATAAAAAGACTCCGCCGAGATTTGAACTCGGATCGGAGGATTCAAAGTCCTGAGTGCCAACCATTACACCATGAAATTTTCACGTGGCAAAGTATTTTAATAGCAGGTTATATATATATACTTGATAGAACTTATCCCTGAGGTCGAAGAATTTCAATTTAGATTTAGAATGAATCCGGGTTGCAGCGGTAGCTAGCAACCTAGTAAGAGACGATCACGTCCAATGTTAAGAAATATAAAAACCCATAGCTCCTAAAGCAGGAGTCAGATCAAAACAAAAAGTACACCATTAGAACCGCCTTGTCCGAAACCCCTGTATAGAAAACTTTCTGTCCCTTGGCTTGAACAGCAAGGGAAATATATTGGCTTGAAAATCGAGAAAATTGACTTTAACCACGTTATTCTCCCCAAACGAGATATTTTTTTCTTTTTTTTTTTCTTTTTTGTATCCAGAGATAGCTTGGCACTGGAACATCGTAGAGGGTTGTTCAATAGCTCATTTTAAAGGAAATTAAATGGGTTAAAAATCTATAGTAACTAAAATAAATTATTTCTAAAAGAGAATAAATTTTTCCAATAAAAACTGTATTTTTAATGCAGTGACGTCATAATTACTATATGAGAAACGTCAAAACTGTAAATGGTCTCATTCATGAATACATAATGGTTAGATCAAAGCAAGCTAAACACAAGTTAAAAAATCAGTACTAAAAAATCAAGAAAAGTGGCAGCTACTACAACATTCTGCCTAAACGGGGTATTTTTTTTCTCTTTTCTTTGTTTCCAGTATACTAAACGGGATTACATTAAAGGACGATCATTGAAATAACATTATCTGGGTTGGAGCTTATAATAAAGATCGAACTCTTCCCTATACTAACTTGCAATCGCAACTTCACTATAGTTAAGATTACAGTATTTATATTTATACATTAAAAGACGAGCACTGAAATAACAAACCATTCCGTAGATTGGACTTAGTTAGCTACTTGATTGTTTGAGTTTCGTCTCTTACTATTTAAAAGAAGAAAAAGCCGTAAGCTTTTTCCTGTTTGTATTTATAGTTAAAAAACGAACTCAAGTTCAAAGAAACTGAACACTGTGGTTCATTCATATTATCTTCATTATTTTAGCTAGAATGTAAATAAACAAGTTTCTTTTTTAAATTTTAAATTGAAAAGATAGTGCTTTTAATTCAACATATTAAAAGTTCTCCCCGACGGGGAATCGAATCATAATCAAGGCTTTGTCATGATTTGTCGTAATCAAGAGTGCAGAGTGAAAAGTTACTTTTCTATAGTATCGGGCCATATTTGACTTGCTTAGCTGCCTTATTCTCTGAGGCTCCTCTCTTGCTATTAGCTTGTTCGAAACCTCTATAAAAGAAAATAAAAGTCTCTTGTTTTGAACAGCAAAGAAAATCTGTTGAATTGAAAAACAAGGTAAGTGGCTGCAACCATTACAATAAAGAAGGACACCTAGCCCATGTTAACTGTGACATAAATAGGGATTATGAAATTTCTGTCAGTATCATGGCTATAAAGATGGCTGAAACCTAGTACAGAAAAATACATAAAGGATCGATGTCAGTTAAGAGAATCTAATGTAGTACTAATTAATATAATTTTTAATTAGACTTTAGATAGATAAATATATAAAAATCGTCCCTGGCAGGATTTGAACCTGCAGCCTTGGGATTAGAATTTTACATAAAGGATCGATAACAATCATGATAAATGGAGCTTAAGCTACTTTCAGCGAATATAGCTGAAACCGAGTAATCCGGGTTGCAGCGGTAGCTAGCAACCTAGTAAGAGACGATCACGTCCAATGTTAAGAAATATAAAAACCCATAGTTCCTAACAAAGGAGTAAGAGTTACCCGGCTCAATAGTCTCCGAAATACTAAAAAACGGAATTTTGATACCAATAGATACATCAAAAGAGATAGATTTTTATGCAGATTTTAGATATTTAAGTTTTGTCAAGTTTAGTATTATTATAATAAAGAACGACCTCTTGCCTATACTAAATTTTATACGCCACTTAATTATAGTATAGGTTAGTAATTCAACAGATAGCTTGGCATTCGAACATCGTAGAGAGTTGTTCAATGACTCATTTTAATCCGGGTTGCAGCGGTAGCTAGCAACCTAGTAAGAGACGATCACGTCCAATGTTAAGAAATATAAAAACCCATAGTTCCTAACAAAGGAGTCAGATCAAAACAAAAAGTACACCATTAGAACCGCCTTGTCCGAAACCCCTGTATAGGAAACTTTCTTTCCCTTGGCTTGAACAGCAAGGGAAATATATTGGCTTGAAAATCAAGAAAATTGACTTTAACCACGTTATTCTCCCCAAACGGGATATTTTTTTCTTTTTTCTTTTTTCTTTTCTTTTCCACAGATAGCTTGGCACTGGAACATCGTAGAGGGTTGTTCAATAGCTCATTTTAAAGTAAATTAATTGGGTTAAAAACCTTTTGTAACTAAAATAAATTATTTCTAAAAGAGAATAAATTTTTCCACCAAAAACTGCATTTTCGATGTCTTTTCACACTGCAGTCTATACTAAATTCATCCGGGTTGCAGCGGTAGCTAGCAACCTAGTAAGAGACGATCACGTCCAATGTTAAGAAATATAAAAACCCATAGTTCCTAACAAAGGAGTCAGATCAAAACAAAAAGTACACCATTAGAATCGCCTTGTCCGAAACCCCTGTATAGGAAACTTTCTGTCCCTTGGCTTGAACAGCAAGGGAAATATATTGGCTTGAAAATCAAGCAAATTGACTTTTACCACGTTATTCTCCCCAAACGGGATATTTTTTTCTTTTTTCTTTCTTTTTCCAGAGATAGCTTGGCACTGGAACATCGTAGAGGGTTGTTCAATAGCTCATTTTAAAGGAAATTAATTGGGTTAAAAACCTTTTGTAACTAAAATAAATTATTTCTAAAAGAGAATAAATTTTTCCAATAAAAACTGTATTTTTGATGCAGTGACGTCATAATTACTATATAAGAAACGTCAAAACTGTAAATGGTCTCATTCATGAATATCACAAACGTCCAATTATCCGGGTTGCAGCGGTAGCTAGCAACCTAGTAAGAGACGATCACCTCCAATGTCAAGAAATATAAAACCCCCCAACTCCTAAAAAAAGAGTCAGATCAAAACAAAAAGTACACCATTAGAACCGCCTTGTCCGAATCCTCTATAAAGGAAACTTACCTCCCTTTGGCTTGAATAACAAAGAAAATATATTGGCTTGAAAATCAAGAAAATTGACTTTTACCACGTTATTCTCCACAAACGGGATATTTTTTTCTTTCCGCTTTTTCTTTCTGCTCAGCTAGCTGGGCACTGGAAAATCATAGAGAGCTGTATAATAGCTCATTTTAAAGGAAATTGCAACATCTAGTCACTTTTGTATTTAAAAATAAAATACTTTTTAAAGTAGAATCAATTTTGTCAAAAAAATTGCATTTTTGATGTATTTTCATACTGCAGTCTTTTCAAAGATATTTGAATTTTGAAGCAATAAAACAGTCCATGTAATGAACTCTATAGTAAATAATAGCTACTTGTCTCAATAGTAACCGAAACTCCTGGAACCAAAATTTTCTTTTTTGGCTTAATCGCTAAAATTATTATGTAAACTGCAAAAATATTTATGATGCCTAATCAGTAATAGTAATTTTTTAATTTAAACAACAAAAATACATGAAAATTCTAAAATTAGTTTTGCTTTTTGTCTCCTGGAAGAAATTTTTTTTCATCTCAGTTCAAATTTATTATTGTATCCTGTAACCCGTAAAGTACATATCTCCATATTATTATCTCATAATTGCAATTATTTTAGTTTTCAGTCCAGAATCACTAAACTTATTATTTAAACTGCAAAAATATTTATGGTGTCTAACCAATAATACTAATTTTGTAATTCAAACAAGATAAATACCTGAAAATTTTAAAATTAGTTTTGTTTTATGCTAGGTTTTAGATACTCGACACGGGATTTTGTGTGCTTAATAATTTTAAATCTTGAAAAAATATGGTCTCACGCGAGTGGAAAAAAAGAAAGAATAACCAAAAACAATATCAAAATAGAACAATCCAAATTTCTACTAATAGAAAACTTTACTACACAAAAAATAAAGCTAACATCCTGAAAAATAAGAAAAGTTTATTTAAAAGAGATAAAAATGCCACCAAACGCAATAAAGCTCGAGCACGCGTAAGGATTGCTACTAATTTACATAAAGGATCGACATAGTTCATCATAAAATGTGTCAGTAAAGAGGATCTCATGTATATAAAAGAACATCCGGGTTGCAGCGGTAACTAGCAACCTATTAAGAGACGATCACTTCCAATGTTAAGAAATATAAAAACCCATAACTCCCATAACTTTTTATCCCTTGGCTTGAACAGCAAGGGAAATATATTGGCTTGAAAATCAAGAAAGGTGGCAGCTTCTACAACATTCTGCCTAAACGTCATCTTTTTTTCTTTCTTTCTTTTCCACAGATAGCTTGACACGGGAATATCGTAGAGAGTTGTTCAATGGATCATTTTAAAGGATATCTCTCGATCTAGTGCCATTTGTACTTAGTTTTTTTTTTAACAGAATTTATTTTTTACGAAAAACTTAATTTTTTATGTACAATATTGATCAATGACTTCATAGTCGTTGGATGTAGCTAGTAAATATAGGCTCGATCATCGAATAAAGCTGAAACTAAGTAAAGGACAGCTATGCCTCCATACATTCACAGTGATGTCTAATATTTCCCATTACATCTGTAAACTGTTCCACAGTTGCCGGAAATTAGGGAACTAACCCACCCCTAAGGACCTTGAATACTCGATAAATCACGATTCAGTTCCCACACAGCTAATATGCTATATCCCCATTTATAATAAAGATCGAACTCTTCCCTATACTAACTTGCATAGGCAACTTCACTATAGTGAAGATTACAGTATTTATATTATACATCATTATAAATTATAAAAGGTTCGAATGTTCGAAGATTATAGAGTTAAAAATTTTCCCACACCGGGAATCGAACCCCGTCCTCCTAAGTAAAAGTTAAATATCCTAGCCACTAGACCAAATGGGACCATAAAGAAGAATGATTTAAGAACAATATGCATATTATTATTTCACCATACCAATTATAATAAGGCCAAAACAAAATCATCGAATTGCAACCTTACTTTTGACACATCAGTTAAATCTTCATCAGACTTAAAAACTGTTTTGCTAGTTTTGCAGTAAAGAACGAACCTTTGCCCATAGTAGCAGAAATAAGAATGTCTAGGTTGCAGCGGTAGTTAGTAACCTATTAATTACATAATCCGGGTTGCAGTGGTAGCTAGCAACCTAGTAAGAAACGCACAATTAAAAGATGATCATTAGAAGAACAAACCATTGCTTATATTGGACTTAGTTAGCTGCCTGATTCTTTGAGGTTCGTCTCTTACTATTCCAATGAAGAAAAAGCCGTAGGCTTTTTCCTGTTTGTAATAATACATTAAAAAATTACATTAATGATGAATTTATTATTATAATAAAGAACGACTTCTTCCCTATGCTAAATTTTATACGCCACTTAATTATTACATTAAAAGACGATTATTGGAATAACGAACAATTGTATGCATTGGAATTAGTTAGCTACTTGATTGTTTGAGGTTCGTCTCTTACTATTTCAAAGAAGAAAACGCCGTAGGCTTTTTCCTGTTTGTAATCAGTTTTTTTTTATATTTTATAGGCCACTGAACTATAGTATAGGCTAGTAAAGTTATATTTAAGGTCAATATATTCAAATTTTCCATTATAAGACGATCATTGGAATAAAAACCCATTGCATATATTTAATTTAGTTAGCGACTTGATTGTTTGAGGCTATCCGGGTTGCAGCGGTAGCTAGCAACCTAGTAAGAGACGATCACGTCCAATTTTAAGAAATATAAAAACCCCTAACTCCTAAAAAAAATAGTCAGATCAAAACAAAAAGTACACCATTAGAACCGCCTTGTCCGAAACCCCTATAAAGGAAACTTACCACCCTTTGGCTTGAATAACAAAGAAAATATATTGGCTTGAAAATCAGGAAAATTGACTTTAACCACTTTATTCTGCACAAACGGGATATTTTTTTCTTTCTTTTGTTTCCAGAGATAGCTTGGCACTGGAACATCATAGAGGGTTGTTCAATGGCTCATTTTGAAGGAAATCTCTAGATCTAGCGCCTTTTGCACTTAATTTTTTTATTAATTATTTTCACGAGAAACTTAATTTTGTATATACAATATTCATCAATGACGTCATAGTCGTTGGATGTAGTACATAAAGGCTCGATCATCGAATTTAAGCTGAAACTAAGTAAAGCACAATTATGCCTCCATATATTCACAGTGATGTATAAGATTTCCCATTACATCTGTAAACTGTTCCACAGTTGCCGGTCCATACCTTGGAAGCTTTTCACTAAACATGCAACATTTCTTTTGGATATTACTATGAAGTTTTGCGAATCCGGGTTGCAGCGGTAGCTAGCAACCTAGTAAGAGACGATCACCTCCAATGTTAAGAAATATAAAACCCCCCAACTCCTAAAAAAAGAGTCAGATCAAAACAAAAAGTACACCATTAGAACCGCCTTGTCCGAATCCTCTATAAAGGAAACTTACCGCCCTTTGGCTTGAATAACAAAGAAAATATATTGGCTTGAAAATCAAGAAAATAGACTTTTACCACGTTATTCTCCACAAACGGGATATTTTTTTCTTTTTTCTTTTTCTTTTCCACAGATAGCTTGGCACTGGAACATCGTAGAGGGTTGTTCAATAGCTCATTTTAAAGGAAATTAATTGGGTTAAAAATCTATAGTAACTAAAATAAATTATTTCTAAAAGAGAATAAATTTTTCCACCAAAAACTGCATTTTTGATGTCTTTTCACACTGCAGTCTTTCAAACATAATCGTATACCAGCGGTAAGATTTGAACCCACGCCTCCGAAGAGACTGGTGGCTAACACCAGTGTCTTGGACCACTCGGCCAGGCTGCCTCTTATAATTTGGGTTGCAGCAGTTATAATAAAGATCGAACTTTTCCCTATACTAACTTGCATACGCAACTTCACTATAGTTAAGATTACAGTATTTATATTTTTACATTAAAAGACGAGCACTGAAATAACAAACCATTCCATATATTGGACTTAGTTAGCTACTTGATTGTTTGAGTTTCGTCTCTTACTATTTAAAAGAAGAAAAAGCCGTAGGCTTTTTCCTGTTTGTATTTATAGTTAAAAAACGAACTCAAGTCCAAAGAAACTGAACACTGTGGTTCATTCATATTATCTTCATTATTTTAGCTAGAATGTAAATAAAATCCGGGTTGCAGCGGTAGCTAGCAACCTAGTAAGAGACGATCACGTCCAATGTTAAGAAATATAAAAACCCATAGTTCCTAAAAAAGGAGTCAGATCAAAACAAAAAGTACACCATTAGAACCGCCTTGTCCGAAACCCCTGTATAGGAAACTTTCTGTCCCTTGGCTTGAACAGAAAGGGAAATATATTGGCTTGAAAATCAAGAAAAGTGGCAGCTACTACAACATTTTTCCTAAACGGGATATTTTTTTCTTTTTTTTTTCTTTGTTTCCAGAGATAGCTTGGCACTGGAACATCGTAGAGGGTTGTTCAATAGCTCATTTTAAAGGAAATTAATTGGGTTAAAAACCTTTTGTAACTAAAATAAATTATTTCTAAAAGAGAATAAATTTTTCCACCAAAAACTGCATTTTCGATGTCTTTTCACACTGCAGTCTTTCAAACATAATCGTTTACCAGCGGTAAGATTTGAACCCACGCCTCCGAAGAGACTGGTGGCTAACACCAGTGCCTTGGACCACTCGGCCAGGTTGCCTCTCATAAATAATATATATGTGAATCCGGGTTACAGCAGTAGCTAGCAATCTAGTAAGAGACGATCAGTCCCATGCTAAGAAATATAACAAAACTCCTAAAAATAGAGTCAGATCAAAACAAAAGTACATCATTAGAATTACCTTGTCTGAAACCCTACTAGATAAATATTGAATGTCGTCATAGTTTTATATTAGAGCTATGACGTGAATAGAAAACACGAAATTATATTGTTGTTTCTGAAGACGTCATGAAATAATATCATTGCGCTATGTTACAATAAAGAACGACCTCTGTCCTATACTAACTTTTATACGCCACTTAATTATAGCATAGGTTATCCGGGTTGCAACGGTAGCTAGTTTTTACATAAGTCACCTTATCAACCTTTTGGGGGGGAGCGATCGAATGTTAAGTTGAAATCGGTGTCAATCCCTAGTTTTTGCAGAAAAATAATTCTCCTCATCCCATTTTAAGACAAAACGAAAAAATACAAAACTATTTATGGATAAGAATCATTATATATACCAATAGATACACAATGGATAAGTACAAAAAGAAACTATATTAAAGAACGAGTTCTTGCCTATAGTTACATTAAAGAACGAACTTTAGCCCATATTAACTGAAGTTATATTAAAAGAAGATCACTAGGAGATCATACGTAAGGGATAGATACTGTAAATTGGAATTTTTTAAGTTTATAATAAAGAACGAACCCTTCCCTATACTAACTTCTATAGAGAGCTTAACTATAATTAAGATTATAGTGTCTATATTAAGACAATGCAAAAGTTACGAGAAAAAAACCTGAAAAATTCTATAAACTGAAAAAATATTTAGAATGTTTGAGTAACAATTTCACTTTTTGAAAAGAAGCAATACATATTCCTAAATTATATAAAAGAACATATAGTAAAGAACGACATCTAGCCCATATTAAGTGAAACATTTACATAAAGGATCGACATAGTTCATCATAAAATGTGTCAGTAAAGAGGATCTCATGTATATAAAAGAACATCCGGGTTGCAGCGGTAGCTAGCAACCTATTAAGAGACGATCACTTCCAATGTTAAGAAATATAAAAACCCATAACTCCCATAACTTTTATCCCTTGGCTTGTTATAATAAAGATCGAACTCTTCCCTATACTAACTTGCATACGCAACTTCACTATAGTTAAGATTACAGTATTTATATTATACATCATTATAGATTATAAAAGGTTCAAATGTTCGAATAGTACAGTAAAGAACGATCTCTCGCCCATAGTAACTTATGTACGGTGGTTCCAGGGTTTTATAATAAAGATCGAACTCTTCCCTATACTAACTTGCATACGCAACTTCACTATAGTTAAGATTACAGTATTTATATTATACATCATTATAGATTATAAAAGGTTCAAATGTTCGAAGATTATAGAGTTAAAAATTTTCCCACACCGGGAATCGAACCCGAGCCTGTTAAGTGAAAGTTAATTATAATAAAGAACGAACTCTTGCCTATACTAAATTTTATAGGCCACTTAACTATAGTTATAATAAAGAACGACATCTAGCCCATGTTAACTTAAATATAAATAGGGATTACGTAATTTTCATCCGGGTTGCAGCGGTAGCTAGCAACCTAGTAAGAGACGATCACGTCCAATGTTAAGAAATATAAAAACCCATAGTTCCTAAAAAAGGAGTCAGATCAAAACAAAAAGTACACCATTAGAACCGCCTTGTCCGAAACCTCTATAAAGGAAACTTACCGCCCTTTGGCTTGAACAGCAAGGGAAATATATTGGCTTGAAAATCAAGCAAATTGACTTTTACCACGTTATTCTCCCCAAACGGGATATTTTTTTCTTTTTTTTTCTTTCTTTTCCAGAGATAGCTTGGCACTGGAACATCGTAGAGGGTTGTTCAATAGCTCATTTTAAAGGAAATTAATTGGGTTGAAAACCTTTTGTAAGTAAAATAAATTATTTCTAAAAGAGAATAAATTTTTCCACCAAAAACTGCATTTTCCATGTCTTTTCACACTGCAGTCTTTCAAACATAATCGTATACCAGCGGTAAGATTTGAACCCACGCCTCCGAAGAGACTGGTGGTTAACACCAGTGCCTTGGACCACTCGGCCAGGTTGCCTCTCATAAATAATATATATGTGAATCCGGGTTGCAGCAGTAGCTAGCAATCTAGTAAGAGACGATCAGTCCAATGCTAAGAAATATAACAAAACTCCTAAAAATAGAGTCAGATCAAAACAAAAGTATATCATTAGAATTACCTTGTCTGAAATCCTACTAGATAAATATTGAATGTCGTCATAGTTTTATATTAGAGCTATGATGTGAATAGACAAACACGAAATTATATTGTTGTTTCTGAAGACGTCATGAAATTTATAATAAAGAACGACCTCTTGCCTATACTAAATTTTATACGCCACTTAATTATAGTATAGGTTAGTAATTCAACAGATAGCATGGCACTGAAACATCGTAGAGAGTTGTTCAATGGCTCATTTTAAAGGAAATTAATGGGGTTAAAAACTTTTTGTAATTAAAACAAATTATTTTTATTACATTAAGAAATTTTAATTATGTTCCTTAAGAAATCATCATAAGTAAAAATTTCCCATACAGAAATTGAACTCAAGCCTACTTGGTGAGAGCTATCCCAACCTCTAGACCATATAGAATAGTAGAATCAATTTTGTCGAAAAACTGCATTTTTGATGTATTTTCATACTGCAGTCTTTTCAAAGACATTTGAATTTTGAAGCAATCAAAAGTTCATTGTAATGAACTCTAAAGTAATAATAGCTACATGTCTCAATAGTAACCGAAACTCTAAAGAACGAAATTTTGATACCAATAGATACATCAAAGCAAACACTTCGTGATAACGAACTGTAAGTTGTATAGTAAGAGCGACTCGTCTCAATGGTAAAACTTACATCTACTTCCTTCTGTAATTAAAGATAAAATATTTTTTTAATAGTTTTTAAGGGTTGCAGAGGTAGCTAGGAACCTAATTAAAAGACGATCATTCGAAGAACATACCATTGCATATATTGGACTTAGTTAGCTGCTCGATTCCTTGAAAAAAAATCTTATTTTTCAACATAAACTAGAATAATTCCTGAAAATTTTAAATAAAATAATTTTATTTAGCTGCAAAGTACAAAAATATTTTTGGTGTCTGAACAATAATTTCCATTTTTTAATTCAAACCTGAAAAAAACCTGAAAATTTTAAAATTAGTTTGGTTTTCCTTTTGCTTCAATTGACTACTCGCTACGCCATGTTTTACCTGGTGTCACTGGTATGTTGAGTATACTGATAAATTATACTTTAGACTTGCTCTTAGGTAAAAATGGATCGAATGATGACATGAATCATGAAAAGGAAGAAGAAAGAATAGCAGCTCGTAAAAGGTGTGATAAACAACATGACTGGAAAATAAGATGTAAATTGGAAAAGTTAAGTATAGAAAAAGAGGAAAGTGATGCCAAGTTTGCAGAACGGAAAAGGAAGTTTCAGGAGGGGGAAGCAAAATTGATAGATAAAAAAGCTGAGATTAAAAGGCTCGACGAAGACATTGCGGAAGAAACAAGAAAAATTGAAAGAGTAGAAAAAGAACTTCAAAAATACAGCAAACAGGAGGAAATGATGGGACAAAATAAGCAAAACGAAATGGAACTATTTAAGGTAAAAAAAAAGAACGACGAACAACAATTACAAAACAAAGACCTATACTTGCGTTTAAGAAATGAAGTGAATAAAATTAATTTAGAACATAGTAAGATTAAACAACAAAAAGAAGATTTGGAATTAGAACGTCGTAGTATGATTAAACAACAAAAAGAAAATTTGGAATTAGAACGTCGTAGTATGATTAAACAACAAAAAGAAAATTTAGAAAAAAAACACGATGAAAAAGAAGAAATAATAAAATTACTATTAAGAAATATTGAGCCAAATAATGCATATTTAGAAAAAAGAAATGTTGAAAGAGAAAAAGAGGCTTTAGAAACTATGTCGACTTTGAAGACCCAAGAAAATATTCAATTACCCACAAACTACATCGGAAGGTTCTCAGATAGTGAATAGTCAATCTAAATGCTTTGTCAGAGGCAATGCTATAGTGTTGCCTATAGTATAGGCCATTCGGCTCAAATGTTGTTTTTTTCCCAGAGGCAATTCATATGGAAGGGGTCGTCGTATAAACTTCAAAAGCGACTCATTCGATTCGAAATCGAGAGTTCGATTGCCCTTTTAAGAGTCAAAAGGGATCAGAGGGCAACTAGCCCCCACCCCCAGTAGGAAGGTCTCAGAAGGAATGAGATACACTGCGTGCTGCCATCTACAATTTAGTTTAATGCCGACGGGGCTCCATATATGGGCATAGACTCCATAGGGGAAATGGATTTCCGAGAAATTGATTGCGTAATCGAAGGGGAAGTGAATTTCTGAGAAATTGATTGCGTAATCGAGGGGAGAGAATTTCTGAGAAATTGATTGGTTGGAGTTCGTCCAGGAGAATTGTCTCCGGGCAAAGTTTGCACATGCGCATTGACGGTGGGGAGAATGTTTTGTTCTAGGACTCGAGGGGGAAGTGAATTTCCGAGAACTTAATTTGTTGTTTCTAAGGGGAATTATTGATTCAAGAAAGGGGAATTAATTTGTTGTTTCTAAGGGGAATTATTAATTCACGAAAGGGGAATTCATTTGTTGTTTCTAAGGGGAATTATTGATTCAAGAAAGGGGAATTAATTTGTTATTTCTAAGAGGAATTATTGATTCACGAAAGGGAATTATAAATGACATCACTTGTTTCCAAGGAATTATACGGGACTCTAAAGAGATAAATTATTATTCTATTTTTAAATACGGCTTCATTGATCTTTAAGTCGGAGCGATAAATTGATATTCTAACGAAACCTTAATAGTGTAGCTAGGAACATTTATGAGATGAAGAGATTAACGCGGGAAAGGGTTTCCTAGGAATTTCAAATGTGACAGCGCAGTGATGCCAAAACAAAAGGAACGCGTAGAAATTAGGTTTAGGGATTACTTGGGACGAAATAGTTTTGAGACATTTTAGGGAATTATTTAAGCGAAACCGTTTGAGGCATTTTAAAAGATGTGAGGTCCCCTACCACAGCCCCAAAGGGCCCTCCTACCCCAACCCCAAAGGGCCCTCTACCCCAACCCCAAAGGGTCCTCTACCCCAACCCCAAAGAGCCCCCCCCACTTTTTACCCCCCATTTTTTAATACTTTTTTATTTGCGCATTTGAGACACAGAAGTGCCCCATCCCCCCAACCTTTTGGTTCCCTCGAATATATTTTTTCAGAACAAGTTCTTTACGTAATGTCCCTCCTAAACCCATTTTACAACTTGAAGTATCCATCCTTTTCACCCAAAACTTTACAGGTTTTTGGATACCTCAACACTAAGCAATATTTTCAAAAGGCATTTCAGAGCAAGTTCTTTTCTTAATGTTCCTCCTAAGCCCATTTTACAACTTGAAGCATCCATCCTTTTCACCCAAAACTTTACTTTACAGCTTTTTGGATACCTCAACACCAAGCAATACCTTTCAAAAGGCATTTCAGAGCAACTTCTTTTCTTAATGTCCCTCCTAAACCCATTTTACAACTTGAAGTACCTATCCTTTTCACCCACAACTTTACTTTGCAGCTTTTTGGATACCTCAACACCAAGCAATACTTTTCAAAAGGCATTTCAGAGCAACTTCTTTTCTTAATGTCTCTCCTAAACCCATTTTACAAGTTGAAGCATCCATCCTTTTCACCCACAACTTTACTTTACAGCTTTTTGGATATCTCAACACCAATCAATACTTTCAAAAGGCATTTCAGAGCAAGTTCCTTTCTTAATGTCCCTCCTAAACCCATTTCACAAGTTGAAGCAGCCATCCTTTTCACCCACAACATTACTTTACAGCTTTTTGGATACCTCAACACCAAGCAATACTTTCAAAAGGCATTTCAGAGCAAGTTCTTTTCTTAATGTCCCTCCTAAACCCATTTTACAACTTGAAGCATCCATCCTTTTCACCCACAACTTTACAGCTTTTGGATACCTCAACACCAAGCAATACCTTTCAAAGGTATTTCAGACCAACTTCCTTTCTTAATGTCCCTCCTAAACCCATTTTAAAAGTTGAAGCATCCATCCTTTTCACCCACAACTTTACTTTACAGCTTTTTGGATACATCAACACCAAGCAATACCTTTCAAAAGGCATTTCAGAGCAACTTCTTTTCTTAATGTCCCTCCTAAACCCATTTTACAACTTGAAGCATCCATCCTTTTCACCCACAACTTTACAGCTTTTGGATACCTCAACACCAAGCAATACCTTTCAAAGGTATTTCAGAGCAACTTCATTTCTTAATGTCCCTCCTAAACCCATTTTAAAAGTTGAAGCATCCATCCTTTTCACCCACAACTTTACTTTACAGCTTTTTGGATACATCAACACCAAGCAATACCTTTCAAAAGGTATTTCAGAGCAACTTCTTTTCTTAATGTCCCTCCTAAACCTATTTTACAAGTTGAAGCATCCATCCTTTTCACCCACAACTTTACTTTACAGCTTTTTGGATACCTCAACACCAAGCAATACTTTTCAAAACGCATTTCAGAGCAACTTCTTTTCTTAAAGTCCCTCCTAAACCCATTTTGCAAGTTGAAGCATCCATACTTTTCACCCACAACTTTACTTTACAGTTTTTTGGATACCTCAACACCAAGCAATACTTTTCAAAAGGCATTTCAGAGCAACTTCTTTTCTTAATGTCTCTCCTAAACCCATTTTAAAACTTGAAGCATCCATCCTTTTCACCCACAACTTTACAGCTTTTGGATACCTCAACACCAAGCAATACCTTTCAAAGGTATTTCAGAGCAACTTCCTTTCTTAATGTCCCTCCTAAACCCAATTTAAAAGTTGAAGCATCCATCCTTTTCACCCACAACTTTACTTTACAGCTTTTTGGATACATCAACACCAAGCAATACCTTTCAAAAGGCATTTCAGAGCAACTTCTTTTCTTAATGTCCCTCCTAAACCTATTTTACAAGTTGAAGCATCCATCCTTTTCACCCACAACTTTACTTTACAGCTTTTTGGATACCTCAACACCAAGCAATACTTTTCAAAACGCATTTCAGAGCAACTTCTTTTCTTAAAGTCCCTCCTAAACCCATTTTGCAAGTTGAAGCATCCATACTTTTCACCCACAACTTTACTTTACAGCTTTTTGGATACCTCAACACCAAGCAATACTTTTCAAAAGGCATTTCAGAGCAACTTCTTTTCTTAATGTCCCTCCTAAGCCCATTTTACAAGTTGAAGCATCCATCCTTTTCACCCACAACTTTACTTTACAGCTTTTTGGATACCTCAACACCAAGCAATACTTTTCAAAAGGCATTTCAGAGCAACTTCTTTTCTTAATGTCCCTCCTAAACACATTTTACAAGTTGAAGTACCCATCCTTTTCTCCCAAAACTTTACTTTACAGCTTTTTGGATACCTCAACACCAAGCAATACCTTTCAAAAGGCATTTCAGAGCAACTTCCTTTCTTGATGTTCCTCCTTAACCCATTTTACAAGTTGAAGCATCCATCCTTTTCACCCACAACTTTACTTTACAGCTTTTTGGATACCTCAACACCAAGCAACACTTTTCAAAAGGCATTTCAGAGCAACTTCTTTTCTTAATGTCCCTCCTAAATCCATTTTACAAGTTGAAGTACCCATCCTTTTCACCCACAACTTTACTTTACAGCTTTTTGGATACCTCAACACGAAGCAATACCTTTCAAAAGGCATTTCAGAGCAACTTCTTTTCTTAATGTCCCTCCTAAACCCATTTTACAACTTGAAGTACCCATCCTTTTCACCCACAACTTTACTTTACAGCTTTTTGGATACCTCAACACCAAGCAATACTTTTCAAAAGGCATTTCAGAGCAAGTTCTTTTCTTAATATCCCTCCTAAACCCATTTTACAACTTGAAGTACCCATCCTTTTCACCCACAACTTTACTTTACAGCCTTTTGGATATCTCAACACTGTAAGGTTGCCCCTACTAACAGGGCTAATAAATTTGGTAGCGTGATGCAAACTGAGGCGTTGCGTAAGAAATCGGTACTCAGAATTCAGTGACAACTGATTTTATTTACAAAAGAAGATAAAAAGAAAAATATTCTAATTCTGTTTATGTTGAATATTTCCAAACCTCTTCTAGGTCTAAGATCTATGATCTATTTGTTCAATCCACCAATGTTTACCGAAAAGAAAAAGATTAAGTTATTTCCGCCTCTAATCAATTTTAATTAGATTACACATCCTTTTATTAATCACGAAGGACCTCAGGATTACATCACTATTAGTAAGATTCAAAACCCTCTATAAATCTATTGGTAACCCTCAAAGGGGAATTTTCGCCCTAATTACAGTTTATGTGGCTTAAATGAAAGTATTAAATTAATTCAAAGTAGGATCTTGATTTAATCCCAGTGACAGAAATCTCTCTGAAGTTTGTTACTTTATTTTAGTGTTATTCTCAAAGGAAATTCATGCAGGCTAGTAGTAGCTTTTTATCCTAATTCATAAAGAAAACACTTACTCATATTCCTTGGTTCTGAGGCAAAACTACCCCGATTTGTCTCTCATCCATAAGTTATATTCTTTTTGCTACTTGATTCGTTTAGCGACCTTCCCTCCCTCCTAGCCAATCCACCACTTTCTGTCAAAAGTAGTTTCTTTTCCAGTCTTTCAAGGCCTTGCAAAACTGGTTTAAATTAGGTCTTAACATATCACGGGTTCAAAGTTCGTTTGATACTTGGACAAAGAGTGTTACTACAAGATTTATGGCTAGTTACGCAAAGAGAAGTTATTTTCAAATTCAAGCTAATTTGAAATTGTCGCTATATTTCTGATCTATGAAGCGAAAGGGAATTCCAAGCTTTAATAAAATTGAGTTACGGAATTTACACAAAATAAGGCCTCCTTAAAATCTCCCCCACTTAAAATCTTAGTATAATTTTTGTTTTAAAAGGAATAAACAAAAGGAAACACAAACTTACTAAGATCTAGTTTAACTCAATTTCTCCTTATACTACTTCTAAATTTAATCCCTGAGACTTTTGGTCTCTATAACCAGTATATAAATTTCTTAATTTTCTGAATATCAGTCCTACTGAAAGAAATCCTATTATACGTATAAAGAGTGTAAAAATGTTATACGTTGATGTCCAATATGTTGTTACATCTTTCCTTTTCTTCTTGCAAGGAAACTCGCATTTGCCTCACTTCATCTAGGCCAATGGCTGAACTAAACCTATTCTAAAAGTAAATAAAAGTTAAACATTCAGTTTCGTCATCCTAATGTAGTAGAACTTATGCAAAGTTCTCAGCCAGAATCCTTATGAGCTCATGCAGATATTTTTAATCTACGGGTTGTTTTTTTTGTCATTTCGCGGCGTCTGAAATCAAACCCCTGCTCTTGTGTTGCTAAGCACAGATAAATCGACTCTTTGATTACTTTAAGTTTAAAATTGAGCACATCTTTAATAAAAGAAGATATATTAATTGACCTCTACGAATAGCTGAATGCTATTTTCTTATTTGGGCCTTTTCAAACTTTATTCACAATTTTTTTTCCAAATTATAATTGAATGCTCGAAAGAGTATTTAAAGGCGCCAAAAGGACTAGTAACAATGGAAAGCTTGAGAAATCAAAGGCAAATACATTCTACACTGAAAGGAAAGAAAAATTTGTACCCGTTCTCTATTTTTAAAAAATTACGGGTTATAAAAATTTAGAACCTTTCGAATATTCTGGATTCATCTCCCTTGTTGGAGACAGAAATCACAAATTATTACTATTTTAAGTTATTGTATGGCTGTATTATAAGAAGTCTCTTATATAATTTCTATAATTCTTATCCTTTATTTGACGGATATTTTAAATCCTATCGGCAGTGCCTTTTATACTCAGCAATATTCTGAATCCTATGGGCAATACGTTTACTCTCATCTATTCTTCTTGGATGGTGCTACTACTATATTTTTACCAATGTATATTTGTCACCATTCGCGCTAAGTTGCAATTTTCCTGTGGTATCACTTGACCGAATGTGAAAAGGTTATAAGGGAAAACATTATCCCTAAAGAGTGGGGTAACTAACACTAACTTTAACTCTTCTCAAACAGAGTTCATAATTCTTAATGCCTCTTCAACCTGGCAATACATATATACAAAGACACCATATTGTCTTAATTTATTTAAGGTTTTGACAGCTCCCATCTTGGCCCCCCAAAAAAGGGACTTGAATGCAGGAAACGGATGACTCCATTAACTAGTTTTTTTTTATACAATGATCTTAAATTGACGTCTTTTCTTTTTTCCAGAATCATCCAGTGTATACAATAAGCCATTCACGGGAACCAGATGGAGATTTCCTAACCTTTTCCTAAAAAATGGGATTTCCTTTCTTTCCTAAATTCGAAATTTTTGGTTCTGAGCTCTACCCAAAATGTCAAATCTTAGAAATATTTCGGTATCCTGTTTACTTTAGAAGCCATTTCAGCACTTTGCTAGCTTTCTTTGTCTCAATTTTTAGCCTGGGAGACTCTAATCCAGGTTCATGATCATGAATACTCTGTGAGTATATGCATATGCAGCCTTTATGCGTTGGGATACAACCCTTTTTCATATCCCTTTGGATGCAAACCTTTTTGCTTCCTTAAGAGGTAGACGCAACCCTTTCTTGCATCCTTAAGAGGTGGAAGCAACCCATTTTTGTATCCTTGAGAGGTGTCCTCTCAACCTCCCTCTGAAGTACATGACTCCCTGCCATGACATATCCTTGACTCCTAGTCACACTAAGTCTATTCCTAACGGTTAACCTACTACAAAACTACGGAATTTGGGCCTGTGCCTTCCGGTGGTTCCCTAACCATTGCTCGGAGGCCGCAGTACCTTCGGCAAAATTGCCTTAAAATTTTTCTTGGGGTTGGTGTATAGGTGTTGGAGCTAAACAATATTTTGCTTTGTGTCCTGTTTCACCACAGCAGATACAGGTTGGAGGTTTTTCACATTCTGAATGTCTATGCGGACCCCCGCAAGTCTAGCATTTTATGCGAGCATTTTTTCTTTTACTAATTTATACCTGGAATAATTATCCCTAGTTGGTCCTGACATATCTTTCTTTCCACAGTTCAAACAGTTCTTTGGGTTATTTTTATAATTTCCTATGTTTTGAAATTCTACTCTGGAGTTATCTCTTTGTTTTCCAGGGGAGGTCTTGTCTCCTAAGTCAACCACTGTTGCTCCCAAAGACATGTCTGAGAAGTCCCTATACATTAAATCAATCGATTCAAATCTCTTTGCCAGCGCTAATAATGCATCTTTGTCGTTTGTTGTTTTAGTTTGTTCATGAACTTTCCTTCCAATTGAAGGGAGCATACCACTTTTGAAAATACTAATAGTTATGTCATCTGCCCTTATACCAGGAGCAGTTTTTGCATACTCTAGGGCCTTTCTGCTAATTCGGGAGTAAAATTGGTGTACCGAATCAGATGGTCTTTGTTTCTCGGAAAGCAGTTCTTGTAGTTTTTGTGCGGCTGGTTTTTCATGTAAAAGTTTTTCTAAATGTTTTTCTTTTAAAAGTTTTTCTAAACTGTCTAAAACTTTTATTTTAGGAATATAATTATTATAATTTGCATAAGAATTAGCTCAATATCTCGATTTAAATTAACCCTCAAGGCTAATATTGTAATTACACTTTTGAAGATGATTAAACGATAACACTAGTGTTAAAAAGGATTTAAGCAAGCTACAGATGATATGGACACTAGAACTTGTAGCAAAGAGAAAGTAAAGGAGAAGAAAGAAAGAATCTTAGGAAGATAAAAGATAAAAGTCTGTCTGAGCTTCCCTTTAAGGTTAAAATTTTCTTTAATGAACACTTTTTAAAACTTTTCTGTCTTGGATAGGTTTGGAAAACTGAACACACACCTTCTTGTGAGGAACAGGACTTAATTTTACCGAATTTCATAAATTTAATTAATCCTCCCCACTTAAACGAAAGTTGTACCGAACTTGAGTACCGCTGCAACCAGTTGTAAGGTTGCCCCTACAAACAGAGCTAATAAATTTGGTAGCGTGATACAAACTGAGGCGTTGGGTAAGAAATCGGTACTCAGAATTCAGTGAAAACTGATTTTATTTACAAAAGAAGATAAAAAGAAAAATATTCTAATTCTGTTTATGTTGAATATTTCCAAACCTCTTCTAGGTCTAAGATCTATGATCTACTTTTTCAATCTACCAATGTTTACTGAAAAGAAAAAGATTAAGTTAATCCTAAGCTAACAAATGTTTCTACTTAAAAAGGTTACACTTGAACAGCTAGTCAAGGCTTGAGTTCTGGGTTATTAAAATCCTTTAGTTCAAGCTATTTTTGAGCTAAGCTAAGAATAACCGTACTTGCTTTTAATTCAAATTTCATTAACCCAAACCAAGAGATTCTCTTATTATTTCTTGAAAGGGTTGTGTATTATTTGGACCTTTATTAAGCTTTAACTTTAGCAGGGAAAGCTTAATTGAAAATATCTGGACATAAAGGTTTGGAAATTCTTACATTGATAATATTTTTCCCTTTTCCCTTAACCTACCTGTATAAACATTAAGGTCACCTTTGTATAAACATGGAGTACGGGATTAATGAAAAGAAAGAATGATTAAAAAGGGAACGGTGTTCCTCTTCGTATAAACGTCTGAAGATTGCACAAAGGGTGGGGGGGTTTAATGCTATTGTCCGATAATTCCAATTTTCGGATATAAGGTCTTTATAAAGTCAAGCTAAGTCTCAGGGGACTCTAGGCTGAAAAGGGGAAGCACAAATGGCTCTCCTAGCTTTCTCTTCTTGGTTAAGGTTTCCTTTCCTCTTTAAACCCTCAGTTATTCAAAGCTTAAATTTCTGGGAAGAAATTTAACTTGGCTTACTCTAACCTTAAAATGCTGTTTTGTCCAAATGGCTCAAGCCTTTGTTAAGTGAAATACCAACAACCGTATTAACTGAAATACCAACAACCAAATGAATAAAACCTAATAAGAGTCTTAAGATATTTCCGCCTCTAATCAATTTTAATTATATTACGCATCATTTTATTAATCACGAAGGACCTCAGGATTACATCACTATTAGTAAGATTCAAAACCCTCTATAAATCTATTGGTAACCCTCAAAGGGGAATTTTCGCCCTAATTACAGTTTATGTGGCTTAAATGAAAGTATTAAATTAATTCAAAGTAGGATCTTGATTTAATCCCAGTGACAGAAATCTCTCTGAAGTTTGTTACTTTATTTTAGTGTTATTCTCAAAGGAAATTCATGCAGGCTAGTAGTAGCTTTTTATCCTAATTCATAAAGAAAACACTTACTCATATTCCTTGGTTCCGAGGCAAAACTACCCCGATTTGTCTCTCATCCATAAGTTATATTCTTTTTGCTACTTGATCCGTTTAGCGACCTTCCCTCCCTCCTAGCCAATCAACCACTTTCTGTTAAAAGTAGTTTCTTTTCCAGTCTTTCGAAGCCTTGCAAAACTGGTCTAAATTAGGTCTTAACATATCACGGGTTCAAAGTTCGTTTGATTCTTGGTCAAAGAGCGTCACTACAAGATTTATGGCTAGTTACGCAAAGAGAAGTTATTCTCAAATTCAAGCTAATTTGAAATTGTCGCTATATTGTTGCTTTAAGTAAAACTCTAAGCTAAGACTCTAAGGTAAAACTCTAAACTCTTAACTAAAACTAAACTAAACTAAAACTCTAACTAAAGCTCTAAGCTATGACTTTAAGCTAAAACTCTAAACCTTTAACTAAAACTAAACTAAACTAGAACTCTTAGTAAAACTCTAAGCTAAGACTCTAAGGTAGAACTCTAAACTCTTAAATATTACTAAACTAAACTTCAACTCTAACTAAAACTCTAAGCTAAGACTCTAAGCTAAAACTCTAAACTCTTAACTAAAACTAAACTAAACTAAAACTCTAACTAAAGCTCTAATCTAAGACTCTAAGCTAAAACTCTAAACTCTTAACTAAACTAAACTAACATAGAACTCTAACAAAAACTCTGAGCTAAGACTCTAAGCTAAAAACTCTAAATTTTTAACTATAACTAAACTAAACTTCAACTCTAACAAAAACTCTAAGCTAAGACTCTATGGTAAAACTCTAAACTCTTAACTAAAACTAAACTAAACTAGAACTCTAACAAAAACTCTAAGCTCGGACTCTAAGCTAAAACTCTACACTCTTAACTAAAACTAAACTAAACTAGAACTCTAACAAAAACTCTAAGCTAAGACTCTAAGCTAAAAAACTCTAAACTCTTAACTATAACTAAACTAAACTAGAACTCTAACAAAAAACTCTAAGCTATGACCCTAAGCTAAAACTCTTAACTAAAACTAAACTAAACTAAAACTCTAATTAAAACTCTAAGTCTAAGTTAAAACTCTAAACTCTTAACTATAACTAAACTAAACTAGAACTCTAACTATAACTCTAAGCTAAGACTTTATGGTAAAACTCTAAACTCTTAACTAAACTAAACTAGAACTCTAACAAAAGTTCTAAGCTAAGACTCTATGGTAAAACTCTTAACTATCACTAAACTAAACTTCAACTTTAACTAAAACTCTAAGCTAAGACTCTATGGTAAAACTCTTAACTATTACTAAACTAAACTTCAACTCTAACAAAAACTCTAAACTAAGACTCTAAGCTAAAACTCTAAACTCTTAACTAAAACTAAACTAAACTAGAGCTCTAAAAAAAACTCTAAGCTAAGACTCTATGCTAAAAACTCTAAACTCTTAACTATAACTAAACTAGAACTCTAACAAAAACTCTAAGCTAAGACTCTAAGCTAAAAAACTCTAGACTCTTAATTAAAACTAAACTAAACTAAAACTCTAATTAAAGCTCTAAGATAAGACTCTAAGCTAAAACTCTAAACTCTTAACTAAACTAAACTAGAACTTCAACAAACAACTCTAAGCTAAGACTTTAAGCTAAAACTCTAAACTCTTAACTAAAACTAAACTAAACTAGAACTCTAACAAAAAACTCTAAGCTAAGACTCTAAGCTAAAAAACTCTAGACTCTTAATTAAACTAAACTAAACTAAACTAAAACTCTAATTAAAACTCTAAGCTATGACTCTAAGCTAAAACTCTAAACTCTTAACTAAAACTAAACTAAACTAGAACTCTAACAAAAAACTCTAAGCTGAGACTCTAAGCTAAAAAACTCTAAATTCTTAACTATAACTAAACTAAACTTCAACTCTAACAAAAACTCTAAGCTAAGACTCTATGGTAAAACTCTTAACTATAACTAAACTAAACTAGAACTAACAAAAACTCTAAGCTAAGACTCTAAGCTAAAACTCTAAACTCTTAACTATAACTAAACTAAACTTCAACTCTAACAAAAACTCTAAGCTAAGACTCTAAGGTAAAACTCTAAACTCTTAATTAAAACTAAACTTAACTAGAACTTCAAAAAAACTCTAAGCTAAGACTCTAAGCTAAAAACTCTAAACTCTTAACTATGACTAAACTAGAACTCTAACAAAAACTCTAAGCTAAGACTCTAAGCTAAAAAAAACTCTAAACTCTTAACTAAAACTAAACTAAACTAAAACTCTAATTAAAGCTCTAAGCTAAGACTCTAAGCTAAAACTAAACTCTTAACTAAAACTAAACTAAACTAGAACTCTAACTAAACTCTATGCTGAGACTCTAAGGTAAAACTCTAAACTCTTAACTAAAACTAAACTAACTAGAACTCTAACAAAAACTCTAAGCTAAGACTCTAAGCTAAAAACTCTAAACTCTTAACTATAACTATAACTAAACTAAACTAGAACTCTAACAAAAACTCCAAGCTATAACTCTAAGCTAAAACTCTAAACTCTTAATTAAAACTTAACCAAACTAGAGCTCTAACAAAAACTCTAAACTAAGACTCTAAGCTAAAACTCCGAAACTCTTAACTAAAACTAAACTAAACTAGAACTCTAAGCTAAGTCTCTAAGGTAAAACTCCAAACTCTTAACTATAACCAAACTAAACTAGAACCAACAAAAACTCTAAGCTAAGACTCTAAGCTAAAACTCTAAACTCTTAACTATAACTAAACTAAACTTCAACTCTAACAAAAACTCTAAGCTAAGACTATAAGGTAAAACTCTAAACTCTTAACTAAAACTAAACTAGACTAGAACTTCAAAAAAAACTCTAAGCTAAGACTCTAAGCTAAAAACTCTAAACTCTTAACTAAAACTAAACTAAACTAGAACTCCAACAAAAACTCTAAGCTAAAACTCTAAACTCTTAACTGAAACTAAACTAAACTAGAACTCTAACAAAAACTCTAAGCTAAGACTCTATGCTAAAACACTAAACTCTTAACTAAAACTAAACTAAACTAGAACTCTAAAAAAAACTCTAAGCTAAGACGCAAAGGTAAAACACCAAACTCTTAACTAAAACTAAACTAAACTAGAACTCTAACAAAAACTCTAAGCTATGACTCTAAGCTAAAACTCTAAAGTCTTAACTATGACTTAACTAAACTATAACTTTAACTAAAACTCTAAGCTATGACTCTGAGCTAAAACTCTAAATCCTTAACTATAACTAAACTAAACTAGAACTCTAACAAAAACTCTAAGCTAAGACTCTAAGGTAAAACTCTAAACTCTTAACTAAAACTAAACTAAACTAGAACTCTAACAAAAACTCTAAGCTAAGACTCTAAGCTAAAACTCTAAACTCTTAACTAAACTGAACTTCAACTCTAACTAATACTCTAAGCTAAGACTCCGAATATCCATAAATCACACTTTTTTGCACAGTTCTTTCCACGGAAAATATTTAAGTCTTTATCGCCCATACCGAGCTTATCACTCACTGATAATTTGGTTTAAATATATAAATATAGTATGACAAGACCAAGAGGATGGCCCGAAAAAAGAAAAATTCATAACTGCTAAAAAATAATTGGTCATTAGGACAAGCAATTTTTTTCCAACTACTAGGACCATGAGACGTAACAAGACCAAGAGACCAATTTGAAAACGTTATTTCATAATTGCTGCAAATAAACCATCTGGACCATCAAACCTAATAAGGCCAGTCCAAAAAGCCAATGAAAAGGCCATGAAGAAAATATATAGGGTAATAGTGAACGAAAAAGAAGCACAAAGAAACATAAGTTTAGACGACACAGAACAACAAAGATTTGACAAATCCCAAATGGAAATTAATCTCAAAAACAAATTTAGTTAGAACACAATCAAAATTGAAAACCACAACCAATCAAAGATATAAATGAGATAGCAATTTTTCTTTTAGTTTATAACTGTCTATAAACAACTGTTACTATTTTGGCACATTCCATTTCAAACTAGATTGAGAAAATTAAAACTATAATGAGTAATATATGAAGGAACCAAAGGTTTTCAATTGATGGTGCTTTTAAAACTTGATTTCTCCAGAGCTATTAAAGGTTTGACGAAACAAGCCGAAAAACAGGAATTTTTAATTGTACGGTATGCCGTTTTAACAAGAAAATGTTTTTGTGCAACGACCTGGACCATTAAACGTGACCAGACCAAGAGGGTGACCCATAAAAGTTGAATTCACAATTTCGGAATATGAATAATCTAAACCATTAAATGTGACAAGACCAGTTCAAACAACTACAGCAAAGGCAGTGATAATATTGTTTTAAGTTTTTTAAGTACTAAGTTTGTCTTCCGAAAATAGCAGTAGTTTCTTAGCAAGAAGCTAGTAAAAAGAAAACCACTTTGTCAGTTCTTTTACCCAACTCACTTTTCAAAGTAACATTGCGAATGACAGCATTTTGTTTTATATGCTATGCTTTAGCTTTTAACATGATTCCAGCCATCATTTTAACTTATGATGAATGGAGTCACTCGTCATCTTATATATAAAGATGCAGTGTTTCGATAAAACTTGCATTTCATTCCAATATTTTGTTAGGTTACTTTAAAAAGTAGATATTGTAATTCCGATAAACATCAGCCCTTAAACAGTATTATGATATACAAGTTCCACGCAAGCAGTCACAGAAATCAAAGAAACAAAAAAAGATAGTAGGCTACACCAATAACAGAAAAGAAAAAACTCTTGGAAAGCTGTCATTCTGTCAGTCATAACAGCAGTAATGAGGTAGTAAAGCACAGTTACTCTGATGCTGTGTTTTAAATTTATAGGACATGAGTTGAGACACTTTGGCAGCAAGACTGGACGAGGGAGTTCTTAAGTTCTATATGATGGGAAAACACGATGTGAAATGTCAGAACTAACAAAGCCGACCAAAGACCTAGCAAAGCGCTTTGGCTAGCCAGTTTTATTTTTTTAAGCTTTTAAGTTATTTTTTAATCTACTATTTCAAGTGCTTTGGAGTGAGGCACAGTTCTGATACAAAACAAAGATTCTTATTCAATGCAAAGGCTTTCAGTTCTCCCATGCTACTCAATCTGCTACCTCTTATGCTTGACATTTGGTCGTCAATATGCTTTTGAGCTCTCTCTGATCTCCTAACACATAAGGCAACCACGACATCTTTTATTGTCGGGCTAGTATTTACTGTTTCACATTCAGAGATGTTTGGAGTGACATGTGGCTACCTCATTGCGATTTTGGATGAAAAGACTTTACACTTGGCATCCCAGGCTTTGCCAACCTCAAGCTGTCTTCTTTTTATTTTGTCTGGTGTTTTCGATATATTTTTGTCTTAAGTCATTGCTTACTTTTTTGCATGCAATATGACATTCTTCTTCTACTTTTTTGGATTGTGTAGGAGATACTTTTGAATTATTTCGCTTCCAGAATAAAATATTGGAAAATAATTGATATTTATTCACGATAAGTATGTTGGGAATCAATTCTGCTAATAAGAAACTTATCGATTATACAAATCAGAAAAAATAAATACATATAAAAATGCTACACGATGCCAAATGTGAGGAAATGGAAAACCTAGTTTCTTGTTGGGCCACTTGGAGTTGTTGCAGGATACCAGATGCAAGGAACTGGAAAAGCTAAATTCCTATAGGGTCGTTTGTAGTTGCTACACGATGCCAAATGCGAGGAAAGTTCAAAAGCTAGTTTCCTGTATGGCCACTTGGAGTTGTTGCAGGATGCCAGGTGCAAGGAACTGGAAAAGCTAAATTCCTATAAGGTCGTTTGTAGTTGCTACACGATGCCAAATGCGAGGAAATAGAACAGCTAGTTTCCTGTATGGCCACTTGGAGTTGTTGCAGGATGCCAGGTGCAAGGAACTGGAAAACCTAAATTCCTATAGGGTCGTTTGTAGTTGCTACACGATGCCAAATGCGAGGAAAGTTTAAAAGCTAGTTTCCTGTATGGCCACTTGGAGTTGTTGCAGGATGCCAGGTGCAAGGAACTGGAAAAGCTAAATTCCTATGAGGTCGTTTGTAGTTGCTACACGATGCCAAATGCGAGGAAAGTTCAAAAGCTACTTTCCTGTATGGTCACTTGGAGTTGTTGCAGGATGCCAGGTTGAAGGAACTGGAAAAGCTAAATTCCTATAAGGTCGTTTGTAGTTGCTACACGATGCCAAATGCGAGGAAAGTTGAATAGCTAGTTAGGGTCGTTTGTAGTTGCTACACGATGCCAAATGCGAGGAAAGTTCAAAAGCTAGTTTCCTGTATGGCCACTTGGAGTTGTTGCAGGATGCCAGGTGCAAGGAACTGGAAAAGCTAAATTCCTACAAGGTCGTTTGTAGTTGCTACACGATGCCAAATGCGAGGAAATAGAACAGCTAGTTTCCTGTATGGCCACTTGGAGTTGTTGCAGGATGCCAGGTGCAAGGAACTGGAAAAGCTAAATTCCTATAGGGTCGTTTGTAGTTGCTACACGATGCCAAATGCGAGGAAAGTTCAAAAGCTAGTTTCCTGTATGGCCACTTGGAGTTGTTGCAGGATGCCAGGTGCAAGGAACTGGAAAAGCTAAATTCCTATAAGGTCGTTTGTAGTTGCTACACGATGCCAAATGCGAGGAAAGTTCAAAAGCTACTTTCCTGTATGGTCACTTGGAGTTGTTGCAGGATGCCAGGTTGAAGGAACTGGAAAAGCTAAATTCCTATAGGGTCGTTTGTAGTTGCTACACGAAGCCAAATGCGAGGAAAGTTCAAAAACTAATTTCCCGTAGTGCCACTTGGAGTTCTTGTAGGATGATAGGTGCAAGGAACTGGAAAGGCTAAATTCCTATACGGTTGTTTGTGGTTGCTACACGATGCCAAATGTGAGGAAAGTTGAATAGCTAGTTTCCTGTATGGCCACTTGGAGTTGTTGCAGGATGCAAGGTGCAAGGAACTGGAAAAGCTAAATTCCTATAAGGTCGTTTGTAGTTGCTACACGATGCCAAATGCGAGGAAATAGAACAGCTAATTTCCCATAGGGCCATTTGAAGTTGTTGCAGGATGCTAGGTGCAAGGAACTGGAAAAGTTAAATTCCTATAGGGTCGTTAGTAGTTGCTACACGATGCCAAATGCGAGAAAAGTTGAAAAGCTTGTTTCCTGTATGGCCACTTGGAGTTGTTGCAGGATGCCAGGTGCAAGGAACTGGAAAAGCTAAATTCCTATAGGATCGTTTGTAGTTGCTACACTATGCCAAATGCAAGGAAAGTTGAAAAACTAATTTCCCGTAGGGCCATTTGAAGTTCTTGTAGGATGCTAGGTGCAAGAAACTGGAAAAACTAAATTCCTATAGGGTCATTTATATTTGCTACACGATGCCAAGTGCGAGAAAATTGAAAAGCTAATTTTACTTTGGGCCGCTTGGAGTTGTTGCAGGATGCCAGGTGCAAGGAACTTGAAAAGCTAAATTCCTATAGGGTTGTTTAAAGTTGCTACACGATGCCAAATGCGAGAAAAGTTGAAAAGCTAGTTTCCTCTAGGGCCACTTGGATTTGTTGCAGGATGCCCGGTGCAAGGAACTGGAAAAGCTAAATTCCTATAGGGTTGTTTGTAGTTGCTACACGATGCCAAATGCGAGGAAAAAGAAGAGCTAATTTCCCGTAGGGCCACTCGGAGTTGTTGCAGGATGCTAGGTGCAAGGAACTGGAAAAATTAAATTCCTATATGGTTGTTTGTGGTTGCTTCACGATTCCAAATGTGAGGAAATGGGAAACCTAGTTTCTCGTTGGGCCACTTGGAGTTGTTGCAGGATGCCAGGTGCAAGGAACTGGAAAATCTAAATTCCTATAGGGTCGTTTGTAGTTGCTACACGATGCCAAATGCGAGGAAAGTTGAAAAGCTAGTTTCCTGTATGGCCACTTGGAGTTGTTGCAGGATGCCAGGTGCAAGGAACTGGAAAAGCTAAATTCCTATAGGGTCGTTTGTAGTTCCTACATGATGCCAAATGTGAGGAAATGGAAAACCTAGTTTCTCGTTGGGCCACTGGGAGTTGTTGCAGGATACCAGATGCAAGGAACTGGAAAAGCTAAATTCCTATAGGGTCGTTTGTAGTTGCTACACGATGCCAAATGCGAGGAAAGTTCAAAAGCTAGTTTCCTGTATGGCCACTTGGAGTTGTTGCAGGATGCCAGGTGCAAGGAACTGGAAAAGCTAAATTCCTATAAGGTCGTTTGTAGTTGCTACACGATGCTAAATGTGAGGAAATGGAAAACCTAGTTTCTCGTTGGGCCACTTGGTGTTGTTGCAAGATACCAGATGCAAGGAACTGGAAAAGCTAAATTCCTATAGGGTCGTTTGTAGTTGCTACACGATGCCAAATGCGAGGAAAGTTGAAAAGCTAGTTTCCTGTTGGGCCACTTGGAGTTGTTGCAGGATACCAGGTGCAAGGAACTGGAAAAGCTAAATTCCAATAAGGTCGTTTGTAGTTGCTACACGAAGCCAAATGCGAGGAAAGTTCAAAAACTAATTTCCCGTAGTGCCACTTGGAGTTCTTGTAGGATGCCAGGTGCAAGGAACTGGAAAAGCTAAATTCCTATAGGGTTGTTTGTGGTTGCTACACGATGCCAAATGTGAGGAAAGTTGAATAGCTAGTTTCCTGTATGGCCACTTAGAGTTGTTGCAGGATGCAAGATGCAAGGAACTGGAAAAGCTAAATTCCTATAGGGTCGTTTGTAGTTGCTACACGATGCCAAATGCGAGGAAATATGAACAGCTAATTTCCCATTGGGCCGCTTGGAGTTGTTGCAGGATGCCAGGTGCAAGGAACTTGAAAAGCTAAATTCCTATAGGGTCGTTTGTAGTTGCTACACGATGCCAAATGTGAGAAAAGTTGAAAAGCTAGTTTCCTGTATGGCCACTTGGAGTTGTTGCAGGATGCCAGGTGCAAGAAACTGGAAAAGCTAAATTCCTATAGGATCGTTTGTAGTTGCTACACTATGCCAAATGCAAGGAAAGTTGAAAAACTAATTTCCCGTAGGGCCATTTGGAGTTCTTGTAGGATGCTAGGTGCAAGAAACTGGAAAAACTAAATTCCTATAGAGTCGTTTATAGTTGCTACACGATGCCAAGTGCGAGAAAATTGAAAAGCTAATTTTACTTTGGGCCGCTTGGAGTTGTTGCAGGATGCCAGGTGCAAGGAACTGGAAAAGCTAAATTCCTATAGGGTCGTTTAAAGTTGCTACACGATGCCAAATGCGAGAAAAGTTGAAAAGCTAGTTTCCTCTAGGGCCACTTGGAGTTGTTGCAGGATGCCAGGTGCAAGGAACTGGAAAAGCTAAATTCCTATAGGGTTGTTTGTGGTTGCTACACGATGCCAAATGCGAGGAAAGTTGAATAGCTAGTTTTCTGTATGGCTACTTGGAGTTGTTGCAGGATGCCAGGTACAAGGAGCTGGAAAAGCTAAATTCCTATAGGGTCGTTTGTAGTTGCTACACGATCCCAAATGCGAGGAAAAAGAAGAGCTAATTTCCCGTAGGGCCACTCGGAGTTGTTGCAGGATGCTAGGTGCAAGGAACTGGAAAAGTTAAATTCCTATAGGGTCGTTTGTAGTTGCTTCACGATTCCAAATGTGAGGAAATGGAAAACCTAGTTTCTCGTTGGGCCACTTGGAGTTGTTGCAGGATGCCAGGTGCAAGGAACTGGAAAAGCTAAATTCCTATAGGGTCGTTTGTAGTTGCTACACGATGCCAAATGCGAGGAAAGTTGAAAAGCTAGTTTCCTGTATGGCCACTTGGAGTTGTTGCAGGATGCCAGGTGCAAGGAACTGGAAAAGCTAAATTCCTATAGGGTCGTTTGTAGTTCCTACACGATGCCAAATGTGAGGAAATGGAAAACCTAGTTTCTCGTTGGGCCACTGGGAGTTGTTGCAGGATACCAGATGCAAGGAACTGGAAAAGCTAAACTCCTATAGGGTCGTTTGTAGTTGCTAAACGATGCCAAATGCGAGGAAAGTTCAAAAGCTAGTTTCCTGTATGGCCACTTGGAGTTGTTGCAGGATGCCAGGTGCAAGGAACTGGAAAAGCTAAATTCCTATAGGGTCGTTTGTAGTTGCTACACGATGCTAAATGTGAGGAAATGGAAAACCTAGTTTCTGGTTGGGCCACTTGGAGCTGTTGCAAGATACCAGATGCAAGGAACTGGAAAAGCTAAATTCCTATAGGGTCGTTTGTAGTTGCTACACGATGCCAAATGCGAGGAAAGTTCAAAAGCTAGTTTCCTGTATGGCCACTTGGAGTTGTTGCAGGATACCAGGTGCAAGGAACTGGAAAAGCTAAATTCCTATAGGGTCGTTTGTAGTTGCTACAGGATGCCAAATGCGAGGAAATAGAACAGCTAGTTTCCTGTATGGCCACTTGGAGTTGTTGCAGGATGCCAGGTGCAAGGAACTGGAAAACCTAAATTCCTATAGGGTCGTTTGTAGTTGCTACACGATGCCAAATGCGAGGAAAGTTCAAAAGCTAGTTTCCTGTATGGCCACTTGGAATTGTTGCAGGATGCCAGGTTGAAGGAACTGGAAAAGCTAAATTCCTATAGGGTCTTTTGTAGTTGCTACACGATGCCAAATGCGAGGAAAGTTCAAAAACTAATTTCCCGTAGGGCCACTTGGAGTTCTTGTAGGATGCCACTTGGAGTTCTCTAGGGCCACATGAAGTTGTTGCAGGATGCCAGGTGGAAGGAACTGGAAAAGCTAAATTCCTATAGGGTTGTTTGTGGTTGCTAACAAGATGCCAAATGCGAGGAAAGTTGAATAGCTACTTTTCTGTATGGCTACTTGGAGTTGTTGCAGGATGCCAGGTGCAAGGAACTGGAAAAGCTAAATTCCTATAGGGTCGTTTGTAGTTGCTACACGATGCCAAATGCGAGGAAAGTGAAAAGCTAATTTCCCGTAGGGCCACTTGGAGTTGTTGCAGGATGCTAGGTGCAAGGAACTGGAAAAGCTAAATTCCTATAGGGTCGTTTGTAGTTGCTACACGATGCCAAATGCGAGGATATAGGACAGCTATTTTCCTTTAGGACCACTTGGAGTTGTTGCAGGATGCCTCTGGCATCCTGCAACCCCTACAGGAAACTAGCTGTCCTATTTCCTCGCATTTGGCATCGTGTAGCAACTACAAACGACCCTATAGGAATTTAGCTTTTCCAGTTCCTTGCACCTGGCATCATGCAACAACTCCAAGTGGCCCAACGAGAGACTAGGTTTTCCATTTCCTCACATTTGGAATCGTGAAGCAACTACAAACGACCCTATTGGAATTTAACTTTTCCAGTTCCTTGCACCTAGCATCCTGCAACAACTCCAAGTGGCCCTACGGGAAATTAGCTGTTCTTTTTCCTCGCATTTGGCATCGTGTAGCAACTACAAACGACCCTATAGGAATTTAGCTTTTCCAGTTCCTTGCACCTGGCATCCTCCAACAACTCCAAGTGGTCCTAGGGGAAATTAGCTGTTCCATTTTCTCGCATTTGGCCTCGTGTAGCAACTATAAACGACCCTATAGGAGTTTAGCTTTTCCAGTTCCTTGCACCTGGCATTCTGCAACAACTCCAAGTGGCCCTAGAGGAAACTAGCTTTTCAAATTTCCTCGCATTTGGCATCGTGTAGCAACCACAAACAACCCTATAGGAATTTAGCTTTTCCAGTTCCTTGCACCTAGGATCCTTCAACAACTCCAAGTGGCCCTAGAGGAAACTAGCTTTTCAACTTTTCTCGCATTTGGCATCGTGTAGCAACTACAAACGACCTTATAGGAATTTAGCTTTTCAAGTTCCTTGCAACTGGCATCCTGCAACAACTCCAAGCAGCCCAAAGTAAAATTAGCTTTTCCATTTTCTCGCACTTGGCATCGTGTAGCAACTATAAACGACCCTATAGGAATTTAGCCTTTCCAGCTCCTTGCACCTGGCATCCTGCACAAACTCCAAGTGGCCCTACAGGAAACTAGCTGTCCTATTTCCTCGCATTTGGCATCGTGTAGCAACTACAAACAACCCTATAGGAATTTAGCTTTTCCAGTTCCTTGCACCTGGCATCATGCAACAACTCCAAGGGGCCCAACGAGAAACTAGGTTTTCCATTTCCTCACATTTGGAATCGTGAAGCAACTACAAATGACCCTATAGGAATTTAACTTTTCCAGTTCCTTGCACCTAGCATCCTGCAACAACTCCAAGTGGCCCTACGGGAAAGTAGCTGTTCTTTTTCCTCGCATTTGGCATCGTGTAGCAACTACAAACGACCCTATAGGAATTTAGCTTTTCCAGTTCCTTGCACCTGGCATCCTCCAACAACTCCAAGTGGTCCTAGGGGAAATTAGCTGTTCCATTTTCTCGCATTTGGCCTCGTGTAGCAACTATAAACGACCCTATAGGAATTTAGCTTTTCCAGTTCCTTGCACCTGGCATCCTGCAACAACTCCAAGTGGCCCTAGAGGAAACTAGCTTTTCAACTTTCCTTGCATTTGGCATCGTGTAGCAACTACAAACAACCCTATAGGAATTTAGCTTTTCCAGTTCCTTGCACCTGGCATCCTGCAACAACTCCAAGTGGCCCTAGAGGAAACTAGCTTTTCAACTTTTCTCGCACTTGGCATCGTATAGCAACTATAAACGAACCTATAGGAATTTAGCCTTTCCAGTTCCTTGCATCTGGCATCCTGCAACAACTCGAAGTGGCCCCACAGGAAACTAGCTGTCCTGTTTCCTCGCATTTGGCATCGTGTACTAACTACAAACGACCCTATAGGAATTTAGGTTTCCCAGTTCCTTGCACCTGGCATCCTGCAACAACTCCAAGTGGCCATACAGGAAAATAGCTGTTCTATTTCCTCGCATTTGGCATCGTGTAGCAACTACAAACGACCTTATAGGAAATTAGCTTTTCCAGCTCCTTGCACCTTGCATCCTGCAACAACTCCAAGTGGCCATACAGGAAACTAGCTTTTGAACTTTCCTCGCATTTGGCATCGTGTAGCAACTACAAACGACCCTATAGGAATTTAGCTTTTCCAGTTCCTTGCATCTGGTATCCTGCAACAACTCCAAGTGGCCCAACGAGAAACTAGGTTTTCCATTTCCTCATATTTGGCATCGTGTAGCAACTACAAACGACCCTATAGGAATTTAGCTTTTCCAGTTCCTTGCACCTGGCATCCTGCAACAGCTCCAAGTGGCCATACAGGAAACTAGCTTTTACACTTTCCTCGCATTTGGCATCGTTAAGCAACTACAAACGACCCTATAGAAATTTAGCTTTTCCAGTTCCTTGCACCTGGCATCCTGCAACAACTCCAAGTGGTCCTAGGGGAAATTAGCTGTTCCATTTTCTCGCATTTGGCATCGTGTAGCAACTATAAACGACCCTCTAGGAATTTAGTTTTTCCAGTTCCTTGCATCTGGCATCCTACAAGAACTCCAAGTGGCCCTACGGGAAACTAGCTTTTCAACTTTCCTCGCATTTGGCATCGTGTAGCAGCTACAAACGACCCTATAGGAATTTAGCTTTCCCAGTTCTTTGCACTTGGCATCCTGCAGCAACTCCAAGTGGCCCAACGAGAAACTAGCTGTTGTATTTCCTCGCATTTGGCACCGTGTAGCAACTAAAAACGACCCTATAGGAATTTAGGTTTTCCAGTTCCTTGCACCTGGCATGCTGCAACAACTCCAAGTAGCCATACAGGAAACTAGCTGTTCTATTTCCTCGCATTTGGCATCGTGTAGCAACTACAAACGACCCTATAGGAATTTAGCTTTTCCAGTTCCTTGCACCTGGCATCCTGCAACAACTCCAAGTGGCCATACAGGAAACTAGCTTTTGAACTTTCCTCGCATTTGGCATCGTGTAGCAACTACAAACGACCCTATAGGAATTTAGCTTTTCCAGTTCCTTGCACCTGGCATCCTGCAACAACTCCAAGTGGTCCTAGGGGAAATTAGCTGTTCCATTTTCTCGCATTTGGCCTCGTGTAGCAACTATAAACGACCCTATAGGAATTTAGCTTTTCCAGTTCCTTGCACCTGGCATCCTGCAACAACTCCAAGTGGTCCTAGAGGAAACTAGCTTTTCAACTTTCCTCGCATTTGGCATCGTGTAGCAACCACAAACTACCCTATAGGAATTTAGCTTTTTCAGTTCCTTGCACCTGGCATCCTGCAACAACTCCAAGTGGCCCTAGAGGAAACTAGCTTTTCAACTTTTCTCGCATTTGGCATCGTGTAGCAACCACAAACTACCCTATAGGAATTTAGCTTTTCCAGTTCCTTGCATCTGGTATCCTGCAACAACTCCAAGTGGCCCAACGAGAAACTAGGTTTTCCATTTCCTCATATGTGGCATCGTGTAGCAACTACAAACGACCTTATAGGAATTTAGCTTTTCCAGCTCCTTGCACCTGGCATCCTGCAACAACTCCAAGTGGTCCTAGGGGAAGTTAGCTGTTCCATTTTCTCGCATTTGGCATCGTGTAGCAACTATAAACGACCCTATAGGAATTTAGTTTTTCCAGTTCCTTGCATCTGGCATCCTACAAGAACTCCAAGTGGCCCTACGGGAAACTAGCTTTTCAACTTTCCTCGCATTTGGCATCGTGTAGCAGCTACAAACGACCCTATAGGAATTTAGCTTTCCCAGTTCTTTGCACTTGGCATCCTGCAGCAACTCCAAGTGGCCCAACGAGAAACTAGCTGTTGTATTTCCTCGCATTTGGCACCGTGTAGCAACTAAAAACGACCCTATAGGAATTTAGGTTTTCCAGTTCCTTGCACCTGGCATGCTGCAACAACTCCAAGTGGCCATACAGGAAACTAGCTGTTCTATTTCCTCGCATTTGGCATCGTGTAGCAACTACAAACGACCTTATAGGAATTTAGCTTTTCCAGCTCCTTGCACCTGGCATCCTGCAACAACTCCAAGTGGCCATACAGGAAACTAGCTTTTGAACTTTCCTCGAATTTGGCATCGTGTAGCAACTACAAACGACCCTATAGGAATTTAGCTTTTCCAGTTCCTTGCACCTGGCATCCTCCAACAACTCCAAGTGGTCCTAGGGGAAGTTAGCTGTTCCATTTTCTCGCATTTGGCCTCGTGTAGCAACTATAAACGACCCTATAGGAATTTAGCTTTTCCAGTTCCTTGCACCTGGCATCCTGCAACAACTCCAAGTGGCCCTAGAGGAAACTAGCTTTTCAACTTTCCTCGCATTTGGCATCGTGTAGCAACCACAAACTACCCTATAGGAATTTAGCTTTTTCAGTTTCTTGCACCTGGCATCCTGCAACAACTCCAAGTGGCCCTAGAGGAAACTAGCTTTTCAACTTTTCTCGCATTTGGCATCGTGTAGCAACCACAAACTACCCTATAGGAATTTAGCTTTTCCAGTTCCTTGCATCTGGCATCCTGCAACAACTCCAAGTGGCCCAACAGGAAACTAGGTTTCCATTTCCTCGCATTTGGCATCGTGTAGCAACTACAAACGACCCTATAGGAATTTAGCTTTTCCAGCTCCTTGCACCTGGCATCCTGCAACAACTCCAAGTGGCCATACAGGAAAATAGCTGTTTGACTTTCCTCGCATTTGGCATCGTGTAGCAACTACAAACGACCTATAGGAATTTAGCTTTTCCAGTTCCTTGCACCTGGCATCCTGCAACAACTCCAAGTGGTCCTACAGGAAAGTAGCTGTTCCATTTTCCTCGCATTTGGCCTCGTGTAGCAACTACAAACGACCCTATAGGAATTTAGCTTTTCCAGTTCCTTGCACCTGGCATCCTGCAACAACTCCAAGTGGCCCTACGAGGAAACTAGCTTTTCAACTTTCCTCGCATTTGGCATCGTGTAGCAACCACAAACGACCCTATAGGAATTTAGCTTTTCCAGTTCCTTGCACCTGGCATCCTGCAACAACTCCAAGTGGCCATAGAGGAAACTAGCTTTTCAACTTTTCTCGCATTTGGCATCGTGTAGCAACCACAAACGACCCTATAGGAATTTAGCTTTTCAAGTTCCTTGCACCTGGCATCCTGCAACAACTCCAAGCAGCCCAAAGTAAAATTAGCTTTTCCATTTTCTCTTACTTGGCATCGTGTAGCAACTATAAACGACCCTATAGGAATTTAGCCTTTCCAGTTCCTTGCACCTGGCATCCTGCAACAACTCCAAGTGGCCCTAGAGGAAACTAGCTTTTCAACTTTCCTCGCATTTGGCATCGTGTAGCAACTACAAACGACCTATAGGAATTTAGCTTTTCCAGTTCCTTGCACCTGGCATCCTGCAACAACTCCAAGTGGCCAACAGGAAAATAGCTTTTCTATTTCCTCGCATTTGGCATCGTGTAGCAACTACAAACGACCTTATAGGAAATTAGCTTTTCCAGTTCCTTGCACCTGGCATCCTGCAACAACTCCAAGAGGCCATACAGGAAACTAGCTTTTGAACTTTCCTCGCATTTGGCATCGTGTAGCAACTACAAACGACCCTATAGGAATTTAGCTTTTCCAGTTCCTTGCACCTGGCATCCTGCAACAACTCCAAGTGGCCCAACGAGAAACTAGGTTATCCATTTCCTCATATTTGGCATCGTGTAGCAACTACAAACGACCCTATAGGAATTTAGCTTTTCCAGTTCCTTGCACCTGGCATCCTGCAACAGCTCCAAGTGGCCATACAGGAAACTAGCTTTTCAACTTTCCTCGCATTTGGCATCGTGTAGCAACCACAAACAACCCTATAGGAACTTAGCTTTTCCAGTTCCTTGCACCTAGCATCCTTCAACAACTCCAAGTAGCCCAAAGTAAAATTAGCTTTTCCATTTTCTCGCACTTGGCATCGTGTAGCAACTATAAACGACTGTATAGGAATTTAGCCTTTCCAGCTCCTTGCACCTGGCATCCTGCACCAACTCCAAGTGGCCCTACAGGAAACTAGCTGTCCTATTTCCTCGCATTTGGCATCGTGTAGCAACTACAAACGACCCTATAGGAATTTAGCTTTTCCAGTTCCTTGCACCTGGCATCATGCAACAACTCCAAGTGGCCCAACGAGAAACTAGGTTTTCCATTTCCTCACATTTGGAATCGTGAAGCAACTACAAATGACCCTATAGGAATTTAACTTTTCCAGTTCCTTGCACCTAGCATCCTGCAACAACTCCAAGTGGCCCTACGGGAAAGTGGCTGTTCTTTTTCCTCGCATTTGGCATCGTGTAGCAACTACAAACGACCCTATAGGAATTTAGCTTTTCCAATTCCTTGCACCTGGCATCCTCCAACAACTCTAAGTGGTCCTAGGGGAAATTAGCTGTTCCATTTTCTCTCATTTGGCCTCGTGTAGCAACTATAAACGACCCTATAGGAATTTAGCTTCTCCAGTTCCTTGCACCTGGCATCCTGCAACAACTCCAAGTGGCCCTAGAGGAAACTAGCTTTTCAACTTTCCTCGCATTTGGCATCGTGTAGCAACCACAAACAACCCTATAGGAATTTAGCTTTTCCAGCTCCTTGCACCTGGCATCCTGCAACAACTCCAAGTGGCCCTAGAGGAAACTAGCTTTTCAACTTTTCTCGCACTTGGCATCGTGTAGCAACTATAAACGAACCTATAGGAATTTAGCCTTTCCAGTTCCTTGCATCTGGCATCCTGCAACAACTCGAAGTGGCCCTACAGGAAACTAGCTGTCCTATTTCCTCGCATTTGGCATCGTGTACTAACTACAAACGACCCTATAGGAATTTAGGTTTTCCAGTTCCTTGCACCTGGCATCCTGCAACTACTCCAAGTGGCCATACAGGAAAATAGCTGTTCTATTTCCTCGCATTTGGCATCGTGTAGCAACTACAAAAGACCTTATAGGAAATTAGCTTTTCCAGCTCCTTGCACCTGGCATCCTGCAACAACTCCAAGAGGCCATACAGGAAACTAGCTTTTGAACTTTCCTCGCATTTGGCATCGTGTAGCAACTACAAACGACCCTATAGGAATTTAGCTTTTCCAGTTCCTTGCACCTGGCATCCTGCAACAACTCCAAGTGGCCCAACGAGAAACTAAGTTTTCCATTTCCTCATATTTGGCATCGTGTAGCAACTACAAACGACCCTATAGAAATTTAGCTTTTCCAGTTCCTTGCACCTGGCATCCTGCAACAACTCCAAGTGGCCCTACAGGAAACTAGCTGTCCTATTTCCTCGCATTTGGCATCGTGTAGCAACTATAAACGACCCTATAGGAATTTAGTTTTTCCAGTTCCTTGCATCTGGCATCCCACAAGAACTCCAAGTGGCCCTACGGGAAACTAGCTTTTCAACTTTCCTCGCATTTGGCATCGTGTAGCAACTACAAACGACCCTATAGGAATTTAGCTTTCCCAGTTCCTTGCACTTGGCATCCTGCAGCAACTCCAAGTGGCCCAACGAGAAACTAGCTGTTGTATTTCCTCGCATTTGGTACCGTGTAGCAACTAAAAACGACTCTATAGGAATTTAGGTTTTCCAGTTCCTTGCACCTGGCATCCTGCAACAACTCCAAGTGGCCATACAGGAAACTAGCTGTTCTATTTCCTCGCATTTAGCATCGTGTAGCAACTACAAACGACCTTATAGGAATTTAGCTTTTCCAGCTCCTTGCACCTGGCATCCTGCAACAACTCCAAGTGGCCCTAGAGGAAACTAGCTTTTGAACTTTCCTCGCATTTGGCATCGTGTAGCAACTACAAACGACCCTATAGGAATTTAGCTTTTCCAGTTCCTTGCACCTGGCATCCTCCAACAACTCCAAGTGGTCCTAGGGGAAATTAGCTGTTCCATTTTCTCGCATTTGGCCTCGTGTAGCAACTATAAACGACCCTATAGGAATTTAGCTTTTCCAGTTCCTTGCACATGGCATCCTGCAACAACTCCAAGTGGTCCTAGAGGAAACTAGCTTTTCAACTTTCCTCGCATTTGGCATCGTGTAGCAGCCACAAACTACCCTATAGGAATTTAGCTTTTTCAGTTCCTTGCACCTGGCATCCTGCAACAACTCCAAGTGGCCCTAGAGGAAACTAGCTTTTCAACTTTTCTCGCATTTGGCATCGTGTAGCAACTACAAACGACCCTATAGGAATTTAGCTTTTCCAGTTCCTTGCACCTGGCATCCTGCAACAACTCCAAGCACCCCAAAGTAAAATTAGCTTTTCCATTTTCTCGCACTTGGCATCGTGTAGCAACTATATACGACCCTATAGGAATTTAGCCTTTCCAGTTCCTTGCACCTGGCATCCTGCAACAACTCCAAGTGGCCCTACAGGAAACTAGCTGTTCTATTTCCTCGCATTTGGCATCGTGTAGCAACTACAAACGACCCTATAGGAATTTAGGTTTTCCAGTTCCTTGCACCTGGCATCCTGCAACAACTCCAAGTGGCCATACAGGAAAATAGCTGTTCTATTTCCTCGCATTTGGCATCGTGTAGCAACTACAAACGACCTTATAGGAAATTAGCTTTTCCAGTTCCTTGCACCTGGCATCCTGCAACAACTCCAAGAGGCCATACAGGAAACTAGCTTTTGAACTTTCCTCGCATTTGGCATCGTGTAGCAACTACAAACGACCCTATAGGAATTTAGCTTTTCCAGTTCCTTGCATCTGGCATCCTGCAACAACTCCAAGTGCCCCAACGAGAAACTAGGTTTTCCATTTCCTCATATTTGGCATCGTGTAGCAACTACAAACGACCCTATAGGAATTTAGCTTTTCCAGTTCCTTGCACCTGGCATCCTGCAACAGCTCCAAGTGGCCATACAGGAAACTAGCTTTTCAACTTTCCTCGCATTTGGCATCGTGTAGCAACTACAAACGACCCTATAGGAATTTAGCTTTTTCAGTTCCTTGCACCTGGCATACTGCAACAACTCCAAGTGGTCTCAGGGGAAATTAGCTGTTCCATTTTCTCGCATTTGGCATCGTGTAGCAACTATAAACGACCCTATAGGAAGTTTTTCCAGTTCCTTGCATCTGGCATCCTACAAAAACTCCAAGTGGCCCTACGGGAAACTAGCTTTTCAACTTTCCTCGCATTTGGCATCGTGTAGCAGCTACAAACGACCCTATAGGAATTTAGCTTTCCCAGTTCCTTGCACTTGACATCCTGCAGCAACTCCAAGTGGCCCAACGAGAAACTAGCTGTTGTATTTCCTCGCATTTGGCACCGTGTAGCAACTAAAAACGACCCTATAGGAATTTAGGTTTTCCAGTTCCTTGCACCTGGCATCCTGCAACAACTCCAAGTGGCCATACAGGAAACTAGCTGTTCTATTTCCTCGCATTTGGCATCGTGTAGCAACTACAAACGACCTTATAGGAATTTAGCTTTTCCAGCTCCTTGCACCTGGCATCCTGCAACAACTCCAAGTGGCCATACAGGAAACTAGCTGTTGTATTTCCTCGCATTTGGCACCGTGTAGCAACTAAAAACGACCCTATAGGAATTTAGGTTTTCCAGTTCCTTGCACCTGGTATCCTGCAACAACTTCATTCACAACTTCATTCAGTCTTCATTCAATCTTTGGACAGTTAACATCTAAAATAAAAAGTACATTTCACGGATTACCTGTTTACCTGTGATAAACCTGGACAAGGAGCCTATTGATTTTGGTGTGGAATGAAAGAAATATATTAAGGTAATATCTGATTACACAAGTAACGAATGACCTTGAAAAAATTGTACCTGTATTTTAAAGATTGTGATTATGCAATCATTCCGTTAATATAGTTAATGAAGTGGGTTAGTAGTGGCCAGTGAAATGAACGAATAAATAATAACCAAATGTCACTGTAAATATGAAAATATAAAGAACGCTTGAACCGTGTGGCATATATTGACTGAAGATTGCCTTTTTTGTAAATTTATTTGCCGTAATCGTCCATGAGAATGGGGAGAAAGAGAAATGATAAGAAAGTAAAAACCGACGGTGGTAATGAGAGTGGTAATAAATCAAATGAAAGCCTAACGTCAACCCCAAAAATTCTAACAGGGAAGAAAAGGCCTTCGCCGGAAGATTCTATTCTGGATTCCAGTGGCGAATGCTTACGACAGGAATGTGAGAAACCAAATGCAGAAAATATTGTAAGAATTTTGGAGCTGTTGGAAACTTTACAATCAGACGTAAAAGAAATTAGAGAGTCCCTTCATAGTGTGAAGACTGATGTGCAAAATATACAAAAAACTGTTCGTGAATTGGGAGAAAGATGCACGCGTGCGGAAGGTGATGCAAGAGAAACAAATAATCGGGTAGATACTTTGAAGTCTAAGATGGAAAATCAGGATAAACTCGTGAATGATTTATTTACACAAGTTACATCATTAAAAAATCAGTCTCTTGTGTTGCAGCATACGGAAAGAAAAAAAAAACATATTGTTTTGGAATGTGAGGACTGATTCATTGTCAGATGCAAAAAATACCATTAAAAAAGTGCTGAATGAGGGATTAGAAATAGAAGTGAAGAATATTCCTCCATTTTCAGTGGTACAAGAAGCGAGTAACATCATCAAAATCAAAGTTACAGATTATAAAGACCGATATGGTATAATGAAAAGTGCAAAGAAATTAAGAGGAAAAGACTTGCAGTTTGGAAAACCAGTTTTTATTAGTGATGATGTTAGTAGAGAGGTGCGCCAAATTAGAAAGGAATTGGTGGTGAAAAGAAAATATTTGATGGAGAGAGGTGTTGAATGCTGGATACCACCCGTGGTACCGCCGGTTCTTTCTATTAAATCTGGTGGTAACGTTGAAAAGGTTGAATGGTTCAAAGCGTTAAAAATGTAAATAGTGGTTTTGAGCTAGTTATTTATAGTGTTTGGAAATTATTTTTTTAAGAGGTTGTATGAAAAGTTTTCAATTACGAAGGTTATTAAATTTTGATTTGCTTATAAATGAATTTGTGAGCCATATTAAGCCCACTGAGTTTTATTTTGGGAGTGGATATGCGTATACATATCGACCGGTTTGTTTTTTTGTTTTGTTTATTTTTTGTTTCTTATGTTTACTTTATTATGATAGTTAATACGTCCTCGGATGTTGTAAGATGTAGATGTGATTTGGGGAAAATATGGTTCTTTACTCCTCCTTTGACTTTCTCTTGCCCATATTTGATTTTTGATAATGGTTAATTTAACCAGTAGGTTGAGGGAACTTGAAAGGAGTCCACTGGATGTGTGTGGATTGATAGATGGTGTTCTGCATCGGGACTATGATATAAGTGAGAATGTTGGATGTTTGGATTCCCGGTATGCTTTTTTGTGTGAGATGTGTGATTGGAAGAATATGAGAGAAATGAAAGTCTACAACATGAACTGTCAAGGGATAAACACATCATATGAGTTTCTTGATGAGCTATGTCTTAAAACAGAGCCGCATATCCTGGCCCTAACGGAAACCTCGCTTAAGGATTCTAATTCTACTTTATTAGAAATAGAAGGTTATAATATGTACGTGCAAAATAGGGTACTACACCAACGTGGTGGTTTAGCTGTATATGTAAAAAGTGGTTTTAGTGCACAGATTAGGTCAGATTTAGCGGTTAATTATGAAATGAAATTTGAGTCTATAGTTCTTGATGTGAGTAATGCAAATAATAAGTTTATGGTTGTAGTAATTTATAGACCACCTTCAGGTAATGTTGAGGAGTTTATCGAACTGATGGATGATTTTTTGGGAAAGTTACCAAGTTCAAAAATACAATGTTTTATATGTGGGGATTTTAATATTGATTTAAATATGGTTGATAGAAATAGTAAGGTAAGACATTTTGTTAACACAATGTTAAGTTTCGGTTTTTATCCTGCAATTAACATATGCACACGAGTGACAGAAACTTCAGAGTCTATAATTGATAATATTTTCGTAAATATGAATTATTTATGCCCCACAGTAGTTATTAATAGTGCATCTGACCATTTTGGTGTTGCAATATCTGTACCTGGAATATTTGGTCCAAACCCCAGGAATAAAAGTGTGCCAAAGATGCCTTATATGGATGAAAATGTGCTATTGAAGTTTAAGCGGAGGCTTAAAAGTGCAGATTTTGAGTTTCTTCAGGATAGTACAGGTATTGATACCAAATTTGGAAAATGGTATGAAAAAATAAAATTACTATTTCAAGAGTGTTTGGAGTTTAAAGAGACAAAGCAAAGATATAAGTTGCCAATTAAACCTTGGATTACAAAAGGATTACTAGCCTCAATGGAAAAAAGGCAAGTGATGTATAAAAGGTGCGCGACTCAAGGTTCAGCATCTGATAAAGAACAATATAAAGAATTTAATAAAAAGTTAAAAAGTCTTTTAAGAAAGGCAAAAATTGATTACTTTGCACAGAAATTTAAAGATTATGAAGGAAGCCCGGCTAAAACTTGGCAACTGATTAAGTCGGTAATAAGCCCAAAAAGTGAACCAATAACTCCTAGTAATTTGCCGCGGGAGTCGGATAGTGGTGTAGCCAATAACTTGTGTACCCACTTCTCAGAAGTAGGGCTAAAAATATCGACATCTGTGGAATGTATAAATGGTGATGGTACATACCAGAATTTTCTTCCTGAAGCAAGTGATACAACCATTTATCTTCAACCAGTGAGATCGCGTGATCTTGAGGATATCTTAAAAAGTATGAAAAAATCGGCAGCTGGAATGGACTTAATACCCTTTCAAATATTTCAAAAAATTTACCCAGTTATATCTAGTCATCTGTTGTACCTTTTTAATCAATGTTTTGAATTTGGAGTGTACCCTAATTGCTTGAAAAGTGCTTTGGTTATTCCTCTGTATAAAGGAGGTGATAAGGAAGATATGAACAACTACCGTCCGATATCTCTACTTCCAATGATTTCTCGTATTTTTGAGAAATTGATTTATAGACGACTGATGGATTATTTTGAAAAAAGATGTTTTTTTCACTCTAGTCAATTTGGTTTTAGAAAAAATATGTCTACAGAGCATGCTTTATTATTTTTGACAACATTTGTTAACGATTGCCTAGATTCAGGGTTAAAGGTGGGTTCAATTTTTCTAGATATTATGAAGGCTTTTGACTGTATTGATCATAAGATTTTATTGGCTAAGCTTGAAAATGCTGGAATTCGTTTTAAAAGTCGGAAATTGATTGCTTCATTTCTTGAAGGAAGAATGCAAAGAGTACGGCTGGGCACAGTCCTGTCAGAAGAGATGGTAGTAAAGTGCGGTGTGCCACAGGGGTCTGTGTTGGGTCCCCTATTATTTCTCGTGTAAATTAATGATTTAAATGGATGCCTCAAACAACTGTCAACTCCAAGGTACACTGATGGCCCGGTGCGAGCAATACTTCCAAGTTTTGCTGATGATACTCAATTTACAATGGCTGCGAAAACAGAAGCGGATTTGAAAAATGGCATGAAACAAGGAATGGTGATAATCGAGAGGTGGATGCGAGTGAACAAACTGCTTGTTAATCAGAAGAAAACAATGTTCATGTTATATGGCACAAGTGCAAATTACTATCCATGGATTGAAGAAATTGAGTTAGTAAATGGAAGTATGAAACGGACAAGTACAGTAAGGTATCTTGGTGTAATTGTAGATGATTGCCTAAGTTTTAAAGATCATATTGCATTTATAAGTACTAAATTAGCCAAAAATGTTGGAACTCTGTGGAAGCTGAAAATTTTTTTTCCTAAAAAGGTTATTAGAATGTTATATTTTTCTCTTATTCATCCATATTTGCTGTACTGTGTTACTGTTTGGTCGTCGACGTTCACTAGCCATTTGTATCCGCTCCGTGTGTTACAAAATAAAGCTGTAAGAGTTTTGACCAATGACTTGTCCCATAATTCGGTAAGATCGAGGTATCACCAATTAAAAATTTTACCATTCTTTGGTTTGGTTAAATTTTATGTAAATTTGTTTATGTATAAATTTTTTTCTAATTTGTTACCTGCATGTTTTTCGGAACTTTATAATGAAAAGGGCCATAGTTATGAAACTAGAAATGTTGAATTAGTTAGAACGCCGGTTCCAGTTACTACCAGATCTAAATTTTCTATTAGGTATATTGGTCCTGAAGTATGGAACAGGCTTCCGGCGGAACTAAAAGGTAAGAAGGTTCTTGAGGAATTTCGTGCTTCTTTGCGATGTATTTGTTTTAACCAGTATTGTAGACACGGATAAGGTGATTGATCTGGGAGTGAGAGTATGTTTGTGAGTGTTAAAAGAGAAAAATTTTCTTGTGTGTTGACTGAGGTGATTGTCGGTATATGAAAGGAAGCATGATGAATCAAAGAATATGAGTGTTGAATTCCTTTAAGTTCCCTGTAAATAAAAAAATGTATTATCCTTAGAATGTTGATTAATTGTTTATTAGGGGTGGGGAAGGAGAGGAGGAGTCAGAGAGTTTTATTTCCCCGAGGTAGTGTATTAGTGTATAAGTAGTTGAAGTGATCCTTTTTTGGGTCATCCCAAACACGCTAATATGCGTCGGGACCTATTTTGATATTGTTGGTATTATATGCAGTTTTATTTTGTTAGCATTATATGGAGATTTGTATGTTGTTTTTTTTGTGACCCATTTGTTAATAAAAAAAAAACAACAAAACTCCAAGTGGCCCAACGAGAAACTAGGTTTTCCATTTCCTCACATTTGGCATCGTGTAGCAACTACAAACGACCCTATAGGAATTTAGCTTTTCCAGTTCCTTGCACCTGGCATCCTGCAACAACTCCAAGTAGCCATACAGAAAACTAGCTATTCAACTTTCCTCGCATTTGGCATCGTGTAGCAACCACAAACAACCCTATAGGAATTTAGCTTTTCCAGTTCCTTGCACTAGGCATCCTGCAACAACTCCAAGTAGCCATACAGAAAACTAGCTATTCAACTTTCGTCGCATTTGGCATCGTGTAGCAACTACAAACAACCCTATAGGAATTTAGCTTTTCCAGTTCTTTGCACCTGGCATCCTGCAACAAATCCAAGTGGCCCTAGAGGAAACTAGCTTTTCAACTTTTCTCGCATTTGGCATCGTGTAGCAACTTAAACGACCCTATAGGAATTTAGCTTTTCAAGTTCCTTGCACCTGGCATCCTGCAACAACTCCAAGTGGCCCAAAGTAAAATTAGCTTTTCCATTTTCTCGCACTTGGCATCGTGTAGCAACTATAAACGACCCTATAGGAATTTAGTTTTTCCAGTTTCTTGCACCTATCATCCTACAAGAACTCCAAGTGGCCCTACGGGAAATTAGTTTTTCAACTTTCCTTGCATTTGGCATCGTGTAGCAACTACAAACGACCCTATAGGAATTTAGCTTTTCCAGTTCCTTGCACCTAGCATCCTGCAACAACTCCAAGTGGCCCAACAGGAAACTAGCTTTTGAACTTTTCTCACATTTGGCATCGTGTAGCAACTACAAACGACCCTATGGGAATTTAACTTTTCCAGTTCCTTGCACCTAGTATCCTGCAACAACTCCAAATGGCCCTATGGGAAATTAGCTGTTCTATTTCCTCGCATTTGGCATCGTGTAGCAACTACAAACGACCCTATAGGAATTTAGCTTTTCCAGTTCCTTGCACCTGGCATCCTGCAACAACTCCAAGTGGCCATACAGGAAACTAGCTTTTCAACTTTCCTCGCATTTGGCATCGTGTAGCAACCACAAACAACCCTATAGGAATTTAGCTTTTCCAGTTCCTTGCACCTGGCATCCTGCAACAACTCCAAGTGGCCCTAGAGAACTCCAAGTGGCATCCTACAAGAGCTCCGAGTGGCCCTACGGGAAATTAGTTTTTGAACTTTCCTCGCATTTGGCATCGTGTAGCAACTACAAACGACCCTATAGGAATTTAGCTTTTCCAGTTCCTTGCACCTGGCATCCTGCAACAACTCCAAGTGGCCATACAGGAAACTAGCTGTTCTATTTCCTCGCATTTGGCATCGTGTAGCAACTACAAACGACCTTATAGGAATTTAGCTTTTCCAGTTCCTTGCACCTGGCATCCTGCAACAACTCCAAGTGGCCATACAGGAAACTAGCTTTTGAACTTTCCTCGCATTTGGCATCGTGTAGCAACTACAAACGACCCTATAGGAATTTAGCTTTTCCAGTTCCTTGCACCTGGCATCCTGCAACAACTCCAAGTGGCCATACAGGAAACTAGCTGTTCTATTTCCTCGCATTTGGCATCGTGTAGCAACTACAAACGACCTTATAGGAATTTAGCTTTTCCAGTTCCTTGCACCTGGCATCCTGCAACAACTCCAAGTGGCCATACAGGAAACTAGCTTTTGAACTTTCCTCGCATTTGGCATCGTGTAGCCAAAGTAAAATTAGCTTTTCATTTTCTCACACTTGGCATCGTTTAGCAACTATAAACGACCCTATAGGAATTTAGTTTTTCCAGTTTCTTGGACCTAGCATCCTACAAGAACTCCAAGTGGACATACAGGAAACTAGCTATTCAACTTTCCTCGCATTTGGCATCGTGTAGCAACTACAAACGACCCTATAGGAATTTAGCTTTTCCAGTTCCTTGCACCTGGCATCCTGCAACAACTCCAAGTGGCCCTACAGAAAACTAGCTTTTCAACTTTTCTCATATTTGGCATCGTGTAGCAACTACAAACAACCCTATAGGAATTTAGCTTTTCCAGTTCCTTGCACTGGCATCCTGCAACAACTCCAAGCGGCCCAAAGGAAAATTAGCTTTTCAATTGTCTCGCATTTGGCATCGTGTAGCAACTATAAACGACTCTATAAGAATTTATTTTTTCCAGTTCCTTGCACCTAGCGTCCTGCAAGAACTCCAAGTGGCCCTATGGGATATTATTTTTTCAACTTTTCTCGCATTTGGTATCGTGTAGCAACTACAAACGACCCAATAGGAATTTAGCTTTTCAGGTCCTTGCACCTAGCATCCTGCAAGAACTCCAAGCGGTCCAACGGGAAATTAGCTTTTCCATTTTCTCGCATTTGGCATCGTGTAGCAACTATAAACGACCCTATAGGAATTAGTTTTTCCCAATCCTCTCACCTAGCATCCTACAAGAACTCCAAGTGGCCCTACGAGAAATTAGTTTTTCAACTTTCCTTGCATTTGGCATCGTGTAGCAACTACAAACGACCCTATAGGAATTTAGCTTTTCCACTTCCTTGCACCTGGCATCCTGCAACAACTCCAAGCGGCCAAAAGAAAATTAGCTTTTCCATTTTCTCGCATTTGGCATCGTGTAGCAACTATAAACGACCCTATAAGAATTTAGTTTTTCCAGTTCCTTGCACCTAGCATCCTGCAAGAACTCCAAGTGGCCGTACAGGATATTAGTTTTTCAACTTTCCTCGCATTTGGCATCGTGTAGCAACTACAAACGACCCTATAGGAATTTAGCTTTTCCAGTTCCTTGCACCTGGTATCCTGCAACAACTCCAAGTGGCCCTACAGAAAACTAGCTTTTCCATTTCCTCGCATTTTGCATCGTTTGGCAACTACAAACGACCCTATAGGAATTTAGCCTTTCCAGTTCCTTGGACCTGGCATCCTGCAACAACTCCAAGCGGCCCAACGGGAAATTAGCTTTTCCATTTCCTCGCATCTGGCATCGTGTAGCAACTATAAACGACCCTTTAGGAATTTAGCTTTTCCAGTTTCTGGCACCTGACATCCTGCAAAAACTCCAAGCGACCCTACGGGAAATTAGCTTTTTTTATTTCCTGGCAACTGGCATCCTGTAGCAACTGCAAACGACCCTATAGGAATTTAGCTTTCTAAGTTCCTTATACATCCTATAACAACTAAAACCGGTCCTACATTTCCCGCGCATGACTAAATTAGTAAATTTACAGCTAAAACTGTGATTAAGAAAAGCAATATTAATACCCAAAAACTATTGCGCAAACTGTCAATTAACATAGCGTTCAGTAATCAAATAAAAATAACTTTCTTAAAAAAAACCTTTCGTTTGATTGTATTGCATGCCAAGTAATTAATGACGCTATAGGGAATTTAATCAATACTCCAACGCTAGTTTTTCTCCATACCCGGTCCCTTTATGTCCCTGCGATGTGTCCCATTTCTGAAACAAAATTGCATTACTGTTTAGAGTATAGACAAATTAGCTGTGGTCATGTAATCAGGGTCACCACTACGGTCAGTTTCTAAAGTACTGCAATCGGTGGCGGATCCAGAGGGGGCGAGGCGGTCTCCCCCCCCCCTAGCGTAGTCTAAAGTAGTGTAATTTACTCAATTAACTCAAGTTTGCGTTAGTTAAACTTGCTCCTAACGCAAGTTTATCGGATCAACCTATTTTGCCCCCCCCCCCTAAAAAAAAATTTCGGATCAACCTATTTTGCGCCCCCCCCCCCACCCTTAAAAATCCTGGATCCGCTCCTGACTGTAATTGCTCAAACTTGCGTTCTAAACAGTGATTTTCGGTGCTAGTCAAAAAGAAATCCACACCACATACATGGTTCGTTTAAGAATAATTAGATTAGTTTTTAGGTCAATTCTTTAATCTTTTTTAGTGTCAAGGAATAAAAATGTGTCCTGAGGTGATCAGAGCGCTGAATGGGAAAATGTGCACGCACACACATGCCCCGTATCTAAATGTACTTCGATTATGTGTCCTGAGGAGCTAGAACACTGCCATTGTACATTTCAGGGCGCCTTATTGTATGAGAGACGCACAGGAAACAATCATCCTGATCTATGGGAACGATATTATACCGCAAACTACTATGGTGAAACTTCTTGGTGTGTATCTTAGCTGTTATCTTTCTTTAAAACCCCATATCACTCACACCCGTTCCCTCATCCTCCGCCAGTCTTCAATGTTGCACCGGGTTAACTCATTTCTTCCCCCAGATGTTACGCTTTCTCTTTATTATGCTTTTATTTTTCCTTACCTTTCTTATTGCTGCTCTGTCTGGGGTAGTACTAATGAATCTCTTCTGTGCTCACTTCAAAAAGCCCAAAATAGGGCAATGAAGGCTACTTGTATAGTAGCCTTATCCTATTGCCCATATGGGGAGGGGGCAATAGTTGCCCCCTCCCAATAACTTGAAGAAAAAAAACATAATTTATTGAGCAGCTTTAAAACTGTTGCTCATTTTAAGTGTCAATCTGTTCCACATTAATGTCTTTCCAAATATTCTGCATTTGAAACCTTATCATCAAGTAAAAGTGTGAGCCTAGTAAATGGCAAAATTGAGAGATGTTCTATGCTTCCTGTTTCGCCATATTTGCTCGGGTCAATTTTTTCCCCTGATATTTAAGGTGATTTTACTTCCTAAAATCTATCAGTTCAAGATTGGATTCTCTTGTTTTAAAGCTTCCAGAAGTGGAAACGAATACACCCTCTAAATCTACAAATAGGACAGAAATAGAATCATTGAAGAATAAGAAGGTAGATATACGGTAAACATAATTTCCTGAATGAAAAAGAAATAATTAGAAAAGAGAATATGACTTGATGTTTTTTATAATGATATTCGTAGAGTAACTAGATAGTCAAATCGGTTGTAGTTTGGTCATGGAATTTGGGAAAGGGGGATTCGCTTCATGAATCCTTTAATTGTTTTAACTTTTATTTCCAGTATTTAGTCGAAACTCTGATTCTCTTGTTTGTCATTGAACTGCCTAATAAGCGCTGATAACAATAGCTAATATAAGCTCCAAATTCTAATTTTGGTAAGCTATTTGTAATTCAAACGCCTAACAAGCGATAAGAACATCCTATTCCTTACGCTTCAGATTCACATAATAATCCATAAATGTAAAACTGCCTCTATGTATAATACTATGCTGACTTCTTGCTATTTCCACATTTCTTTTAACCAGCTCCAGACAACGAATTGACATAAATGGGCTACGATTTATGACTGAAATTAGTCGCATTTGGCATAACGACAGCGCTACTTGTGGGAAACTATCTCTGCATCAGCATGCTGTACGAAATGTCTGCTGAGAATAGAATAAAATGAATTGAAACAAAACATGTATATTTTTCTTAGAATTTAGAAATCTTGTGTCCACGTACAAGTGTGCATACAAAAATAACCCATTCTCTTTTCCTATTATTATCAGTTTTATCATACTGCACTAGGGAACCGATCTGTGTTTGTGAAGGGAATTATTGACATAAAAATTATATTCAGTGTATCCTCCCTTCGGAAATGTATACTCCCTATACCCTGATTTACACAAGAAAAACTTTTGTGTAATTATTATAGAATTCGTTTTTTTAACAAAGGTACAAAGGGGAAGGTAATTTTCCAACTTTAGGAGTCAATTTTTCCTTCCAATTGGCATCCCTGGCAATTTTGAATTGATTTAAGGTTTCTGCCGTAATAATACCAAGAATTCTTCAAATTTTCTGGATATTTTTTGTCAAACAATGCCCAATGGATAAGTTTATAATTATAACTTTACTTTTCAAATATTTTCAAATTTGAAATACGGTCACTATTTAAATGTGGGGAATTTGCAACAATATAATGTTACACAATCTATGGTAATACTTTTGACTTATCCTGTATCTTTACTTAGATAGCACAGTTGCGCTGCCTATGATTTCTGTTTCGGCTTTATGTGGCTCGCTGATATCAATACTATTTACAAATATAAATCGGTAAACAAACAAACAAATCAATTTAATAAAATATCGGAAATAACATTTAAATGAATCACGTATATTAAAAGTTTTAGTATAACTAATTAAGCTCGACAGAGTCAAAATCCCTTCAAAATTACGAGCAAATGAATAGCGGGATATCCGAGGTTAGAATAGAGCTTGGTTATATTATGAGATTGAGCATCCTGTGCTGGGCGTGGGGAGTGAGGGGAACTGGGGCTAGGATATGTACTGCAGTGTTAGTAGTGAATCTGGCTGAACAAAGCCAAATGTATACGACATTCACCTTTGCCCACTCGAAAGCTTGTTTATGCTATATTACTGTCATCTGCAGCAGTCAATTGTCCTGACAATTTTAGTAAAAGCCAGGCAACAGCACTTATATTTATGATTATTTAATGTGTGTTTATTGTCTATAATGTATTGCGTAATGTTTTTAAATTTACCAAGTAGCATGTTTATTAAGTAGTTACTTTTCTTCACTACCGCTTGAATAGCACCTACTTCAATAACATCCTCTCCCCCCCGCTCTAAAAATACTGTAGCTACGCCCCTGCCTGCATCTAATACCCAAATTGAAGCTGAACCGCGGTGCGCTTTAATTGTGTGGCATGATTGCCTCTAGGTGGTCAGTATATCAGTATATCTCTGCTAGCAGTTTGTTAATTCAACAATAATTAGCGATGAAAGGGTGGAGCAAAGCTTGAATATGACGCAATCTATGGTAACGATGTACAAATTTTTCCGACGTTCAGACTATCACAGTTCGTGGTAACGAACGTGGTAACGAAGTTTTTATTGTTTTTAACAAATAGAGTTGTGAGAAAGAGTCAAAATTTAGCTTAAAGAGCAAGGCGTTGAGGAGGGGACAGCCCCTTCCATATACGGAATAATTTCTGTTCGTTTTAATGTCGGTCCTTATTTTCAGTTAAATAAAGTTGTTTTTTTTTATTTAATAACTGATTAAGAACAAGATTAACGACATATTGAAGTTCAATAAATTACGGTTTAAGAGTGCGAAAGCTGTCCAAGACGCTTGGCTGTCTCTTCAATGTTAAAGAAATTATTTTGTTTAAAGCAACAGGTTTAATAAGCTTTAGAACTTAGGGCAGGGGGAGAGGGGCAGCAGCCAAACTCCTGTTTATTGTAATTTTTTTTCGTTTTATGTTTGAATTGAACATCTAATTCTTGCTTGTTTCAAGATTTATTTATTCGTATATACATCAGTATCTTTGTGTTTGATGATTATTTATTTGAACTTCGGGATACTTTTATTCATTAATAGTAGTTTCCAGTCGTTTTGATTGAATTATTATTGAATTTTATTTCTGCTGGTCTTAAATTGAATGTGGCTCTACTTTTTTTAAACTCCCCTTTAGAGATACCTTTCTTTATTAATTAACCAAAAATAGGGACGACGACCGGAGGCCAGATTCCCACTGTTTGGTCTTTATTTGTCTTCCCTTTCCCCACAAATTCATTGTAAAATTATGCAAGAACCTGGGATCACCGCAAATTCTGATAGCATAGTGTTAAAGATTATCGCCACTATTTTTATTTATTCTCTATGATATTAATTTTCAGGACAACAATCAGAATAGGTAACCCGGAAATTAATCAGCCAATTAGCAACCCATAAGGTAGAGATATGAAAACACTGCCTTAATAAAATTAGCTACTTAAACGTTATCCCTTCTAAAAACCGTTTTTTTTTCGAATCCGCCAATTGTCAAAGTAAAATTGTAAGCTTGTTTTTGATGGACACCGTTCGCCCCTTAAGTCTTGAAAACCCTTGTTGCATTGTGTGTTTTAGTCAACCCCTTAAAAATTATTCAGTTAACAAATCTTGGAACTTACACATGGAATTCTTTTTCATTTGTCTTACTTTCTTTTTAGGCAGGTTAATTATTTACGTGAGGATGTTTATCTAATGAAAAAATGTCTGAGAAAAATCTCTCAGGTGGAAAAATCATCAGAGCGAGATTTCCACAGGAGGTAGTTAACTTGAGAGAAATGATCCCTCGGCAGGGGGAATTTTTCAACGAGGGTTAAGAAATTTTAACACTTTACTCGAAAAAAAAAAACATTTCGAAATAAGAAATTTAAAAAGCTAATTTTTGCAAAGGAGAAAAAAAGGGAATGTTTGATCCTGGATGTGTCAAAAAGGGCTAAATGTATTAAGATGTAACTCGATGGAATGTTGAGTAAGCAAGAAGTCAGAAGTATGACGGCACTACACACTCAAGGTCCAAACCTGATATCCGTTTTGTGGCCTTCAGCCAGGAAGTGCAGGAAGTTGGGGCCCCCAGGAAGTTGGGAGCCAGATGTTGAGGAAGATATTAAATTAAAAGACAGTGTGTGCATTTAGGTTGTCAAAACGACTTATCTAAAATATCTCATGAATGAATAAGATTATCACATCTAACTAAATCAAAAGACACTAAGTGCATTTAAGTTGTCGAAGTGGAATATCTTCAATATTTCAAGAACAACTAGGGGAGCGTATCAAGTTGAAACACTCAGAGAAAGTTGAGCGGGATGCGGAACTTAAAGACCCTCGGTTGTTTATGAGGGTAGCTGCAACATCTCAGGAACGCCTAAGATAGGATGTTGAACTAAATAAATGACACCATATATAGCCTGGTTATCAAAATGGCATGTCCGTAATATCTCAGGAATAGTTCAGGGCATTAAGTTAAGACTTTCCGAGAATGTTGAGAGGGGTGCAAAACTATGCGCATTCTGGTTGTCAAAAAAGCGTAGGATCAGCTAATGACATTTAGATGAAACTTTCAGGGGATGTTGAACTAAATCAAACGAGACAATGTACATCCGGTTCTCAAAAGGGAATATCCGCAATATCTCAGGAATAGTTATTGGCATTTACTCAAAACTTTCAGGGAATGTTGAGGGGGATGTACAAATGCATCGAAATTACTATTAAAGAATAAATCAAACCTAAATATTAACAGAAATTAAAATCGAAATTCATATCAAACAAAAAGTAAAAATTACATTGAATAATCAAGACAAACTTAAAACGAACAAAAGTTAATTCAAACAGAAGTTTATCTACTGCCCCCTTCCCTAAACATAAAAGTTTTTAAGCCTATTACATCATTCGCGCTTTATTGAAAACAAAATATAAAATAAGTATTTTTCTTTTATATTTATAACACTGAAAAAAACATTGCTATTACAGTCTTGAATTACAGTGTTTCCGAGAATTAATACAACTGTTTATTAAATATTCAGCCTATTTTCATTAGTTATTTCTAGTAATCTTGATTATTATAGTGTATTATTTTTTATTTGTCATCGATATTTGAAAAACTAAAGCACACTGTTCAAAATGCATATATATATTCAATAAGACGAATATACATATAGTTTTCAATAAAGTTAAATTTATTTATTTAATCTATTTTATTTATTCATCAGTATCTTTTATCTCTATCTTTGATACGATCATTTATTTTAATTTCAGTTCGTGTCGGGTTTCAATTATACTTTAATATTAATAATTCCTGGTCGATTGGAGACTGAATTATTGTAGAACTTCCTTTCTGGTGGTCATATGTTTCATATGGCTTTTTACTTTTCTTTGAAAAATTTCTGTGTCAGAAAGGTTTGTTTTACTTAAGTTTTCTTGAAAGCCCATTTTTTAAGGGAATTTTTAATTCTCTAGCTTTAGTTAAGGATCAAAGAAAAAAAAATATTTTGATTGCTGATGAGCCACTCCTTCTTGGAAGATATTGGATATACCAGGAATCAATTGGCAATTATACAGGCAACACTGAGTAGATTCGAGGATGCTAAGGCAATAGATTTATTGCCTTAGAATTTGTATCAGTTAAACTGTTAAAGCGGAAGCAATTTTCCTTACTTTATGCTAATCCACTTCCAAATACCAAATTCCATAAAAAAAAAATTCGAGAATGGTAGGACAAGATCTTCTCTGTACGAACATAAAATAATTCTAATAAATAAAATATCAACAAATAAAGCTGGAATGTTAAATATGAGATCAAGACACTTTTGTGAGATCAACAGCAAGGTTGCTGTGAAATCAATTCCAAAAGGAATCATCATCTGAGCTTCTCTTACTTAAATTAACACTCGAAGAATTCTCAGGGACAGAATTTTGTTCCATATTGTCTTCAGCCTTCTTCACTGTGTGGTCGTTTTGAATATGTGACCAAATGGCTCGATTATCCTCTATTACATTTTTAAATGTTATCAATTTGGTGGTATCATCACCTTTTCCATTTTCAATTAAACTTCGAGAGCTATTTTGAATATTATCTACAGGACTTGGTTCAAATTTGACCTCTTCCTCTGCGGACACTGAACATCTGTCTTTTAAAGCGTGAGAGTCCCCTGTTCCGCTATTCACCAAGTCCTTGTGCCTACTTAAGGAATCAGATAAAGAAACGGGAACGCAGCTATCATATTCGGGCTGTTCGCTTGTTCCTGATTTTAATGCAGCCAATAAAGCTGGATTAAATTCAGGAAAATCAGCTGAGAGGGATTCATCACTTTCAAAGGTGAATGGCAGTTTCCTTGCGAGATTTTTGAGGATAGAATCAGGACTACTTTGTTTTACAATGTCAAAACTTTCAAAATTTGTAGCTTTTATTGAGTCAGCCAATGCTTTTATTAGTGGAGGACCATCTAAAGTCACACTGTCAGAAACATCCTCCAATGGCACGGTTGTTTTGGATTGTTGTTCAATTTCTACGTTTAGTAGCTGCTCTTTGTTTTCTCCTTTTTGGGTGCTATTCAGTTGTCCTAAACTAAAATCAGGATTATCTCTTAAGAACTCACCATACATTTTTCCTGGCTTTTGGTCAACCATGAATGGTTTTGGAGAATAGTTTTCAGGAATGTCTCTTTGAATTTGACCTTCCTGCACAACTGAATGACCAAACATTTTTTTGTCTGAAGTCACAGAATCTTCTGTAGGACATGTAAATTGTGGATGAGAATTTGAAATATTTATTTTACCCTTCATCTCAATTTCAACTGAAGGTGCTTTCCTGATTTCATCTGTGAAATATTCTTTTCGAATTAGGGGTCTTTTTAAAAGGTCAACTTGTTTTAAGTCAGAAACAGTGAGTTGCTCAACATCAGGGAAAGGTGATAATTCTTGTTCTTCCATATCTTCCTCAGGACCTAAAGGAGATTGCGCTTTACTTGGTGTTGACGGTTTACTCGGGTCCACTTGTCCAGTGGATATGGTAAAAACTGAGTCCTCTGTCTCGTGAACCGATTTATCGGTATACTGATTTTCCCCTCCACATTGAGATAAAGCAGATTTAGAAAGGAGTTGAACAGTATGGATATTAGCCCTAGAAGGAAAACTGTGGTCCATACAATTAAATTCTTGTCTACTACTCTCGTTTAATGACTCATCATTTTTCTTTTCTCTACTCTCTCCCACTAAATCACTACATAACATAGCATATTTTTTTTTAACAGCAGCAGACACATCTGTGCTTGTTTTTAGAATGACTCTATCTTTCTCAGAACGGTAAGGGGTACTAATGTCTGCTTTTAATAGAATCTCGTCAGGTTTATTTAGTGGATGATCATCGTTTGGAACTGTTTTCTTTTTATGGGCCTTACTTGCTGAAGTAGTCGCATTTGAAAGACTTGGTGTTGATTTAATATTCCTTTCAGGTAGACATTCAGCTGGATTTTCAAACAGAGATAATGTGTCTATCCGAGGCTTCTTTCTGTAGCTAGTGTCATCAGACCTTGAATCAACTACAGAGTTAATTTCTTTTACATCTGAGGAATTCATTTTTTCTTCAAAAATTCCGTGACTAGTAAGAGGCTTCGGTGTATCACTATTCGCACGAGAATTCTTGAGGGGGGAGAAAGAAGCCAGAGATTTCTGAGAAGAATTGATCAAATCATTTCGTGAGAGGTCGGGGATATCTAGTGATGGCTCTTCTCTAGGCTCATTGAAACTATGATGAATCTTTGGAAATGATGGTTCTTCATCAACTTTACTACCAGGCTCGACTCCATTTGAAACAGGGAGTATAGTTACCATCTTCTTTTCAGGTAGAAATAGCCTTTCTTGATTATCAGCTGGATTTTGAAAAGAAGAAAAATTTTTAAATATAGAAATTTTTTTGTCACTAGAGTCATCTGACCTCGAATCAACTATACTGTTGCCATTATCCGTTTCAAATATTTCTACTTCAGAACCTTCATAGGATGACTTTTTCGATGAGCTAGTTAGAGGATTTGAAATTACATAATTTGAAAGAGAGCTTTGAAGAGGGAGAAGGGAAGTGCTATATTTGTTGGGAGAATCCCCTTTGGGCATCAACAAATTCAATTCTTTACTTTTCCTTTCAGAATTAGATGTTTTTAATGATTTGACAGTATGAGTCCACCCAATATTGGTGGCAGTCCTGTTTATGTGATCTAACACTAGATCATGTTCAGAGCTGGAAAGTTCACTTTCTGTTAATTTTTCTCGCACTATACCCTTTGGTATTTCACGGTACGGCCCCTTTCTTTGAGCTTTCCCATAATTAACCATGCTTTCTACGTCAGATGAGGTCGCTTCACTCGAAAAATACGTAACCATCTTTTTACTGGAAGGAACTAAGGGAGATTTCAATAAAGGTACCCTAGTCGAACTCTTTTGAAAAGTCTCCCCTCTTTCCAAACTATGTTGCTTCTTGGATAATTTAGCCTCTCTATTAACTGATGATTCTGCCTGCCTCGCAGACACCAATTTATGACCTTTAATTTCTGACTCCAATAAGGAGAGTTTTTTGCAAGCCTCTGATAAATATTGCACAGTTAGCGAACTTGGAGCACCTGAGTAAGATGCAATTTGCGAGCTTTGAATTTCAATATGTTTATATGCTGCTTCTAAAGAATCCACTGCTTCATTCAACTTTGTCTTGCATTCAATAAGTTCTGTTTCTAGACGACGCTTGGCATAAAAGAGAGTATGATTTGTTTCATTTAACCTAGATATCTCTCCCTCTTTAAGATCATTTACTTCTTTTCTATACAGCCTACATTCACTCTTCAGAATCACGTTTCTTTTTAAAACCTCCTCCTTTTGACTCCTGATTATATTTAGCTCTTTCTCAAGATTTGAGTAGCTATATCGGAGAGCATTTAGCTCTCCTTCTAAAGCAAGTTTCTCTTCAGTTAAAACACAAACTTTGGGAGCGACCTCTGACTCTAGCTTTAAATTCTTTTCCATGCACCTTGCCATTTCTCTTCTTACTCTCCTTAATTCGTATTCAGTTTTGCCACGCTTTGATTTTTCTTCAGCTAAAAGAGCCCCGATTTCACCGTTCTGTGAGACTAAATTAATTTTCTCTTCGACCATTCCTCTTAGAGACTCAATATAGTCTTTTTGTTCATTTACTTTTGAAAGCAAATTTAATTTATCTTCTCTAAGTTTTGGTATATTTCTGTTTTCTATTTTAAGATTTTCTAGCTCAACTTGTGCTTTTTGAAGCTCCATTTCAAGCGTTTTAACTTTCTCGTCTCCTTGCTTTGACTCGAATTCATACAACTGACTTTCAACCTGGAATTTGTCCTTAACTTCTTTCAAAGCTGTCTCAAAACTATGACGAAATTTTAAGTTCCTCACTTCTTCGGCCATTTTACTTGCATTTTCACGGTATTCAAAGCCTTTTCTAATTTCTACTTCCTCACTTTTCCTTTTTAGTTCACTTAATTCTTCTCTAAGATTTTTTATTTCTGAATATAAGGCTAACTTTCTTCTATTTTTTCTTTCTTTCTTACGAACAAAACTACTATTATCAACTTTTCGATAATTTTCAACTTCAAATCTCATTCTTTTAACTTCTTCTACAAGACTTTCATTAGAGGAGTTAGAACTCCCCTCTTTGATATATCTATCTTCTTCTACCAAAATAGGAGCGCCTGGTCCCAGTCCTGTTGCTGATTTATTTGGAGTTTGTTCTAAAGCAGATATCAATCTTTGTGACTTCAAAAGATCCCCAATAGTTGCAGTTAATTGTAGAATGGCTTGTTGTGACTGTTGAAGAGAATTTGCATACTTCTCAAATGTTGTACTAGGACTGTAATAAAAAAAGAAATCTTAAAGGTTCAATCTATTAATCACAAACTTAGCCTATCGACACATAGTTTACATTGCAGGTCAGTACATTGTAAGTACATTGTTAGTACATTGTTACATTGTAAGGATCGGACGTAGTCCCGAAAAATGTAGTTTCAAGACATAGTCACCCAAAATTATCAGAGCAAAACTGAATCCCTTAATTTCTGTTACAGTTTTTTTTGTAAAACTAGCAAACAATTGGAGGACTAGATTGCAAACAGCGTTTGAGCAACTACTGAAATATGAAGACCACTGTCCCTGTAGTTATATCATACAGGACATCGTTTTTTTGTCAAATGTAAAAGATCAACTATTTCCATCTAATACTTGAGCCCACTTTTGTCACCTCGAGACAGATTTGATAGTGGCGTAGGAGTAATATACCGAATATTATATACAAGATAGTTCCAATGTTTAAGAGTCAAAACACAAGAAATATCAAATGAAGTTTCTTTTTTTCATTTTAACTTCAGATTGAAAAAAGGACTTTTCAATTCAACGAATTTGCTTCCTCATATTCTACTTTAAACAAAAAGTAAAAGATAAAAGGTAAAACAGATCGATTAATAACAGAAATAAGCAAAAGATAAAAAAAGAGAGATATCCTCAAAAAAGGTAGACAAAAAGTGAGCCTTCGGAGATTAGGTATTCCATTTATTGTAGAAAAGTTGAAAGGTTTCTAAAGAACCTATTAAACTACTTTACCTACTTTTAATTATGACGAAAAACCACAACCGGTCCAAAAAAAATTTAAAAATAAAAAATATTTATAAAGCCATTGAAATTGGAGGCAAAAAGGTCAAGGCGATCCCGCATCAAATTCCATAGCTATAATTTCCGTCCCAAATCAGTTGTAAAAGAGATCAACCTTAAAATAAATTAGCATTTGGCAGTGTGGATTGGCACAAACAAGCTGTAAAAAGACCTCCAAGAGCAGTAAAGGTCGAGTCTTGATCTTCCTCGGAAACTCCATGGCTTGATTTTCATGAAGGTAAACCTGTCAAAAACTTGAAGCCTTTTGTTTTTTATCGTGTTTGTAGACAGTTATAAGGGTGAAAATTGACCCTAAAGATTTTGAGCTTCTGTCTAGACGTAACATAAAAAAATATCAAACAACAACATATTATTAAATAACAAAAATTGTTATTCAGATCGGGACAGGGCATCCTATTTAATTTACATGAAGCTTAACCATGTGCCTAGCCTGGAATTATTTTTCTATTTCTTAATGAACCCTTTTTAAGGCTGTTTCACCATCCCTTGAAGCCAAGGAGGGCAAGAGAAAAACTGGCGAAGCCTAGGGTGTCCATGTACTAAGCACGGAATTCAACTATACCCTTAAGTAACATTTTCGTCAAATATACCCGTATGATGAGGCCTGTGAAAAATCGACATTTAAACACAATAAAAGGAAAAGAAGGAACTAACAACAGGTACACACAGATACAGATATAAATGTTCTATCATCACTTCCTGACCAATGGACTGCTAAGAAATATATTATTTTATATTTGACATGCATTCTATCCTGCTATCGGACAATATTAGATTTGACATGCATTCTATCTTACTATCGAACAATATTAACGAGATATTCTAGCCATTACAAGAGCAATAAATTCAGAAACAATGCCATAAAAGGTGATTAGAGAGAGGCTAAACAATTTTTTCCAGAAAAAAATTCTTTAATAGTCAAAAGGAAGAAGAAGAGCCAGTTGAATGAACTTTTCAGGAATCAGCAAAATATAACAGATTCTGAAAATCTCTGAAAATTTCATTGACCCAGCTCAATTGCTTATCGCTAAAATATAAAAGGAAGTTTGTGTGCAAACCGATTGTCTGCCTTTTCATCCTCATTTAAGGTAACTGTAACTCCAAGCATCTTAGTTAAGGTCAACTATGCCCCATATTTTGCCACTCTCCTAATCAATGAACATCTCCAGCCTTCAATCTTACCATAGTTTTCAAACAAAAACACTTTTTTCAAATAAAAACAAAGAGTAGCGTTAAAACTCAAACGATCTTAAATTATGTTATATATCTAAAGGCTTCCCAACAACATCCCCCCCCCCCCCGAGAGTCCATCTTCTAAAATTTCAATATATCAGAGGCACTAATAATAGGGTCAATAAAGTATAAGCAAAATTTTATCGTGAAGATTAAGAGGAAAAAAAACATTTTTTACGATTATTTTATACCCGTTGATGACATAATCCTTAGAGTTACCATAAATTTGATGGGAGCTACCACTCTTTTCAACCACCCCCCCCCCTCCACTCTAATATCTACGCTAAAACCCAAAATTCTTTTGATTGATTATGCAGTTGAAACTGAAAATCGCTAAAGAAAAAGGTTAATCCCTAACTTATCTTAGAAGGGTGGTTTGAAAATCGAAATGCCAAACCAGGTCTTTGCATTTAATTTTCAAGTGCAGGGGGTTTGCTAGGCAAGGATTGCTTTTTGACGATGCCCTTGAATCCTCCCAACGCTTTGCAGGTATGCATGTAATTGCGATCTTCCATTTTCACACTAAGAAAAAAAAAGAAGCAAAAAACCAAAAAAAAGCAACAAAAAACCTACACATGACCCCTTTAGCATCGACATTGCACGTGTACTACAATTATGCTTTCCCAAATAAAGAAAAAATTATAGAGTAAATCCCCCCCCCCCATTTTGACCTGAAGAATCTCCAACATAAAGAAGGAAAAGTTGGTTCTGAAAATGTAATTTTAGAGGCTTCGGCAAGCACTCCCCTTATAAAAATGTCCTCTGATCTTTTCCCAATAATTTGCATGGAGCATTGCAAGACTTTTTAACCTAGTTATGCTGAATATACGTTCTATATAAAACCATTCTTTTTGTATGGACGCTATATATGTTACAATGAATGTCGAAGATTGGTGACTGTCGGCATTCACCGGTGAATATCCGAAATACCTTTTTTCATCTTGGATTTAGTCAGAGTTGCCAGTCAACTTTTTCAGTCTTATGCAAGGTTTGAGGGTGACAGGCTAGGCTAGGTTAGACTTTTAGCCCATTTCTGAGATGTGTAACCTAATTTAACCTAACTTTAACTTTTACCCTCAAAACTTGCATAAGACTGAAAAGGCTGATTCACAAAGCTAATTGAATCCAATCAGAGAAAAAGAGACTTCGGACATTCACCGGTGAATGTCGACATTAACCAGATTTCGGACACTCGAAGCAACATATAAATGTTTAGAGACGAATTCGCCCAGTAGATAGCTTTTCGATACTTCTAAGACAATTATCAACTCAAAATTTTTTATGCAGCTTTCTGTCCTTAGTTGGGCCAAGATATTGTTTCGTGACACAAAACGTAGAAACCGGCACTTGCTGTGTCATAGTCTCTTTTATTTCTTAATGGCTTGCTGTAGCCCAATACCAAACACTAAATGCTCTAGTTATATTGGTTTGTATTCTTTCTATTGTTTCAGTAACAGTGCCCTCTATTCCCTCTTATGAACTCATCACGATAATAACAACATTCTTACTTCGTTACTTTCATAAAATTTACGTCTATTTGAGAATTAAGAGTCACTTGAACTTGCCGTACAGGAACGGGGAGATATTGCTTAAAAAGTAGCAGAGAAGTGAGTTGTTTTCCAAACACTCAGCAAAAAGTCTCAGTTATTGATTGCTAGTGAGTAATTGATCAAAAACAGAACCGTTACAACTGAAATACAATACCTGATAAAAAGCAAAAACTGAATATTATATCCATATTCATGTACCGATAGTAAGCACATTACCATGAATCAAAATTGAAATCAAACTCACTTTCTATTCTCCTGTTTCATCGTTTGGATGTGTTTGATACTTCGCATCTGTGCTGAATCCTTAAAATAAAACTAGATTCAACAATCTTAAATTTAGGACTATAATATTTGGATTCAGAAAATAAGAAAAGAAGCACCATAAAATTACAACTTTAATTCCTTGGTACGTTTTACTTGCAAGTCAATGATATCGGCTAAAACTTGCTTTCTTATAATGACATGAAAATAGTGCAATTTGAATAAATGTTGTTAAAGTGAAAAATTTATAGATTGCAATAACCATAGGCAGCATAATAGCGCTGCCTATAGTAAAAAGCGATTTTGGCAGTTCTAGTGCCCTTTTTAAGAGTCAAAAGTTATTGGAGGGCAACCAGTTCCCCTCCCACGCCTATCAATTACACAAACACATGCAATCAAAATTTTGAGATAGCCATTATGTTCGGCATAATTGAAATGTCCAGTAACTATGTCTCTCGGGATGTAACCCCCCCCCCCATAGTCCTCGGGGCAAACACTGTAAGTTATGCACTTTGCCCGTTGCTTACAATGTTATTTATTATTGAGAAAGGTGGACATGTTTGACCTGTAGAGTCCAAAAAGACGAAGGGCATTAAGATGAACCTTTAAGAGAATGTTGTGGGGACTGTTGGACTGCACTGTATGAAAATACTGTAATTCCAACAAATTATGTTTAAGTACAAGCTTATAAATTACAATAATATCAAAAAAATAATGCTGTCAGAGAGCATACGAAATTTACTCACTATCACTATCTAGTGAAACAAAGTTCAAGAAACCGGTAAAAAAAAAACTATACTTGAAAAGTAAGAACCAAGGAGCCCCTAGAAGCCCTTGACAAAATATTTTCATACAAAAGTAGAGTTTAAAGTAAAGTTTCGCTCCAGTTCAAATACTGTTGAATCTAAAAGTGCAGTCACTGTTTTGTTGCTTAAAAACTGTTGTCAAATTCCTCAAACGGAAAACGCTTACAAAACACTAATTTACAAAAATAAAGCAGTAAATGCATCAAAATCAACGTAATAACGTTGACTAGTGGTGCGTATGACTCAACCCCGTTCAAATCAACTTCCATTCAATTCAAACCTTGTTCAAATCAATCCAAAAAAACTAATATTTGTTGAAACATACACCAGCACTTTTTTGCAGAAATCTGCAAAAAAGTGCAACACTTTATGCAGCACTTTATGGTGAGTAGGCGTTGACTAAATTTTGACTAAGTGCTGATTAGAATCTAAATACTTGCTTGTCATTTCGTTTTGTGAATTTGCCTCTCATTTGCGAATAAGTTTTGACCACTGCTGATTAGAATCTAAATACTCTCTTCTCATTTCGTTCGCAGTTTCCATCTTATATTGCAATGCGTAGAAAACTTAAGTCATATTTGACATTTGAATGGTTTTACATGGTTTAAGATTTCAGTGAAATCAAGCATTTTAGGGCTTTTGTAAGAACATGTTTCTGTAAATAGATTATAGAGAAAAATACCTAAGACTTGCAATGAAAAATTTTAAGTTGATAATTAAAATAATTAAAACGCAGTAAATGTGTATTGTATTGAACAGTGCACATTGAGTGTCGAACATTCATTTTGTCTCAAAACATTTTAAACATGATTAATGTGAAACGATTCGCATTTCCATAACATTTTTTTTCTTTCTTCACTTACGTCAATTCTTGGCACACTCTTGTACCTACATACTACTTCTACTAACCACTCATTGCAGCACCAAGCCGCCTGAGGTCGACACTGCTACGCAAACTCCTCCTCCACCCAATCTATTCAAAACCTCCCTCTACACCCTCCCAAGTAGTTCTCATTTCCTTTAAATCTTTCCTTACAACATCCTCTACCCTATTTGGGGACAACCTGTTTTTGGCTTGGCCCTAGACAGTTGGCCGACAAGAATACACTTTGGCAATCTATCATCCTTCATCCGCAGAGCATATCCCAGCAATCTCATCCTTATGCCTACATAGGTCATTGAATTTGTTTTATTATTATTTAAGGGAACCCACAGGTGGACAGACAAAACATTGCCCCTCACATTGTAGCACCTAAAAGTGCAAAATTTTATATTTAGCTTAATCAATCATTTTAATATTTAGCTTAGGGACATTTGGCGGCAAATTTGTCGAAGCATCAGTTAATTCACTAGCTGAAAGATAAATATACCGTTCGATTTAAGGCCCAAACACACCTACCTAAAAAAAAGTTGCTATTGTGTAATTGCGCCCCAGCACCCAGCAGGTGAATTAGTGATTATGAACCAACTGTTGATGAAAACAAGTACAGATATAATTCAAATGACAAAATTTGTAATTTTGAATATAGCCTAGGGCAAATTCCAGACATAAGGGGGAGGAGAAGGAGACGCAATTTTAAAATAGCAATTACTATACTCAGGATCAAAGTTGAATGGCAAATCGGATGGTATGTTTATCTTTGAGTTAAAGCAATTTATAAAAGCCTCGACAAACTAACCAATCAGGAAAGGTTTAAATATTCAAGCCTTTCTAGAGTTTTATTTGGTCGTTATTTTTCTGTTGAGTTTATGATAAATAAAAAAATAGGCTACTCGAAATACACATAGTTGCATACATAAGCATACATAAAAGAAATTACGAATAGAAAAAGCATGAAGATAGTATGGCTACAAATTGCAATATATTGGAGTAATGAGAATCCAAAAATTAAAACAAAATGTTTGGTTAGTACCAGACTAACCAAACTTGTATGGGGCTTGCTTGTCTGTATAAAAATGGAGAATATTCTTAAAGCTGGTTAGAATATGGTCTTAGTCAATTTGTGTTTTTTATAAAAGCGTTCATACTTCAATAACGAAATTGTTTATTGTCATAATTGCTATTGTTTGGCAATTTTTGGGGAATACTCTTGTGGATGTGCTAAACTAAAAACTAATAAAGTATATTAAATAAAGACCTAAAAAAAATACCAAAATTAGAGCACATTAAATTGGTCTTTGAAAAACCCATCTTTTTTTAACTGAAGGTGACCTATGGGAAGAAGCAGTAAATGATGAAATTATCTAAGAATTTATAACAAAAAGAAAAAAACTGTGTTAGAGACAGTGTTTGAATAATTACAAATTTCTACAAAGTCAATTTCATAGGTTTTTGTGAAGCATATGTGTAATATTTGGTTGTGTGTCCTAAGATACTGCCTCCTGTTCAAAACACAGACCAAAAGAGAATTTACTCAATAGGCTGATGATTTAAAAAATAAACTAAGAGTTAAGCAGTGTGAATTTGGCTTTCCATCGACTTACTCTACAAAATGACTTTTTATTTGGATGCATTTTGCAACAGCATTATACTGGCTGTCCTGTTTGCTAGAATAGAGTCTGTAAATTCAAGAAACAACTCGTTTCTGTATTTTTTTAAATGATAAAAACATTACCTTAGTCTTGGTAAAAACAAAAGGTCATTTAAGCTGATTATTAAAATTGTTGGATGGTTAATTTTGACTCTAAATTAGACATTCTGCTAAAATTTTATTTTATTATAGGCATATTTAACCAGTAGTAAACTATTTTCCTTTTTATGTGAATGCACAAGCAAGCCGTCTGAATAACAAATTTGTATTATGCTACAAATATTTGACATCATAAGTGCGCATTATTACATTTATAGGTTTCAGTCTAGGCATAAAAATTTCGAATCCTATGGTTCAAAACAGACAAGTGCAGTTTTTCTGTCTAAAAATTGTCACATTTTGGGCCAAAAACAGTGGTTTAATAAAGAAATTATTTTACAATATTAGATTTAAGGCTGTATCCCCCACCGCCTCACCTCCTAAAAACACTGTAGATTTTCCAGTTATGTTGTAAGGTTTCCAATAATTCTCCGATTTGTCGTTTCGCTTCAATTTGGCCTTGTCCCATCCCCCACCTCCCAAAGACTGTTGGATTTTCCCATACATTCATAGATTCTCCATAGGCTACTATTTATCTAAATAAAATGCTAAATAATAACCGTTGTGATAGAAAATACCTGAGAATCTGTTTGACTACTAGAGTCACTCTCATTTTGAAATGTCTTTTCAATTGATGCATTTCTCGACTTCCTTTTCCTGTAAAAGAAAATACAACTGAATATTAAATCAACACCATACACCTGGTCAGCAGTGACTTCTTTTTCTTCTACAGTGCAATCTCCCGATTCCAAATGAAAGATCTGGGTTTTTCCGTAATACTTTCCTTATAATTTCCTTTTACTTGTTCAGTTACTAATCTTTACATTTTATGCTTCTGATCATTAATCCCTGTATTCTAGATTTTTCATTATTCCTAAGCGGAAAATGCAAGATGTAATGAGAAGAAATAGACAAATACTTCTTGCCTTGTTGATGGAAGTTTGAAGAAGTTTAAAAATCAAGGAGATCGAGCAGAAGCTTACAATTCTGACTGGGCTAAAGAAACATTCATTATGTATTGACAAAATTACAATTTTCCATACATCGAATGAGAAAAAAAAATCCTAAATTAAAAACAATTATCAGATGCATAGATCAAAGCCGTATCCAGGGGGGGGGGGGTTAGGAGGTTTGAACCCCCCCCCCCAAAAAAAAAAAAATGTTTGTCTGACTCGTAAAAATGTAACAAAAATGGACACAAATTTTGTATGCGTTTTTTGAGTTTTTTTTGTGTAACCCCCACCCCAAAAAAAAAAAAATTTAGTAAGACCCCCTTCGAAAAAAATCCTGGGTACGGCCTTGGCATAGATCTTTCAGAATATAACTGAAATTCTAATAAACACATACAAAACATATATAGAGAACATAACACATCCCAAACCAAAATAGAAAAATATCGAACTAAATTGAAATGAACTTAGGTCTAATAAATCATTCCTTTAAGTGAAAATCTACTGGTTAAATGTAAAGTGTAAGGGGGATTGATTTAAGAAATAGCTGGTCATTAATTAAGGATATGATTCGTCCAAAAAAATCTCAGGTTCCTTTTTTCTTTAATTACTATGAATTATATGACCTTTAGCCTACTGATCCTTATGAGATTGCAAATGGTTTGTGTGAACTATAATTTTTCTCTTTGACCACAATTTCAATGACTTTTTGTAATTTTACGAATTTTTAGTCATTTTACCATACTCCCATCAAAATCCTGATGTAATTTGATCAAATGTATGAAAAAATTACCAACCAGTCAGTTAAATATAAAGATGGTTTTTCAAAGACAGGGGAAAATATATCCAACAAATGATATTCTTAGGTTTACTAAAAATATTCCAGAACTATCGCTATAAATAATTGAGAATAATTTAACTTTTGATTTTCATTAGGTTACCAAAAACTGGGACAAACAGCAGCATTGTTTCTTTAAAACCCTCTTTTATTATGGAAAAATTCAAGTTTAATGTACTTCATTCAACATATATTTCATTAAATATATGAATGTATTTAATCTTTAATTCTTCATATTTTAACTCCAATTTAATTTAAATCGGGAGAAAATGATTTTTCCAAAGACTCTGGAGAAGCCTCTCTCAGGCTAGTGTTTAAAATTGGTCCCTAATGTCCCTATTTTATACAGATATTTCTCGTTTCTTTACAAGATTTAAGAAAAAATACTATAAATTTTGCTTTTCCAATTAACTAATAATCCTACATATGGTGGTCAACATGGATCTGTTCCGAATTATACAACTGAACATATAATCCAAGAGCTATAAATAATACTAATACTTACAATAATAGCAGAATACTAAATTATTATATTATATAAAATCAAAATATTACATAGAACTATCACAATTATAGAAAACACAATAATAAATTGTTCTTGCTAGCTCTTTGTTTGAGAACTGCTGATGACTTTCATAGTACGAATTACAATATATTATTAAAAGAAAAACTAACCATTATAGGCTTCAAGCTAGGTCAATACATTTTCTCTTTTATATTTGTTTAATCACATTAGGGTGCAAGATTAAGAATATGGTATCATATGAAATCATAATCTAAAAAGAATTGGTCAAGGATATGTGTTAGGCCCCCGGCTTTCAAACAGTTCGTGGTAACGACCTGTAAGTACCCAGCTACCAGGAGCGACCCAGCTCAATAGTAACAAAAACTAAAAAACGGAATTTAGATACCAACAGATATATCAAAAGAATCGGCTTATTATGCTGATTTTAAATATATAAGTTTCGTTAAGTTTAATCTTACAGATTAAAGGCCACGAGCCTGAAAAAATGCCCCTGATTTTCGAAAAAAAAGGGCAAACACCCCCAAAAGGCATTAGAACCTTAATGAAAATCACAACATCAGATTCAGTGTATCAGAAAACCCTACTGTAGAGGTTTGAAGCTCCTATCTGCAAAAATGAGGAATTTTGTATTTTTTGCCAGAAGAAAGATCACAGATGCGTGTTTATTTGTTTTTTTTCTTTTTATTTCTTGTTTGATTTTTTTTTTCATGGGTGATCGTATTGACCCAGATGTTCTAGAAAATCATGAGAGAACTCATTTGAACGGAAATGGTAAGTTCTAGTGCCCTTTAGCGACCAAAAAGAATGGTGGGCAACCTGGCCCCCTCCCCCACCCCTTTTTTTCCCAAACTCGTCCGATCAAAATTTTAAGACAGCCATTTTGCTCATCATAGCTGAAAGGCCCAATAATTATGCCTTTGGATAAAAAATGAACCCCTCACAGCCCCAGGAGAAAGGTCTAAGTCATAAAACTTGCCCATTTTTTGCGCGGGGAGTTGTTAAACGTAAATGTCCGGGGTAAAATTTTCACCGGGATTGAATTGTCTAGAGGATATCTCCGTGGGGAGGGGGATTTCTCCGTGGAGGTGGGGCCAGAAATCCAGATTTTAAAGTATCATTTAAAAACGATCAGAAATTAAATTAAAAAAAAAACAAGTTTTTTTCAACTGAAAGTAAGGAGCAACATTAAAACTTAAAACGAATAGAAATTCTTACGTGTATGAAGGGATGGCCCCCTCCTCAACACTTCGCTCTTTACGCTAAAGTTTGAATTTTGTCCCAATTCTTTAAGAACGACTCCTGAAACACAAGGGTCCTTTAATTAGAATAAAAGGAAGCTTTTTCAGAAGTACCAAAAAACTTTAGCTCAAAGAGCGAAGTGTTGAGGAGGGGGCAGTCTGAAAAGGGTCTAAACATGCTTTTTTAAAAAATAAGAAAATCGTCCTTCCTATAACAACTTTCAACCAGTTATCAAACTATTATTAATCTAAACAAAATGAACTTAACATTCCAAAAGTATATTTCCATGGAGGGACAAAACTTTTCATCTTTTAATGATGTCTTATAACCATAGGAGAGTACAAATGACACACGAACACTTGCATCAGGAACACTTACAAACAAGCTGTTTTGCTTATCTATATCAATTTATACTTATCATTCTCTTTTTTATTAGATGCTGTAGACTGATTTACATATGTTTATATTGTAGCATTAATATAGCCTATAAATACTGGTCAGTAAACAACAATGAAAACAACTTAAAACGTCAACTCTGGAGCTTCACAAGGAAAAATCCTTAGATGGCTCCAAGCTGCGATTTAAGGAAAACCTTGAATGCACTATTCTGGCAAGAGCATTTAGCGAGTTTTCTGGCACTAAACATACATACTTTGACAATTCGGCTTGCAGTGAGTTCTTAAATTCAGCAACTGTTGATTCAATAACATTTTTTATTTCTTGCTGAATTCGATTAGCTGCAGCAACATCATTTTTTTTATAGAGAAAAGGCCTGTCAGAAAACTTCTTCCCAGAATGACTATTTGACATGCTGTTGTTTGGGCTTTCATTATCATTCTTCTTTAAATTGAATGGTTCCATTTTATTCCTTGATAGCTAGGTCTAATTTCGCTGCAGAATTGAGCCAATGAACGCCATACCACTGTCAATGAAAATAGAATAGGATTATGTTTATCATTCTTAAGTACCTGAAAAATTCAATGTTTCAAGGTGTTTACAATGTATATTTGGAAAGTAAGTTGTGTTGACATTTTAAAAATCCTGTTCCTTGTGAAAGTCAAAAGGTGACACATCTTCTGAATGAAAGCAATATTAATGCAATTCAAATTCATTGACAAATCTATGAGGTTTACAAAGACAATTCAATGAGTAACTCAATAGTAGAAACAAGGCTTCAACAGTTCAAAGAAGGGCACAATACAATGCACAATGCAAAACGATGTGAATGTCCATCTGTGTTTAACAACGAAATGGTTCTTACATTTGATGAAAAGATGAAAGAAAACTGTAAGTTTAAAACAAATGCTATGTCAATATATCAAAAAAGAAGTCGATTGCAATGCTCTTAAGAAAATGTAACACATAATATAGAATAGACACCAAGAAGCTCTAAAGAAGGCATAGTTGTTCATTCCTAACAATACTTGACAACACACTCCAAATTTGACAAAAATACTCCCACAGAAATTTGGCTGAGACGTTTTTGACCATCCTCTATACAGCCCTGACATTGTCCCTAGCAAATTTCTTTGTTTTTCTAGCAACTTGTTCCTGTCTTTATTTCAAAATAAAACTTACTTGCCGAACACGCCATGTATCTACCTATGAAATGGACACATGTCACAAAAAAAAATGAGTATAAATACACTGCCTTCTAACCATAACCTCTGGATAAGTTTTGTTTTGCATGGCATCTCTGCTATAGAACAAATTCTGCTGACTCCTCATAAATTGTGAGCTCTGAAACTGGAATTCATACTTAAGGAAGCCACAGAATTTGTTATTAAGCATTTCAATTCAGATTCCAACCATATCCATTCAAAATATGTTTTTTGCAGTAATTTTAGTTTTGTTAGTAAAATAGAAATTCTATTTTATTGATGAAAAAACTGAATACTCCTGTCTAAAACTCAAGTTCAAGATAAAAAGAAGCCTCTTACTGAGAAGCAATAACTTGGATGGATTTCTCTGCTCACTTTTCAAGCCAAAAGGTATAATTCAATGAACCTTCACTATTGGCAGCAAGGATTTTAACGTCCACGATTTTTGGATGGAAGGGGGTCAGAGAAATTTCCTATGGCCAGAGAAGGGGGTTCAAAACAATAGAAAAGCTAGACTTTTGTACCACATCTCTCCAATTTTGGCTGGGGTGCCCTCTTAACCAATCTCTGGGGATAGTGATTCCCCCCCCCTTTGGCAACATGTGAGCTTTCTAAGAACATAAATTCTATTTCATCATGTCTAATATTTCTTGAAAAAAAAGCTAAAATATATTGATAATCAATAGAACAACCCAATCACAAATGTATGCTTTTGGCTTGAGCATAATCTCATCAACCACAGCATAATCTTACCCCCAGAAGTTTAAGTCACAACAAAGCAAAGTCACAGTGATGATACTGATGAAGTATTTGCCTAGAGGCTAAAAACTAAATGATACAAAATCATTGTTTTTTGGTGTGACCAAGAGCTATATGTATTAAATGTATTAAAGTTATATTATTACATATAAAATTTCCCCAGCTATTTGGTTAATTGGAGTTTGTAATCTCTCAACTTTGATCCAGCAGTTATTCTCGGGATTTTTATTACCCTATTCAGGCAATTCTATAATTAACGATGATGTGACAATGAACCTAGTGTGGCAATATATTTCTGGAACAATTAGATGACTCTGCTATTTGATTACGTACTTGTTCATATAGAATATATTTTTAAATCTTGAGACTTGATAATCTTATTCAGATTTGCAAATCTTTTTAGTTTCATTGCAACTCTTATGCAGCATTTGCCTTAATTCTAAGTTTTTCCCATACTTTAGAATTAGTGACAACTTGAGAAGTTATCACAGAGAAGTTTTTTTTTGGGGGAAAGGGTATAGAATTTAGAAGAAATTTTGATTTGCCAAGGTAGTGAACCTAGCGCCTACCCAGGATTCATTTAGTTTTACTTACCTGATTTAGCGGAGTTTATTATGTCCAGCAAGGCAAAGCGCAAATACATCAACCCAGTTAAAGGCCATGACAGGCGTGTGGCCTGTTCAACAGAAATGGATTAGGAGTCCTTGGCCACAGAGCATGACATTTGGGTGAATTTCTAGGTGGCACTATAATTTAGCTAGGATGAAAGTGAAAACATAATTTGATGCCTTTTTTATGCTCTTTCAGAATTCAATAATTGCTTCTGTCGCAAATTGCATCTTGAGCCCTTAAAGGGGCCCCAAAGGTATTTCATTTTTGTAACCACACAAAGAAATTATCAACACTAGTTAAGTTACTGAAAAGTGGTTGAAAACATATCACTAGTTTATAAATAAGTTGTTCAAAAATAATATATTCCAAAAATAGTTATTTACAATAATTCAAATCTCATTTATTAGGCAACTCAAATATAAACCTTTTTCCTACCGTTTCAAGTTTTTCAAATGCCATCCACAAAAATAGCGCTGAATTTTGCGATTCGAAACTTTGCCGTCGACAATTCAGGGTATATTCCAATTCAGAGTATATATTTCCACATTAGGGGGGTGGGGGGTAAAGCTCATGGTAAATTTGCAGTGGGCCATATAATTTATCTAGGATGAAAGTGAAAACATCCTTTGATGCTTTTTTTGTGCTCTTTTATAATTCATCTAAAATACCCTTTAAAGGTTTAAAGGTTCAAGATGCAATTTGCAACAGAAGCGATTATTGAATTATGAAACAGCATAAAAAAAGTGATCAAATGACATTTTCACTTTCATCCCAGCTCTATTATAGTGTCACCTATAAATTTACCAACATTTGTAAAAACTGTATTTGTGGTAATTGCTTAGACCTGTCTCATGGCGAATACAAACTAAGGTACTGGTGCGTTATGTGGACACTGCTATATATTGTACAAGGAAACCAGTCACGAAAAACCCGTCAAACAGGCTATTCTCAAGAGACCGCTATGCATAAATGACTGCAAAGCCGTGGTTTCTCAATGAGTTACAATATTTAAATGATTGTTTTTTGGGGTTTAGAGGGGGGAAGGTACCTAGGTTAGGTTAGGTTACGTATTATGCTTTACCTCCCACACCCTAATGTGCAAATATATAGCCCAAAATTGTTTATAAACTATTATATATTCATCCTATTTTATTTTATTTCATTAGCATTAACCAAACTTGACTTCTTTAGCAGTGTCCACATAATGCACCAGTATCCAAACTATTAAGCAAGATGATACAATCACTTACTTGTACATATTTGTGTCCAGCCTGCAAAATTAACCCCCCCCCCCACCGGTAGTGAGCAGGCTATGATAGTGAAGCTACCTTCTGTCATGGATAATTCTTTGAAATCTTTCAGGGATGATCTCATGAAGGAGTTTGCCACAACTGGTCAGTTAACCCAAACACTTTTCCAACTGAGAACTGACATTAAAAGCAACATTTCTGCCCATGTTAGTGATATTGCCAATAGGGTATCACACATTGAGAATTTGCTTCAATCAGTGTGCTCTGTATCATCTGTTCAGAACCTAGTGGCTTCTACAGTTTCTACTCAGTTGTCTCAACTTTCTGCAGCCCATTTAACTGAGCCTAACGCTTGTCAGATAGCACGTTCAGAGCATCAGCGTTTTGAAAGGCATTTAAATATTGTTGCATATGGAATCCCCCCCATTTACTGGCAGCCCCCCAGTAAATGTAAAAATACTTTCAAATAGCCATAATCCTTCTGGTGTCCTCTCCCTCATCTATTTTTCTCTTTGCCATCAACTGAATTTAGAAAAAGAATCATACAGAAATCCTTTGAAAGAAAAGGATCAATCAGTTTCTATGGTGATAGTCCAAAAGAAGATTGTACAACACATAGTGCTCTAGTTGAGGAGTTGAAACAACGAAAAGCTAATGAAGAGGAGGATTTGATAATTCGTAGGGGTGCCATTGTTGAAATAAAAACTTGCCAGGTGGAGCAATGCCCCCGACCACTCTAATATCCCACTAACGTACAGGCCTCCTTCTACCCATGTAAATTGCTTAAGTGATTATGGAGTTGGCCACCAAATTTTTTTCTCACAACTGCATAGTAGAGATCATAATAATGTTTCCTTGTCTGATGCTGACCTTCCGATTGTTTCTTCTGCAACAACGTGTTTGACTACTGTTTCTTCTTTGCTGTTTCATACTGCTGTATCCAACAATATTTTCTATCCTTTGGTTCATGTTACTGTTTCCTCTGTCCTGCGTCCTCTCAGACTTCTACTTCACATGGAATGACGTTCTTTAGCTCCAATATTGATAACCTCCCTAATAAAATTTCTGAACTTTCCTTTCACATGATAACGGAAGATGTGGATGATGCCACAATTACAGAAGTTTCACCAAAAAACACCTTGTCAGTCTTATCATTTGATGAAATCAAAATCAATGGTTGCCAAACTCTTTTCTAACGTGAATTCCGCATTTTGTCACAGAGGAGTGTGCTTAAATGTAAGAGAGGGACTAAAGGTTAGTCTCATTCATTTTAATTCTCTGGCTACTTATGGAGTTGAATCTTTTTGGATAAAAAGACATAATTAAACAATCTCAATTGTAGTGGGTATTGTATATAGAAGCCACAGTCCTCCCTGTGTTTTGGACTCCGAATCTAATTTATCTGCTATGTTATCACATGTGATGTCCAATTTTGCGAATTATGATCTGGTCCTTCTGGCGGACTTTAACCTTCCTGAAATCCAATGGATTGATGGGCCTGGTTTTTGTACTAGAGATTCTCCTTTTTTGTCTGTCCTATCTGATAATTCCCTCTGTCAAACAACATCTCAGCCAAACTCGTTTCAGAAATGGTTAAGTTTTCAACTCTCTTGATCTGGTTATTCTCAGCAATCCAGACCTTCTAATTAAGCATGTAATAACCACACCTGTTAAAACATAAAATCGCGAAGAAAGGAAGAAAGCACTGGCTGTTAATTGTCCTCGTTTTCTTCCTGTCTTCGCGATTTTATGTTTTATCATGATTAGCCAGTGTGGTCTCAGAAATTATTTACCACACCTGTTGGTAATAACAACCATGTTGTAATTATTTCGGAGTCATGTTTGCCTACTAATCAACCTTCTTCTAAGCAACAAAAATACTTCAATTACAAACTAGTCTTCAAAAGACTTATTCAAAAAACTTACAGCTTATTACTGATTATATTAATGAGAGTTATCTAATGTAAGAACTGAAATTTTGCATGCCAGAAATTTTTGGGAAAAACAGGCCAAAAGTTTATGTTTTTTACTACCAAAATAAGTAAGCTAATCAACAGAAAACACTAAGCATGGAATCGAAAATGTAGCAGCAGATGCATAGTCTCATATATCCTGCACAATAGTCAACCAGTTGCTGAGCCTGGGCTGAAATTTTCAACCAACAATTTGCATCTGTTTTTTCCTCCAATTCCAGTTTTGTTTTCCCCACCTCCTTTATATGATGTATCCTAAAAACTGGAACCAATTCTGATTACTGATACAATAGTTCTAACGGAACTTATGTCCCTCAAATTGAATAAATCTGCTGGTCCAGACAGCATTCACCCTCATGTCCTTCAAGAATGTTGTAGTCTTGTGTCAACCTCTTTCCCTGTTATTCAACTTATCCCTGAATCTTTCCAAACTACCTCTGGATTCGAAAACTGCCCACCTCATTCCAATATTTAAGAAAGCTAGAAAGGATCTTGCCAAAACTTATCACCCTATTAGCTTGACATCAGCGGTTGTTAAAGTTCTTGAAAGGAAAACCAATACTGCAGTTATTAGATATCTTGAAGCAAATAATGTTGTGCACAGCTCACAACATGGCTTTCGTTCAGGAAGATTTGTTGATACCAATCTTCTTAAATCATATGACCACATCATTAAGTTAATTGATAAGGGGGGCCTGCTGATATGATTCTGCTTGACTTTGTTTGTCACAAGCAACTTGCAGTTAAATTATGTGCAGTCAAGCTTGAAGATAAATCCCTGCTCTGTACCCTTGACTTTCTTTATCTGCAACCTCAATGTATTCAGTTATTTAATGACTCTGGTAACCATATTCTTTCTTTCTCTACACATGTTTTGAGTGGAGTTCCTCAGGGAAGTGTTTTGGGTCCTATAGGGCACTAAAACACTTGAACACTGGAAGTGTTTTGAGTCCTATACTATTTAATATCTTCATCAACAATGCTCCATCTATTATCAAAAGTAAATCAACTCTATGCTGACAACCTGAAGTTAATTGGACCAGCCTTATCCTACAAAGATCACTCCCTTCTACAAAACAACCTAGACTGCTTTGTCAATGGCCGGAGGCTTGGCTTCTTGAATCCAATGCTGCCAAGTGCCATATCTTTGGCAAAATAAGTTTTGCCGATCTTTTTTTTCTTAGGCCATCCACTCTCCTCTGTAAATAATGAGCAAAATCTTGGTGCTATTATTGACAATGAACTAAAATTCAGTACTCATGCTAAGAGGTCTGCTGCTGGTGCTAGTCCAATACTGTTTCCATTTGTTCCCCTAAAGTCATCAATCTTCAACATAAGGGACTTGTGCATGCCAAGCTTGAAATTGTAATGTCTCTGGCCTCCCCTTATTTTTAAAAAGGATATAAAAATTCTTGAACATATGCAGATACATGCCACCAAAGTGATATCTGGCAAGTGGGAGCTTCCCTACCCTGCAAGACTATCAAAGCTGAATCTCCCTACACTTGTTTACAGTAGAAAAAAGAGCATGCCATTCTAGCCTATATGCTAATGAGGGCCAATACTCCCCCAGCATTATTCACTACTGTTGGCCCCAGTTCAAGAATTAGAGGTCATCACATGAAATTTCTTAATCAATCTACCATATCTGGAATCCATACTCAGTCCTTTTCCTCACGAATTGTCAACAGTTGGAACAGACTATCTGAAGAACAAATTACAGTTGAATCTGTTGATGTTTTCAAGCAAAGGCTAGATGTTGAGTGGTCTTCCAGAGGGTGTAAACTCAACTGTGATGCTACTGATCATCCAACTGCACCTGGTATTTAAAGAACCTTGAAAACAACTCAAGTCATCATTCTGGAGCTCTGCAAGGAGACTCCTTAGATTGTTTCAAGCTACAATTTAAGGTAAATTAAGGTAGCCTAAAGCACCTTAATTATGAACTTACTCAATCGCAAATGAGTCAAATAATGGCATCTTAATGGGCAATATGGTCAACCTTGGCTTAAGCTGGAATGTTGAAAAAAAGCAGTCTGCATTTAGTTTTCAGAGTGGAAATACCTCTTTGGATTCACTTGACTTAAAACGCCTGCTTTGGACTTGAACTAATTAAGAGCTTTGAACAAGAATTAATTCAGTGACCCTAGCTAATTCATCTTTAATCAGCGTTCTTGCAAGATACACCTACACCAGTGAAAAATTTTCTTTGATAATATATTAAAACCCATTCCGGTTCAAAAAATGGCAAAGAGAGTATGCCAGGAATGCAGATTAAGAGTTACTATTACCTCTATTCAGTGCAGTAACTGTGAGTTTTACTTCCATGAACATTGCTCTGGTATAGAACGTTCTAAGTGGTCAAAAAATTGGCTTTGCCTAGATTGTACTACAAAAGAAGATACTAATGACAAGGTAGTAGCTTTTGACGACTCTTTCCGTTGTTCCCCCCAGACACCGTCTACTCTTAAGACATCTCCACGTCACCCATCGGGAAGTGACCTAGTCAACATTTTGAAGGAAGTGAGGTGATCACTTATGTCTCTCCAATCAATTCCTTGCCAAACCAATTTCATGCCCCATGACAGTCCCCCCTAAACCACGTCCGATGTTTCCTGCCAAACCAATTTCTTTTCAAAAACAACTGGTTTCAGTTGTCAAACCCCTGATCAAGCTACAGTATTCAAGACCTGTGCTTCTTGCCAGTCCGACTTCTTAAACAACGTTCCTACTGCACCTAAAACAAGACACCTCCTCCCTCCAATGCAGCGGTTATTATCATTGATGAGTGAACTTGAAAATTTTATTATAGAAATGTCCACCCTAACCACTTCAAAAATTGTTAGAGTTGGTAACCCTGGTCTTTTTCAATCCAGGAAAAGGAGAAATCCCCAAGTTTTGTTAATAACAACATTCAAAAAAGACTTATTGATGCTAATGTGGCTCCTGATAACATCATCAAAAATCAAAATTTAACAGAAGACAAGGTCAACGACAAAATTATTGATACAAATGCAGTGATTGCCGGTTCAACTAAGAAAAAAAGACAAGTTTGTGTGTTTAAAGGATTAAACTGTCTTGGTTTTAATCCCCTCTCAGGCACAAGTGTTCAAGGTCAAGTTCATTCTGAAATTGACCTTATTTATACATGTAAAACCAGGTGTGAGTTCAATACTAGTGATGAACTATCCAGGAAGCAAGTTAATGCTTCCTGGATAAACAACAACAAAAACTAATACATTATACCCACATCGATCTTTATTATAAAAAGGTCAAGCCTTCCGCTCACTTTTGACTATTAAAAAGGGCACTAGGCCTTTCGATTGCCAATCGAATGAGCCCTTTTGTCCACCCTAACCACTTCAAAAATTGTTAGAGTTGGTAACCCTGGTCTTTTTCAATCCAGGAAAAGGAGAAATCCCCAAGTTTTGTTAATAACAACATTCAAAAAAGACTTATTGATGCTAATGTGGCTCCTGATAACATCATCAAAAATCAAAATTTAACAGAAGACAAGGTCAACGACAAAATTATTGATACAAATGCAGTGATTGCTGGTTCAACTAAGAAAAAAAAACAAGTTTGTGTGTTTAAAGGATTAAACTGTCTTGGTTTTAATCCCCTCTCAGGCACAAGTGTTCAAGGTCAAGTTCATTCTGAAATTGACCTTATTTATACATGTAAAACCAGGTGTGAGTTCAATACTAGTGATGAACTATCCAGGAAGCAAGTTAATGCTAATAAAAGTATATGCAAATATGCCTGGAGAGGGTTTGTAAGAAGGAAGAGTCATGTAAATTCCTTCATTTGTGCAAGAATTATTATTTGAAGAATGAATGTAGTGTCCCTGGGTGCAAACTCTTGCATTCCAGGGCGTATGACAGTTTTAGAAGCGGGCTTTGCTTTGGTGAATGCAGTCAAATCCACTTGAAATATGGATACAATTTTTTAAAAGCTCTTAAATAGTGCCGAAAAAATTTAAACCCACAGTTAGCACCCTTCCAATCCCTTCTCTCATCAGTTTGGACCTGTCAAAAAACGATTTGCATCAAACCTTCCCACCAATACATCAAAGGTCAGTGAGATACTGCAAGCAGTTCAGCTCAACAAAAACAAATTCTCCCCCCTCCAACACTGCCAAGAAAACTATCAAAAAACGAGAGTCACCGAGCCGGTCAAGCACCACACCAGTATGCATTGAAGCACCCCCACCAGCTCATTCCGGTGAGGTGGGGGTTAAGACCCCCACCGTATTCTATCACCACAAAGAAAACCCTACTTCCATTCATTCGTTCCCAGGTACTTCGGGTTATGGAAGCATCGAATTATGTGACTCTAATGTAGACCAGTTTTTTAGTTCTAACTTATGTCCCCCCAAATCCCAACTTAATAATGTCCCCATAGTTTGTCCGCTGTCTTCCTTTTCTCTCAAGCCTGGTCCAGCCCCACCTTTTAATCCTGCTTCTCAAACGAATCTCAGCCTTCATCTCAAAAAAGATGTCTCTCATCTCCCAGATCCATGTTCCTCTCACTCCCAACTGTCTCCCACGATTAACAAACAAAAAATTGCCCTCTTTAGTAACCGTTTTACTTTCCCAAAGCTCCTTGTTACGAACGCTGAAAGCCTGAATTTCGACAAACTGATCAAGCTAGAGGCCCTCTGTCAAGTACACAAAATTAATGTAATTGCCGTAACTGAGGTCCAAGCACAGAACCCTGATTTATTGAAAATTAATAATCACTCCCGATTCATAAAACTTCGTCCTCATGATCACCCTCTAGGTAAAAAGGGAGGTGGAATACTATTATTTGTAAATAATTGTCTCTTTCCTAAATTAATTCATGCTCCCAACCTTTCAGATTACGACGAAATCATTGGGGTAAGTGTAAGACCCAAAGTTTTACCACGCCCCTTTAATTTGATTGTGTTTTGCTGCTTCTATTATTCCCCAAATCAAAACGCTGCACAAAGACAGCGATTCTACCAACAACTGCATAGTAGTGCCGACTTTGTCCTATGCAAATTCCCGAACGCCGGTATTTTCTTAGTAGGTAATGCTAATGATCTAAAGTTAAATTCCCTTTGTAGTTTCCTAAACTTAAAACAAATTGTAAAAATACCAACAACAAAAGGAAAGTCTACCCTTGATTTGATTTGCACCAATATGCAGGCTTTCTATGCCCCCTTGCCCCTGTTAGGAGGAAGTTACCATTTTTGTTTATTAATGAAGCCTCTCAACAGCTTTAATCATACTTTTTCTGTTACTGAGTTCTCTTATAGCCCAATTTCCAATGATGGCCTTTTCACATTTGGATCTTGGATTACCAATGAAAACTGGCTGGCTCTCAAAGGTAAAAATGACATTAATTTTGAAGTCTCTGAATTCCAAAATCTTATTCAAACAAAATACATAGATTCCTTCCCTGTGAAAAAAGTAAAAACATGTTCTAATGACAAACCATACATTACTAGCCAATTGAAAAAATTAATTAGAATTAAATTGAATCTACTTAAGAGTGGTAAAACATCCGAAGCTAGCTCACTGCGTAAACATGTACAAAAAAGAAATACGTAAATCTGCTTCTTCATATTACAAATGGAAAGTCCAGGATTTATGTTCTACAAAGCCAAAATAATGGTATAATAGAATAAAGAAAATTTGTGGGAAAACACATAATATTATAGATTTTCATTTCCAAGAAAACCCTTCAGTTACAGCCAATGATTTGAACAAATTTCTTTCTTCCATAGTTCAGAACCTCCCTCCCCTTTCTTTTGACACTCCTTATGATTTGTGCTCTCTCAATTTTCCCATTATTTCGCCCTCGGATGTAGAGGAAAAAATTAAGAACATTAAAAAGTGTAGTATTTGTCCACTAGACATCCTGATTGTACTTATTAAAGCCTTTGCCGACAGTCTCTCAGAGCCTTTGTCCTTACTTTTTAATGAAATTACCTCTACTGGTAAACTTCCAAATTGTTGGACATTAGGTTTTATTACTCCCATAAAAAAGAAAGGTAACAATCAAGATTTTAATGGTGTCCTTTCCATTACTCTTACTCCAGTTTTTTCGAAGTTATATGAAAGCTTTTTAGCTGAGTGGTTGAAAGTACAGATAATCCCAAATGTTGACCAAAGACAATTCGGAAACCTACACTCTACATCTACCACCCACTATCTTGTTCAACTGATGGACACAATATGTAACACACTCGAAAAACCCAATACCTGGCTCAATGTTATTGCTGTTGACTAGCAAAAAGCTTTTGATTTAATCAACCACAACATACTATTAGAAAAACTATCTAATGACTTTCAAGTTGACCCTTATTTAATTAGAATAATTACGTCTTTCCTCTCTAATAGAACGCATGTCGTGAAATACCTGAATGTATATTCTGATCCCCTCCCAATTTATCATGGTGTGCCCCAAGGAACCCTCTTAGGTCCAATTTTATTTCTTACAATAATAAACAACCTTGGTGTTTATTTTCCGGATAGATGGAAATTCGTTGATGATCTAGCTGTCTTAGAGACATGTTTCAAAAATTTAAAAAGCAACCCAATGGACATCTTGGAATCGATATCAGCCGAAGCTCTTACTGATGATATGAAAGTCAACCCTTTAAAGTCAACTGTTCTTACTATTAATTTCCTTAAAACTCCCCCTTCTTTCTCCTGTCCAATCCCCCCTGAAATGTCTGTTACCACATGAAATTACTGGGCGTTACCATCTCAAGCGACTTAAAACGGGATTATCATATTAATGACATCTTAAAACGTGCAACTGCCGCATTTTCCCTCCTTAAACTCCTTAAAAAATTTAAATGCCCTAAATCGCACTGTTTGAGGATTTTCCTCTCATTTGTACGCCCAACACTTGAGTACGCCAGTCCTGTTTGACACCCTGGCATTTCCATTGAATTGTCAGACAGAATAGAGGCAGTCCAAAAAAGGTGCCTAAGAATCATCTTCAATGAGGGTAAAACACCTTATATTTCCCTTCTTAGGAGAGCTAATCTTGTTACCCTTAAGGAGAGGAGAGCAAAAATTACCTTGCGTTTTGCTAACAATGCTCTTCATAACCCTCGAACAACTCCCCTTTTCCCTTGTCAATATTCACCCCTTTGACCCCGCCTCCCGCGTTCTGTGTCAACAAAAATCCCCCTTCTTGCCCCAATAAGAGTTTGCAATGAAAGATATAGAAGAACTTTTATCCCTTACATAGTTAACATTTTCAATCAGTGAATCTCTGCAGCCTCCCCCCCCCCCACTCACTTTTTTACCTCATAGTTTTTAATTTTAATGCCCATTTTGCAAATTAGGAGGTTTTTCATTTATGTTTTTAGTCAATAACTAACTTATGTTTTTGTTTTAATTTTTCTGTATCCCCTCGTTAATTTTACGAGTTTTCGTTTTTTTTGGCATTTTTGTTGACTTGACATTGGCCTTCTAATTTTATGAATTTAATTTGTTTTTGTTTTTAACATTTTTGCGTATTTGACATTGACCCTTTTATAATTTTCTGTTGTTGCTTGATTGTTTGTTTTTGTTGTTCTTTTTTCGCTTTATTTGACGCTAAAGTGCGAATTCGGCCCTTTTGGGCTTGTGATAGCCGTTTTTTCAGCAATAAATCTTATCTTATTTTGGTCAGCTATTCTGAATTATGGAAGAGCCTAGGCCTAATAACCTAGGCCAAGACAAATATTGCTCAAAATACAATTCATTCTCGCTTCACATATATTTTTTGGGGGGGGGGTCTACCATAAATTTATTAATAGCTTCACTAATTTGCTAGCTGAGAGACAAACCTAGTGTAATACCCCCCATAATCAAGAAGCCACATAATAGCACCATAATGATCACCACATAAATAGCTACATTTCCATACATGCTCTATTATAGTATATATAAATTTGGATTTTCTCTTTTATATTTGTCAAAGTTTTCTGAACCAGTATTTCATTAGTAGCACTCTTATTTAAGGCCTTTTCTGAGCTAAACTCTATAAACAACAGATTAGAAAAACTTGATTTCCCATTAAAAACAGATTCTAAAGATAATGCTCATTGCCACAACCAATGTATTGCAGCCACCCCTATCAAGACCAAATCCAGCCCTAGGCTGTATACCAAAAATACAAGTGAATTTTTTACTTTGCACTATCTTGTATCAACAGTTAGTTCATACTGAAAAATAATACTAATTTGACAAAAAAAACTGGCATTGTCTTGTATGCAGTCTAAGACTATATCTGGCACTAACAATAAATACTAGTCTCAATAAGAAGCTAGAAAAACGACTAAGAATCTTTCTAATGGGAGTAATAAAATAACTAATCAGAGAACTACATCATATTTGTCTAATTTTAAGTAAAGCTTCTTTAGCACAAGATCTTTTAGATTGTAGGGGTTGGGAACTTGTATCATTTTTTGTGCGTGTAAATATGACGTAGAATTTATTCTAAGGATAAATTATCAAATTTTTGTCTTTGAAAACCAAAATAAGAGTCATTTGTTTAAAATCACCCATATCTCTGTTAAGAGTCAAATCTAAATTTTAATATTTATAAACTTCAAATGCCTTTCTGCATTGTTTGGCTACATCCTTATTACCAGGAATCAAACTAGCCTAATCTGATAAAATGTTATGGTGCAGGTGTTGATATATTTTAAGAGAGAAAAAAACGGGTTTAGTTTAAATAAAGCAGTGACAGGAGTACTAAAACACACTAAAAACAAAATCAACAAAACGTTAGTTAATTAAAAAAAAAAAACTCTGAATATTTCGACTACACGTCCGGGAACCTTTATCAACAGAAAGAAAAAGAAAAAAAAAACTTAGCTGATAATCTAAAGGAAAAGACAAAGAACAACACAAAAGAAAACATGAAAAAAATTTAAAACAATCAAATAAAAATCACATCTGTAAAAAACTTCAAAAGTACAGCACAACTGTAATCACAGATAAGACACCACAATCTTTAGATAATTTTTGTCTATAAGATCAGATTGACAAATCTGAAATCAGATATAAGAACAGATTTAGCCAATCTGATCTTATAGATAAAAATCATCTAAAGATTGTGGTGGCTTATCTATGATAACAGTTGTGCTGTACTTTGGAAGTTTTATTAAGATGTGAGTTTTATTTAATAGTTTTGGTCTTTATTGCTCTTTTGTTTGTGTTGTTTTTTGTCTTTTTCTTTAGATGATTAACTAGTTCTTTTTTTTCATTATAAAGGCTCCCGGATGCGGAGTCGAAATATACGGAATTTTTTATTGATTATATGTTTTGTTGTTGCTTTGGTTTTTAGTACATTTTAGTATGCCTGCCATTGCTTTTTTTAAATTAGACCTGCTTTTTCTCTCAAAACTCTCTCTTGTAAATGGAAAGGCAGTGTTGTTTAAGAAATTATTTAGGATGTGTTAATGTTAAAATTTCATTTTTCCTTAGATTTCATTTAATTTGGTCTGAAACCCCTTCTATATAGGAAGACCAAGATGTGCTAAATTTGCCTTTTTATCTGAGTTATCTCTCTCCATTTTTGTAAAAAAATTTAATCTGTTTTTCAGTCACATAATTTATTAGAGATATAAGGTACCCATTCCTGAATACTTCTCTGAAGTGGTTAAACTCTGAATCAAGATAATGAAGTGAACATGTGCATATTGCTTTGTCAACTAACAAAGTCACTACAGTGTAGTGTTGCAACTGGTAAAATTGAGTATTATACCATAATTTTACCGACCTCCCGTAAAATTGGTATTTTACATAGTTTACCTATTTTACCATTTTATCGGTATTTTACGTTTTTACGGTATATCACATATTTTACCGACATATTTTACAACGCTTTGCAGTTTTCACAGTACAAAAGCGTGAAGAGGTTGGCAGAAACAGATTTGAATATGAGTTTTTTTTTACAAAATGTGCATCCAAAATCAGGCACTGTCCAAGAACTGAGGCATTGCCCTAGGCACAAGATTAACAAAAGGATAAACTAGAATGTTAATTAAATTAATGAAACTCTAGGTGAAGGAGTATTACCTTTTTTGACTTACTTGACTTGACTTAAGTCCCATCCGTCCTCGAAGGTCGTTTTGGGGCCTCTTCATTCGCTATGTTATTGATGTGGCGTCTGTATGAGCATCTATCTTCAGTCAGTCGTAGAAGTTGCGGCAGATTGAGTGTAGAAAAATTTTCTTTCCATCTCTTAGGGGGCCGACCTCTGGGGCGAGAACCATGCACGCGACAGTCGAAGACTATTTTCGGCAGACGAGAATTTTCCATACGCTGGATGTGGTCTAGCCACCTAAGTTGTTGCAGTTTTATTTTATCAAGTATGGTGTGTTTGATCTTGAGGCTTTCAAACAACCTAATATTAGAGATCCTGTCCAGGTACGTAATGCCTGCAATACGGCGGAGTGACTTTGTTTCAAATGCGGCTAGGCGACGTTGGTCATCTGTTTTGAGGGTCCATGATTCACAGGCGTACATGGCAATGGGGATAATCAGTCTTTTAAAGAGTCTTGTTTTCAGCAGTGTCGACAAATTCTTGTTCCTCCAGATCGGCATCAAGGCTTTAAAGCTAGAGTTTGCAAGCGCCAGGCGCCTCTTAATATCTTTCGAGTGGTTGTTATCGGACGTTTTAAGGCTACCAAGATAAGTGAAATCTTCGACCCATTCTATGTTGTCACCACCGAGCTGGAGGCTTAAGGTTTCTTGGTTTTCCGACTTTTGCGAGCAGAGCATGGCTTTTGTCTTTCAGGAACTGATGGTCATTCCAAAGCAGCTGGTGGTTGATTGGATGTTGTTGGCCTGGGACTGAAGATCCCCAAGGTTCTCAGCTATTTGGTCTATGTCGTCTGCATAAGCTAATTTATCAATCGATATTCCCCCAATGTGGACACCTGACGAGTTGTCAAGGAGTGAGAAGACAGCGGTAAGGAACAGGTTAAACAGTTCCGGTGAAAGCAAGCAACCCTGCAGCACACCAGTCAATGTTTCAAAGCTATCGGAAAGGCCTTCTCCCGTCATGACGCGGCTTCTGGATTTTGAGTACATATCTCTGATCAATGATACTAAGTTCTGTGGTATACCAAAATGGAGAAGAATTTGCCATAGACCTTCTCTCCATATGAGGTCAAAAGCCTGCTTAAAGTCAATGAAAAGGTGGAAAATACTACGTCCGAGTTCAAGATATTTTTCCACAATTTGACGTACCGTAAATATCTGATCAATCGTTGACCTGTTTGGGCGGAAACCGGCCTAATATTCTGGAATCACAGTTGAAGATATAGCTCTTATACGCTCCAGCATTACTCTGGTGAGTATTTTAGCGGCGTGGCTCGTAAGGCTTATAGGCCTGTAGTTATCACAGATTGCTTTTGAGCCTTTCTTATGGATTGGAACTATCGTGGCTTCACACCATGAGGAGGGGAAGTGACCTTCTTCCCAAGCAGCAGTAGCAATTTTTAGGTATAGGTCAACAAGGGGATCGCAATTTACTTTTAGTAATTCCGGTTGGATTCCATCTGGGCCTGCAGCTTTGTTTGTCCTTAAACCCTTGATAGCCGATTCTATCTCAGATCGAAGTGGGCTTGGGTCTGCGGTGATTGCGGGGAAGCTGTTAAGCACCGATGGGTCTGGGAGGATCGTTGAGTTTAACTTGCTCTCAAAGTGTTCTTTTCCATCTAGTTCGGATCCCGTCTGTGGTTTGGATCTGGTTACCATCTTCATCAAGGAGGGTGCAGGCTGTCAGTCCCTTTTTTTTGGCTAGTTCCCTCACTCGCCTGTACATGAAGTGAGAGTCACCTTTCTTGAATGCCATTTCGCATTGCTCACATTGTTCCCTTATATAGGAGCGGTGAGCACGGCGAGTGGCTTTCTCTACCACACGTTTCAATCGTTTGTACATATCCCGACTTTCTCTATCTAGTTTGTTAGTGTGGTTGCGTTTTTCCTCACATAATGAGATTATCTCATCCATGATCCAAGGTTTATGGTCCGCCTTTTGGACTCCCAGGGTCGACTGGACGACATCGCATATAACCTGCGAGCTACTCTTCACAAGATTATCGATGTCATCTTTTGATAGAGTTAGCGGGATGTAGAGAGGAGTTCAGAAATTCTTTCGGAAAGAGTAGCGGTGTAATTTTGTCGAGTAGTTTGGTCTTTTAAGAGGTCTACTCTGAATCTGGGAGGCTTTCTGGAGAGTTTCGCGGCCGCTTTTAGACGCATTTTAAAGGAAGTCATAACAAGCGAGTGGTCGCTATCGAAGTCGCCGCCAGCCAAAGTGACTGTGTTTGTGATGGAAGATTTCCAGCGTCTAGATACGAGGATATAATCTATTAGATTATGAGTCCTTCCATCTGGGGATGTCCAGGTTGTTTTACGTCGGGCTCTGTGTTTGAAGAATGTGTTAGTGATAACAAGATCACTATCTCGGCAAAATTCCATTAGGCGCTCACCTCTCTTGTTCAGCTGGCCATGGCCAAATTTGCCCATCACGTCCTCGTTGCCAGATGGGTCGTCACCGACAATGGCGTTGAAGTCCCCGATGACAAAGACTATATCTTTCTTTGGTACGGAGTCCACTAGACACTGAAGTTGGAGATAAAAGTTTTCGGATTCTTCATCATCTCTGCTAGAGTCGGGTGCATATACTTGGATGATTGTAAGATTTGCTGGTGAGCCTTTCAGGCGGATCATGATCAGACGTTCTGAGATGGGTGTTGCTGCGATTAGTGATCTCCTAGCCTTACTGGAGAGTAAGAAGCCTACTCCCTACTGGTGTTTCCCATCAGTACGTCCTGATAGTACAAGAGTAGCTTCATCAAGTTTTTCTTCGCCGGTGCCTGGGAGGTGGGTTTCAGATAGGCCGACTACGTCCCAATTTTAACGGTTTATCTCTCTCAGGAGGAGTTCCTTTTTTCCTTGTTTTGCAAGCGTTCTGATATTAAGGGTACCAATTGATAAAGTCGATTTAGGTGATATAATGGCCTCCAGGGATGGAGTTGTCAAAGTTGAGGTATTCGCGCGATTAGCGGTCGTCGTATCGTCAGCTGCCCCGGACGCGGTAGATCTAAACGCATGGCCTTCGTCGGTTTCCCCGGACGCGGTAGCACTGGTTCTCACATTCATTTGTTTGCTCATTATCATCATAAAAGTGAAAAAGGGGTTTCTTGGCTGGCGTCAGGACAGCGGCAAGCCACTCCTCTCTGTCCCTAGCAGGGGCCGACTATATCTCCTACCGATAATGCGCCCTTATGGCATCCTGCATCACCAACAATTTACCCATTGCTGGGGGAGTGGATTGTGACTGGCGGGACGTGTCCACGCGCTGGTGGGCCCAGCCCAGTGCACATCAGGGGGGCCATCCTCCTCCTCCACCTGTGTTTATGTCCCCCAGGTGAGGGTGTTCCAGTTATATTTCAAGACCCCCAGAAACTGGGTCCCCCCCTTGGTCCGCGCCTCCTCTCTCCATGGAGGTATCCTACATATCTGTAGGAAATTCCCCTATCCGCCACCTGGGGACGCGCTGAGTGGCCTGGGGGAGGCCCCTGCTGAGAAGGTAACCCAGTAGGTACTCAGCTTATGCCCAGGAAAAATCAGAATCATTAAACTTTTCATCTGAAAGTGATGCTTAAAAGAAATGCTCAACTGGTCTTGTGGCTATTGACAACTCTAAAACAAACATTTCACCCTATAATTCCAAATGAATACCTTATTTTACTAATTTTTCCTGAGTTTACCAATTTTACTTACCAAGTTTTTATTTTATGGTAATTTTAAAACACTATTACAGCACCTCTTTTCACAGCAGGAGAATGATTAGAAGTGCAACTTATGTACCTGACACTATGTGTAGGGTTTCAGTACACCTCAAAATCAAAACATGTGTTATATCAGTGTACAAGAACATCTGGAAAGCCTATTCACCTCTGCTTCTTTAGTAAATTTAAGTTTCACATCCACAGATTTAAGCAAACCAAAGAATGATTCAATCTGTCTTTGATTGATCTTTCATTCAATCAGTCTTTCAAAAAGAGGGAACAACCTGAAAATTTTGGTTTGGCCTTTACTGAGCATATTTATGACCAGGACCACCGATGCCATAATATTATTTGATCAGGCTAGATTAATTTCTAATGACAGGGGTGTGGCCCACCAATACAAAGAAGCATTTAAAATTTATAAATACTACAAATTTAGGTTTGGCTCTTAACAGGATATAAGTGACTTGTGACTCTTATTTTGGTTTCCTTGGACTAGAATTTGATAATTTATTCATCTTTAAAATAAATTTTATGTCATATTTACACTCAAAAAATGATATGAGTTCCTAACCTCTCAGACATAAAATATCCTGTGCTAAAGAAGCTTTACTTAAAATTAGACAAATGTGATATAGTTTTGTGCTTAATTATTTTATTACTTCCATTTGAAAGAAACTTTAGTCACTTTTTTAGCTTCTTGATGAGAGCATTATTTATTGTTAGTTGTTGGATTTTTGTGAGAAGTTAGCTTTTGGGTTGTTTCTTCTTTTTTCTATTTATGTTTTAATTCTGTTAATTTTTACTGTCTTTGTTATTATTCTTTTAGTAATATTAGGTTGTTTTTCATTGTATTCATGTGATGGTAAGACAGCTACCCTTACTAATTATGTTACTGTAAACCAAAGACAGCCAGGATCACCATAAAATATGTAGGAGTATGTAGGAGAGCTACTATTGATGTTGAAAGTAAAGATAACCTTCTAATAGCGTCTAAGATTAATTTAAAGCTGAAAATTAGAAAGGGTAACTACCTTCTGGGAAGCTATGACGTTGGTAGACTCCAGGATGACATTTTGAGAGAAACTTTCTAGGAACAGTTGAGCACTTAACAGGAGAATTTAAGATTTTACAATGTAGATACTGTAGAAGATGGATAGAATAATTTTAGAAAACAGACTGGGAAGTTGCTGACGGCAACATAAGGAAAAAAGTTCTGTTTAATAGACAGGGGGAGGGGCTGGTACAAGAATTATGTGAGTGATAGATTATATGAAAATAAGAGAAGTGTAAAGCAAGTCAAGAAAAAATTAAAATATGAATTAAGATGGTCTGAAGCAGAGGTCATGGATAAAATTACTCAACATCTGGAAGATGGAGTCAGATGGCATAATAGCAAAATATTGTACTAGCATGTTACTAAATTGAGAGGCAATAGTGAATCTGTACTTGCCCTGGTTAAAGATAGGAATAGGGCCACAATTAGTGAAAAGGAGAATGTGCTAAGTTATGACAGAGTTACAGGATATGATATAAAAAATAATGAAAACATTTCTGACACATGGGCTGTGAAGGAAGAATTAGTGGAGAACCCAGAACCAATTGGGGAAGTAAAACTCGCCTAGACTTAGATTATGCTGATGACTTAAGCATCTTAGATGAAAATGTTAGCCAAATGAATTAAATTTTAGAGGTTTTGTAAGTTCAGGCTACAAGAGTAGGTTTGAAAATTAATATTAAGAAGACTATGTGGCTAAGACAAGAAATAAGTGAAGATGAAAAGGTGATGTTGGGTAAAACAAATATTGATCAAGAGGACAGCTTTACTTACCCAGGTAGGCTAGTATTATTAGTAAAGTTGATGGGCACAGTGAAATTCTTACGAGTAGAATAGCCAAGGCCTTGGGTGTTTTTTTACAGAAGAAAAAGTTTAGAAGAATAATAAGATAGGCTAAGTCTGCAAAGCAAGATCAGAATACTGGAAGCTACAGTGATGAAAGTAATCAAGTATGGTTCTGGGTAAAGATCCAGATTAGGGGCTATTTAGAAGGAAACACATTAAGAAGACATTTTTACTTCATAATATGCAGAATGATTGTAGCTAAAACATTTTAACTGCAGCTACACTATACTTTACCAATCCCCCCCCCCCTAATGTGCAAATATACAGCCCCTATTATATATTTCCTGTGTATTATGCCACCCATCACTCTTCTTTTTCTGGTTCTTGTTTTGTCATAGCTGATTCAATTTACAGCTGCATGGGTTGAAACAAGAGAGATGCATTGGTAAAATACATGGAAAATATAGAACTTGGGCTACATATTTGCATATTAGGGAAATTTGGGGTAAATTATAGTGGAGTTACAGTCAAAGTTTGCTAACTTTAATTATCCTACATGTTATGAAGTAAGAATTATTTTTTTTACATTTTGATAGATGTTTTTTAGAAAAATTGTCTATAGATTTTGGGCACCTAATTGACTCAAACAATAAGCTGTAGAAGAAATGTGGTTTAGTCATACTTTCTAGGGCTGTAATGAAAGATAGGTTGAGATGGCTAGGACATATTCTGCAGATGAAGGATGACAGATAGCCAAAGATCATCTGGTAAATTTGCAGTTTTCAACATAATTTAGCTACAATGAGAGTGAATACATCACTTGGTGCCTTTTCTTATGCTCTGTTATTCAACATTTATTTCTAGGGGAAATTCCATTTTGATCCCTTAATGGGCCCCCAAAGGTACAACAGCCCATAGTAACCAAGTTTTTAAATGTTTTTATATAAGTGCACATAACTGCCACTTATATAACTGTATAGCCTATATAACTGTCATATTATCTGGAATAATCAGTGTCTGCATCTATAAATGCTATTTATGGAATAAAAAGTGTTAGCATCTTGAGTATTTCTTGTTTGGAATTTTTCAATCTTTGATGCACATTTAGTATTTTTGCTGCTCAACAAAATTTTAGTTGTCAAAAGTTGGCAACTCTGCATTTGACAAAATGGCAGCTGTGTTGCCAGATGGGCTTGTTTTAGCCGTCAGGGGTGGGCGTGGGGGCCGTGGGGCGGGAACGTGGGTTTTTTTTTTTTTAAATGGGCTTATTTTGACTGAAAGTTTGGAACCAGACAAAAATTCCAAAATCACAGTGGCTCACTCGTGGCTATGCACCAAAAAGACAAGAGCCCTCCTTTAGCACATGGAACGCTTTCTATTCTGAAACGCTTCCCCATTAGGAATTTATTTCTGCATGGCTGAGATGGCTCTGTGTTAGGAGTCATACAAGGAATTTTATTGCTGCTCAGATTAAGACAAGACTTGAATTTTATGCAGATCTATCCTTTTTTTATATATTTGACAGATATGGCCCCATGAAAGTAGGGAGGGGGGCAGGGGGTGGGCAGCTGCCCCCCCCCCTAGACCTTCAAATTTACATTAGATATGGCTGAAAAAGCAGATGGTTTGGAAAAAGCAGTTGATAAAACTCCATCACACCATTGACTGCCCCCCCCCCTAGACAATATGCTGCCTACACCCATGTATGGCCCAACCTTTTTGTGGCCTAGGCTTAGTCTAGAATTGGGGCTGTTGCAAAAAAATCATGTTAAGAAAACAATTTATACTTTGTAATATGCAGATGTCCCCATTTGTAATGGTATATACCTAGAGAAGGAAACATGTTAAGAAAACAATTCATACTTGATAATTAATATACAGAAATAATTGTTGCTGATATCTTGCTTGTAGCCCTGCTATACATTACCCCCAGGCCATCCCCCTTAATTTGCAAATACATGGCTGAAATTCATCCATTGTACCAGTAAATCTAATCAACTGTGACAAAACAAAAACCAGAAAAACAAGTTACTGATGGGTGGCAGAATGCATTGAAAATATATAATTTGGGTTATATATTTGCACATTAGGGGAAGGAGTTAGGGATAAAGTATAGCTGAGATACATGTAATATGTGTTATCTACAATTATTCTGCATATTATGAATTGTTTTCTTAACATGTTTCCTTCACTACATGTCCTTCTCTAGACTGTTGTAATTAACACTTTTTAACTGCAAGTTTATTATACATTCCCCCCCCCCATAATGTGCAAATATACATGGGCGCCCATAGGCTGAATTATAGGGGGGCTTGCCTGGTCTAATTGGCACTTCCAGTGCTGCAAAATTAAAACCTCAAGACAAAATATCATAGGCAGCACTGCCTAAGTAAAGAGCAATGTGGGCACAATATACTGTTTTGTTTTTTAGACCAGGGTACTTCTTATAGAAAGAAATGTCATAGGAACTTCAAAAAGAGCTCATGGAGGGCAACCAGCTCCCTCTCCTCCACGTCAATTACTTCCCTAAACACATCCAATCAAAATTTTGAGATAGCCATTTTGATCAGCATAGTGTAAGCCACCTTAGAAGGGAGACATATCAAAATGTATTTAAGTTGATAAACAATGGAAATTCACCCTTATTCATTATTTCTCCCTCAAATACTCATTGACTCTCTTGGTACAATGCCTTGGTTTGCATACATGAGCAGTACTTGGAGCTCACCACACACTTCAGTCTAGCCAAAGAGAAAGAACATTGCTATACTGCCAGAGTGCTACAAGCTATGTATCAAAATGAGCAAAAAAGAATTTTCATTGTCTTCTTGAAGCCATTGCTGTCTGAATTTCAAAGGGTCAACTTGCTGTTTCAGCACACACATGCTGACCAATTTCGTCTTTTTGAAGAGCTGCAGGGTTTGATACTAAGTCTCCTGTGTAGGATACTCTGCTCATCTGCAGTGTCTTTGATGGTTAATATGGACTTTGAAATCAATTATTTGCCACTGGATCAAGTTGATTATGGAGACAAGTTCATGATTGAACTGGCCAAATCTAAACTTTCAGACACACAGAAGAACAAAATCAAAATACAGTGTTTTGCGTTCCTGAAAACTGTGGCTAAAGTGGTGCTTAAACAAATGCTTCCTGCTCTGGATTTGCTCCTAAAGCTGAAATTTTTATCCCCTGTGATTTGCTTGTCTCAGTTTTGACCCCAATTTGGAGACTTGCCATTGAGAATTGTTGCTACCACTGATCTCAGTACCTTGGAAAATCAGTGGAGGAAACTGTTGGACATTAATTGGTCATTTGTGTTTGGAGGAACAGTCCTCAAAGACTCCTCTCAGTTCTGGATAGCTGTCCTACATTATCTTGATGCTGTTGGGGCATTTCTTTTTTGTGAGTTAGCCAAGTGGGCATTCACCCTGTTGAGTTTGCCAATGAGCAATGCGATAGTGGAACGGTCTTCTTCTATGATGAATGTCATTAAGAGCAAGCTCTAAAACCATATGCTCTTGCCCATGTTGAGCTCAATACTTGTGTTCAGGGTGTGCTTATCAGCATGTGGCTCTTGCTGCTTGACATTTGAGCCTACAAAGCATATGCTGCTTTTCAATAGTGATATTTATAAGGCTTGTGAAGTTGAAGAAACTGACCAAACAACTGATCTAGTCGATCTAGATAATATCCTAGCCTCCTTAAAGTCTTATATCTCTTAGTGTCTTATGGATCTAAGTGCCTTTCTTTTTTGTTTTCTTATCCACCTGTATTATTCATCTTGGGATTACAAAGGCTTTTGTATTAACCCAGTTCTCATGTTTCTTTTTGAGGCTTTACTTTAATCATAAAGTTATCTTAAAATATTGTGTTGCAACTGCTTTTCAATAGTGATACATTTGAAGTCAAAGAAACTGACCAAACAACTGATCTAGTCAATCTAGATAATATCCTAGCCTCCTTTGAGTCTTAAATCTCTTAGTGCCTTATGGATCTAAGTGCCTTTATTTTTTGTTTTTTATCTGTATGTATTATTTCATTTCGGGATTACAAAGGCTTTTGTATTAACCCCATTCTTATGTTGTTGTTTTTTTTTTTGAGGCCTTACTTTAATCATAAAGTTATCTTTAAATATTCTTTTGCAACTGATTTTCAAGTGATATTCATAAGGCCTGTGATGTCAAGTTGCTCAACGTTTCAGCCTGCAAAATGTATGCAGCTTTTCAATAATGATATTTATAAGGCTTGTGAAGTTGAAGAAACTGACCAAACAACTGATCTAGTCAATCTAGATAATATCCAAGCCTCCTTTGAGTCTTAAATCTCTTAGTGCCTTACAGATCTAAGTGCCTTTCTTTTTTGTTTTTTATCTGTACATATTATTTACTTTTGGGATTACAAAGACTTTTGTATTAACCCTGTTCTTACGGTTTTTTTTTTTTTTTGGGGGGGGGGCCTTACTTTAATCATAAAGTTATCTTTAAATATTGTGTTGCAACTGATTTTCAAGTGATATTCATAAGGCCTGTGATATTGAGTTGCTCAACATTTGAGCCTACAAAGCATATGCAGCTTTTCAATAGTGATACTTATAAGGCTTATGAAGTCAAAGAAACTGACCAAACAGCTCATCTAGTTGATCTAGATAATATCCTAGCCTCCTTTGAGTCTTAAATCTCTTAGTGCCTTATGGACCTAAGTGCCTTTCTTTTTTGTTTTTTTAGTTGTCTGTATTATTTCATCTTGGGATTACAAAGGCTTTTGTATTAACCCAGTTCTCACGTTTCTTTTTGAGGCCATACTATAATCATAAAGTTATCTTTAAATATTGTGTAGCAACTGCTTGTCAATAGTGACACTTATAGGGCTTGTGAAGTCAAAGAAACTGACCAAACAACCAATCTAGTCAATCTAGATAATATCCTAGCCTCCTTTGAGTCTTAAATCTTTTAGTGCCTTATGGAACTAAGTGCATTTCTTTTTTCTTATCTGTCCATATTATTTCATCTTGGGATTACAAAGGCTTTTGTATTAACCCCATTCTCACGTTTTTTTTTCAGGCCTTACTTTAATCATAAAGTTATCTTTAAATATTATGTTGCTACTGCTTTTCAATAGTGATATTTGAAGTTGAAGAAACTGACCAAACAACCAATCTAGTCAATCTAGATAATATCCTAGCCTCCTTTGAGTCTTAAATCTCTTAGTGCCTTATGGAGCTAAGTGCCTTTTTTTATCTGTCTGTATTATTGCATCTTGGGATTACAAAGGCTTTTGTACTAACCCTGTTCTCACATTTCTTTTTGAGGCCTTACTTTAATCATAAAGTTATCTTTAAATATTGTGTTGCAACTGCTTTTCAATAGTGATATTCATAAGGCTTGTAAAGTTGAAAAAGCTGACCAAACAACTGATCTAGTCAATCTAGATAATATCCTAGCCTGCTTTGAGTCTTAAATCTCTTAGTGCCTTATGGATCTAAGTGCCTTTCTTTTTTGTTTTTTATCTGTATGTATTATTTCATCTTGGGATTACAAAGGCTTTTGTATTAACCCAGTTCTCACATTTCTTTTTGAGGCCTTACTTTAATCATAAAGTTATCTTTAAATATTGTGTAGCAACTGCTTGTCAATAGTGATATTTATAGGGCTTGTGAAGTCAAGAAACTGACCAAACAACCAATCTAGTCAATCTAGATAATATCCTAGCCTCCTTTGAGTCTTAAATCTGTTAGTGCCTTATGGAACTAAGTGCATTTCTTTTTTCTTATCTGTCCATATTATTTCATCTTGGGATTACAAAGGCTTTTGTATTAACCCCATTCTCACGTTTTTTTTTCAGGCCTTACTTTAATCATAGTTATCTTTAAATATTATGTTGCTACTGCTTTTCAATAGTGATATTTGAAGTTGAAGAAACTGACCAAACAACCAATCTAGTCAATCTAGATAATATCCTAGCCTCCTTTGAGTCTTAAATCTCTTAGTGCCTTATGGAGCTAAGTGCCTTTTTTTTTTATCTGTCTGTATTATTGCATCTTGGGATTACAAAGGCTTTTGTACTAACCCTGTTCTCATATTTCTTTCTGAGGCCTTACTTTAATCATAAAGTTATCTTTAAATATTGTGTTGCAACTGCTTTTCAATAGTGATATTCATAAGGCTTGTAAAGTTGAAAAAGCTGACCAAACAACTGATCTAGTCAATCTAGATAATATCCTAGCCTGCTTTGAGTCTTAAATCTCTTAGTGCCTTATGGATCTAAGTGCCTTTCTTTTTTGTTTTTTATCTGTATGTATTATTTCATCTTGGGATTACAAAGATTTTTGTATTAACCCCTTTCTCACATTTTTTTTTGTTTTTTTTTTTGGCCTTACTTTAATCATAAAGTTATCTTTAAATATTGTGTTGCAACTGTACCAAAAATTTTTATGCAATAATAAACCAAAGATATTGTATGTCTTTGGCTTGTGGTTGTTACTAGTGTATTCATTGGAATAAGTCATATTAAATTCTAACTGTGAATAAAAAGAGTTCACAGCTGGTTAACCATTATGATGCATAAAACTGCAGATAAAACAGATGAATTTTGGTGGATCACATAAATCGTTGTTCTTCTGTGAAAGTGGAGCAGGATGAAAAAAGTGTAAGCAAGCAAGGTAAAAGTAGAATTAGATTAGGGACAAAACTTTTTCTGACTTTAGCACAAAAGAACTATTTTAGCACTATTTCATAAAGTGTAGCACTAGCACATGCTTTAATCTGTAGCACTTTTGTAATACAATTTTTTAATTTTGTCATGGACAACATGACAAGAATTTTCAAAAAGGTTAAGGAATTAACAAAAAGTTTGGACTGCATTTTTCCATATTTGTTTTGAGAGATTTGTGCAAAGTTTAGTTTAACCAGGACCACCTTTTTGCCATGTTTGTTTCAAAAGATTGGTGCTAAGTTTGAAATAACTGGACAAAAAAACTGATCTAGAACTAATCCAACTACACTTATCAGCCTATGGATGCAAAAAAATTTTTTTTAACTTTAGCACCAAAAATTGTTGTGAAACACACAAATTTGGGCAATTTTAGAACTTTTTGAACTGACCATGATGGCAGTCTTGGTTTTCAAAGGCTTGGGCATATTTTGGGTTGTTTTTCAAAGGCTTGGGCTTGTTTTTTGTTTGACTTTCTGGCAACCCTGAGTGGCATGCCATTTCTGTAAACCAAACAATAAAATTATGAGTATTTCTGAAAAGGATTTGTGATGCAAATGAACATCACATTTTGATTCAGGATGACAGTCTGACTATAGAGGTATGTTTTAATTCTGGATATCTGTAGGGATGTAGCTCAAGCATTTCTATTAGGGGGAGGGAAAAGAGGGGTCCATATCTTGATGGTCAATGGGCATGGGCTATATAATATTTTTTTCCAAATTATTGGGGGACACCTGCCCCCTTGCCTCTCCTAAACAATACCCTTGGTCATCTGAATGATCTATTAATATATAGTTTACCAAAAAGTTTCTATTTGTAGCTGATTCAGGAATGGTAATTATCATTTATGGTAGCCTATTTAGGCTATGTATTATAGGCTAGCAATCACACCCAAGAAGTGAAGTAGGTTAATTCTAATGAAATATTGATCCTTCTTAAAAGACTATGAAGTCTTTTGAAAGAATTCATGCACTGTTTTGTTTTGGGCAGCATCCTTTTATCCTGGAAAAGTCTAATTGCCTCTTTAGAAGTCTTTGGCAAATCCCAAATTGGTCAATATAGGCTATACCAAATCATATTATTGAGTTTCAAATAAAGTGAATACACCATTTGATGCCTTTTTTTATGCTGATTACGAATATAATAAGCATTCCTATCAGAAATGAATTTCAGCCCCCCCCCCTATATAGGCTATACCTAACCTAACCCTGAACTGGCATATATAGGGGGGGGGGCTGAAATTCATTTCCGATAGAAATGCTTATTATATTCGTAATCAGCATAAAAAAAGGCATCAAATGGTGTATTCACTTTAGTCCTAACTCAATAATATGATTTGGTATATATTGACCCCCAAATCTTCATTTGAACATACATGACTAAAGTAGGTTAAGACACATAACTGCATGGCTGCAGTTACGTTAAGAGATCTATTATTCCATTTTCAGTTAGATGTCCTTCACATAGGCTAGGCCTAGCCTATGCTGAAGGGGAGGATTTAATCCAAATTAAATGAATGTTGATTCAATTTGCTAGCTGAAAGATGAACATATACTGTTTTTTTCTATGTGATTGAATAGGTGATTAAAGCACAAAGCCTTGTTCAAATGCTTATTTGTCTCAACTGCTCAAATAGGAAAACATTTATTTTCTCACCAAATAATTAGACTAGCCTACCTTTAACACATTAGTCTATACGGTGTAACCATCAAAAGCCCTAGGTAGACGGCTAATAGCTTTACCAATAGCTGAATAACCATGAAAACTGTGTCAAACCTCCGAAAAATTGCTGTTCAAAATTTATTTTATTAATTTGAATTTTATGCCCAACTATACAGCAGCAGCGTTGGACCAAAGTTCAGCAGCCCAGTCAGATTCCAAATAAAAGTTTTCAGCTTGATCCTACTCTTGGGAAATACCAATGCCCAGGACAAATTCAGCCACGGAAGGTTTCCAAAAGATGAACTAAACTGTATTTAAATAAGACGTAAGATCATCCTTAATGCAGGAGGAAGGCGTAAGAAATTATGCTGATTGCTATAAACCACAGACAAAGTGTGTATAATATATAGTATGTATAAATCATCAATGGATGTTGATATGACTGTAAGTGAATTTGGTTCAATTATTTATAATTGTGCTCAAAAGTCTGAAAGGTTAAATAATAAAATAAATATAAATTTCTTTGATGAATGTAAAACTATGAAAAATTATTTGAAAGATTTACTAGAGGCAGTTAAAAATTACTCTTCATCTGAAGAAAATCCTGAATTATTGTTAAGATTTAAAGAAAAAAGTAGAGAATATAAAAGGTTGATTAATAGAAAAAAGCACCAGAATCTTAGATAAGAACAGAAGGAGCTTGAGCCAGCTTTTAATCTAGGTAATACAAAAGATTTCTGGTAAAAAATGAAATCAAATGATAACCTATCAAATATCCCAGCAGCTGATATTTAGTCAAGGTACTTAGAGAGTTTAAAAGGGGAATTTATAGAATTAAGTGACGAAAATTGGAGTGATTTTGTGTGCTTCCCTGTGAGAGAAAAGGATTATGATGTGGTAAGAGATGTCTCGTCAGAAAAAATTAGGCAAGTTGTCAAGAATATGAAAGGTAATTCTGGACCAGTAACAGATGGAATACCAGCAATTTTGATAAAGAGGTCACTTAGTGTGATATTTCCTGTGTTGGTTTACATAATTAATAGAATTATTAGTAGGCTTAATGGAGCATGGCCTTCTATATGGAGGTTATCGATAATGGTACCTATATTTAAAGGGGGTAGTCCTAGGGATCATGATAGTTATAAGCTAATAGCTTTAGCTCCTATATTTAGCAAAATTTTAGAGGAAATTTTAAACAGCCGGTTAAATGATTGGCTAGAGGTTTTTGGAGCTATGAACGAAGAACAGGGAGGTCTTAGAAAAGGCTGTAGTACTACAGATAGAGTGTTTATTTTAAGTGGATTAACTGAAAAGTATGGATCAGGAAAAAATAAGTTATACGTTGTATTTTAGGATTTAAAAAACCTTTGATAATGTTATTAGAGTTCTGCTTAAAAAAGCCTAGAGGATGGGGGGGGGGGCTATCTTGCTGTTTCATTCGTTTCGTTGTAAATAGGTATTTTGAAACTAGCGCAATAGTAAGATTACGTGAGTCGGGTCTTTCAGGCCCTTCTAAAGTTAAGAAAGGAGTAAAGCAGGGAAGCGCCTTGTCACCTCGAATTTTTGGTCTTTTTATTAATGACATTGTTGAATTTTTAGCAAAAAAATGGGCTCCAACAGTGATATTAGGTAAAAAAAAAACTTCTCAGTGTTGTTGTTTGTGGATGATGCTGCTCTAGTGCCAAATTCGGCACACGATTTACAGAAGCTTCTGGATTTAACAGATGATTATCTAAAGATGAAGTGCCAACAGGCAAATTTTCAGAAATCAACAGTGGTTATATTTAACAAGAGGAAGGATAAATTTGAAAGTAGATTTTGGTTTGAGGGGGATGAGATAGAAGTTGCGGATAAAATTAAGTATCTTGGATATATTTTTCAAACTAAAGGGAGATGGAATTTGCATATAAAGGAAAGGTTAAACCGGGGAAGAGCAGCAATGTTTACAATTTTCCGAAATAACGTAATGGGATTAAAAAAAAACTTGTCCTTACATAAAAGGGTCTTTTTATCGAGAATAATGCCCATTCTACAATACAGAGCCAAGATCTGAGGACATGAGAAAGCGGCTCAGCTAGAGAGTATTAAATTAGGGTACTTTAAGAGATTGTTTGGGCTGCATAGAACGATTCATTCCCAGTTTTTAAATGGAGATTTAGGTATATGGCCACTAAAAAATTACACACTAGTCTCAATTATTAAATTTTGGTTGAGAGTCGTCCCGTTACCGTGTCACAGGTTACTTAAGGTGGCTTATGAATATTTACTCTCGCAGAGAAAAAAAAGTCATGGCCACTAAAAATAAAACATTTTAGACAAAACAGGATTTTCTTTTGTTTGGAATGAAGGTAGAGGACCAGAAACGAAATCAGAAACGTTAAAGTTTTATATGGATTTTAAGGTGATTTATGGGTAGGAGTTCTACCTTAAGGTGAATTTACCAGCTTGATACTTAACATTGTGGATGCAACTCAGGGCTAACTTCCTCCCAATTAACGCAAGATTTAAAAGATATGCTAAAGAAAGATGTTTTAATGAAGTCAGATATTCTTGCCCGCTTTGCAGAGTTAAAGGGGCTCTTTAGGGCTATTTACGATAAGGTAAGGGATATTTGGAAAAAATGAGTTGATGCTTCAATGTGTCTTAAATAGTACATCGCCTCAGTTTATTTGTAGAATATCAAGGTATCTGAAATTTTTGTTGAATAAAACAAGTAAACCTTAACTTATTTTCATTTTTTATCAGGTTTAAGAAAATATAATGAAGAAATCTAAAATGAGGGGTCTAATTCCAAATTATTTCTTAAGTGGGTGGAATTACCAGCCAATGTGACCTCACTTCAAATATAATTATTATTTATCGTTCTTTGATAGACAAGCGGTAGTGATTCATATATTTGCAAAGAGTATTGAATGAGGAGTTGCATTGCATTTCTCTTTTGTTGCTGAATTGTCGTGTTCAAATTAAATTAAAAAAAGCAAATCAAGTGTTTGTTTCTAAGCGTATGTTGTTAAAGCAATTTGTTATTAAGTGTATGTTTCATTTAAGTGTTTTTTGATGTTGGCTGATACAAGTTCATTATATTTGTGCTTTTTACGATGATCACCGATGTAAGTGTATTATATTTGTGCTCTTTTTGTGTTCATGACCATATTTTGTGGCTTTAACACAATTATCTATCTATCTATCTATTGACGTCCAACTGAAATGCTTTTATGGTGCCAATCAATTGATGCTTGTGCTCGTCTATTCTCATCCCGGTTTCACATTACAACTAAACTGCCAACGCTCTAAGCTAGTTGCGCTACGTATGAAATTTTTTCAACTTTGTAATTGGCTTTAAGTTATGGAGCTTAAGTAAGTTACGTTATGGAGCTTACGGACCTTAAGTGAACAAGTGTTAAAGATATATTTAGCTAATGTGAAACTGGTATAGTAGCAGCACTAGTAGAGGTACTAACAACAGTAGTGTATCCAGGGAGTGGGAGGGGGAGTGATCCCCCTTGGCACGGGCAAAAAGTTCTATCTTTAGGTTCAACAGACCAACGCATGTTCGAAAAATATTTGACAACACTTTATCTGCCCACCTTGAGTCTTTAGGGAATTGCCCGGAGTGTTTGGTGTTGCCTGAGCTTACAAATAGTTTGTTAGTTTGATTACTAGTAAATTGTTGAAGCTTCAAAAAGTGTGGATGTCACGCTTTTTGCAGTAACTGCTTCTTTTTCCGTAACTTACTTGAAGCACGAACGATCGTGCTTCAAGCAAGTTTTTACACAAAAATAATGGTGGTATTTGTGCTAAAGAAAATTACAAATTTTTTACGCATAGAAATTGCAAAGTTAGCAAAAATTGTTCTCATGATCATACAGCTATAACAGCTGCTCGCAATCACGAGAAACGAAATCACCGTACACACCCTGACCTGGCCATCAAGGCCGTATCCAGGGGGGGGGGGGGGGGTTACCCGGTTTGAACCCCCCCCCCCCGAAATTTTTGACCGACTCGAAAATAAGTCGAAAATTAGTAAAACCTAGGTAAAAATCAGTAAAATTAGTCGAAAACTGAGTCAAAAATTAGCAACCCCCCCCCCCAAAAAAAAAAAGTCAAAAATTAGTAAGACCCCCCTGAACAAAAATCCTGGATACGGCCCTGCTGGCCATAGGTGATATTTCCTCAAACATTTGTAAACAATTCGTGGTAATTTTAGAGCTAGTCGTTGCAATTTGTTACATATATATAAGCTCTACCCATAAGGTAAATGTAGTATGTTTGAGTGCAATTTTATTAATACCAGTCTTCACCCCGAAAAATATGGCTTTCCTCTCTCAGATCCACGTTCCTCTCACTCTCTTCTGGCTCCCACAATTAACACTCGCCAAATTGCTCGCTTTAGTAACCATTTTACTTTCCCAAAGGTCCTTGTTACGAACGCCGAAAGCCTGAAATTCGACAAAATGATCGAGCTAGAGTCCCTCTGTCAAGTACACAAAATTGATGTAATTGCCGTAACTGAGGTCCAAGCACAGAACCCTGATTTATTGAAAGTTAATAACCACTCCCAATTCATAAAACTTCGTCCTCATGATCACCCCCTAGGTAAAAAGGGAGGTGGAATACTATTATTTGTAAATAATTATCTCTTTCCTAAATGAATTTATGCTCCCAACCTTTCAGCTTATGATGAAATCAATTGGGTAAGTGCAAGACCTAGTATTTTACCAAGCTCCTTTAACTTGATCGTGTTTTGCTGCTTTTAATATTCTCCAAATCAAAACACTGCATAAAGACAGCGATTCTACCAACAACTGAATAGTAGTGCTAACTTTGTGCTCTGCAAATTCCCGAAAGTTGGTATTTTCCTAGTAGGTGATGCTTATGATCTGAAGTTAAATTCCCTTTGTAGTTTCCTAAACTTAAAACAGATGGTAAAAATACCAACAACAAAAGCAAAATCTACCCTTGATTTGATTTGCACCAATATGCAGGCTTTCTATGCCCCTCCTATCCCCTTGCCCCTGTTAGGAGGAAGTTACCATTTATGTTTATTAATGAAGTCTCTCAACAGCTTTAATCATACTTTTTCTGTTACTGAGTTCTCTTAAGCCCAATTTCCAGTGATGGCCTTTTCGAATTCGGATCTTGGATTACTAATGAAAACTGTCTGGCTCTCAAAGGGAACAATGACGTTAATTTTAAAGTCTCTAACTTCCAAAATCTGATAAAAACAAAATACATAGATTCCTTTCTTGAAAAAAGATTGAAAAGATGTTCTAAATAAAGCTAATTAGAATTGAAAAAAGCTAATTAGAATTAAAATGAATCTACTTAAGAATGGTAAAACTTCCGAAGCTAACTCACTGCGTAAACATATAAAAAAGAAATATGGCTTCTTCATATCACAAATGTAAAGTCAAGGATTTATTTTCTACAAAGCCAAAACAATGATATAATAGAACAAAAAAAAAATTGTGATAAAATGCATAATAATATAGATTTTCATTTCCAAGAAGACCCCTCAGTTACAGCCAATGATCTGAACAAAGTTCTTTCCTCGATAGTTCGGAGCCTCCCTCACCTTTCTTTTGACACTCTTTATGATTTGTGTTCTCTCAGTTTTCCCGTTATTTCACCCTCAGATGTGGAGACAAAAGTTGAGAACATTAAAAAGAATGCAGTACTTGTTTACTAGACATCCCGATTGCACTAATTAAAGCCTTTGCCGACAATCTCTTAGAGCCTTTGTCCTTACTTTTTAATAAAATTACCTCTACTTGTAAATTCCCAAATTGTCTGAAATAAGGTTTTATTACTCCCGTAAAAAGAAAGGTAACAAGAAAGATTCTGATGGTGTCCGTCCCATTACTCTTTCTCCAGTTTTTTCCAAGTTGTATGAAAGCATTTTAGCTGAAGGGTTGAAAGTAAACATAATGCCAAGTGTTGACCAACGACAATTCGGAAACTTACGCTCTACATCTATCACCCACTATTTTGTTCACCTTATGGACACAATATGTAACACACTCCAAAACCCAATACCTGGCTCAATGTTATCGCTATGGACTTGCAAAAAGCTTTTGATTAACCATAATAAATTGGTAGAGAAACTATCCAATGACTTTCAAGTTGACTCTTATTTAATTAAATAAGGGTAAACACACCTTCTTTCCTATCTAATAGAACGCAAGTCGTGAAATACCTGATTATATATTCTGGTCCCCTCCGAATTTATAATGGTGTGCCTCAGGGAAATCTATTAGGTTTAATTTTATTTCTTGCAATGATAAACAGCCTTGGTGTCGATTTCCCGGATAGATGGAAATTCGTTGATGATATAACTGTCTTAGAGACATGTTTCAAAAATTTAAAAAGTAACCCATTGGACATCTTGCAATCGATGTCAGCCGAGGCTGTTACTAATGATATGAGAGTCAATCTTTTAAAGTCAACTGTTTTTGCTATTAATTTCCTTAAAAACTTCCTCTTCTTTTTCCTTCCTCTTCTGTTTGGTGGTAGGAACCGCGTGCGAAGGGGAATGATTTTTCTTTTATTTTATTTTTTTAGGCCTAGGTTGTATATTTCTGTTGTGAATATGAAATTTTGATATATGCCTACCCTTAGGACAACCTGACCCCAGGTTCTTGGGTCGGTAGTGAGTAAAATGTATTGTCCTTGTGTGTGTTAATAAATTACTACTATTACTATATCCAATCCCCCTTGAACTGTCTGTTACGACGAAATTACTGGATGTTACCATATCAAGCGACTTAAAATGGGATCGCCATCTTAATGACATCTTAAAACGAGCAAATGCCATATTTCCCTCCTTAAACTCCTTAAAAAATTTTAAATGCCCTAAATCGCTTTGTTTGAGGACCTTTCATTTGTACGCCCAACCCTCAATTAGGCCTGTCCTGTTTGGCATCCTGGCATCTCAATTGAATTATCGAACAAAATAGAGGCAGTCCAAAAAGATGCCTAAGAATTATCTCTTCAATGAGGGTAAAGAACCTTATATTTCCCTTCTTCAGAGAGCTAATCTAGTCACCCTTAAGGAAAGGAGAGCAAAAGCTTCCCTGCGTTTCACTAACAATGCCCTTCATAACCCTCGGACAACTCCCTTTTTCCCTGGCCAATATTCACCCTTTGGGCCCTACCTCCTGCGTTCTGTTTCAGCAAAACCCCCCCTTCTTGCCCTAATAAGAGTATCCACTAAAATGCATAGAAGAATTTTCCTCCCTTACATAGTTGACATATTCAATCAGTGAATCTCCACAGCCCACCTCCCCCCTCCGTCCCTCCCATTTTACTTCACAATTTTTAATTTTAATGTTCATTTTACAAATTTTGAGGTTTTTATTTTTCAGTAACATAACTAACTTATGTTTTTGTTTAAATTATTTAATCCCCTTTTTGGTTTTAAAGCTTTTCATTATTTTTTGAAATTTTTGCTGATTTGGCATTGACCTTCTAATATTATAAGTTAAAATTGTTTTTGTTTTCACGTATTTGACATTGACCGCTGTAAAATGTTTTGTTGTTGTCTGTTTGCTTGTTTTTGTTTTTTTTTTTGTTTTATTGACGCTTAAGTGCGAATTCGGCCCATTTAGACTTGTGGCAGCTGTTTTTCAGTAATAAATTTTATCTTATTTTAACTGAGTAAATTTCTTGAAAAGACTGCAATAGCCAACACGTGTTGGTAATCATGCTTCTGGATGAGATTGAAAAGTATAAGATTTTTGGATAATATTAACAATTTATGATGGTAATGGGAAGACAGCACTCAATCATAGACAACTTTTTTGATTCAAAAGCTAGGCCAGGTGACAATCTACGTCTAAATGAAGATAGAAATAATGAGAATTTTAGTTCTGATAGTGATTCCAGCGCTGTGACTAATCGTAAAATTGTGTATGATCCGTTAGCATCAATTGAAGTGAGTAGCCCCAGACCTAACAAAAACATCATAAATATAAGCACTTTCTGCAAAAATGATATCAGAAGATATATCGATAAGATTGAAAAACTGTTTGATCGTACGCAATTTTAATTGCTTCAGAACATTTGCATTCTGCCATCTAACTACAGCTTTCCTTATTCAGTTTATGAAAAGCAGGGCAGGGACAAACAGAGAGTTTTAAATCGTACTCGCTTCGATGAATTTCATTGGCTAGTACTCTCAAATAAGATTAGGGGTTTATTCTGTAAATATTGTGTTTTGCTCCCAGTCCGAGGCGTTGGAGGCTCCAACAAATTGAAAAAGCCGGTAAAGAAGCCTCTCGTGACTACTGCAAACGAGAAAGGTCGATGCCATAGTTTGTCATGAAAATAATCAGTACCACCACAGTTCAGTTGGAAGCATGCGAACACTTCCTTTTAAGATGTAATAGTCCTGAAACCAGGATTTTAAGCCTTGCAAAAGAACAACGCAGCAAAAGGGTACAGAAAAACAGAGCGAGATTGAAGCCAATTGTAGAATCAATTATTTCCTTGGGTCGACAGAGCATTATTCTTCATGGCCACAAAGATGATGGAGAATTTAGTCATTTTAAAACAACACTTGGAGATTTCAGGTGCAAATGCTACTTATATAAGCGAAACAATGCAGAACAAACTAATTGAATGTTGTGCTAAAGACATTCTTATAGTTCATTCTATCAAGTTCTACTTTGTGGCTTTTGATGAAACAACGAATGTCACTACTAGGTATTGCCTTTTAGACTTTCACGAAACAAGTTACTCAGACAACATTGGAAACTTTAACTCGATAATTAAAGGGGAAACACTTGGCAACGTTGTATTGGATTTTCTTCTATCTCTTGGGATTGAGTCCAAAAATATGCGGGCATAAGTACTTATTGGTGTGTTACGATAATTTCAGAATATTGTGGTTTTCTAAACAAAGTTCAAATGGTAGAAAAGAATGCCCAGCGCTGCCAATGTTGCCATGTTAAAGAAATAACTTTTGGTGTTTCTGCAAAGCCCAATTCTTTTTTAACCAAAGTAATGACAGCTATTTGGCATGTGTGAAACACGCTGGATTGAAAGGCGCAATTACTTTTCTAGCTCGTGGTAGAGCTCCTTAAAATCATGGAGATTCTTGAGATCATCAGCTACTGGGCAGAATGCACAGCTGCAGCAAACGTAAAATCCTTATTGACTCCTATCACATCCTCCTATCTGATGGTAATCATGGCACAAGACACAAGAGCAGGGTACAAGAGCTTATATCTTGCGTCTGCAGCAAGTTATGTTAAGGACCGATTTACCCAGCTGGAATTCAAGCATCTGGAAAGTGAAAGCAAATTAAAAAAAAATCTTCGAGGAGGGAACTAAATTAGAAACTGAGCTGTGTTAAGTAACAACAGGCCCAAGGATAGCGAAAAAGTAAATAAGTCGGATTAATATACCATTCAGTTGAGACGAGGAATATTGTAGACGGTCTCTTTTATTTACATTTTCGTTTGTTCGCAGAACCGTCAGTTTGTTCGTATGGAAACGAACAAACAACAGTTCACTGTTACGATTCATGACTTGTCAGCGTGATAGTGTTTCTTAGTCGGTTTTCCTCCTCAATCGATTTGTGAATCTGCCCTAACCAGAGAAGTAACAATTTGGAAAGTTTGGTGAGTTTGTTTTAGAGAAAGTAATGCAGGCACATGTAGAACACCTACATGTGCATAAAGAAACACATTTTTACAGAAGGGAAACCTTACAGAAACACAACTGCGGTGCTGATACTTTCTCGAATGTTTCAGCGCTCTTTCAGATTCTCATAATTCTATCCATTAGTATGGCATCTGTTGAATGAAGATTTCCACCTTGAGATGATGAAAAAGCCAGCAAAGAAATAAGACGACGGAGGAAAGACTCACCACACTTGCCCTTCTTCATGTTCACCGCGATACCGTCCTAAGTGTAGACAGTGTTATTGATAGATTTGCTAATAGTGGAAATAGGAGACAAGATATGTAATATTGATAATGTTTCTTAAAATGTTCTTTTGTGGAAAGCTTTACAGAACTGATAGCTAAATGATGGATAGAAGCAGAGCCATGCACATTTCAATATCAATAAGTAACTTCGGCTTAATTTAGAATAGGAATTTTTGCAAAGAGCAACCCCCCCCCCTTTCTTAAATCCTAGATCCACTTCTGACTATCAGTAACAGTAGCAGTAGTAGTAGTAGTAATAGTAAGCACAAAATTCTTTTTGGTTAGCTTAACACTAGTCGAACAACAAATGAATACATGCCGCAAAAACTCCGCGCACATGGTATAATTTGATTTAATTCAATATCCCCTTAGACATATCCTGAAAGATTTACCTTAGCAACCTTAGCCTTAGTAGTAGTAGTAGTGTGCACATAGGGCATTTCCTTTTTTCAACATCCCCTTCAACATGCTCTGAAATCTTCAACTAAATGCTCTAAGCTGTTTCTGAGAAATTACTGATACGATTTTCTGATAACAGAAATACACACAGTGTGTTATGATCTGCTTCAGCATCCCCTAACTATTCCCTGAAGGTTCCACCTTAATGTTTTTAGTCTCAGTATCAATCAGTCAATAAGTTTATTGTTAAAGCATAAAAAAACATGTACATATTTCTAGCCCCACAAACAGCTCTATGGCTTGTATATATAGGGATAAAACTAGACAATTAAATCCAAATAAAAAAATTTGAAACCCTTTAAAGAAAAATTGTGACCCACCATTCAAAACGAGCCGAAACCAAGCCAAGAGAGAATAATACACACAAGGCAAGCACCACTCACAGCAAACATTTCCAACCCGACCCAGAGACGTCCATCGCATCTTAAGAAAAATAATTATTAGACATAATTCATCAAGACATTAAATTGTTGTTTATTCCTTTTGAAAGTACCAAACTGACTCTGGTTGTGTTTTCCGCCCGTAAAGATAAGTGGTCAAACGAATTGAAATCAGACCTAACTGCTGAAATAAACAAAATATTAATATCCAAAATATTAATACAAAATATTAATGTGTAGATCAATCAGTGACGAAAGATGGCATAGTTTTTTTAAGGGGTGTCGGAATATCCCCGTGGAGTTGAAGCAAAGTAAAAAACACACAAAAGAATGAGTGACTTAAACATAAAAAATACTTTAGATATACTAACAGGTTAGTTATAAAACTCTTTGTTTCCTGCATAAGAATCCTTCCTTTATCACATAAATTTGACAGTTGTTCCAAAAAAGAAGAACAAGTTGACATTCATATAGTAGGGCAAGCAGAGACGCATGACTGAACTAATCAATGAGGTAGAATTTTCAAAACTGAACCAGGAAAAAAATGTTTTCGCTTCCTTAAGTTCCTCGAGATCTTCATTTTAATTTAAACGGATTAGATATTTTTGCAGCTCACCATAAAATTCGATCGTTCATGAAGAAGCTTATACTGTGAAAAAGTTGCATTGATAATGGCAAGTGGGAATGTCTTGAAAGGCTTGAAACTATTATTATTTTAAGTCAAGTGAAGCTTAAGATAAACGTACTGTCTGAAATTTCCAGTCATTTATCACTGTAAAAAAAATTCATGACTATTTTGGGGAAGAGAGGAAAAAGTTTGATTCTTTGAGTTAGATTTGTAACCCATATCAAGACGACTTACTAACTAGTATTTCAACGAAAGCAAGTAAAGAACTCATTTATCTATCAGAAGATACGTCACTGAAAAATAGTTTTAACCGTAAACAATTATCGAAATTCTAGCTCTCAGTTACTGATACTCAGTTACTCAGTTACTGACTTGCTCTTTGTCTGTTTAATGAAGCTATAAAAGTGCTCCTCCTCTTTACTAGCTCATATCTATGTGAGGCCAGATTTTCGGCTCCATTGAAATAACTTTGTAAAAAAAAAAAAAAAACATTTGCAGATGTAGTTATGTAAGTAATGAAAAAATATCTATGTCGTATTTTTTATTAAAATAGTCTTTCATTGATATTGATAATGTTTACAATTTTTTTTTTCATTTCAATTAGAGCTAATAAGTTCCACTGCTTGCCAGTATTGAATCTGAGAATTATCAATATTAAGGCTCTTGAGCATTACCCACTCAGTATTTGCTCACAACCCACTGGTTATTCACTACCCAAAGTTTGGAAACCACTGCCCCAAGCCTTTCTGAGTTATTTACACCCTTTTGACAAGTTACGTGAACATATTATGTTTTGACTTAGTTTAACATTCCCCTTAACAGCTCCTGAAAGCTCCATCTGAATAAGCTTAGCTTTTTTGAAGAACAAGAATTGAACATGACCCCTCCCTTCCTAACAAATACTACATTTAAGTAATTCGCTAATTGCCAAGCTTACAGTCCCTTCCCCAGGGGATCCGCGGAGTCATTTTATCCCCAGAGGTGTGGTTACAAGGGCGGATCCAGGATATTTTTTCGGGGGGGGGGTACTAATTTTTAACTTTTTCGGGGGGGAGGTACTAATTTTTGACTCAGTTTTCGACTAATTTTACTGATTTTTACCTAGGTTTTACTAATTTTCGACTTATTTTCGACTCGGTCAAAAATTTCGGGGGGGTTCAAACCGGGTAACCCCCCTGGATACGGCCTTGTGTGGCTATTACAACTTTCAACTATAAACAAAATAGCTATCTCAAAAATTTGATTAGATATCTTTCGGGGAAAAAAAGGTCAGAAGGGGGGCTAGTTCCCTCCAATCACATTTTGACTCTTAAAAAATGCTCTAGAAATCACAGTTTCCCATGGAATAAGCCTCTTCCGAAGTTTCTATGATATCTCCTTCCATACTAAGTGCCTTGGTGGAAAAAAAAATAAGATGAATAATATAAATAGAACTAACTTTGCTCTTTGCTTAGGCATTCCTATTGCGCTGCCTATGACCTAAACCATGAAATACAACCTTCCATAATTTCCATGACATTTTTATTTTTATGATCTTTCACTTTATAATATGCAACCACTGATTTGATACAATCAGCCCTGGGGGGAGACTTATAAATACCTGTGCATAAACATCCTAGCTGAAAAAAAAACCTAATGTCGTGTGTTTCAAAACTCTACCCTAAAACCTTTGCTCTAAGATTGGAGATTTACATGAGATTACATGGTTTAATTCTCAGAAAGATTGAACTCTCTTTTGGATGTGTTTTCTATTTTTGATAAACTTACTACTCACTTCTGACCTAATGACTTTTCTTATGCAAAGTCAATGACTTTCTTAATGATTAGTATACAAAGTAAATTATTTTGATTTTAGTCGGAATTTTGTTGTTTAGATATTTTAGCAACAAGAGCCACTCTTTGCCAACAGCTCGGCACACAAAAGCTGTTAGGTTCAGGTAAAGCATAAACAGCCCATTTTTAGATTGTTGGTTTGTATTTGCAAGAGTCATTCAAAGCAGTCTGACGCGTGCAGAAGAATAGACATTAAGATTTTCTTTTTGGGTTGGGGGCGGGGGTAATTTTGTCATCACTATCGGACTGGAGGACCTCTCAGGAAAATTAAAAACTTGGCTTTCAACTATTCTCATTTTTTTCCCAGTTACCCATCTGTCCCCCGAAAAAATATTTAACCATTCCTCACCTCTTGAAAATAAATGAAACCCCACATTTATTGACTCATTTAAATGCTTATTAGACTAGAGAATGCTGTATATAAAATTCTAAGAGAAGAAAAGTGTGATTTTAGGAAGGACTGAAGGAGAATCGACCAAACTTTTCATTTTTAGATTAATAGTTAAAAAATGTCTTCAAACGGAGTGGAAAGAGGTTTAAAGGAATAATTTAAAGGATATTGGGACTTCAGAGGATAGGTGAGGAATGTTTTGAGAAGCTTTGTCATTCTGTTGCCTCAATTCACTAGCGTTATGCAAAAACCGTCAAAGTCACTTTTTCCAAATTTTACAGGAGAGCGATTTTTCTGGTTGAAAGCGTCTTCTGAATCCGATTATGAACGAAAACTGCTGGGGAAAAATGATATATGCAAAAAAAAACATCGAGGAATTGAACTTTGCCATTAGATTTCACTAAAATGGAGTATATTTTGAGATAATGGACTTAATCGGTTTTTGCAAATTGAATTTTCTCAAAATCTTTCAAAAAACAAATTGCAAATTCAAGCTAAGTCAACTTCGTTTATGTAAGAAATGGTAATAAAAAAAAAATTTGTAAAACATGATAATATTAGCTCATTCTTCTTTATTTTCATTTTCGAGGTAGTCCACCGCTGTATTGTCATAAAGCAAATTTTTCTAGAAGGCATGATAGTCCTCAGGCACAAACGGCAGAAGTGACATCAAGTCGTCGTATTTCGCTTTGGAAATCGTCTTCCCATTGGGATGCTTTGTCTTCATACCTGCAAATGAGATTTTCTGGGATCCTCTCTTTATAAAATTAATTATTCTGAACGGTGCATCTTCATCTAGACAAGTTTTGAACTTGATGATGCCAAATTCTTTTTCGTACCTCAAACAACTGACACCTAACCAAGAGAATGGCTGATTTTCGACATCTTTTCCTGAAAAATTCGTTAAAGTCAAACATTTCTGACTTCGGCATCTCAGTGGCGGTTATGGGAATTTTCCCCTTGCAAGACCTATTAAGTTCGTCCAGTCAGCTGGAACTCGGATTTCAAAGTCTGTATACTTTTTGGCCTTCTCAATCCTGGCATGATCGCTGTCGCACTCGAGGTGAGTATGTCCGGGTTCGAGAAACTTTTGATCTATCAATTCAAAATCCTCCGAAGCAATTTTAAAAACGTAATACGAAAACATTCTGGTCACATACATATTTCGATTCTGAGAACCACATGTGTCCGAGTACAAGACTAGCTGTGTTATTCTTGATGGCAGTGCCTTCAGATGCTTGAACAGACAAGAGGCTGCCTCAGAGGCTCCCTTGTCGCCCATTCCTTTGTGCCAATGGTAATTGTATGACTTTCCCTCTTTCAAATTGCTTATTACGTGAATGGTAAGGTTGTAGGTCCACAGTTGCCTTTTGTAGAAAGCTATTAGTCTGTACAAAGGGCGTAGGAAGACACTGCTGAAGATCAAAAACCCACAATAGAGTGGAATGGTCGTTCCTTACAACCTCTTTGTCTTTCTGTTTAGACTCGTACGCCGATCTATAGGCTGTCTCATGGGCCTCAAGCTGAGCTTGTAAGACTCTTTTGGAATCTTCAGGATCAGCACAATTAATCTGTTGCTTAAGCTTCTCACACGTTCCACAGGAGTCCCTGACAGGAGTTCTAAATCTAAGATTGTATTCTTGATAGAAAACTTTCTTGTACATTGCAACCAATTTTGCTGGCAACCCCTTTTCTGCAGCAAAATCTTTGTAAAGATCGTACATCTTCTGAAGGGTAAGATTAGAAGAAAGATATTTCCTGGAAGTTTTTCACCTTCCATAGTGGGATTTATAAGCAGGAAATGATTCAATGTGCTGCTTTATGAGCTCAATGTCAGCCGGGACTGATCTGTTGAAAGCTTGGCGTCTCTCAGGAGTGTTAATAACAGAGAACTTCCCATGCTTTCCTTGAACCGTTGCAAGCTCTGCTTTGGTTAGAGCAAAGACAGACGTAAAACAGGACTTGCATATTTTAACTTTCTCCGATTCAACTGTCACATAATAGTACCAGGCATAGCGCTCCTTGTTACTATCATATTTTCTCTTCCTGGTTCGTTTCGGTCGAGTTCTGTTCATGCAGTTGAGAAGAAATTGTTACTGCTGTTTCTTTTCACCTATAGCCCAGTACGATTCAAACAGAGTGGCTTTCGTTTCACTACGAAGTTTTTCAGAACAGCTCAGCCTGCAACTTCTAAAAGCTTCATTCTGTTTTCTAGCAGGGTGAACAATATTTTTGGCACTCACATATTCTTCGCCTTTGTATTTTCTTTCAGTCCGTTCTCTCCGTCTCATGTACTTCGCACTTCGGCCACGCTTTCGTCCGGAATGTGCTTCTTCCGAAGTAACTTCAATGTCTTGGTCAGGCAAAGAATCTGTCACCGGGTCTTCAACAATATTCCCTCACCCACGGGATCGCACATTCTGTTCTTGTTGGCTTGTATTATTATTAATTTCACTAGGACTCTCTTTTGTTTGTAAAACACTAACTGACTGGGTTGTCTCGCCATCATAGTCCACTTCCTCAGCTGGCTGAAGGCTTTTGTATACCTTTGGAGGATTAAAAACAAGAGCAACAGAGTCTTCTTCGTTGCTGCTACTACTGGAAGGAACAAAATCAGAAATCATCGACTCTGCAGAAGAAAGATCCTCCTCTGGGTCACTCTCCATCAAAATTTTACCAATTGCATTTAGATCAGAAGGTTTCGAAAGATCAAGTTTTTGCCTGGTTCTGCGATCCATATTGCCTGGAAAAAAGGTAGTGTTGAAAGCTAGTTTAAAGCCTTTTAAGAGTATCAAGCATCTTTCAGTTCTGTCACAACACTCTCCTAACCAAATGAGCTTAAATGTACACTTTTACATCCGTGGAATCAGTTCTCCAATTTTGCCAATGAGCCCACAAAGACTTAAATAAATGTAGAACTAGCTTTTTCTCCTGTTGTTGTAGCGAGAAAACGCTATTTTTTGGTTTTCTACTGGGTGGATAATGTGAATTGGGGATACATTACCCGGCAAAAGACAAAACATATGTATTTGTAGCTGCAATTCTGGTTTTATTAATTCTAAAAACATTGGCGGCAGAGGTTATTAACTTTGAGGATTCATTTACAGTGAACGTGACCTTCTGAGTAATTGGGTGGTGAATAGCCTATTTAGCAAGACTATCAGCAATTTTGTTACCCTTAATCATTATGTGAGAAGTAACCCAAACCATTTTAAGTTGAAAAGCCTGGGAAGACAAGATTTTTTAAATCTTTTTCTGTAGATGAAGAATAATTGGAATAACATTTCCTTGCCTCTTTTTGAGATCAGAAAGAACACTTTTAGAATCACAGAAGATAACAAAGGAACCTGATCCAGCTTCCAGCATAGCATCCAGAGCCTTCTGGACAGCAAGGCATTCCGCATGGAAAATCGAGGATCCATTTGAAACTCTAATCCCAATTGATGAACCATCCCATTCAGAAAAAATACCTATGGAAGCCCTTCCATCATTGGAAACTGATCGATAAGTAAAAATCTTTTTCCAACTGTAAAATTCTGCCATTTGAGCTAATGTTAGTTGACGAAGGATTTGAGTGTTCATCTTAGTCTTAGGACAATCCATGCCAGGGATATTAGTGTCTATGACATTATCAATACTATTGGGAGGGCCGGAGGAGGTCTGAGTCTTGCAACAAAATATTAGATTTTCAAGAACACCAATACCATTCCGTAAGGAGCTCAACTTGACAATGGCTGGACTACTATATGTCTTCCAATTTTCACATGAGAATGATAAATTTTCAGAAAACTCCTTGAAAAACGGGGTGGTTATGATTGTTGTTAACTTTCATAAGGTAATTAGAGAATAATTTCAAGAACATTTCTTCTAAAGAAGGGATATTCACTTTATTGTACAGTGTTTGCAGTGGGTGTACTTTTAAGAGCACCAGTGATAAGTCTCAGACTCTAATGTACTAATGATTCTATTTTAGAAAGTACTTTTTTGAAGCTGAGAAGTACACAGGAAGACAATATTCAATCTTTCCATATATTATGGAAATGAGTAGTTTTCGAAGCCTATCTTGGCTGGCACTTTTGCCCTGCAACAGCACGCATAAAATTCAGCCGTTTTTCAAGTGCATTAGTCAGATAAGAAATATGAACATTCCAATTTAACTTATTATCGAGCCAAACTTCAAGGAACTTCACATTCCTGTCAAAGTGAATGAACTGATTATGCAGAGTCAAACTGGTTGAGGGACAATCTTGCCTCTGGTCACTTTTCCTATAGAAAACTGTGCCAGTAGTTTTTGGGATAGGAAAAATCAGACTTTTGGATTAAGCCATATTGACAGTTTATCAATAGCTTCCTGAAGCTTGGGTTTGCAAGTTTCAGGACAAGTACCCTCGGTCCAAATGGCTAAGTCATCTGCGTACAAGACAAATTTTACTGAGGGTATATTATCAAAAAAGACAAGCCCCTCAGGCATGTAGCCCTTGTGGGGATTTTCCTGCAATCTTTGTGAACTTGGGACAGGGTAATCCTTATCACAGGAAAATGTTAACATTAGATCATCAGCCAAATCTAGCTTCCTTATCACCAGAACCTTATTAGACACATATTCATTCTTGACCTTCAAACAATTAACACTGTTGATTGACCCTACCAATATTGATTCCTTTTGGAACTCTTTAGTCTGCTTTCTTTAAAGCATAATTGCTTTCATGATTATCCCCAGAGTGGCATTAAGGGGACCAGGGTGACTATTGCTTGTTAACCAGATCGTTATGATTTTTACTCATAATAATGACATTGGTCTGAGATAACAGAAGATGTAGATGAACATCCTAAGTCAGGAGGGTCGGACATTCCTAATGGCTAGCCAAGCACTATAGGAAACACCAAAACAAAAGCAATTCAACACTATCAGTCTCAAGATGAAAAGAAGAAAAGGAAAAATGGCTTAAATACCTCAATATTAACCTTTAAACTAATAAACACAAGAAAATCAAAATTTAGCAAAATGCTTCGTTAGTTTAATCTTTTCAACTTTTTCTCCTTCCAAAAATTCCATTTGGTTTGTAAACACTGATGATGGTGATGAATCGAAACAGTACAAGTCAAATCTTGCGGCCACAGACAAAAAGCAAAAACATGCCAAGTCCAGTTACCGCCGGATCCAAGGACTTGGCTTGATTTTGCGATTTACAAATTGCTCTAAAGGGACTTAGACTGAAAATTCAAATTTTAACTGTGACCTTATTTGAAGACGTAAATCGATTCTGATCATACCAAACAACTTGTCGTGAAATTTTACATAAGGTGGAGCACATAACTCAATTTCGTAAAAAATGTGACTTGGACGGTTTTTGCATAACGCTAGTGAATTGACGTATTTCTGCAAAAAGTTGTTAGCTGTTTTACTAGTAATAAATGAAACCCAAAACGAACAGACATTAAAATTGATAACCACGGCAATTTAAATAAAATAAGTAATAAATCGGACGAATGAATAACATAAACGAAAAACAAATTAATAATTAGGGAAAAACTAAAAGGAACATAGATTGCTGCGAACAAGAATAAGGCAATTGCCTCCTTAAACCCACTAAAAGCTAGAGACTTTTGATTTTAGCCATGAACAAAAAGTATTTCATATAGATGTCTATGTGTCCTATCTTACAATATTAAAGAAAAGGTCGGGTATATGGGTTCCTATAGGCTATTATGATGGGGTCAATGAGAAAAACCGAGGGTAGACAAGCAAAAGTACGAAACTGATTGTTACAATACAATTACTTCAGTTGAAATATTTTGTCTATGGTGCTAGTCTAACTTAAAGATTAATATCATAGATGACACTAAAAGCAATAACGCAATTTTGGCAAATGATTTTGAAATAATTCCGCATTTAAAGCCGTTGGAACTTGGAAGTCTTGACACTGTTGATACCAGGAAATTTATCTTATTGACAGGCCAGAATTGAAGTTTGAAGTTCTGACAAGATTTCTTTGAAAGGTATTGAAAATGAAACTAAATCTGTAATTTTTACATACAAACAGCTAGCCTACATAATCATTTCTTTCTAAAAGCACATAGCTTCACCTTAAGAAAATTAATCATTAAAATTATTGACTTTAAAGAGTTGACTGTCATGTAATTATTGGTAATTTCTTTGCAGTTCATATTATTGACTTGTGAATAAAATAAACCCACTCAATGCCTTTTTTATGCTCTTTCCAAATATAATGATCATTTTTGGGTAAATTTTTACCAAATCATATTAGATTGACTTACGACTAAAGTGAATATACCAATCGATGCCTTTTTTTATGCTCTTTACAAATATAATAATCATTTTTGTTGGAAATGAATTTTACCCCCACCCTTATATAGGCTGTACCAATTCAGGATATATAGGCTATTTGCACATTAGGGAGGTGAAGGTATATTTTATTTCTGGTGTAAATGGGAGGTAAGTTTAAACTTTACCCCCCCCCCCCCTAATGTGCAAATATACACCCAAATTGGTAGGCCTATATATAGGGGTGGGGGTAAAATTCATTTCCAACAAAATTGATTATCCTATTATATTTGTAAAGAGCATAAAAAAGGCATCAAATGGAATATTTACTTTAGTTGTAAGTCAATAATGGGATTTGTTAAAAATTTACCCATTTTTGTTGGAAATGAATTTTACCCCCCACCCCTATATATACCAATTCAGGATATATATTGCCACATTATGGGGCTGGGGGTAAATTTTATTTCTGATGTAAATGAGAGGTAAGTTTAAGCATTACCAACACCCCCCCCCCCCCCCTAATGTGCAAATATATAACCTGAATTGGTATATATAGGGGTGGGGGTAAAATTCAATTCTGACAAAATTGATTATTGTAATTATTGAGTGGTATGTATACTTTATTTGTAAGTCAGTAATGTGAACTGCAAAAAATTACCTAGCCTAGTTATTATTTGTCTGAAAACTGTTCTAGCCTAGGATATTTACTGGGCTATTTTTTAAATTTCAAAAAAATGTCTCTATGACAGTTGTCTCTATTTTATTTGGTAAATTTCTAGGGGGTCATAGGATTTAGCTAAGGAGAAAGTGAAAACATCATATGATGCCTTTATTTATGTTCTTTCATAATTCAAGAATTGCTTCAGGGGCTAATTACATCTTGAATCCTTAAAGGGGCCCCAAATGTATTTTATTTTTGTAACAGCACAAAGAAGTTATCAACACTAGTTAAGTTATTGAAAAGTAGTTAAAAACATATCACTAGTACATAGTTTAAAACATAAACTATGAATAAGTTGTTCAAGAGAAATATATTCCAAAAATACTTATTTATAACAATCCAAACTTCATTTATTAGGCTACTCAAATATAACCCATTTTCCTACCATTTCAAGTTTTTTAAATACTGCTGACAAAATAGCACTGAATTTTGTGATTTGAAACTTTGCTGTCAACAGTTCAGGGTATTTATTTGCAAATTAGGGGCATGGGGAGAGGAAATTCATTGTAAATTTGCAGTGGGCTTTATAATTTAGCTAGGATGAAAGTGAAATAGCCTGAGAAAAAGAAACTGATAATTAAGGAAAATGTTGTTTTGTCAAAATTTCAATAGGTATTATACACCTGTTGGCTGTTGGCTACAATTTAAGCCAACAAAAAAACAGTAAAATAGAGAGTAAAAAATTATCATAGGCAGTGTAATAGTGCTGTCTAAGCAAAGAGCAAAGTGGGCACAATATATTATTATTTTTTCTTTTTTTCTGACCAAGGCATTTTGTATAAAGGAGTTGTTGTAGAAACTTTGGAATGAACCCATTCTATTGGAAATTGAATGTTCTAGTGCCTTTTTTAAGAATCAAAAGTGATTAGAGGGCAACCAGCCCCCCCCCCCCCCCCCCACACATAATTTTCCCACACTTCTAATCAAAATTTTTAATAGCCATTTTATTCAGACTTGTTGAAAGGTCCAGTAATTGTGTCTTTGGGGATGTCACCCTCAGCCTACAGGGCTAGGGATATAAGTAATGCTAGCTGTCCATTATTAACTATTAGGTTTTAATGAAAGGGTGGTTTTATAAACTTTGGAGAGGGCTCACTTGATAGGACTAGTGCCTTTTCTAAATAGGACTAGTGCCCCCTCCCAAGCCTAAAAGCATCCATTCAAAGCTTTGAGGTAGCTATCTTATTCAAAATAGTCCAAAGATCATGTAATAAGGTCTCTAGGGTTGTTACAACCCCCCAGGGCAAGAGTTGTAAGTTATGCCCTGGAGTATATAAGGTTTTTATGGAAGGGGTGGTGGTACAAACTTTGAAGGGGGCTTATTTGATTGGAAATTGAAAGTTGTAGTTTCCTTTTAAGAGTCAAAGTGACTGAAAAACAACTAGCCCCTCTCCCATGCCCTCTTTTCCCAAATGCATCCCATTAAAATTTTGAGATATCCTTTTGTTCAATATGCTCAAAATTCCTACAAGAATGCCTCCAGGATTGACACAATTCCTCAGAGCCCAGGGACAAGGATTGTAAATTGTGCCCTGTGGCATATTCTATTTGTATGGAATGGGTGGTCTTATGAACTTTGGAGGGTTCTCATTTAAATAAAAATTGAAAGTTCTAGCTTCCTTTTTAAGAGTTAAAAGTTATTGGATGGCAACTAGCCCCTACCCCTTGCCCTTTTCCTCAAAATGCTTCTGATCAAAATTTTGAGATAACCACTTTGTTCAAAATAGTCCAAAGGTCAAATAATTATTTTTCTGGGTCTAATAATTCTTGCCATCCCTTGAGGTAAGGGCTATAAATTATGCTGGCTGCCTATTGTTAACACATTAGGTTTTTATGGAATGGGTGGTCAGTTAAAGTATAGAAAGGGCTTATTTGATTGGAAATTAGAAGTTCTAGTGTTATTTTAAGGGTCAAAGGTGATCAAAGGGCAACTTTACCTCCCCCTTACGCCCTATTTTCCTCAAATGAATCAAATCAAAATTTTGAGATAGATATTTTTTTTCAAAACACTCTGAAAATCAATTGACTATAACTCAGGAGTTGACAAATCCTTTCAGTCCCTGGGTAAGGCCTTTAACTTATGCAAGTTGCCTGTTGTTAACATATTGGAGGGTTTTTGTGGAGGGATTAGTTATATAAACTTTGGGCAGGTCTCATTCAATTAGAATTTGGAAGTCCCAGTTTCTATTTTAAGGGCCCTTTCTAAGAGTGAATAGTGATTGGAGGGCAACCAGTCCCCCTTCCACACCTTTCAATTCCCCAAACATATCTAATTAAAATTTTGAGATATTCATTTTTTTCAGCATAGTTGAAAAGTCTAGGTACTATGTCTTTTGTGATGTCCCCCAGCCCTCACAATCTTGCCCTTACCCTTGCCTCATATTCTATAAGCCCTTATAAATCTTATCTATGATGTTTTTAGCTCAAAATTAGGGTTGTTTTCACTAAAGTAAATAATTACTTAAAAAATGCTTTTTTTTGCAATGCACATTCAGCAGGACAATACACATATACTATTCATATAGTATTTTTTTTTGTCTACTATGCATTTGGTCTATAAAGATATAGATGTCTTGGACATGGATATGGAGAAAAATGGAGTAAACAATGCACTACCACTTTCCTTTTGGCATTTATGAATACTTTATGACAAAATTCTTGTAATATGAAAATTACTGGCCAATTTATATTTCAGTTCAAATTTAAACTTGGTTAAGTTTAAATTTGTTTCATTCTAATTAACCATCTTATCTAGTATCTTGATATAGAAATTAGAAGGGCTTAAAAATGTATAATAATCTGTTGGTTCTTCTTGATCTTAATGATAATTTTGGTTATTCTTCAAGTTTTATGCAAAAATTACCACTTTCCTTTTGGCATTTATGAATACTTTATGACAAAATTCTTGTAATATGAAAATTACTGGCCAATTTATATTTCAGTTCAAATTTAAACTTGGTTAAGTTTAAATTTGTTTCATTCTAATTAACCATCTTATCTAGTATCTTGATATAGAAATTAGAAGGGCTTAAAAATGTATAATAATCTGTTGGTTCTTCTTGATCTTAATGATATTTTTGGTTATTCTGCAAGTTTTATGCAAAAACTTATAAACTGTGGTAATTTTAAATTGTTTTATTTTGAAAGAAGGATAAAATTTGTAATGTTTTGACACCTAGTAATTTGGTTATAGTGACCATTTAATGGTTTTGCATTATAAGACATTATAATGGTTGCTTGGACTGATGAAGAATTAATTTAGAATTTAATTCTTAGTCTTGTTGATGACTGTGAGAAGACAATGACACAAGGAATGTTTAAATAGGCTACTTCTTGGGATAAATGGGTCCTAAAAATATAAACTTCGAAAAATACTAAAAGATTTATTCATTCACTCTTTGCTTACAAGGCAATTACAAAAAAAATATACATTCAGAAATTTGCTTTTTGTACTGATTTGTTTTTTTTTTTTTTTTTTTTAAATTGGACCCTTAATGAAAGGTCAATATTAGATGCTCATTCAATTTGGGCATTTGAATAAAATCATGAATTACTCAATCATTGTCCTCAAGACATTTTTTAGTTCTTTTTCATTTTTACAAAAACGAATCAAAAACTAACAGAAATCAAATGAAATAAGTCTAATATCATTTCCATTCAACTTTGAGTTCATTGTTCATTATTCTTTCTGGTAGTTTTTTTTTTGCTCTGCTCAAGACATAGCTTTGCTCTTTACTTTTTTTAAACAAAGTTTTATTTTATTTAACTATAGGCAGTGCAATAGTGCTGCCTAGTTAAAGAGCAATGTGAACACAATGTATTATATTTTTTTTAGACCAGGGCTTTTTGTGTAGGAGGAGTTGTTGTAGAAACTTGGAAATGGGCTCATTATATTGGAAATTGCAAGTTCTAGTGGCCTTTTTAATAGTCAAAAGCGATTGGAGGGAAACTAGCCCCTCCCATGCCCATAATTTTCCAAATGCATCCAATGGAAATTTTGAGATAACCATTTTGTTCAGCATAGTTGAAAGGTCCAGTATTTATATTTTTGAAGATGACACATTGACACCCCCCCCCCCCCTCTCACCACCCCAGGGTAAGGGTTTCTAAGTTATGCCCCAGCGCCATATAAGGTTTTTATGAAAAGGTTGCCTGTATAAACTTTGGAGTGGGCTCATTGGATTAAATTAATTTAAAAAAAAACAAAGTTTTTCCAAGGGAAGCAAAGTTGAAACTTAAAACAGACAAAAATTATTACTTCACAGCCTATTTAATATATATTAATATAACTAGTACAAATAAACCAACTAATTATGTTTCCCTGTGCTTTTATGATTATACAAAACTAGCACTTTACTGAAAACACAAAAGTCAGGTATAAAAAACAGGATTATTGATTTAAGAGACAAAGGTGAGTATGTAGCCTGACAACACTAAACGAATCTATAAAGCTTTTCATAGTCTTACACCAGTTGTGACATTAGTAACTTTCAGTATACAATTAAAATTATCTTAAAACATAAGATCTACCAAGGATGTTTTGGTAGCCTGCTTGTGCCTCCCTTTGAGAAATAGCACAAAAAGAGCCATTTTAGTGCCATATGGCACTTGCAGATGGCAGAATTTATAAAAAGCACGTAGATATGAGAAATAGCTTTTAAATGAGCCATTAAAAATCATCTCTATGGTGTTCTGGTAACCCGCTAGACCTGATAAAAAAAAAAAAAAAAAAAAAAAAAAAAACGGGAGCCAGATCAGTGCTACCGATGCAAAAAAGTAATTTTTCTTGTTGTTCAGGGAGGGGGACTGTAACTTCCCTGTACAAGGTTTTGACCATGTGAATTCCAATGGTACACGTTTCATTTTGATATGACACCATTTTTGAGGGTTGTGAGGCTTTTTTTTGGAAATCAACATAATTTTCTTTTCGCAATAAACTTTTACTTTTAAGACGAACCGAAATTATAGTTAACGTTCCTGAGTCAGTGTCAAATGGGATTTTTTTTTCACTAGACTGTTTTTTAACTTTTGGTTACTATGGGCTGTGGTTTGCTCTTTACTAGGTTGCAGCTGCCGCTACAACCATGATACCTTGCCGGGACATACTTTAAAAATGACTGAAAAAAAAACAGCGGATACCGATATTCCCGATACGATACATGCGATACCAATATGCATGATACCGATATGCGCGATATCGATACGCCCGATACCACATACAGCCCTTCCCAGGGACTATGGAGGGCCATATCATCATCAAAACCATATATATTGGACCTTTGAATTATGTTAAACAAAATGTCTATCTCAAAATTTTCTTTTTGGTAACTTAAAAAGGGCACTTACAAATTCAGTTCCCTTTCGAATGAGCTATTACACACCTCTCTATGATGCTCTGGCCACCCCCTAGCCCTTCTAGAAAAAAGAAAAAAAAGGGAGACAGATCAGTACTACCCATACAACAAAGTCATTTTCCTTGGTGTTCAAGGTGGGGGACTGTAATTATCCTACAAAAGGTTTTCGACCATGCTGATTCCTATGGTGCACTTCAGGCTCTTTTTCGAAATCACCCTAAATTTCTTTTCGCAATAAACTTTTACTTCTAAGATTAACCGAAACAATAGTTATCATCCCTGATTCAATGTCAAATGACAATTTTTTCTCACAAGACAGTTTTTTTGAAAACACGTTTTTCAACTTTTGATTTCTATTGGCTGTCGTTTGCTGCCCCTGCAACCATGAAATCAGAAGTTTTAATGCCCTTTTTAAGAGTCAAAGTGTTCAGAGGGCAACTAGCCCCCCCCTCATGGCCTATTTGCCTCAAATGTATTCAATAGAAATTTGATTTAGCCATTTTTTTTCAAAAAAATCGTCCGAAGATCACGTAGCGAGGCCTTAGGGGTTTACACAAACTCCAGAGTCTGGCGACAAGGGTTGCAAGTTATTCCCTGGGGGCAAGCAAGGTTCTTATGGAAGGGGTAATTGTGTGAACTTTAGAGGAGGCTCATTTAATTCGAAATTTAAAGTTTTAGTTCCCTTTTAGAGTTAAAATTGACAGAGGGAGGGATGCTAGCCTCTTTCAAGCCTATCATTCCCCAAAACGCATCTGATCAAAATTTCAAGAGAGGTATTTTGTTTAGCATTGTTCAAAGGTCCAGTAGCCTAGTTATGTGTTTGGGAATGTCAACTTTCCCACAGTCCTAGGAGTCCTAGGAATACGTAGAACTTTTACCTTGTAAACGTCTTTATAACCGTCGTATACTCGGACACCTTTATTCTGTGTTTGTTATACCACATGTTATGTCACTTTCGCCGTTTTGATCTCTTCCACTGAAACTGATAAGCGTTCAGTCCGCCAAGTGTACTACAAGTACGCAAAATGTCTCCTAAGCGTTCCGCCGTGGGAGAGAAACACTAGAATTTCCAAAAAATATAAAATTGTTGACCCGACTAATGCAGTCACTAAGCATATTGACTAATTTCAGATTTTCTTCTTTGGGTTAAATTACTTCTTTTTGGGTTTTTCTATAAGAATCCCTGGTTTGGCTTGCTATTTGTATGTTGTAGAAACTTTTCGACAGTTTTTAATCCTAACACAAATAGTATTGTTTAATTTGATTTTATGTCTCCCCAGGCTGACCTGAAAAATAAAACTTAATACCATTCCCAAAAAAATTCTGACTTTGCTCTTTGACATCCTGGATGCACTTACAATCTTTAGGTTTATTTAAATTTTACAAGCAAAAGTAGTAATAGTAGTAACCCTGAAAGTTTCAACTTAGCCTAATACTCCCGTCGTTCTCGAGACGTTGCTGAGGTGTCTTATTGGCAACCACACACACAGTGCCTTTTCATTTAGTGTAAAAGCAAGGTTTATTTTTAAAGCATTATGGGTGAATTGCATAACTGTGGGGGGGTCAATACTGATACTGGTAGCAATTATAGAGTGGCGCTGTGTGTGATATTGCTTATATGCCCTTTTGAATGCCTATATATATTATATATATATATATATATATATATATATATATATATATATATATATATATATATATATATATACATATATATATATATAATATATATATATATATATATAGTTATATATATATATATATATATATATATATATATAATATATATATATATATATATATATATATATATATATATATATATATATATTTATATATATATATATATATATATATATATAACTATATATATATATATATATATATATATATATATATATATATGTATATATATACATATATATATATATATATATATATACTATATATATATATATATATATATAATATATATATATATATATATATATATATATATATATATATATATATATATATATAATATATATATATATATATATATATATATATATATATATATATATATATATATATATATATATATATTATATATATATTATGTTGTTCTTGAGATATTGCTTTGTCACTTTTTTAAATATTCCTTCAAATCTTCACTTTAATACCCTTAGCTTGTGTAGTAGCAACAGTTGAAGTAATAATACCAGCATTTGTAGCAATATGCGCATAGCACCTTTAATTTCTTCAGCATCCTCTTCAACACCCACTCTGAAAGTTTCTATTTTATACCGTCAACCGTTTCTCAAGTATTGCTGATACGCCCTCTTGACAACCTGTGCGGGCATATTGTGTTCCAATTTAGTTTAATACAGTTTCAATGTTCCCCAAAATTTTCACCTTAATGTACTTAGCTTTAGTAGCAGTAGTAGCAGTACCAACAGTAGTAGCAGTATAATTAATACTAGTAGCCTTAGCTTTAGAGGCAATAGTAGCAGAAGTGGTAGTAATAATAGTAGCAGTAGTACTAGTATGGGTTGAAGCAGTTGCAATTAGACGCAAATATAGTCTTTTGGTTAGTTCAAAATCCCCTGCAACAAGCCCTGTAAGTTTGAACTTCACACACCATCTGACAGAGATACTAGGGACTCAGATGAATTTTACTTACAGTTACAGGAGCAAATAGACAAGGTCCCAGGTAGAAATATGATGTTATTACTGGGAGATTTTAATGCCCAGGTTGGTAGAAATAGGGATAGATGGTATCCCAGCCTAGGTAAATTTGGTGTAGGAAAAGAAAACAGTAATGGATACAGACTTTTGCAATTTTGTAGGTATAACAATCTAGTTATAACCAATACGGTGTTTGGTAATAAAATGGCTCATAAGTTAACATGGTATTCACGTGATGGTAAGACAGCAAACCAAATTTCCAGGAACAGTTGAATACTAAACTTAAGAGTTTAAAATTTGATAATGTGGAAGATGGTTGGAATAATTTTAGAAAAATAATTTGTGAAGTTGCTGAAGGTGTATTAGGGAAGAAAGCTAGAACTGCAGTTAAGAATATTAGTGAAAAAGCTTTATGTTTAATAGAAAGGAGAAAGGACTTGTACAAGAATTATCTGAGTGATAGATCGTATGAAAACAAAAGAAATGTAAAGAGAGTGGAGAAAGCATTAAAATATGAACTAAGGAGGTGTGAAGTGGAGGCCATGGATAAAATTGCCGAGGATCTGGAAGATGCAGCTAGACGGCATAATAGTAAAATATAGTACTGGCACGTTAACAAATGAGAGGGAGTAGTCAATCCGTACTTGTCCCAGTTAAAGATAGGAATGGGGTCGCAATTAGCGATAAGGAAAAAATTACAGAGAGATGGGCCGAACATTTTGAGAACTTGCTTAACCGAGATAGAGTTGCAGGAAAAAATATAGAGGAAAATGAAAAAGTTTGTGATACTTTGGATGTGAAGGAAGATTTGTTTTGTGAGGAGGAATTAGCAACAGTACTAAAAGGATTAAAGAATAATAAGGCTCCAGGTGCTGATAGGGTGGTAAATGAGTTTCTTAAATATGGTGGCTCTGAGGTTAGAAATAAGTTATTGAAATAAGTTATTAGAAATAAGTCCTGAGGCGAAAATAATTTCAATGATTTAAAGAACATGAAAATTGGAACTTGGAATGTTACGACGTTAAGAAATGACCATCGTATCGACATTTTTACTGACGAATTCAGACGATTCGAATTGGACTTATTACGAGTTTCAGAAACTCATATGCCAGGGATAGGAAGCATGAAACTAGGTGATATAGAATTTGTTTACTCAGGCAGGAAGGATGGGGTACATAGACAGGGAGTAGGGCTCATGATGAATAAGGAAGCTGATAAGTCTTGTTTAGGCTGGGAAGGTATTAATAATAGAATACTGACTACTCATTTTATGACTGAAAATATCATTGTATCAGTTACAGTAGTATATGCCCCTGAAGAACCGACTGACGGAGATACTAGTGACTCAGATGAATTTTACTTACAGTTACAGGAGCAAATAGACAGGGTCCCAGGTAGAAATATGATGTTTTTACTGTGAGATTTTAATGCCCAGGTCGATAGAAATAGGGATAGGTGGTATCCTAGCCTAGATAAATATGGTGTAGGAAAAGAAAACAGTAATGGATACAGACTTTTGCAATTTTGTAGGTATAACAATCTAGTTATAACCAATACGGTGTTTGGTCATAAAATGGCTCATAAGTTGACATGGTATTCACGTGATGAAAAGACGGCAAACCTTATTGATTATGTTATAGTAAACTGAAGACTGGCAGGATCAATACAAGATACTAGGGTATATAGGAGTGCTGTTATTGATGTTAAAAGTAAAGATCACCATCTAGTAGTGTCAAGGGTTAATTTAAAGCTGAAATAACGGAAGGGTAACTACCTCCCGGGAAGTTATGATGTTGGTAGACTCCAGGATGAGAATTTGAGAGAAACTTTCCAGGAACAGTTGAATACTAAACTTGAGAGTTTAAAATTTGATAATGTGGAAGATGGTTGGAATAATTTTAGAAAAATAATTTGTGAAGTTGCTGAAGGTGTATTAGGGAAGAAAGCTAGAACTGCAGTTAAGAATATTAGTGAAAAAGCTTTATGTTTAATAGAAAGGAGAAAGGACTTGTACAAGAATTATCTGAGTGATAGATCGTATGAAAACAAAAGAAATGTAAAGAGAGTGGAGAAAGCAGTAAAATATGAAGTAAGGAGGTGTGAAGTGGAGGCCATGGATAAAATTGCCGAGGATCTGGAAGATGCAGCTAGACGGCATAATAGTAAAATATAGTACTGGCACGTTAACAAATTGAGAGGGAGTAGTCAATCCGGACTTGTCCCAGTTAAAGATAGGAATGGGGTCGCAATTAGCGATAAGGAAAAAATTACAGAGAGATGGGCCGAACATTTTGAGAACTTGCTTAACCGAGATAGAGTTGCAGGAAAAAATATAGAGGAAAATGAAAAAGTTTGTGATACTTTGGATGAGAAGGAAGATTTGTTTTGTGAGGAGGAATTAGCAACAGTACTAAAAGGATTAAAGAATAATAAGGCTCCAGGTGCTGATAGGGTGGTAAATGAGTTTCTTAAATATGGTGGCTCTGAGGTTAGAAATAAGTTATTGAAGATTATGAATATGATTTTTGAAAAAGGGGAAGTACCTAACGATTTTAGGAAAACCTTAATTAAGCCACTTTATAAGAAAGGTGATAAAAGTGAGTGTGGTAATTATCGAGGCATTAGTCTGGTCTCTGTAGGTAGTAAATTACTTAGTAATATGATACTTTTTAGACTGAGAGATGCCGTAGACAAAGTTTTAAGAGAAGAGCAGTGCGGTTTTAGAAAAGGTAGAGGATGTGTCGACCAAATTTTCACTCTTAGGCTAATAATTGAGAAGTGCCTGAGTTTTCAAACACCTTTGGTCCTCAGTTTTATAGATTACGAGCAAGCGTTCGATTCTGTTGATAGAAGAGCTTTAGTAAAGGTTTTATCCTTGTATGGTATACTAGACAAATACATTAAAGTGATTAGTGCTATGTACGAGAATAAAACTGCTGCGGTTAAGGTAGGAAATGAGGTTAGCAGCTGGTTTTGTATTAAATCAGGAGTTAAGTAGGGCTGTGTTTTATCCCCCTTTGTATGGATTATTTTGATGGACTTTGTTTTAAGGAGCACAGGAAAGGCAATGGGAGACCACAGAATCAAATGGGGAGGAAAAAGTCTCCTGGACTTGGATTATGCTGATGATTTAAACATCCTAGATGAAAGTGTGAGCAAAATGAATGAACTTTTAGAGGTTTTGCGAGTTCAGGGTGCTAGAATTGGTTTGGAAATTAATGTTAGGAAGACTAAGTCACTAAGGCTAGGAATAAGTGAAGATGAAAAGGTGACGTTGGGTAATGAAAAGATTGATCAGGTGGGCAGCTTCACTTACCTTGGTAGTATTATTAGTAAAGATGGTGGGAGCAGTGAAGATGTTAAAAATAGAATAGCCACGGCTCAGGGTGTTCTTTCGCAGTTAAAAAAAAGTCTGGAAGAATAGGAAGATAAGTCTGCTAACCAAGATTAGAATATTAGAAGCTACAGTGATGACAGTGGTCAAATATGCAGGGTTGCCAAAACTTTTAGGGACAAAAGTGTCCAAATCAGCCAAAAATGGACACTTTTAGTGTCCCTCTAGAAAATTAGCCAATATACAGGGTTGCCACTATGAATTTTCAAAACCTGTGAAAAAGTGCCAAAAAACCTATGAAATTCGTCCTTCTTTGTTCTGCTACCTCGCGGTCTGTTACCTGCATGAGTTCTGCAGGTATTTCCAGATTTGACATTAACACTACCAATAAATTAAGTTTAGTGCTAGTTCAATTTGAAAAGCTGGCATAAAAAATCGTCATGAGAATGTCAACAGAGCAAAATTTTATATTGATTATCGATACCGCTACCTATCTTAGTCGAAAAGTAAAGAACCAATCATAGAGATTCATTTTCACTTCGGCATTTTCATAAGTTATGCGAAAGAGATGCGAGTCTTTGATCTTCGGTAGCTATTAAGGATCTATGGGCGCGACAAGGTCCGAACGGCTGTAGCAACGAAATGTCTATTTTGACCTACATGGTTTTAAAATTAAACAAAAGACGTCAATCTCCTTAACCACTCAGTCAACTGGTTGGTCAAGTTGTTAAAATGGTTCAACAACTCCTCTATCTTGCCGTTTTTTGAACATTTAGAAGAACCCTGAGCAAAAATGACGCTTTCGAAAACTAAAAAAGTGAGAAGACAAGACCAATTGAAATAAGTTCGCTTGAGTTGTACTCGATAGGAACTGGTGACCAGCGTTTGACAAAAAATCACAACTGAAAGTATAGAATATAAAACAGAAACGTTCGCTAGTGGCTATAAATAAAATTGAGCCGTAACACAGCATTTCTGCGAAACTCCTTTCTTTCTATAACAGCAGTGTAATAATAGCCATATGCACGCGGCTACGCGCCACAGGGATTTACGCGGAACGTGCCAGCAGGGAATGGCCATTCACTTCTTCTTTCCAGCCTTCTCAGCGGCCTTGGTGACTTTGCCACCAGCAGTAGGTGGGTCCTTGAAGTTGACCGACTTGATGACAAACATCAATCGTAAGATAGAAGAAAAAGATGGATTCGATAGTTCCAGCCACAGTTTATAGAATTATCCAGTAAGTTTATCGCAGATCATTTCTGGTCTTCATTCTCGGTACGAACAAAAGCTCCTCCCACTTCTTTCTGCATTAGCGGGTTAGTCTGTTTCCGTCAATCAATGAGAAATGGTTACAAAGTGCATTATTCGTAATAGCGGGTTTCCACTTGTTTCCGATTGTTTCGCGTCTGACTTGTCTACCCGTGAAAAGATCTGATGCCGCTTATGTTTCTGTCTGCAAAAACGTGCATTATTCGTAATAGCGGGTTTCCACTTGTTTCCGATTGTTTCGCGTCTGACTTGTCTACCCGTGAAAAGATCTGATGCCGCTTATGTTTCTGTCTGCAAAAACGTTCTCTGGAGCCCTCGTACCTTGGTCCGGGTTTTTATAATGGGTGAGATAGGGAAAGATCATACTGGATAATTATATAAACTGTGGTTCCAGCATACCACATTGGTTAAGACTTTAGGTCCTATTCCTATTCGGTTGATAAATGGTGTTCGTGCAGGGCGCAAAAACATCGAAGAAAAATCTCCATGCCGTTACCAAAGCTTAAAAGTAAAGTACAAATTAAAAGCAGTCATATTTATAAAAAAAAAGAAGAAAATCAAGACATTTGGGTTTGATTTAGAAAAATGTCCAAAAAGTGTAAATTTTTCAAAAAGCTGCCTTTTTTGACCCAATAGTGTCCCGGTGTCCCTCAGAGTGAAAAAGTGTCCAAAAGGCACTAAAAGTGTCCATTTGGCATCCCAGCAAATATGGCTCTGAAGCATGGACGCTTCGGAAAGCGGATGAAGATTTGCTAGATGTTTTCCAGAGAAATTGCTTAAGGATTGTTCTGGGTACCCGGCTGACTGACCATATTTCAAACAATAGGCTATACGAAAAATGTGGTTCAATACCGCTCTCTAGGGCTATAATGAAAGAAAGGTTGAGGTGGTTAGGGCACGTTGTGCGAATGAAGGATGACAGGCTGCCGAAGATTGTTCTTTTTGGCCAACCATCTAGGGCTAAACGGAAAGCAGGTCGTCCCCGTCTGGGGTGGGAGGACGTCATAAAGAAAGATTTAAAGGAAATGGGAACTTCGTGGGCGGGTGTAAAAAGGGAGGCTTTGAATAGATTGGGGTGGAGGAGGATCGTGCGTAGCTGTGTTGGCCTCGGGCGGCTTGGTGCTGCGGTGAGTTTAGTAGTAGTAGTAGTAGTAGCTCTAAAATTTATACAATCACCCTTCCACTAAAACCTTATATATACCCCCAGGGCATAATTTAAAACCCTTGCCTACAGGTTCTGAGGGGTTGTTTCAGCCCCCGAAGGCCTTGCTATATGACCTTGAGACTATTTTGAATAAAATAGCTATCTAAAAATTTCTATCGGATGCATTTGGGGAAAAGAGGACGTGAGGGATGGGGGGTTAGTTGCCCTCTGATCACTTCGATTTTTAAAAAGGCAACTAAAACTTCTTATTTCTAATCCAATGAGCCCCCTCCGTAGGCTATACGACTACCCTTTCCATAAAAAAACCGAATGTGCCCCCCGAGGTATAACTTGCATCCCTTGCCCTAAGGGCTCGGGGGTTGACCTTTCAACTACGCTAAAAAATGGTCATCTCAAAACTTTTATTGGGTTTGTTTGGCCAAATGATGGCCGTAGGAAGGGGGGCGACTGGTTACCATCCAATAACTTTCGACACTTAAGAAGAGCATTAGAACTTGGTAGCAGGAGCAAGGCATCGAGGAGGGGGGCATCACCTTCATGTAAGGAATAATTTCTGTTCGTTTTGAATTTTAATGTAGCTCCTTACTTTTAGTTGAAAAAAGCTTAGTTTTTTTTTTATTGAGTATTTGAAGAGATTATTTTTTTTATAATCACATGTCGTGTCAATTAAAAGTTATTAACTACTCTAGCAAAATATAGCTTGTTAACTTACATAGTTAAAAAATTATTAAATTGGCTTTCGTCTTTTGAGTTTTGCGCGCGCTAGTGGAAACTATTCTATTTCTTTGGGACATGGAGTCGGAACTGACTCGGTATAATGCTGAAATAGTTTGAAATCTGTCACTCTCCGTGAAACATTTCTTTACTTATAAGGATTTGATACTAATCAGTCCCTAGCTCTGAGGTACTTCTAATTTAATTCTTTGAAAGGCTGTTTTGAAGGTCTGTTTGGCTCTTTGAAAAAATGATGACCCCCTTACTACGTTTCTGTAAAATTGGCCACTTTTTCAAGAAATACTTGCATCTGATGATTACTCAGAGGCGTAGAACCTATTGGACATAAACAAAAAAGTCGAAAAATTAACATCATGTTTGATTACTGCTGCAAAAGTGTCTGCATTAGCTCTCAAGCTGCAGCTTACAAAACTTCCATAAAATGCGTTAATTTTGATGCTTGGGTGAATTCCAACATGTAAAATTTTATTCTACTGTAATAAATTCGCAAATATTTAAGTTTATTTGTTAATTAGGACAAAACTGATAAGTATTTATGTATATATAGGTCTATATATATATATATATATATATATATATATATATATATATATATATATATATATATATATATATATATATATATATATATATATATATATATATAGTACCGGGAGCTCGGCATGCGGCAGGCTTCTATATGTACATTCTCTCTGTCGCTTGTCTTCTAAACGCTGACAATTTGAGCCTTTCCTTGATGTCATGACGTCCAAATGGACCTTAAATTAGTAGTGATGCCTTTGTATAATTACATTTTTTTTTATTGGACCTTTAACTTTTGCCTCGGCTTGTCTTTTGTCATTAGGAAAGACATATCGCCGCCAAATCTTTGTTTCTTTCAATTGTTCAGGTGGTGGGACAAAACTTCTTTTTCTTCCAACGATTTATCTAGTCAAGGTTTTTGATTTTACAAGGTATGGAAGGCATTGACGACCACCTTTATTTCTTTTAATTGTTCAGGTAGTGAAACAAAGACTTCTTTTTCTTCCAACGATTTATCCAGTCCATATTTTGATTTTCATAGTTATGGTAAGTATTGATGTCCTAATCTATGTCAAAATCCAAAACCCAATCATCATCGCTATCATTTTCAATTCGTTTGCTTGACGTTTCAATTTTCAATTTTCAATTTTGAGACGTTTTGATTCTCGCTGTCCAGGTTGATTTTCATTGACTCGTTGCTCTTCATTTTCATTTTTGACACCCTCACTTGTTCGGTGTTGTATGTCTTCTAACCGCGCGTGTCTTTGCCCTTTGTTTTCATTTCTAACACGCTCTTTTTGTCGTTTTCGCATATTTTCTAACCACTCGTGTCTTTTCTCTTCATTTTCATTTTTTATACGTTTTTACATTTTGATTACTTCAGCTAATTTAGCAATGACCTTTGCGTTAGCTATTCGTATTGGTGTCGTCGCAATAGATGGTCCAGGTTGTCAAATTTCACATCTTGTCACGTTTGTCACGTAACGAAGCAAACGAATTGAAAATGATAGCGATGATGATTGGGTTTTGGATTTTGACATAGATAAGGACATCAATACTTACCATAAATATGAAAATCAAAATATGGACTGGATAAATCGTTGGAAGAAAAATAACTTTTTGTCCCACCACTTGAACAATTAAAAGAAACAAAGGTTCGGCGATTTGTCTTTCATAACGACAAAATTCAAGCCAAGGCAAAAGTAAGGACCAATAAAAAAGAAAATGTAATTTTACAAAGGCACCACTTCTAATCTAAGGTCCATTTGGCGGTCATAACATCAAAAAAAGACTCAAATTGTCTGCGTTTAGAAGACAAGGTACAGTGATAACCTATATATAGAAGCCTGCCGCGTGCCCCATACCTTTGTTGAAAAAAAACAAAGGTTTGGCGATACGTATTTCATAATGACGAAAGATAAACTGAGGTGTAACGAACCAAACAAATTGAAAATGATAGCGATGATGATTGGGTTTTGGATTTTGTTATGGATAAGGTCATCAATACCTACCATACTTTCGAAAATCAAAAATATGGACTGGATAAATCGTTGGATGAAAATGAAGTTTTTGTCCCACCACCTGAACAATTAAAATACACAAAAGGTTTGGCGATATGTTTTTCATAATGACAAAAGACAAGCCAAGGCAAAAGAAGAAGTTTTTGTCCCAACACCTGAACAATTAAAAGAAACAAAGGTGGTCGTCAATGCCTTCCACACCTTTGAAAATCAAAAACCTGGACTAGATAAATCGTTGGAAGAAAAAGAAGTTTTTGTCCCACCACCTGAACAATTGAAAGAAACAAAGGTTCGGCGATATGTCTTTCATAATGACAAAAGACAAGCCGAGGCAAAAGGGAGGGAGGGAGGCTGACATCCCCAAAGGCTTAATTATCAGACCTTTCAAAAAAGCTGAAGAAAACAGATGTGTCAAAATTTTGATTGGATGTTTGTTTTGGGAAATGAAGGACACGGGGATGGGGGCTTGTTGCCTTCAAATCACTATATAGTACCAAAAAGTGCATTATAACTTCCAATTTCCAATCTAATGCCTTGCCAAACTTTATATGACCAACCTTTCAATAAAAACCCTATGCCCCTGGGCGGTGTAAGTGTAACTGAACCCCCGTGTAAGTGAACCCCAAGCAACTGAACCCCCGTGTAACTGAACCACCGTGTAACTGAACCCCCGTATAACCGAACCACCGTGCATTTGAACCCCCGTATAACTGAACCCCCGTGCAACTGAACCCTCGTGCTACTGAACCCTCATGCAACTAAACCCCCTTTAACTGAACCCTCGTGCAACTCAACCCCCGTGCAACTCAACCCCATTTAACTAAACCCCCGTGTAACTGAACCTCTATGTAAATGAACCCCCATGTAACTGAACCCCCGTATAACCGAACCCCCGTGCAACTGAACCCTCATGCAACTCAACCACCGTACTTACATTGGGTAAAACACAATAGGGTTATGAACCATAGTTATTTAACTATGGTATAGTTATTTAACCTTTTAGCTGTTATAAATAAAATGGCCGTCCCAAAATTTAGATCGGATGTATTTGGGGGAAAAAAGGGTGGGGTGGAAGCCCTCCGATCACTTTTGACTCTGAAAAAGTGCACTGGAAATTTTGATTTCCAATCGAATGAGCCCCCCCCCCAAAGTTCATACAAAATGTTTTCTACAAAAACCATATGTGTTAGCAATGAGCAACTAGCTTAAATGACAGCCCTTGCCCCAGATGCTGCTGGTGGGGTTGTTAACCCCAAAGGCATGGTTATTTGATCTTCAGACTATTTTGAACAAAATGTTTATTTTTATTTTGATCGGATGTATTTGGGGGGGGGGGGGTTGTCGGTTAAGAGGGAAAGGCTGATTGTCCTGTGATTACCTTTGATTCTTCGAAATTGATTTTGAACTTTCAATTTCCAATCGAATGAGCCTCCTTCAAAGTTTTACGATCATCCCCTTTAATAAAAACCATAAATTTTAACAATTGGTAACTTGCAATACCATAAAGATTGCTGATGCAGGTGCATCAACAATTTTGTTTGGAATTGCTTAGCGTATCAAGATGAAACTTCTGGTGCATCTACCTGCTACTACTGCTATTAATACTGCTACTACTACTACTAATTCAACACTATTTTTACTTCTACAGCTCCTACTACGACCTCTGCTATTATTAAACTAGCACTATTAAGGATACGCATATCAAGTTGAAAATTTGACAGAATGAGGTATTTGAGGTGGAACTTGAACTAAATTAAAAGACGCTATGTGCATGCAGATTTTCAAAATGGCGTATCTCAAAAAGGGATTTGTGTATTAAGTTGGAACTTTCAGAGAGTGCTTAATGGGAAAGTCAATTCACCAAAAGGAAATATGTGCACGCTCAGGCCTAGATTTACCACTAGGTCCCTAGGCCCGGATCTAGAAGCGCATAATGTTAGCGGGAGCAATAAATTATCACTGAGTAATATTTTCCTGACAAAAACTGGACTGATTTGATTTATCGTCGCCAGGTGCACTCTGCCGCCACGCTGCCTATTCACAGAAAAGTGACTTTAAAACAACACAGGAATTCCATGGTCACTTATAAACTGTCAGATGTCTCCCAAGAATGGTAGCTGAGAGTTCAGTATTACCCCTCTCTTTCATAACTTTTCGCTCATCAGTTGTGTTCTGTTAACACACAGTTACATGGTTACACACAGTTACAGTTACAGGGGGGTTTAGTTAAATGGGGTTCAATTAAAGGGGGGTTCAGTTAAATGGGGTTGAGTTGCACGGGGGTTTAGTTGCACTAAGGTTCAGTTAAAGGGGTTCAGTAGCTCGAGGGTTCAGTTGCACGGGGGTTCGGTTATACGGGGGTTCAGTTGCACGGGGGTTCAGTTATACGGGAGTTCAGTTATAATGGAACCCCCCTGGGCATACGTTACAACCTTTGCCCCAAGGATCTTGTGGGTTCGCGTCAACTCTTCAGGCATTGTTATATATCTTTCGGACTATTTTGAACAATTTTGATCATATGCTTTTGGGGGAAAGAGGGGGTTGGCGGGGGATTGAACGGCTAATTGCTCTATCACTTTCGACTCTTAAAAGTGAACTAGAACTTTCAATTTCCAATTAAAAGAGTTTTCTCTAAAATTTATACAATCACCACTAAAACCTTATATACCCCCAGGGCATAATTTAAAATCCTTGCCTACAGGATCTGAAGGGTTGTTTCAGCCCCCGAAGGCCTTGATATGTGACCTTGAGACTATTTTGAATAAAATAGCTATCTGAAATTTATATCGGATGCATTTGGGGAAAAGAGGACGTGAGGGAGGGTGGTTAGTTGCCCTCTGATCACTCCGATTTTTAAAAAGGCAACTAAAACTGCTTATTTCTAATCCAATGAGCCCCCTCCGTAGGTTATACGACCACCCTTTCCGTAAAAAAACCGTATGTGCCACCCGAGGTATAACTTGCATCCCTTGCCCTAAGGGCTGGGGGGTTGACCTTTCAACTACGCTAAAAAATGGTCATCTCAAAAATTTTATTGGGTGTGTTTGGCCAAATGATGGCCGTAAGAAGGGGGGCGCCTGGTTACCATCCAATAACTTTCGACTCTTAAAAAGAGCACTAGAACTTGGTAGCAGGAGCAAGGCATCGAGGAGGGGGGCATCACCTTCATGTAAGGAATAATTTCTGTTCGTTTTGAATTTTAATGTAGCTCCTTACTTTTAGTTGAAACAAGCTTAGTTTTTTTATTGAGTAGTTGAAGAGGTTATTTTTTTTATAATCACATGTCGTGTCAATTAGAAGTTATTAACTACTCTAGCAAAATATGGCTTTTTAAATTACATAGTTAAAAAATTATTAAATTGGCCTTTCGTCTTTTGAATATGTCTCTTAAGGACAAAAGACAAGCCGAGGCAAAAGTTAAAGGTCCAATAAAAAAAACGTAATTTTACAAAGGCACCACTTCTAGTTTAAGGTCTATTTGGACGTCATGACATCAAGAAAAGGCTCAAATTGTCAAATTGTATATATATAAATATATATATATATATATATATATATATATATATATATATATATATATATATATATATATATATATATATATATATATATATATATATATATATATATATATATATATATATATATATAATATATATATATATATATATATATATATATATATATATATATATATATATATTATATATATATATATATATATATATATATATATATATATATATAATATATATATATATATATATATATATATATATATATATATATGTCTTAGATTCCAGGGCTTGGTTTAGCAATAAAGATAGTCTAAGAAGAAACATTAATTTCACTCTTCAATTGTATTCTAAATGATAAGTTTGTAATGATTTTATGTTTTTTTTCCGATCATATTTCGTGATTTTTTCTGTAGGCCTATATACTAAAAGACTTGCACTATGATTATCAGTTCAGAATATTTGCCACTACTGGTTGTGTGGTAATTGTCATTGAACGCATTCAGTCTTGATTAATGAGCCCTGAATGCCTCCTCCTGTGGCTAGATCTGGAACGGGACTACGAACTGCTTCTTCTGCAAATTTTTAAGTTTGAAGAAGCTTAATTTTTGTTAAGAAATGATACCATAGCCCTTAACCAGCTGCTATTTTATAAAGTTTGCAATGGGTCAACATTCATATTGATAGGGTCCTTCTAGCTTAGAATACTAATAAGCAATTTCAGTATTTCCACATAAAATGTTCCCGTGTCTCCAGGAATGGAAACTCTTTGAAGTAGGAATAGTTTAGTTTATGAATATGACTTCTGATGTTAGATTAGGACTATAATTTTACATGAAATATTGTATCAATATTTAGGATATTTCTCACATAAGGAAGTAACGTTTAGTAGGTAAATTTGCTAGAAGATTTGAAATATACGATTTTCATAAGATAATGTGGAAACAGTTATGATATTCTGAGGGAATTAAACCTGCCCCCTCCCCTCATCTATGTATACCAGATGGCTAGTTCATTTATGGTTTTTGTTCCTTCAGCATTTTATTGAGTTATTAATTAAAAAATAATATTTTCCCGAAAAAAATTAATAGAAATTTAAAGATCAATTACTAAAAACTAAAATTAGTAGAAATTCATGCGAATTAATTAATGCGACGCAAAAATAATAGAAATTAAAATGTGAGGCACGTCAATCTAACAAACAACAGATATTACTATGGATGAACAAATAAAAACTGAAACAAGTAGAAACTAAAATGAATAAGCCAAACAAACTTAATACGAACAGCTTTTACCACGAAAAAGTATAGGACTAAACTTTGGGCGTGCTGAAGGGTGGTTTGGGGTTTACTGAAAACAAGAAAAATCTGAAAAACTCCTTTTATTAATAATTTTTTTCCACTGGAAGTAAAACGCGAAGTTATAGTTTCAAAATTATAGTTTCAGAGTTTATGCAATATATAGATATAAATGTGACTCAAATCAACCGTATTGTGACACTTTTATGGAATTCCAACGTTTATGGAATTCCAAAAAACTGGGGTTTTACTGAGAACACAAACCCAATTAGAAGACAATTTAAATTATTTTGAAAACTCAAGTAAGCTCAGTTTCCGTAAAGGGCTAGTTTTTTTTAGCATTCTATAAACATAGGGAAATATCATGAGTCAGCTTATTTGCTCTCGTTTTCTGGATATGCGGCATAAAGTTCTGGCTAATGATTTTAGTCCGTTTAAAGTTTTCGTTTTGTTCTTCAGTTCCATCAGAAAAACTAATTAAAAAAAAAAGATCGTTTTTAGTTTTCTTAAATTTAGCCTACATCATAAAGCATTTTTTTTTTCTTAGATGATGAAACTAAAAAAAAGCCAACATGATTTTTTTTCAAAATAAAGGGTTAAATAAAGGCTAAATTCAGTCGTTATCATCAAATGTGTTAAATTATTTGTTATTGTTATTGTATTATAATATATATGTTATTTCGACTATATTATTATGATAATATATTTGGTATTGTTATTATAATGTTATTATAATTGTTATTTAAATTAAATGTTATTGTTATCAAAATACATTGTTTTTTTGTTATTCATGTAATTTGTATGTATATTCTTTTAGAATATGCATGTCTTGTCTGGTGGCCTCAGATTCAAAATGTCAAATGTTTTAAGTCCAGAAAGGAGCAGTTAAGCCATTCTTGGGAGAAAAACTATTTATTATAAACCTGCCCTTGGATTTTAAAGATTGAAACCCTTAAAATAGTGGTGCCAATTCACAAAAATATCGAGGGGAGACAAAACGTATTATTCAAAATCTAGGAGGGGGCAATTTTTTGGATTTTTTTCCGATTAACATACCGAAAAGGGTATTTTTTCGACTAAAATACCACAAACAAAGCATTTTGGAAATCTAGGAGTCTATTGCCACTGACAAGTAGCGGGTTACCTTTTTACTTATTTGTCAAGTAGCCTGGCGGCTGTAGGTAACGTTATATTTTATTATGCAATGTATTGTGTCAGAAAACCTTGGGCAAAAAGTGCCACTTATTTTAATGCTTTCATTCCTGAACTCCTCCACAGACTTTCGTCAGAATACTACACTCTAGCTCTTCCCCTAAAAAACCCAGATGTGCTCATTAAAACCATGAGAAAAGTCCTTTATCACACAAATACACTTGGGTAGGCGGGGGGGGGGGGTGTCTTATCTAAAGAGCGACAGAGAAAGGAATGTCTCGGTCCCTGAACGTACAGCATCTGTCTCTTATTTAAACAATGGATTTAAAACAAACTTTCTTGTATATTTTAGAGAAAGTAATAGAGCCAGGTGAGCGAAACTTTCTGGAATTCGCCCAATATCAATTCATAAAATTTATAATTCATTTTATCAGTGAAGTATTTTTTTAAAGACATGTATGTTATTCTTAGTAACAAAAACGCCTTTATTTAGATAGAGCATCAAACAGTAAATCAAACAGCCTGTTTACTTCTCGGCTATTTGTTCATGGAAATTCACCATCTCATTTTCCCAGTTCCAGTCTAATGGTTTATTTTTACTATTTGGGGGAGTCCTATTTACTGTTTGGGGGAGAAGAAGGATTTTGACAAAAACATAATATTTTGTATTTGAAGGGTTCTCTTTGCAAGGTATGTAAGGATACAAGTTTCAAACCAATCAGAGACGCAAAAATTTTCAATCATTTTCACCCTCTATAGCTAAAAATCTGAGATTCTCTTGGCCAAGGAATTATCCCCTAAAGCTTCAAGCCAATGAGACTAAAAAATAAGTTTTTGAACCGGAATTTCAAGGAAGCTGATATCTTCTTTTGTCCATCCAATTTCCAATAATTTGTTTTATTTTTGGTTCAAGTTCCCCGTGTTCCAAGGAATGAGAGATCTAAGATTCAAATCCCTTGAAAAAAAGAACTCTTTCTTGTCCATTTTCAGATGAAACTAATTTGTGGATAGAGAGTTAAAGCTGTAGAAAAAACAACTTTTTACCCCTTTTCGGGGTCCTGTTTAGGGACGGATCTGTATCTAAAACAAATTTTCCCATGGCCCAAAGTCTTTGAAATATAAATTTCAATGCGACCAGAAAAAAAACAGATTGTTGCCCAATTTTGGGTCCTATTTTTGGGAGGGCTAGGCGTTTCCCCTGGAAAAACCGTCCCTGTGAAAAATCATCCCATCCCATGGCAAAGTCCCCCTACGGAAAATCAGAGGCAACGCTGTAGCGTTGCCTATAGTAAAGGCCATACGGCTCCAATGTTTTATTATTATTATTATTTTTTTTTCCAGAGGCACTTCATACGGAAGGGGTCGTCGTAGAAACTTCAAAGGGGGCTCATTCGATTGGAAATCGAGAGTTCTAGTGCCTTTTTTAATAGTCGAAAATGATTGGAGGGCAACTAGTCCCCCCCCACGCCCATCATTCCCCCAAACACATCCAATCAAAATTTTGAGATAGCCATTTTTTTCAGCGTAGTTGATTTCCAGATAGAAAATATATTTTTGAGGAGGACACTCCCCCACAACCCTCAGGGCAAGGGTTTTAAGTTATGCCCTGGGGGATATAAGGTTTTTATAGAAGGCGTTGTCGTATAAACTTCAAAACAGGCTCAATCGATTGGAAATTAAAGGGCTAGTGCCCTTTTTAATATTCGAAAGGGATTGGAGTGTAACTAGCCCCTCCCCCCGCCCATCATTTCCCCAAACACATCCAATCAAAATTTTGAGATAGCCATTTTGTTCAGCGTAGTTGATTTCCAGATAGAAAATATATTTTTTAAGAGGAAACTCCCCCACAACCCTCAGGGCAAGGGTTTTAAGTTATACCCTGGGGGCATATAAGGTTTTTATAGAAGGCGTTGTCGTAGAAACTTCAAAAAAGGCTCATTCGATTGGAAATTCAAAAAGCTAGTGCCCTCTTTAATAGTCGAAAGTGATTGGAGGGCAACTAGCCCCCCCCCCACTCCCATTATTCCCCCAAACACATCCAATCAAAATTTTGAGATAGCCATTTTGTTCAGCGTAGTTGATTTCCAGATAGAAAATATATTTTTTAAGAGGAAACTCCCCCACAACCCTCAGGGCAAGGGTTTTAAGTTATGCCCTGGTGGCATATAAGGTTTTTATAGAAGGCGTTGTCGTAGAAACTTCAAAATAGGCTCATTCGATTGGAAAATAAAGGGCTGGTGCCCTTTTTAATAGTCGAAAGTGATTGGAGTGTAACTAGCCCCCTTCCCCCCCACGCCCATCATTTCCACAAACACATCCAATCAAAATTTACAGATAGCCATTTTGTTCAGCGTAGTTGATTTCCAAATAGAAAATATATTTTGAGGAGGACACTCCCCCACAACCCTCAGGGCAAGGGTTTTAAGTTATGCCCTGGGGGTATATAAGGTTTTTTATAGAAGGCATTGTCGTAGAAACTTCAAAACAGGCTGATTCTCAGGGCAAGGGTTTTAAATTATGCCCTGGGGGCATATAAGGTTTTCATAGAAGGTGTTGTCGTAGAAACTTCAAAACAGGCTCATTCGATTGGAAATTAAAGGGCTAGTGCCCTTTTTAATATTAGAAAGTGATTGGAGTGCAACTAGCCCCCCCCCCACGCCCACCATTTCCCCAAACACATCCAATCAAAATTTTGAGATAGCCATTTTGTTCAGCGCAGTTGATTTCCAGACAGAAAATATGTTTTTGAGGAGGACACTCCCCCAGAATCTTCAGGGCAAGGGTTTTAAGATATGCCCTGGGGGCATATAAGGTTTTATAGAAGGCGTTGTCGTAGGAACTTCAAAAAAGGCTCATTCGATTGGAAATTCGAAGGGATAGTGCCCTTTTTAGTAGTCGAAAGTGATTGGAGGGCAACTAGCCCCCCCCCCCCGCCCATAATTCCCCCAAACACATCCAATCAAAATTTTGAGATAGCCATTTTGTTCAGCGTAGTTGATTTTCAGATAAAAAATATGTTTTTAAGGAGGACAATCCGCCACAACCCTCAGGGCAAGGGTTTTAAGTTTTGCCCTGGGGGCCTATAAGGTTTTTATTGAAGGCATTGTCATAGAAACTTCAAAAAAGGCTCATTCGATTGAAAATTCAAAGGGATAGTGCCCTTTTTAATAGTCAAAAGTGATTGGAGGGCAACTAGCCCCCCCCCCCCCTACGCCCATCATTCCCCCAAACACATCCAATCAAAATTTTGAGATAGCCATTTTTTTCAGCGTAGTTGATTTCCAGATTGAAAATATATTTTTGAGGAGGACACTCCCCCACAACCCTCAGGGCAAGGGTTTTAAGTGATGCCTTGGGGGCATATAAGGTTTTTATAGAAGGTGTTGTCGTAGAAACTTCAAAACAGGCTTATTCGATTGGAAATTAAAGGGCTAATGCCCTTTTTAATAGTCGAAAGTGATTGGAGGGCAACTAGCCCCCCCCCTCCCCCCACGCCCATCAGGTCCCAAAACACATCCAATCAAACTTTTGAGATAGCCATTTTGTTCAGTGTAGTTGATTTCCAGATAGAAAATATGTTTTTGAGGAGGACATTCCCCCACAACCCTCAGGGCAAGAGTTTTAAGTTATGCCCTGGGGGCATATAAGGTTTTTATAGAAGGCGTTGTCGTAGAAACTTCAAAACAGGCACATTCAATTGGAAATTCAAAGGGCTAGTTCCCTTTTTAATAGTCGAGAGTGATTGGAGGGCAACTAACCCCCCCCCCCCCTCCACGCCCATTATTCCCCCAAACACATCCAATCAAAATTTTGAGATTGCCATTTTGTTCAGCGTAGTTGATTTTCAGATAAAAAGTATGTTTTTGAGGAGGACAATCCCCCACAACCCTCAGGGCAAGGGTTTTAAGTTATGCCCTGGGGTTATATAAGGTTTTTATAGAAGGCGTTGTCATAGAAACTTCAAAAAAGGCTCATTCGATTGGAAATTCAAAGGGATAGTGCCCTTTTTAATAGTCAAAAGTGATTGGAGGGCAACTAACCCCCTCCCCCTACGCCCATCATTCCCCCAAACATATCCAATCAAAATTTTGAGATAGCCATTTTTGTTCAGCGTAGTTGATTTCCAGATTGAAAATATATTTTTGAGGAGGACACTCCCCCAAAACCCTCAGGGCAAGGGTTTTAAGTTATGCACTGGGGGCATATAAGGTTTTTATAGAAGGTGTTCTCGTAGAAACTTCAAAACAGGCTCATTCGATTGGAAATTAAAGGGCTAGTGCCCTTTTTAATAGTCGAAAGTGATTGGAGTGCAACTAGCCCCCCCCCCCACGCCCATCATTTCCCCAAACACATCAAATCAAACTTTTGAGATAGCCACTTTGTTCAGTGTAGTTGATTTCCAGATAGAAAATATGTTTTTGAGGAGGACACTCCCCCACAACCCTCAGGGAAAGAGTTTTAAGTTATGCCCTGGGGGCATATAAGGTTCTTATAGAAGGCTTTGTCGTAGAAACTTCAAAACAGGCACATTCAATTGGAAATTCAAAGGGCTAGTTCCCTTTTTAATAGTCGAGAGTGATTGGAGGGAAACTAGCCCCCCCTACGCCCATTATTCTCCCAAACACATACAATCAAACTTTTGAGATAGCCATTTTGTTCAGCATAGTTGATTTCCAGATAGAAAATATGTTTTTGAGGAGGACACTCCCCCACAACCCTCAGGGCAAGGGTTTTAAGTTATGCCCTGGGGGCATATAAGGTTTTTATAGAAGGTGTTGTCGTAGAAACTTCAAAAAAGGCTCATTCGATTGGAAATTCCGAGGCCTAGTGCCCTTTGTAATAGTCGAAAGTGATTTGAGGGCAACTAACCCCCCTCTCACGCCCACCTTTTTCCCAGACACATCCGATCAAAATTTTAAGACAGCCATTTTATTAAACATAGTTTTAAGTTCTGGAAATTATGTCTTTGAGGATTACAACTGCCCCAAAGCCCTCAGGGCAAGGGTTGTAATTTAAGGATTCTCCGAATCCTTCATATTATTTCTTATGGAAGGGATGCTCGTATAAACTTTAGAGAGGGCTCATTTGATTGAAAATGGAAAGTTCTTGTTCACATTTTAAGAGTTAAAAGAGATTGAAGGGCAACTAGCCCCTCTCCCTCCTCCACGCCCTAAATGCATCAGATAAAAATTTTGAGATAGACATTTTGTTAAAAATAGTTCAAAGTTCTGATAACAAAAAAAACTCTGGTGTCGACACAGCCCACCAGGGCCCAGGGGTAGGTGTTGTAAGTAATGCCCTGGGGCATAACTTATTAAGGGGGGTTTATAACTTATGGGAAGGGGTTTTGTATGGGAAGAACACATAGGAAATCTATTATAATTATCCAATTATAAGGTTAAAATACATACTCTGTGATAGATACAAAGTTGCTTTGGCACACAAATTCCTATTAAGGTCAACTCCAAACAGTCGTGATCCCTTTGTGTCAGCAACGGAAATGGTCTAAATCCCCTTATTGGAGCTATTTTTTCAATCCATTCATTGTTGTCAATCGCTGTCCACAAGTTATGCAAGCTGTCTATTGTTCATATATAAGGTTTTTATCAAAGAGGTAATCGTATAGACTTTGAAAAAAGCCTCATTCGATTTAAATTGAAAGTTCTAGGTCCGTTTTTTAAAGTCAAGAATAATCGGACAGTAAGCACCCCCCCCCCCCTATGCCATAAAAACTTGAAACTTTTTGCAATCAAAAACGAACAAAAATTAATTTAAAAAAAACTTTCCGAAAAATAAGTTTTTCAAAGAAAAGTAAAGGCCATCTTAAACTTAAGCTAAGGAGATACAAATAACTGTTAATATTCAAACTCAAAACGACCAGAAATTACTATTAAAGAATAAATGAAACCCAAAACGAACAGAAATTAAATAAACAATCATAGCAAAAAACATACAACAAGTAATAATATAAATGAATAAATAGATCTTAAAGCGAGTAATGCTTAGATTGAATATGAAAATCAAGCTTAAAACGAAAACAAATATTTTGCTATTAAAGTATAAATGAAACTTAAAACGAACAGAAATTAAATAACAGTCAATGCGAACAAACATACAATATATATTAATGTAAATGAATAAATAAATCTTAAAACGAGTGAAACTTAAATTGAATATGCAAAAACTTATTTTTCGGAAAGTTTTTTTTAATTAATCCCAAATAAAAGCTGAAAGCTGACCAGAACTTACAGATTTTTCACTCGTTTTTAGAACTTGTCCCCCAACGTAAAAATCTTGGCATGTTTGAGCTCTTTAGGCCCTTGGCCTTATGGATGAAGTTTCAAACCTTTTGAAAAGAGACTTTTTCTTGTGGGTTAGGGTCCCCTTGGCTCCATCATTTAAGGATACAAGTTTCAAGCCAACTTGGGAAAAAATGTTTGCCCACTTTATAGGGACTGGTTTTAGGGAAAGTTTTTTCGACTTCTTTTGGAGGGTGGGGGCATGCCCCTAGCCTACATTTGTTGCACTGTAGAGTCCCTTTGGCCCAGAGACTTGTACTTTTAAGTTTCAAACCCATCAAGACATCTCCAATCTTCTTAACGTCCTCCCCTGCTTAAGAAAAATGGAGGTTCTGCTGATCCAGGGAACGATCCCTGAAGCTTTTAAGCCAATCAAACAACCGTGATCACACATGCTCATCTTTTTTTAAAATTTAAAATCTGGTCATGAACAATGTGAGATAATTTTGAATCCTTGAACCTGGGGCACCTTTACTCATACAATCCTAGGGGATTCACTCTTTTGGACCTTGTTCTGAGAAAAATTACAACGTAGAAATTCCAATCCAATCCCCTAAGAGTTACGGAAGCAAAAGGTGGCTCTAGAGGCCTGTTATCTTCCAATCACTTTTGACCCTTGAAAAGGGCTCTATAGCTTTCAATTTACAATTAAATAAGTCCTTTCCCAAGTTTCTACCACCACTCTTTGCCTGCGAAGTGGCCAGGGAAAGAACAATACATTGGATTTATCGATGTTTACTAAGCCAACACTAAATGCGTTGAGTCTGATTATAGACATGGAAAGAAAGGTCCAAGTAATAAGAAACGATATGTATAAAAAATTTGTCTTACGAGTCAGACAAACATTTCAGGGGAAGGGTTCAAACCCTGTAACCCCCCCCCCCCCTGGATAAGGCCTTGGTAACAAATTACAAGTAAAGAATGGCTCGAGCTAGTAGTAACCGAAACTCCGAAAAAGGGAGTTTTTGATGTGAATTAATACAACGGAAGAATTGGCTTTTGATACTGGTTTCAAATATGTAAAATGTATTAAGTTTAAAGCTACCCATGAAAAGCTACGAGCCTGAGAGCTTCTATCTACAAAATGTGGAATTTTGCTTTTTTTTCCCGAAGAAAGGTCATGTATGCGGTTTTAATTTTTTTTTTCCTAGGGATGATCGTATCGAAACTATGGTCCTGTGAAATCGAAAGAGGGCTAATTTAAATTGAAATCACAAGTTCTAGTGTTATTTTTAAGTAGCCTAGAAGATTGTGCCACGGATAAATGGCGTTTTCTGCCGTTTTGTGTTACCAAAATTCTGAAGTAGCCAATTGGTTTAAAAGCATCAGAATACCTTATATTGAGCCTCCCAATTTCAAAAGAAGTAATGTCGCCCTTTGGCGCATTCGTTTCTAAAAAGTCACGTAGTTTATCCAAGACTAATATACATTTATAGACACTTATATATAGCTTTGTTTAAATAAATGATTTAGTTGATGTTTTATAGAATTGTGCACAGAAACGCATAATCGCACATAATCTACTATAAAGGAGGGGAGGGTGGGTCTTGGTATAGACAAGGAAGGATACCAGATGCCTCAAAGAGTGCAAGGTAGGAATTAATCTCTAATCCCCTTTATTTAAACTAAGAATGAATATGGGTGCTGTGGGGTGATACCTTCCTTCTTATAGTACACAAATGTTTTCTTTTGTAACATATAAGGTTTCCTACATATTCTTACCGGTACAAGAAAATGAGATGGTAAGGAGGGGGGGGGGTATCCAAGAGCAAAGTCAGGATATTTACTTTTAGGGGTAGGCAGGTAACACCAAAGCTTTTTTTTTATAAAAGTTTGAATGGAAAAATTGGGACTTGTATTTTTTTTTTTATATTAGAAACTAGGTTGTGACGAACTGTAAATAAGGAGCGACTCGTGCTTATAGTGACCAAAACTAAAAATGGAATTTTTAACTGCATTTTTTAATTGTATTATATCAACTGTATTTTGAACTGTATTATTTCAAGAATTTTTTTTTTTTTGATTATTCTAAATAAACAAAATAGATTAAGTTTAAAGTCACCCTTGACTTGGGTCAAACAGCTTTAAGAACCAAACTTTGACTAAAGGTTGAGAGTAAACAAACTCTCTTGTCAATATTGAAACCAAAACTCTGAATAAGCTTCAGTTACAACATATACAACAACTAGATTTATTTTTCCTGCTGATTCAAAATATGCAAAATATTCTAATTTTGAAGCTAGTCATTAAAATATATTAGTACGTAATGATAATGATTTGCATAACAGAAACAGCAAATAAACTCCCTGCAAAAAATTGGGCCATTTTGATTGAAATTACGCAATGAAATTCAACAAGTATGAGTAACCTAAACGTACTATCTGAAAAATATGAAATTTTCCCCTTTTCTTATGAAGTTTAAAAATATATATAAACGATTATATATATATATATATATATATATAATATATATATATATATATATATATATATATATATATATATATATATATATATATATATATATATATATATATATATATATATAGGATAAAGTGTGCAGTATGAGGGCTGAGGGGGCGAAAGCTTCCCTCATGCTGGGCAAATAATAGTTTAATTTAGATAGTTATGTTTAATTTCGAAAAGAAAATATTTGAAATGAGCTCTTTTTCTCGAAGTATTTCTGTGCAAAAATAACTTTTGACTTAAAGAGACGAGTTTGACGGTAGCCCTCATTGCAATTAGAGCAGAACCGGAGCTAGGTTGTTTCTCAGGGGGTGGCAAATGTATACCTTGCCGCCCTTGTCGCACCATCAACACAGTCAATATTACAATTTAAGATCGTTCCCCCCTGGGGGCACTTGCCTCCCCTAGCCCCCCTAGATCTGGTTCTGAATTAGAATAACCCTGAGTATACTATGAAAAAGTAGCAGAAATTAAATTTAATAAATATAAATTTTCTCTGATAAAAGTAAAGAAACATCAAAACGTAAACTAAACCGGAATTACTCCAAATATCAGGTGTGCTGCCCCCTCCTCAAACCCCTACTCTTTACACTGAAGTACTATTTTTTGCTCCCATTCTTTAGCACGACTGCTCAAACACAAGGACCGCTGAATTTGAATAGGAATTTTTTAAAGCACTATATAACTTTAGTGTTAAAAGTGGGGGTTTTGAGGACTGGGCAGTGCCTTTGATATTCTGAATAATTTATTCGTTTTTATGTCGGTCTTTACTTCTGCTTGAGGAAACTTTTTTTTAATTTAATTGCTAATAAAGCGAGGCTATGGCTCGCTCCATTGCTTTATGTTGCTCTTTACTTCTATTTGAGCAAACTTTTTTTAAATTTAATGACTAATGGAGCGAGGCTATGGCGAGTTGCTCTCGCCTTCTTACTTCGGCTGGTAATAGCTGGTATCATGTTCATAGCATTCTTGGAAGCAGGATGATACACATACTGAATGAATGCAGATGAGCCTGTCCTGTCAACGTTTTCAGAAGTGACCTAGGTTCTTTTGTGAGACTATTTTCAGAATTTATTTCTTTTTGGGGTCGATTTCTCGAACCAGTCGAGTTGGACAAATGTCGAGCTGCGCTAGTAAAATGAGGATAAGGATAATGAATCATGGGCATGCTCTAGCTGGTGCACATTGGTAGAATAGGACTATTTATGGGACGGCTTTGGATAGTTTACTTATTTGAAGTTTTAATAACTTTTTAAGAACAAGAAATTGTAAATTCTAAGAACAAGACCGTTTCTGCTGGAAATAAAACAAGATTGGACAAAACTGCCTGAAATTCACTTTTATAATCTAAGGGCTCTTGGATTACAGCCGCCGAATTGTGTCTGAACTTTTGCCACTATCTTCTTTACCAAAGTCCAGTGGCTGATCATTGATCTTTGCTTGCATTTACACTTGGCGGACGTTTTGTTACCGATCTGTTCCGTTTCCATCCTATGCCAATTCAGTGAGTTTCCTGCCGGAAATTATTGTTAAAGCAGCTCAATTTGTGTCCTTCCAATACCTCTCCTTGGTTTATTCCTAATCATTTGTTTTGAGGGTGTCTAGAAGGATGTATATCGGTGCAAATGATGTTCGAAGAAGTATTTCTTCGATTTGAAAGAATTTGTTTGGCTAGAAGTTTGTTTTTGAGACTTGGGATCATGATTAAAATGACAGTTGATACAATCAAATAGGGCTGAATAGCAAGTTTTCTTTGTTGTCTAAGCAGGTGCGTCCGCAGGATTTTATGGGCTATAGGCCTCTCTTTACAAGATAGGGGGGGGGGAGATTCTTTTTAAGGACCGTTTGCTTGAAATTACATGTCTTGTGAAAATAATTAGGTTTGGGTAGGAAGTGTAGCCTGAGTGTACCCTTGTGATCAGTTCTCCCATGTACTTGTTTTCGTAAAGATGAGTAACAAATGACTGTTAAGATGTATTAGTATTATTTCCTGATGCCATGTTATTAGTGTTATGCACGAGTGGGATTTTCTTTGATAGATTTGATAGAATTGATAGATTTGAGCAAAATGACATTCAACTACGACACCTTTAGGCAATAAGTACTTTTTATAATCTTTCAAAATCTGGTTAAACAATTCATATCAATAAGTTCCATTGGCATACGTATTTTTTTTTTTTTAGGAAGTATTTCTGAAATGTTAACGGCAAAAAGAGAATGGTCCAAAAATTATGGCTAAATTGGGAAAATTAGACAATTGATTGTCTGGTAATTTGTGTTCGTTTAAAGTTTGGCTGACAATTAAAGTTAAAAGATAAGTCAGTTAATATTTTTGGACATGTTCTCTTTCTGTGGCTATGGATGAAATGCTCGCATGACAAAGAAAAAAAGAACATGATTGTCGTAGTTTTGTAAATAGGCACTGAATGGTGTATACAATCCTGCCCTAAAAGATAAATCTATTGTTTTTTCCAAGGTAGAAGTAAGAGGTCCACAAAACTGCGTTTTGAAGTCCGAAATCTCCCACATGTCCTTGATAATTTCTGGCTAATCTGTGTGGGGGGAGGGGTACCCAAGAGCTCCATATTTTCAGGTGTGTAGGGACACATTTTGGATTTCTAAGTATAAGACTTGAGGTATACTTTACGAAAAAGCTTTTAGACTGATCTATAGGGGGATGGGGTTCCCCATTGTTCCATATTTCTGGTGTATAGGGACACTCTTTGGATTTCTAAGTGGGGGACTTAACATACATTGCAAGAAAAAGCTATAGGGCCAATCTATAGAGAGAGGGATAACCCCATTGCTCCATATTGTCAAGTGTGTTGGGGTACACTTTGAACTTCTAAATAAGGGACTTAAAATACACTGTAAGAAATAATTTTACGCATTGGGACGACCACCGTCGCCTTACTTTTTATTTCTTTGAAAAAGTGGGCTATAATTCATATTTTGGAAATCGACAATCCACTGGTGCAAAGCGGTTGAAAACCAACTATTGGTTACTAATCAAATGAAATCAGACTTATAAAAGAATAGCATCAATAAACTTCAGGGAAAGAGGAAATGCCCCTACGTAGTTTTGAAAAACTCGATAAAACTCATCCTGGTAACAAATGGTATCAGATTTCCTATAACTGTTTCCCCTCCCCTCCTCTTTCCTAATTTATACTTTCACATATTTTTCTTTCTTCTCTCCATGGCTACTCTTGTCACTTCGAAATTAGTCTCTTTGTCTCACGGACATTTCAATTTATCCCATTCACAATCTAAGTTGTTTCGTTCAAAGAAATGTAGCATTGTTTTTTTTTCTTTGTTAACCATAAAATAAGTATTCAAAAAAGATATAAGTGCAAATGCTCAAAGTACAGCAAGTGCTAATTTTTATATCTTATTTCTATCCTTCTTAATTCTGAAAAAAAGGGCTTGCCTACTACTAGTTAAGGTAGATTTGGTGTATTGAAGGAAGATAGCAATGGTTATAGGCTGCTACAATTGTGTGGGTAAAATTATATCTGTGTAGTTGTATCTAATTCGGAACTTGATCATAAAGTGGCCCATAAGTTAATATGGTTTACGCATGATGGCAAGACTAGCAACTTTGGTGAAAATGCTATTATAAATTGAAGACTCCTAGGGTTGTCACAAGACACTAGGGTGTATAATAATGCCTTTATTAATATTAAAAGTAAAGCTTACATTTAGTAGTGTATAGAGCTTACGCTAAGCTGAAACCTAGGGCGGGTAACTACTTTCCCGGTAGTTGTATCCTTGATAGACTCCAGGACGATAATTTAAGAGGAAATGTCCAAGAACAGTTGGATATGGAACTGCAGGATTTAAAATTTGACAGTGTTGAAGATGGAATATATAATCTTCAGAAAATTGTTTGTGAAATAATAGAAGATGCCTTAAGGAGGACAGTTCGAACGCTGCTTGAAACATTTGCAAAAAACACTAAGTTTTGCAGAAGAGAAAAGGGCTTTCTGTAAGGAGTTTCTGAGTGATGTAACTTACCAGAATGAAAGAAAAGTTAGGAAAGTAGAGGAGACATTAAAGTGTAATAAAGATATTTGAAATGGAGGCCACGCATAAAACTGCTGAGGATCTAGAAGATGTAGTCAGACAGCAGAGTAGTAAGACATGGAATTGGCATGTTAGAGTTAGAGGCACTATTTAAAGGGATGAAAAAAAGACCTCAGGTGCAAATACCATGGTGAATAAGTTTTTGAAATATGGTGGTTGCGAAGTTAGACATAAATTAATGCTGATTATGGATATGACTGTTGGAAAGGGAGAAACACCTATTGATCCTGAGAAAATCTAATGAAACCTCTCTATAAGAAACGTGATAAGAGTGAATGTGGTAATCACAGAGGCATTAGCCTGGCGTCTGTAGGAAGGAAACTACTTACCATGATGATACTTATAATACTAAGGGATGCTGCTAATAAGTTTTTAGGAAAAGAAAAGTATGGCTTTAGGAAGTTTTTTCTTAGCATTTTTCACTTTGTAGATTAATAATTGGGAAATGCCTGAAACATCGAACCCCATTAGTCAGCAGTTTTGTAGATTATGAAGTGATTCAGCTGATACAAAAACTTTAAAGAAGATCCTATTCGTGTATGGTATACCAGATAAGTATATTAAAGTGATTATTACTGAGGACGAGAGTAATATTCTTGCGGGCAAAGTAGGAAATGAGGCTAGTAGTTGGTTCGATATAGAGTCAGGATCGAAGTAAGGTTATACCCTATCGCTGTTTAAATGGATTTGTATGATGGGTTTGTTTTAAGGCAAAGGCTATTGTTAAACACTGTATCAAATGGGAAAGCTAAAGTCTTCCTGACTTAGATAATGCAAATCATTTAAGATGTCCTTGTTTAAAGAAGTTAACAAAAATGAATGAATTAAAAAAAAAAAAAAAATCAAATGAGTCTCTTAGAAAAAAGTTAAAAAAAAAAAAAAAAATGAGTCTGCGAAGAAAAATTAGGATATTGGAATATTTTTTGCCAGAAGCCTTTGATTAAGGTGGACGAGGAGCGTTTGCAGCTGTGTTGGCGTCAGGTTGCTTGCTGCTGCAGTGAGCTACTAATAGCTGTTGTTTTAATATAGATTTATGTATATATATATATATATATATATATATATATATATATAATATATATATAATATATATATATATATATATATATATATTATATATATATATATATATATTATATATATATATATATATATATATATATATATATATATATTTATTTCATATATATAACATATATGTAATTATAGTCTGGTTTCAAAAGCTAATATGTCAAATTATTTGGAATTTGTCTCAAAATTGGGTTGATTAAAGCCTTAATTTAAGAAAACAATCATGTGCTAACTTTCCTCTTAAATTAAAAGGAAATATATTTTTTTTTCCTTTACCTGATATTCACACGTTTGGTTGGATGCCAACTTGAGTTCATTATACAAATTGAAAATTGCGTACAGCTATCCTTTGCCTTCCGATATGTGGTAATAGTTTTACGTTTTGCCTCTTCATTTTTTTTGCATTGTGATTGTTCGCCAAACATTATCATTTTTTTTATTATTTCATTGTTATTTTCTGGAATGACGGTTTCGTGACATTCTTTGATTTTTTCCGAGTTTTTAATGAAAAAATAAGTTTGAGCTTGCGACGCAATTTTTATATATTCTTTCAATATGATTTTGAAATCTCTGTTCATGGAATAATTAGTTGTTTCCGTTGCAAGTTGTCATGAGAAAAATGCTGTGAAACATTAAAATGTCGATTGTTATATACTGCTCGTGATATGGAAAAATGAGCTTTTTAAACGCAGTGATTCATAAATGATTTTTCCAGTTTTTAAATACCATAAATTATCTGCTCAAAATGGATAGCCTATATACATATATCTAAATTTTAGTGTAAAATCAAAGACCCCCTTTATTATTAACATAATTACAGATCTAGCTCTCAGCAGTGGCGTAATCTCGTCTAAATCCTTGGGGGGGGGGGGTGAATTTGTAGCCAATTCGCCCAAGTCAAGCGAAAATGAAAAATGAGCCATATAGTACGCCCAATGTCGATTGTTATATACTGCTCGTGATATGGAAAAATGGGAAACCATAAAGGGAAAGGTATACTAAAGAAAATTGATCTGTTTCTGTGGATGCTTGGTACGCCTCTCTTAGTTTTGGCAAGATTTATGAAAAGGCTAAATTTTAGCTTGGATGCAAAGTGGGTTCTGAAGGGTGCAATTGCCCTGCCCCATAGGAAATTATGCCCCTGGCTTTCGGTAATCTTTTGAGCCATACAAGTAAGAAAAAGAAAAATTGGAACTTTCCATTGTTTAATTTTTTCGCGGAGCAACACTAATGCTTTTTTAATGTCTTTTTTTTTTTGCGGAATTTTAAGGCTGTTCTTACGTGTAATGTGTATGCGGGAACCGATCTAAATTCTAGCCATCAATTTGTAGGGTGAAACGGATATTGTATTTGCGTGTATTTTCATTGTGAATAGCATTTTCTATTGTATTTCTAAAATTCATAGAAAACCTTGAACTTATAACCCGTTTTCAGTAAAGCATAAATGCAAATTAGCATTGAAAATGAAGGGTTGGCCTTCATACGAGGGTGTCGGCCTCAAATGAGGATATTCCATATCTTTAGTGGAAAAAAAGAACGATTTTATCCGAAAAATTAAAAACAGAGAAATATAAATAAAAACACGTTTCTTTTTACAAAAATGAAAAAAAGTTCGTAAAGCGTAAGAGCGTAAAGAGCACGACGTCGAGGAGGGGACAGCCCCTTTCATATACGGAATAATTTCTGTTTGTTTTAAGTTTTAATGTCGCTCCTTACTTTCAGTTAAAAAAAAACTTGTTTTTTTTTAATTTATGAATGTTTTTGAATTAATGCAGCTTTGATTTTGGCTCACCGTACATGAATAATTAAAACACAATTTGCATACTAATTTTACTTTTTTCTTTGGCTAAATGGCTTTCTCGAAATTTTGTTCTGACGTAACTTACGAATTAACTCACGTAACGAACTTCTATAGTCGTATGTTTTTATTACGTATATTAAGGATTTCGGCCCCTAGTCAATACCTCGCTCTTGTTCGAATCACAAACCCCTGAATTTGTTCGGATTTTGTTCGAATCACAAACCCCTGAATCAGAAAGGCCGGTTAATCAGAATAGATAGCTCTTTTGAAAGTACAAAAAAAACTTTAGCGTAAAGAGCGAGGTATTGACTAGGGAGTGAACCCCCTCATATAAGTAATAATTTCTTTTCGTTTTAAGTTTTAATGTTGCTCCTTACTTTCAGTTGAAACAACTTGTTTTTTTTTTATTATTTAATTTCTGATCGTTTTTGCTTAATGCTGGGAAATCCGGCGCCCCCTTCATTGAGATATCCCTTCCGCCATGGAAACATCCTCTATGGAAAGATCCTCCCGTAACCCCCTACTAAGACCCCCTCCCCACCAGAAAAGAATCCCTCCTGAAAACGTCTGTATACTTCCCAACAACCAATGCTATATGTAAACAATGGGCAAAGTTCATCACTTGCAGGCCTTCCCCGGGAACTGTGGGGGATTAAATCATCCTCAAAGACATAATTATTAGATTTTCGACTATACTGAACAAAATGACTATCGCAAAATTTTGATTGGGTGACTTTGGGAAAAAATGAGCCTGTGAGGGGGCCAAGTTGCCCTGCAATTTTTCTGGTCACTTAAAAAGGGCAATAGAACTTTTAATTTCCGTTCGAATGAGCCCTCTCACGATATTCTAGGACGACTGGATCGATACGATCACCCCTGGGGAAATAAAAAACAACAAAAAAACAAACAAACAAATAAACACGGATCCGTGATCTTTCTTCTGGCAAAAAATCCAAACTTCCACATTTTTGCAGATAGGAGCTTGAAACTTCTAAAGTAGGGTTCTCTGATACGCTGAATCTGATGGTGTGATTTTCATTAAAGTTCTATGACTTTTAGGGGGTGTTTCCCCAAGGGCGGATCCAGGATTTTTTTTTCGGGGGGAGGGGGGTTTACTAATTTTTGACTTTTTCGGGGGGGGGGGTTACTAATTTTTGGATCAGTTTTCGACTATTTTACTGATTTTTACCTAGGTTTTACTAATTTTCGACTTATTTTCGACTCGGTCAACAATTTCGGGGGGGGGGGGGGTTCAAACCGGGTAACACCCCCCCCCTGGATACCGCCTTGTGTTTCCCCCTTTTTTCGAAAATAATGCAAATTTTCTCAGGAGCTTAACTCTTGATGAGTAAAACTAAACTTGATGAAACTTATATATTTGAAATCAGAATAAAAATATGATTCTTTTGATGTATCCAATGGTATCAAAATTCCGTTTTTTAGAGTTTCGGTTTCTATTGAGCCGGGTGCTCCTTACTTACAGTTCGTTACCACGAACTGTTTGATAATGCCCGTCATCGCTTCTTTTGCCCGTCATCGCTCTTGCACCATCTGTGTATATTCCACAGCAATTCTTCCATTCTAGACTATCAGTCTTTAAAAATTCATCAACTTTATAATATATGTTTTTTCCTGTAGTATGTTATAAATATTTGACTTTATTATTTAAATATTTGACTTTAAAATCTCTTGCGACCCCATTTGGGGTCGCGACCCATAGTTTAGAAAGGCCTGAGATAGAGCATAGATGTAGGGTAAAAAGTGAGTTATACTTCTTTGCGTATTGGTTTATAAGTACTGGTCAGCTGAGAAAACAGAAAAACAAAAAAAGGAAAATGATGAATGAAAAACAAAGAAAATGAAGTTACTTCCCCTTTTATTTTTTAAAACGAAAATAACCATGTGGAAGTCGAGTCGTGGATTAACTTTTTTCGATAATTTTATTTCATTATTATCAATTGGTCCAGTTTAATTTATAACTTACCAGTTATCAATCTAGTTTGATCAATTAAATGTAATTTAAAACCAAAGATGGGCTACTAATAAGCTAAAACGAACAATAAGTCCTCCCTTATTTGCCTAATGCAAGAAATGACGTAGATTGCCGTCTCAAATATCTTTTCTTATGCTAAGCCTCCAGTTCGTCGCCACAATGACCAAAAATTCATGGTATAAACACGCTTCCAGAGGTCTATTTTTGTCCCAAACATTCACATTATCATTTCATGCCATTAAATTTTCCTCCATAGCTTCTAGTTTATTTTCTTGTTTAGTGTGCGGTAAGGTACCTTTAATTACTAACGAAAAGAGAAAAAAGGTTGTTTTCGTCATATTTATTTAGGATTATGTCATATTTTTTTAAGAACTTTTAATTGTTAAGAATTATCTTTTTTGAAGCCAAATCTCGTAATTGTTCTCCATGGTATGTTGTAGCTAAAAAAAAAAAAAAAAAAAAAAAAAAAAAAAAAAAAAAAAAAAAAAAAAAAAAAAAAATCAGAAGAATTAGCAATTGCAGAAAATAAAAGGCTTAAAGATAACTGTTTATCTCGTCAAAATACAGCTACAAAATAAGTAGAGACACATAGACAACCAAGAGAGAAAAATGCTAGAAGATTCATGGAAATATTAGTTATCGTCGAGGAAATTGCGTGTGCAATCCGCAGTTATTTTCTTTCCTCTGTTTCATTTAATATGAGTATCTGACCTTTCAGACTTATCTTCTTCCGCTTGACGGAATCCTGTCTTTCTAAACAAAGATTGGCTTTCACAAGGAGGGAGGGCTGATAAGATTCTTTGTCTTATTTCTCTTTTATTTTCTCTTCTTTTTGTTGGTTTGTCAAATTTTTGTAGCAGTGTTAAATTGATTTCTTGTTTTGTTTTACTAGTTTACAATTAAAGTTTTTGAAAAAAAAGACGGGGAAAGTATAAATGTCAATTGGAGCAGGGCACTCAGCGGCCTAGATTTTGAAAATACTTTTTTCTGGCGTTTTCATTGAAAAGTACCTTTTTGGTATATTTCATGAAAAAATTAAACTAAATGGTCCTTCCCTTGATTTTGAAAAATGCATTTTGCCCCCCTCCTAGATTTCTTAAATTGATACCACTGAGTGGGTACAGCCTCTTGTATCGATTATTTGAAATGCTCTGTTTTTTCCCAATACCACAAACTTTTGGATTAGTCAAAGGAAGCTACATGGCTTCCTGAAACACACGAACAAAAAAAAAAGAAAAAGAAATTTTTGCTTGGAACAATTACTCTATTTTTATTTGAAATAAAACGTAAACGAAGTATCGAAAAGCTTTTTACTAAGTAGCATATCCTGTTCAACGTCCTCCCTCTGTCTTCAAATTAAAACAATGATGATCTTGTAAGCGTAGTGCTTATTTGTTATATAATGACTTAAAAAGATTTTCTAGTAGGGTATGGCCCCTTCAGAAATGGAATTTTTGCAATGTCCCAGTTTTACGCTAATAATATTTTTTTAAGGATTCTGCTTTAGACTAGTCCTATAAATATTAGGAATTAATAAGAAGTGAAACTCAAATTCGTCTCTTCGAAAAAAAGAAACACCCAACGCCGTCTGGCGTTACCAAGTGAAATCCTAAAGTTAATTGTAAAAGTTTAATTACAAATATCAATTGCATGTACTTTCATCTCTTTTTTCTTCTTATATTACACTGTGCGAAGATAAAGGAACGTCTTTTTCAAAAAAGGCACAGCGGGTAATTGTGTTTATATTTCATGAACTAGCCGAACTGCAACCTGCACAGCAGGTTGAACAGCAACCTAACCGTGTTCTGAACAGCAACCTAACCATGTTCTGAACAGCAACCTAACTGTCTATTTTAAAACAGAAAGCAAAGGCTTAAAAGCAAACGAACCGGCTTTCCTTCAGAGATTAATAGGGTGGATTCATGATTTTTTGTAACTTCGCTAGGTAACCTTCCTTGTCGTTTTCCATACTACTCGACCTAGACCTACACATGCTATTTTCAGAATCAGAGGCATATAAGGATTCTATGGACATGTCTAAAAGGGGTAAATATAACGAAATTTGATAATCTGTCTA